>CM053785.1:103900267-105100267 GCA_028749045.1 Cupressus sempervirens
TTTTCTACATATGAAGTAGTATGTTTTAGGAGTGAAATTCCTACTATGTTAATGCCAATGATCTCTTTGGTTGTTTGGGATATTATGCACGGAGGGATGGCTAGGGTCTACGATGGTCTAATGATGCTATTTACAGTTGGGAGGAACCGTGCATTTAGTTAATTATGTATGTGATGATGATGTTTCATGTATGACATGTGGTTCCATTTACTTTATTGCATCATGGAATAGAATAAGGATGATGATAAACTTTGTTTTCATAGATGTATATTCTTTTAAGACTTTCATACCCAGTGGCATGTACAGTGGATGATTGATCATTCTGAAATGTAATGTTTGAACATTGGACTTTTCTTTATTATTTTATGTGGATGTAGTATTATATGGAATCATTAATAGTTAATTTAAATGTGATTCAGCGTTAAGGGATCCTTAAAGAATGTAACCTATTATGTATGTTTATGTATACTTTTAGTTGATTAATGTTATTGCTTTCGCTACTATGTTATGAATGGTTTTACTTTCATAATTTAAAAGAAAAATAAAAATGCTACCAAACTTGGTGAAACTTTAGGTTAATTCTTTGGATCCCTTGGTGGGGAATTACAATTTCATATGCAAGAGAAGATGTTATGCTTGCAAGGGATGGAAAGCTTTGCAACGTATAAGGTGCAAAGGTACTAGTAAGGTGAAATTTCCTAGACTATAATTTCGGCTTGTGGAATGTAAACAAGCTAGGGATCCTCGTGAAATTGGAAAAGGGTTTGATTTGTTTGCAAAAACCCTAAAAAAATTTATTCCTCCTACATCTCATGATAACCACACAAGCAATATGAATTAGACATGGTCTTCATTCCCCTAGTTATGATGTTGATGCTTTTGTGGAGTGCTCTAGAGATCTGTCTCCAACCAAGTATAGTGATTGTTTGGTAGGAATTGAATCAATTGGAATAGAAAATTTCCCCCCTCCAATTCCTCAGTAGGTTTCTTATCAAGTGTACTTCCTTTATGTACATGTGCCTCTAAGTATGATGTTGCTTGGGTATGTCAACTTTGTCATTGTTAGTGTGTTGTGCTTACTCAATTTGATTGATGTTGCAATTTTTCTTTGTGCTTGGTGTCAATCGATGTGTTCTTCCCTTTCCTTGTCTTGATGCTTTGTCTTTCCCCAATTGTTTGTCCCTCCCTCCCCTTCCCCTCTTGTTGTAAGCCTTCAATCTTGATCTATAGGGTCTAGATCTTAGTCTCTGCATTGGTAGTTGTGGGGTCTACTAATGATGGTACCCTCAATATAGAGTTCCCTACAACCTAGTAGTCATCATGTATCAATTGAATTAGTGTGCACATCAAAGGGGATAGCTTTCTCCATCAACTAAATCACCTATTGCATCGACTGAGATGGAGGTTTCTATTAAAACACTTAGTTTGTAGGCAATAGTTGTGATTCTTTTGTTGACCTTCATTGACCTAAGCTCAATAGAAGAGGACAAACCATGTCATGAGTATTGTTGGAGAGGAGTTTCTAACTATGTGAGGAATATAATAAGGATTTTTATCCCACATGTATTGTGAGAGAGACTTTTTTCTTATTTTTATACCCAAGTACTCAAAGCATAAGTGTATTATGATACACTCCTTGTGGACAAGTGAAAACCTGTGCGTAGAGGAGCCCATCTGGCCAGTTGGCAGTGAAGTCAACAATATTTTAACCTAAGAAGCAACCAATCACAAAGTGCCAGATGACATATAATCATGCACTCACAAGGAAAACCATGCAGGTAAGGGAAGAGGCTTTAAATTCTTGAAAATACAATCACACGCTCGTAAGACAAGCCACGTTGTTAAGAAATGAAGTTGTGAAGTTGCAAAATTGTTTTATTCACCTAGTCACCCAGGTTAGATGTAAGTTTAGCTTAACCATGATGATAGTGCGATAGCAGCTAATACATGATCGTCATAGTTAAGGCATAGTTTGGAGTTAAGAGCTTGAAGTTGTGCTCAAAGAAATGTGGGTGCCATTAGATGCTGAGGTGGCAATTTAACCAATAGGGATTCAACATGTGGCACCAAAGGATTGGAAAGATAAGGTGAGATTATAAAATAAATATTAAATTGTAATATCTCCAGAGGTTGAGCACTCACATTCAAGCAAAAAATTTGAAATAAAATTGATTCTATTTGTATAGTTTTGACTATGTCATTCTTTTAAAAAGTTAACATTAAAAAGCTTTTTCATGGCCATTAGCCTGGAATTTTCAAATGCACACCAAACGGGTCATTTTCATCTAAAATATAGAATGTAATATACCATTGGAAAGGGAAGAAAATGATTTTTTCAAATCTATAGTTAGAATATTTACTTGTATTCCATGGTAAAATTTATAGGCAATTTTGTAAAATCTAGGGCATTCTCAATAGAATAGGTGTTTTTCATGATATAGTATCAGAATTAGATGAGAAGAAAATAAAGAATTTTTTTGGTGCCAAATTTGGGGGAAAATGCTCCTAGGTGTATTATTTTTCCTCTAAAGTCATTTGGCAGGTGTTTTCGCTTATGTTTTAGCAACAAAACTGGTATCTTTTGAAGTTAGTTCTTTCTCCTTCATTTGGGAAGTTTCATGCATTCTTCAAATAGAATGATGGAGATCTAATTTTCAGTTATAGGAAAAGAGTAGAGAGACGTTTTTCATCAACAAGTGGAAGTTCTTCAAGTGGACAAATGGAAACATTATAATAGATCCAGGATTTCTTCCATTCTATTTAGTCTCTTCTCTTCTCTTTCTCTGGGGTTGGTTCCAGGTTCTTGGATATTTTTTCTATATTTGTGATACCACCTAGTTGGTTCCCAAGTTTTCTGAGAAAGTTCTTAGCTGGGTTACAACCATTTTTCAACATTTCTCTCTTGTAATGAACATCTATTAATGAATTATAGTGATATTTTTAGTCTATTCAGCTATTTTCTAAATTATTTTCATACATCCTCATGTATTTGTTTGAAGGAAATAAATAAAATGCAGCAATTGAGTTTTATCTTTAGTATGATTCTTGTCTCCTATTTGTGTTGTCTATAATATTTTGTGGTTTCTAAACAAAGAGCTCAAAGCCAGTTGCAACTCCTTAAAGTCATATGTCTCAATATATTTTGATGTTAGAACAAAGAGCCAAGTAAATGCTTGATATATTTGATAGGGTTGCATATCTCATAGAAGGATAGGTCGAGTATGAGATTTATTCTTGATGTAGATTTCCAATTCACAAAGTGATATCACTAATTTCCAAGGATTTGTGTTAGTAATTTGTGCAATTTCTCAATAGATAAGGCACTGATTAGCTATGGCATCTATATGTTTTTTGTTCATACCTTGCTTTTGCTAATAATCAACACATTAATCAAATTTTTTTCCCTTTTATGTTGAAGAGTTGAAAGGATTTACCTATACTTACTTTGTCAAGTTCATAGGTCATGTTATTAGCTATTTTATGTCTATGCTTTTTGCATAACCAATAGAAGAATTGGGGTTTTAATATGCTTTATCTAGATTCAGATATATGCTTTAGAAACTGGTACCATATGAACAAATATGAGGTTCACCCACCTAGGTCTTGTAGAGCTTGAAGGAGTATAGCCTTATAGTTGGCCCTGATGTCTGAATCAGTATGTTGGACATGGGATTTAGCTACCCCTAGATGTATTTGTTCCTATCATTGGGCTATTTAAAACGTATCAATTTAGGAGCCAATAGTATGAATTTGAAAGTTTGAATCTAGTTATGACATTCTTAGAAGAATCATTTATTGGGATAATGTGATGTAATAGTGAAGCTTCAATATGGGTAAGTGTTGCATAAAGATTTGAGACATTTTTAATAATTTTAAATTTTGTAAAAGGGTATGTGCAAGATCATGGTGTGAAAAAAAGTGGCAATGTGAAAAAAATAGAGTTTGAAGACATATAAAAGCACTTCAAAATCTGCTCTAATTTATTTTAACCTATCCAGGTATCAAACATGGAAAGTAAGGCCTAAGCCTTATCAGATATCCGATCTGAGATTGGATATCTGACATCATATCAGATATCTGATCTCATATCTAATATACAATATCAAATCAGATATATGATAATAGAGGGAAAAAATTAGAGGGAAAAATGAATTTGTGAGTTATATGGCTAATTTGAGTTATGAAATACATAAAGATATAATCTATAATCTATATATATGGGTCGAAGGGGGTCATAAGTCATCCTATGACCTATTACCCCCTTCAAAACATTCCATGATAAAATGACATATTAGAATCATTCATATGCATCGAAAGGGGTCATAGCGTTACCTATGACCCCCTTTGACACATTCCATGATGACATGTGTCCCTAGGGACATATTAGAATCATTCATATGGGTTGAAAGGTGTCATAGGGTGACCTATGACCCCCTTCGACACATTCCATGATGACATCTATCCCTAGGGGTCATAGGACCCCTAACGACATATTAGAATCATTCATATGGGTTGAAGGGGCTCATAGGCTGACCTATGGTCCCCTTCGACACATTCCATGACAACATATGTCCCTAGGGGTCCGAGGACCCCTAGGCATTTGAAGGGGGTCATAAGGTGACCTATGAACCCCATCAAACCATTCAATGATGACTTATGTCCCTAGGGGTCCTAAGACCCCTAGGGACATACTAGAATCATTCATATAGGTTGAAGGGGGTCATAGGTCACCCTTCAACCCATTCTATAATGACATTTGTCCCTAAGGGTCCTAAAACCTCTAGGGACATATTAGAATCATTCATATGGGTCGAAGGGGGTCATAGGATCCTAGGACCCCTAGGGACATATTAGAGTCATGCATATGGGTCAAAGGGGGGTCATAGGGTGACCTATGACCCCCTTCGACACATTCCATGATGACATATGTCCCTAGGGGTCCTAGGACCACTAGTGACATATTATAATCATTCATATTGGTCAAAGGGGGTCATAGGATGACCTAAGACCCCCTTCGACACATTTCATGATGACATATGACCCCCTTCGACACATTCCATGATGACATATGTCCCTAGGGGTCCTAGGACCCCTCGTGACATATTATAATCATTCATATGGGTCAAAGGGGGTCATAGGATGACCTAAGTCCCCCTTCGACACATTCCATGATGACATATGTCCCTATGGGTCCTAGGACCCCTAGGGGCAAATTAGAATCGTTCATATGGGTCAAAGGGGGTCATAGGTCACCCTAACCTATGACCCCCTTCAACACATTCCATGATGACATATGTCCTTAGGGGTCCTAGGACCCCTAAGGACATATTAGAATTATTCATATGGGTCGAAGGGTGTCATAGAATCCTAGGACCTCTAGGGACATATTAGAATCGTTCATATGGGTCGAAGAGGGTCATAGGGTGACCTATGATCCCCTTTGACACATTCCATGATAACATATGTCCCTACGGGTCCTAGGAGCCCTAAGGACATATTATAATCATTCATATGGGTCGAAGGGGGTCATAGGATGACCTACGGTGCCCTTCAACACATTCCATGATGATATATGTCCCTAGGGGACCTAGGACCCCTAGGGACATATTAGAATTGTTTATATGGGTCGAAGGGGGTCATAAGTCACCTTCTACACATTCCATGATGACATGTGTCCCTATGGGTTCTAGCACCCCTAGGGACATCTTAGATTCATTCATATGGGTCCTTATGACCCCCTTCGACACATTCCATGACAACATATGTGCCTAGGGGTCATAGGACCCCTAGGGACATATTAGAATCATTCATATGAGTCGAAGGGGGACATAGGGTGACCTATGACCCCCTTAGACCCATTCCATGACAACATATGTCCCTAGGGGTCCTAAAACCGCTAGAGACATATTAGAATCATCGATATGGGTCGAGGGAGTCATAGGGTAACCTATGACCCCGTCAACCCATTCCACGATGACATGTCTCCTTAGGGTTCGTAGGACCCCTAAGGACATATTAGAATCATTTATATGGGTCAAAGGGGGCCATAGGATGACTTATGACCCCCTTCAACCCATTCCATGATGACATGTGTCCCTAGCGGTCCTAGGACCCCTAGGGACATATTAAAATCATTCATATGCGTCGAAGGGGGTCATAGGTCACCCTATGACCCCATTTGGCCCATTTTAAATTGACATGTGTCCCTAGGGGTCCTAGGACCCCTAGAGACATATTAGAATCATTCATATGGTTCGATTTGACCCATTCCATGATGACATGTGTTCTTAGGGGTCCTAGGACCCCTAGCGACATATTAAAATCATTAATATGGGTTGAAGGGGGTCATAGGTCCCCTTGACCCATTCCATCATGATGTCCATAGGGGTCATAGGACCCCTAGGGACATATTAGAACCATTCACATCGGTTGAAGGGGGTCATATGGTGACCTATGACCACCTTTGACACATTCCATATTGACACGTGTCCCTAGAGGTGCTAGGACCCCTAAGGACATATTAGAATCATTCATATGGCTCGAAGGGGGTCATAGGGTGACCTATGACCCCCTTCAACCCATTCCATGATGACATATGTCCCTAGGGGTCTTAGGACCCCTAGGGACATAGTAGAATTGTTCATATGGGTCGAAGGGGGTATTAGGGTGACCTATGACCCCTTTCAACCTATTACATGATGACTATATCTCAAGGGGTTGTAAGACCCCTACAAACATATTAGAATCATTCATATGGGTGAAATTAGGTCATAGGGTGACCTCTGACCCCCTTCGACCCATTACATGATGACATATGTCTCTATGGGTCCTAGGACCCCTAGGTCTTAGGATAAAGCATGGACAGAAATTTAAAAAAAAAACTACATGCAAATATAACCAATAAAAGAAAATAATAGAACACACAGAAATTAACACAAGGCACCAAGATTTAATGTGGTTCACCCAATCCCTGGGCTACATCCACCAAACAGCAAGTTTGATCTTATTACAATCTAGTGATTACAACCTGATTACAATCCGTAATCCCTTACAGCTCAATACCGCCACAAGAACCAATTTCGTATCACAAAATTATGAAAAATATCCAACCCTAAGCCCTTTTATACAAGTATTAAAGCTTTTTAGGGTTATAACATGTCGGCCATAATATGTTGGCTACCATGTCAGCTACTTTCCTGAAGTATGTACAGTATTTTATGAAGTATGTATAGTACTCTCCTGATCAGTCACCACAATCTAACAATCTCCCACTTGGGGACTGATCAGGCTCCACACTAAACAACAATCTCCCACTTGGAGACTGGTCCTATAGCAATACCACTACCACATGGGGATCCCACTGGATCAAACCATCCTGGACTCTACTATTCTTTTATTCATGTTCAGTCTAAAAAACCAACCGAAGCTGAAGAGGAGTGCAACTTCTCCCTTGTTACAACCTTTGTCAACATATCGTTGGATTTTCATTGGTATGTATCTTCTCCAACTTTAACTGTCCATCCTCCAAAACTAATCGAATGAAATGGTACCACAACTATATGTGTTTGGTCTTAGAATGCAGAGCTGAATTCTTAGCAAGATGAATGGCACTCTGACTATCCGTGAACAAATAATTATCCTTCTGAGGATGTCCCAATTCTTCCAAGAAGAACTGAAGCCATATCATCTCTTTGGTTGCCTCTATAGCAGCAACATACTTTGCCTTTGTAGTGGAGAGAGCATTAATCTTCTGTAACCTAGAAACCCAGCTCACAGTTGCCCCACCAACAGTAAAGACATAACCTGTAGTACTCCACCTGGTATCAATATCCCCAGCCAAATTTGAGTCAACATAGCCCTGTAAATTAGTAGTAGAGTCCCCAAAGTGTAAACATTTATTGGATGTTCCTCTCAAATATCTGAGAATCCACTTGACAGCATTCCAATGCTCAAATCTTAGATGACTCATATACCTGCTAACGACTCCCACTGCATGTGCAATATCTAGCCTAGTGCATACCATAGCATACATCAAACTTCCTACAGCTAAAGCATAGGGTACCTTGGACATCTTATCCTCCTCTTCCTGTGTCTTGGGACACATCTCCTTAGTCAATTTCAAATGAATAGGTAAAGGTGTGTTGACAGCTTTAGCATTCTCCATAGAGAAATGCTGCAACACCTTCTCAGCATAATCAGCTTGAGACAGCGTCAATATTCTGTTCTTCCTATCTCTACAAATCTTCATACCAAGGATTTTTTTTTCTGCCCCCAAATCCTTCATAGCAAATGCATGTGCTAATTGGCATTTCAGCCCCTTAATATGATCCATGTTAGACCCAGCTACAAGCATATCATCAACATATAAACATAAAATAATGTAGCTATCATCATCCAACTTCTTAAAATAAACACAGTAATCTGAATGACACCTATTATATCCATGCTCATGCATAAAACTGTCAAATTTCAGATACCATTGCCGAGGTGCTTGCTTCAAGCCATATAAACTTTTCTTCAATTTGCACACTAAATTCTCCTTACCTTTGACCTCAAAACCCTGTGGCTGAGCCATATATATTTCTTCATCCAAATCACCATGAAGAAAGGTTGTTTTAACATTCATCTGCTCTAAATATAAATCTTCAGTAGCCACAAGACTTAAAATAGTATGAATAGAAGTCATTTTAACAACAGGAGAAAATATCTCATCAAAATCAATTCCCTTTTCTGTGCAAATCCTTTTACAACTAACCTGGCCTTAAATCTTTTCTTATCTCCTTCCTCTTCTTTCAACCTGTAAAACCATTTATTCTGTAAAGCCTTTTTACCTGCAGGCAACTTGCACAAATCCCATGTCTTATTTTTTAGCAAAGAGTCCATTTCATCGTTCATTGCAGACTCCCACTGAATCTTAGTATCCACCTGCACAGCTTCATCATAACTTTCAGGTTTACCAGTATCAGTAAGTAAAATAGAATACAAGGAGGGAGAAAACCTTTGTGGAGGTCTAATTTGCCTTGTTGACCATCTAACATTCACTGGTGTGTGTGGTATTTGTTGTTGCAGTTGTTGCACATCATGAGGAATGGCTAGAACATCAGCGTTTGGAGTATCATCCAACACTACATAATCATCTTCTTTTTTCTCATGTTGCTACAACAGATCTTTGTACAACACTTTCTCATTGAATATGACATCCTGACTTCTAATAATTTTAAGATTTTCAAAATCCCAAAGCCTATAACCAAATTCATTAATGCCATATCCAACAAAGACACATTTCTTTGATTTAGCTTCTAGCTTGGTTCTATTTTCAGAGTCTATATGAGCAAAAGCTTCACAACCGAAGGTCTTGAGAAAAGAATAACTCACCTTCTTACCAGTCCATGCTTCCTCTAGAATACCATAGCCCAAAGGAGTAGAGGGACCTCTATTAATCAAATATACTACAGTATTGATAGCCTCTGCCCACATGTGTAAGGGCAGCCTAGCATGCAACCTCATGCTCCTTGCGCGCTCCATTATAGTCCTGTTCATGCGTTTAGCCACTCCATTTTCCTATGGAGTCCTTGGAATAGTTTTTTGTCTACGAATACCATTAGTGGAGAAATAATCTTCAAATTCATGACTGCAATACTCACCACCATTATCAGATCTGAGCCATTTTAATTTCTTACCAGTCTCATTTTCAACCAAGCATTTCCATTTCTTAAAAGTTTGAAATACATCATATTTCTGTCTAAGGAAATAAACCCATACTTTTCTAGTTGCATCATCAATAAATGTAACATAATAATGAGAGCCACCAAGGGAAGATACTTGGGCTAGTCCCCATACATCTGTATGCACAAGCTCTAATTTCTCCTTTTTGTTTTCCTTCCCCGTCTTTACAAAACTCACTCTCTTTTGTTTTCCATACACACAACTTTCACACAAATCCATATTCACACATTTTAGACCTGGTAAAACTTTCCTTGAATGAAGTACTCTCATACCTTTCTCACTCATGTGCCCAAGTCTATTGTGCCACAGTGCTGTATCAGAATCTACAGCAGCTATTTGTTCTCCCTGCTCAACTGCAGTAATTGTAACTGAATATTCATTTTTCTCTGAAACAATCAAAGTAGAAGGAACAATATGACCTGTACAAAGATATAAGGTGCCTACTTTCACACCTTTTTCTACTACAAGGGAACCTTTTGAAACCTTCCAATTTTTATCATTAAAAGTAACTACACAACCCTCATCACCGAGTTGCCCTACTGAAATTAAATTTCTATTTAGTTTTGGAACATGTCTTACCTCACGTAGTAGCCAATGATTCCCATTCTGCAACTTAATCTTAATTTTTCCCTTTCCAACAATCTGACAGGGTTCATTATCCCCCAAATAAACAAGCCCAAAATCCCCTTGGACATAATCAATGAAATAACCTCTATGAGGTGTAGCATGAAATGAAGCACCAGAATCTAAAACCCATGAATCATCAACACTCTCTAAAGACAGAAGCAAAGCATCCTCTTCGGATTTTTTACTTACCACATTTTCCTCCTTGTCTCCATCTGATTTATCTCCTTCATTTTTCTTTCGATTCCAGCAATCTTTCTTTTTGTGTCCTGGTTTCCCACAGTACCAGCAATCAGTTGGTCCTCTCGATTGAGACCTCCTCCCCTTTGACTTTCCTCTTGATTTCCCACGATTTCCAGAGTTACTTCCTCTTTTGGTCATTCTACCCCTGCTTTGTGCATTTAAAGCACTTCCTAATGTAGATCCACTTGAGGATTTTCTACGAGTTTCCTCACCTAAAATAACACCGATCACATCATCATATTTTAGGGTACTAGATCCAAGAACAAAATTACTCACCGCCATTACCAAGCCATTCCAGCTTTCAGGCAAAGAACACAAAATCAAGAGAGCCCTAATTTCTTCATCAAAATTGATACCCATAGAAGATAATTGACTAGTAATAGTATTAAACTCATTTAAATGATCCGCAACAGATCCACCTTCTGCCATTTTCATATTAAATAAATGCTTCATGAGAAATACCTTATTTGAAGCAGAGGTCTTTTCATACAGTATCGATAGGGTTTTCATCAAATCTTCTGTCATCTTTGCTTTTGTAATATTAAATGCCACCGATGGTGCCAAGCATAACCGAATGCTTTCGAGTGTCTTTTTGTCCAAAAGATCCCATTCAGCCTCTGACATAGTTCCCTGATTCTTGGCTTTTCCTTCCAATGGCTTCTAGAAATCCTTCTGATATAAATAGTCTTCCATTTGCATCTTCCATAACTAGAAGTTCTGCCCATTAAACCTGTCAACCCTCAACTTACCCTCATCTGCCATCGCTCCCACTCAACTGTGAGACTCCCACTTAACCATGAGACTTTCCTACAGAGGATAACTGAAAGACAACCTTGCTCTGATACCACTTGTTAGGATAAACCACGGACAGAAAAAAAAAAAAAACTACATGCAAATATAACCAATAACAGAAAATAATAGAACACACAGAAATGAACACAAGGCACCAAGATTTAACGTGGTTCACCCAATCCCTAGGCTACATCCACCAAACAACAAGTCTGATCTTATTACAATCTAGTGATTACAACCTGATTACAATCCGTAATCCCTTACAACTCAATACTGCCGCAAGAACCAATTTCGTATCACAACATTATGAAAAATATCCAACCCTAAGCCCTTTTATACAAGTATTAAACTGCTTTAGGGTTATAACATGTCGGCCATATGTCGGCCATATGTCGGCCATCAGTCACCACATTCTAACACTAGGGACATATTAGAATCATTCATATGGTTCAAAGGGGGTCATAGGGTGACCTGTGACTCCCTTCGACCCATTACATGATGAAATTTATCCGCATGGGTCCTAAGACCACTAGGGACATATTAGAATCGTTCATATGGGACGAAAGGGTTCATAGGTGAAGACATATGTCCCTAGGACCCCTGGAGATATATTAGAATCATTCATACTGGTGAAAGGGGGTCATAAGGTGACCTATGACCCCCTTCGACCTAGTCTATGATGACATATGTCACCAAGGGTCCTATGACCCCTAAGGACATATTAGAATCATTCATATTAGTTGAAAGTAGTCATAGGGTAACCTATGACCCCTTTCAACCCATTACATGATGACATATGTCCCTATGAGTCCTAGGACCCCTAAGGAGAGGTTAGATTCATTCATATCGGTCGAAGGGGGTCATAGGTCACCCTATAACCCATTCCATGATGACATGTTGGGTCGAAGGGGGTCATAGGGCCTCCGACCCATTCCATGATGACATGTGTCCCTATGGGTACTAGGTCACTTCAACACATTCCATGATGACATGTGTCCCTAGGGGTACTAGGACTCATAGGGACATATTAGAATCATTCATATGGGTCGAAGGGGGTCATACGTTAACCTATGACCCCCTTCAACCCATTTCATGATGACATGTGTCCATAGGGGTTTAACGACCTCTAGGGACATATTAGAATCGTTCATATGGGTCAAAGGGGGTCATAGGGTGACCTATGACACTCTTTGACACATTCCATGATGACGTGTCACTAGGGGTCCTAAGACCCCTAGGGACATATTAGAATCATTCATATGGGTCGAAGGGGGTCATAGGGTGACCTAAGACCCCCTTCAACCCATTCCATGATGACAAGTGTCCCTAGGGGTCCTAAGACCCCTAGGGACATATATGAATCATTTATACAGGTTGAAGGGTATCATAGGGTGTCCTATGACCTTCTTCGACCCATTCCATGATGACATGTGTCCCTAGGGGTCCTAAGACCCTAGGGACATATTTGAATCATTCATATGGGTCGAGGACGGTCATAGGGTGACCTATGACCCCCTTCGACCCATTTCATGATGACATGTGTCCCTAGGGGTCCTAGGACCGCTAGGGACATATTAGAATCATTCATATGGATCAAAGGGGGTCATAGGGTGACCTATGACCCCCTTTGACCCATTCCATAATGACACGTGTCCCTAAGGGTCCTAGGACCCCTAGAGACATATTGGAATCATTCATATGGATCAAAGGGGGTCATAGGGTGACCTATGATCCCCTTCGACATATTCCATGATGACATGTGTCCCTAGGGGTCCTAGGATGCCTATTTACATATTAGAATTCATAGGGTGAGCTATGACCCCCTTTGACCCATTCCATGATGACATATGTTCCTAGGGGTCCTAGGACCCCTAGGGACATATTAGAATAGTTCACATGGGTCGGAGGGGGTCATAGGATGACCTATGACCCCCTTCGACCCATTACATGATGACATATGTCCCTAGGGGTCCTAGGACCCCTAGGGACATATTAGAATCATTCATATGGGTTTAATGGGGTCATAAGGTGACCTATGACCCCTATTGACACATTCCATCATAATGTATATCCCTAGGACCCCTAGGGACCCATTGGGAATGCATCGAAAGGGGTCATTAGGGGCCATAGCAACATATGTTGTCATGAAATGAGTCAAAATGATGCATTTTATGACAATATTATAGTTAATAATTATATAATATTGTATATTTTAATATAATAATAATATATTATGAGATTATATAACAATAATAATTTTATATTTTACTAGATTATAGATTTAATAATAATAATAACCATATATATCATTCTATATAATAATTTTGTCATATAATACTACTATATATATTTAATAATAATATATATCATATATATTGTATATTATATTTAGTTATGATAATTATTATTATTTTTAATACCATATTATATTAAATAATAATAATCATACATATTACTATAACATAATAATAATTATAATAATATATAATAATTGTTGGAAATATTCAAGATATGACAAGTTACTTAGAGGGGAGGGGTGAATCAGTAACTTCTAAAATTTCAAACAATAAAACTGTATACTAATATATTCACCATTCATCCAAGTAACCAAATGTAAGCATGAAACAAAATCATTTGCAACACTTGAACACACAGATTTGGTGACCCAGAAACCTTCCAAATAGAAAGTAAAACTGGGGTGGGGATGAAACCCACAAGCTTCGTTACTGTAGTATGAAGTTGGCCAGTTAAGGCTTACAATGACCACTTCTGGTGATCTGCCCTGTTAGGAGCACAAAGGATTGCTAGATCCACCTTGTTAGAGGATTTCCAAACATACAATAAAGTATGCACTCTATTAGGAGATTTACAAAAGACTATTAAGTCTACCTTGTTAAAGGATTTACAAAAATTGATTCACCTGTTAGAATGAAACAATGGATCTGATTACAACTGATTGCTGATAAGATCTGCTATGCTCTGATTCACCTTGATGTGATAGATAAAACTTTTCTGCTCCAAAATTTGACCTTGCTGAATACCTTCACAACTCAGCACACATACTTTCGCACGCATGTATTTCTTTCACACTTTCGCAGTTTCATTAATTACAATTTCTATTGCCATTGCAATTGCTTTTCATCTCATTTCTTACTTTTCTTTCTTTTGAATGATACAATACATTACATATATATACCATCCAAATAAACAATGCATGCAAGGTCAGCCAAAACAACAAGTGCAAATCTCTATACAAAGTCGGCCCAAGGTAAAAATTCGGGTTCACTGAACTGACTCGGTGTCCTTCTGATACTCGGCATCCACTGCGTTACTCAGCATCGTCATGCACTCGATAGAAGTGAAGGCACGGTTCATACTAAACACTTCGAGTAGTTCTAAACTTGGTAACCATTGGAGACTCGGTAGAAGAGATGTCACTCGGTGAATACTTCTATCTGAACTGTAGCTCGGTGATCAAAGGAAACACTTGATAGAACCTTGTGACTCGGTGATAGTTAGTTTCCTTGATATCCGTCTGAGCTTGGTAAAAATTAATTTCCTTGATAACCTCAGGAGCTCGGTTATCATGAAGTTCTTGGTTACATCTTAGTACATCTTCACTCGGTCAAAACTGATTCCTTTCTTTACCTTGAACCCTCGGTAAACACTGGCTGCTTTGTTCACCTTGATCACTCGGTAAACACTGACTTCTTTGTTCACCTTGATTACTCGGTAAACACTAACTTCTTTGTTCACCTTGATTACTCGGTAAACACTGACTTCTTTGTTTACCTTGATTACTCGGTAAACAATGAGAACTAGGTAAAGCTTGGCTTCCGGTGAGAGCTCGGTAAGCATTCAGAATCCAATAAGTGTTGTAACTAATGACAAAAATGTATCATAATGCCAACAATCTCCCCCTTTGGCATTAGTGGCAAAAAAACTTATGAGACAAAGTTTATCTGACATGTTGATGACTGATTCTGAATATACGTAGCTTCTTTATATACAACTCCCCCATAGAATGTACATACATTATTTGCATGAGTTGTATATCTCTTCCTTTGTACAATTTTTTTGAAAACACTTATTCACCCATAGTATACATATCCAACAATAATCTCCCCCTTTTTGACAATAATGCCAAAGAATAAAAGAATATATATACTTATATAGAAACACCAAAATGAGACATAAACTCTGAATGTACCTGGAGAATAAGCTGGAGAGTCTTATCCCAATTCTCTTGCAAAATTTTGCAGGTGGAAAGAGCTACTTGAACTTCAGCCAAAAGTTCAATCACATGGTCTGCAATGGAGAAGTTATTATCATGGATTAATGTCTTTGAATGTGCAATGTGCTTCTGCATTGAATCCATGATGGGAAGGATCATGTTTTGGATATCTATCAATGTAGATCGGATCCTTGCCTCTTCCCTCAACAGCTCTGCCTACTTTTCTGACAAAAATTTGATTCTGAGGTGATGAGATGAGCTTGAACTGGGGTCAAGCTTCAAGTTCTGTGCGCTCACCTTCAGATCTTCATCAATTTTATTTAGTTTCTCTCTTATTCCTTTAGTGTACTTGGTAACATCACAAAGCTTAGCAAAAAGAGATGTTACATTATTAAAAGAATTTTCCATATCTACCAAAACTAAGGTTAATGCAACCTGATTTATTGCAATGTTCTGGGCAATGTGCCCCAATACATTATTATCAAATTTCTTTTCTGCACGCTCAATTAGCTTTTCTTGTCCGGAGGCATCTTCATTGAATTTATTAACTGCCTCTTCAAATTGAATCAAAATGTGTTGAGAAGTATCAACATCAACACCTATAGCCTCAGTAATTATGTTCCGGGCTTCCTTAATTATCCTATATTCCTTATCCCTTTCCAATCTTAACTACATCTGAGTAGCCTTTTTCTCAATAAGTTGACTAGCATACCTCATTTCTTCAATGGTAGCATTATCAAAGTCAATCTTTGGAATTACTATCTCTGTGTCCAAGTCAATGTCTTCAGGAATTTCCTTTCCAGTGATCATAAGTCTTAATGGTTGCTTTTGTTTGACTTCTAAGATGACTGGTTTGACCTTTGGAATAGACACAACAGTTGAGACAGAAGGACTAGCAGTAAAAACTGGGATGCTTGAGGTTTGAGTGCCAATAGGAGTATGTACAGGGTCAAAAATTTGAGTGCTGGCCAAAAATGGTGATACACTCGGTAATATAGTATCTAAGCTCACTGTGCCTGAAGTAGATGGCGAAAAAATTGTAGAACAAATTGGAGTAGTCAAAATTGGAGAACTTATAGCAATACCAACTAATGATGATGGAGTCGAGGAGGCCAACTCGGTAGATGAAAAGGGGTGCAGCTCAGTAGATGAAGAGGGATGCAGCTCGGTAGATGAAGTGGTATTTACTTCCACTGATGATACCTGGAGCTGAGATATGGCAGGTGTAGATGGTAAATCTAGTGTAGATGAACCTGCTGAAGCTAACTCCAACCTTGATGATGTCACAGGTTTAGCTGGGGAGTGAGGAAGGGATGCAATAACTGCTGCTGCAATTTTTACCGTATCATCCTCCTTATCTTCCTCTTCAGCTTCTTCCTCTTTGTCTTCTTCCTCTTTCTCTTCCATCATTGCATGCAACTCTCTCGGTGTAACTGTGATGGATGGAGTGCTATCTGATTCATCACTGCTAGTGTTGTTGTCATCATCCTTTATTTCTACTGGGTCTACACTAGGCTTATGTAGATGATAGATGTTTTTCCACATGTTTGTAGCATCATTTACAACATGCTCTATATCTTTGATCAAAATCAAACAAGTGTGGAATCTGATCATCATTTTACCTTCATAGGTTTTCAATTCAGATTTTACCTCTGCTCCAGTGAGACTAGGCCGAAGATTCTTCAGGGATTGCTCATATATATCTTTTACCGTCTTGGTGGCTAACTCCCATCTTGGCTGTACTCTCTCCAGTAGTTCTTTAGAGATATGAGGAGCAATCTGGTCCAGGGAGTATTTCCATTTTCCCATTTTGTTAAGTACCAGTTCCTCAATTTGCATTTTCTTTGCATCAGTCCTTGTCTCAAATCTTAATGCCTTGAAATTTGCGATGCCAGCTCCTTCTTCCAATGATTTGAGCCTTTTCTTGAATGTAGGTGCAGGTTTGACCAATACAGGTTCCTGAATACCTTTTCTCGTCCTCCGAGTGAATACTACAGTAGGCTGCTTCTTGGGCTTGGTAATGATTACCTTGCCTTTCTTCTTTGCCGGTTGCTCTTTTTCTGATTCCTTTTCTCCTTCTTCTTCTTCTTCACTTTCTTTATCTTCACCTTTTCCCTCGGTGACCATAAGAGGACTCATTTCAGTTTTCAGTTTGGCCACTTTCCTCTTACCTTTGCTGATGGCCTGTGGAATTTTGATTTCCAGTTCAATTCTGGCCTTTGCTTCATCATAAGTACCAAAAATTTGTTGCCTTGGGTCTACTGGCTCATTTACTAGTGCTTCAATGATATCCCTTGTTTCATCAATATTTACCTCATATGGAAGAGGTTTCACCCATGCAACTCGGGGTCTAACTGCCTGTATGTACACGTTGTCATAGTCAACCATGAAACAGACATCATCCTTATACTCTTCAACAAGTTTTGGAGGTATTTTGAATCTGTTGTTCATCCTTTCCTTGAAATCTTCAAAATAATTATCCATTACTTTGTAAAAATTCATAACCATTTCTACTATGAATTCATTTATTTGATACAAAATTGGAGTATCTTTCCTCCATACAACTGCACCCTTAGATGGAAAGAATTTCTGTACATAAAAAAATAAACAAACTAGCAAAGAACCAAATTTACAAGGGTTTGTCTTTGCAGTCCTTATGCTTTCCATGTTTTTATTGAATTGTTTTAATAGCACATCAGCTAGGTCAAACTCCATATTTTTCTTTACAATTTTATATACCAAATCTACAGCCTCGCAAGGTACACTATTCAACCTGCTAGAACTATACAGTTTGTCTGCAATAACATAAATACCAAATTTCAGTTCTATATCTGAAACATTATTGAGCTTTAAACCTCTGCCATCCCATTCAGCTTGGGTTTTCTTCTGTAACTCATCCCGTCCTAGGGTTTTGGTGGTTTTGGCTTTGCTGAGCATCGGGAGACCCGTGATTTTGTGAATCATCTTCTTGGTTATCAAAATTGCTTGTTCCAACCACAACTGACCATTATGCACTTGGCTCAAGATATACCTCACCCATTTCACTTGGAAACTTCTTGGCAGATGCGGGATATGGGTTAAGCCTTTGGTTTCCAAATGTTTGAACTCAATTTTTAGGGTTCCATCCACACATAACTCGGCTAGGGTGCTATCCATATCTAGTGTCCCTATTTCTTGCACAGTACACTTGAAATGAGTACGAATATCATTGATTAGAAGTACCTTTGGAGGGATCTATGATTGAGCTCCATGCGGGTCGAGTGTTTCAGCGATGGCAGGAACAAGCTTGAACGTCGGTGCCTTCCATTCTATTCCCTTCACAAGCATTTCGGATCCTTTCTTTGCCTTGCTACTGCTGGTGCTTGCGGAAGCCATTTCTGCTCAGTGAGTGAAAAGATTTTGTAAGAATACTTCGCTGGAAAATCTCTTCAACTCACTTGAACTCACTTGAAAGCTCTCTTTTTGTAAATCTCGAATTCGCGGTGAAAAATGAGGTTGAAGTCTGCCCTTTTGATGAAAAATTCGCCATTAATGTTCAGTACGGAGGTAGCTACGATTGTCAGACTATCATCCACTAGCTCGGCTTAAACTTTGCAACTCGGTGACCAAAAGAAAATAGGTTAAACCGCCCTTAACTCGGTAAGAGAAGAACCAACCATGCTCGGTAAGTGCAACTTGGTGAAAGAGGCCTTATTGCACCCGACTGAACTTGGTAATGTCATGTACCGACCATGATCCTGATGTATCTGAAATACTGATTTGATCATATTTTCATTCTAGGACTGCTTAGGATATTGCTTTGTAGATACAGTCCTGGTCTTATCCTAATGAGTCTTAATTGGAAATGGGAGAGTCACTCACTTCTTGAGTGACCATTCCATTACTTGAATTATCTGGCTCGGTAGACTTTGGAATCCATTGCTGCTTCATTTGTTTCTGAATATTGTCTATTTTGATTTTCTTCTCATCCTCGACCTTTTTTATGTTCATGCAGTTTTTAGATACACGACCAAGTTCTATACATGTATAACATCTTACAGTGGTATCCCTTTTTCTTAGGTGATGCCTTGCACAGTTTATGCCAGTATGACCATATTCTCCACAATAATGACATCTGCACCAAGTGTTGTAGTCCCAACCAAATATTGCTTTGACAAGTTGTTCAACTGGATTAAATGATTTGGATTTGCATTGTAATGCCTTATGACCTTGCTTTTGGCATTTGTGACATTTACCTTCAAATTTCGGTTTCTTTTTGCATTCATTGGCTTTGTGTCCATGCTGATTGCAATTGTAGCACTTTCCATTAAATTTTCCTTTTCCATTGCTCCAACATCCGTTAGATGTATGACCTAAATTACCACAGTGGCTGCAAGTAGGTTTTTTATTCTTTTGAGTACCCTGTTTGGAGGATTCACCTTCTTCCTTGTAACCAAGGCCTGCTTTACCATTTTGTTTATGAAAGTTTTCTTCATTTTGCAGATTCAATTGATCCATGTCCTTTTGAGATTTTACCATTCTCTCATTGACTTGTTTTTCAGAGATTAGATCACTTTGTAAGCTTGCATTGATTTGTCTTTCAGTAATTAAGTCATTTCTGAAATTCTCATTCTCAGATCTCAGATTCATAATTTTTTCATTTGCATTAGATAATTGAGTTACAAGATTTTCAAGCTGAGAGTATTGATTATTCCTTACCTCTAAGTCTTCAGCTGCCTTGTTCCTTTGCTCCAAGATTACGCATAGCCTGATGGACTGGATTCCTTGTTCCCTTTTGAGCTTTCTTACTTCTTCCTGCAGAGATCCATTCTTTTCTAAAAGTTCTTTGATTGCTTTGTCAGCTTCATCTAAACTATTTGATGGTGAGAGATCTTCAATCTTTTCTTCAACATACTGATGGTCATTCATTTGCTTTGCAAGTTCTTTTCTTCTTTTCAAGGATTGTGAAAGATGCTCTTTTGCTTCATTGAGTTGAGCCATGGCCATTTTCAGATCTAGCGTTTCATTCTCAATAGTTTTGTCAAGTCTAAATATCTCCATTGTCTTTGATCTTTGCTCAAGCTGTGAAACTTTTATCTTGAGAACCTTAATGCTCTGATACCAATTGTTGGAAATATTCAAGATATGACAAGTTACTGAGAGGGGAGGGGTGAATCAGTAACTTCTAAAATTTCAAACAATAAAACTGTATACTGATATATTCACCATTCATCCAAGTAACCTACTATAAGCATGAAACAAAATCATTTGCAACACTTGAACACACAGATTTGGTGACCCAGAAACCTTCCAAATAGAAAGTAAAACTGGGGTGGGGATGAAACCCACAAGCTTTGTTACTGCAGTATGAAGTTGGCCGGTTAAGGCTTACAATGACCACTTCTGGTGATTTGCCCTATTAGGAGCACAAAGGATTGCTAGATCCACCTTGTTAGAGGATTTCCAAACATACAATAAAGTATGCACTCTGTTAGGAGATTTACAAAAGACTATTAAGTCTACCTTGTTAAAGGATTTACAAAAACTGATTCACCTGTTAGAATGAAACAGTGGATCTGATTACAACTGATTGCTGATAAGATCTGCTATGCTCTGATTCACCTTGATGTGATAGATAAAACTTTTCTGCTCCAAAATTCAACCTTGCTGAATACCTTCACAACTCAACACACATACTTTTGCACGCATGTATTTCTTTCACACTTTCGCAGTTTCATTAATTACAATTTCTATTGCCATTGCAATTTCTTTTCATCTCATTTCTTACTTTTCTTTCTTTTGAATGATACAATACATTACATATATATACCATCCAAATAAAAAATGCATGCAAGGTCAGCCAAAACAACAAGTGCAAATCTCTATACAAAGTCGGCCCAAGGTAAAAACTCGGGTTCACTGAACTAACTCGGTGTCCTTCTGATACTCGGCCTCCACTGCGTTACTCGGCATCATCATACACTCGGTAGAAGTGAAGGCATGGTTCATACTAGACACTTCGAGTAGTTCTGAACTCGGTAACCACTGGAGACTCGGTAGAAGAGATGTCACTCGGTGAATACTTCTATCTGAACTGTAGCTCGGTGATCAAAGGAAACACTTGATAGAACCTTGTGACTCGGTGATAGTTAGTTTCCTTGATATCTGTCTGAGCTCAGTAAAAATTAATTTCCTTGATAACCTCAGGAGCTCGATTATCATGAAGTTCTCGGTTATATCTTAGTACATCTTCACTCGGTCAAAACTGATTCCTTTCTTTACCTTGAACACTCGATAAACACTGGCTGCTTTGTTCACCTTGATCACTCGGTAAACACTGACTTCTTTGTTCACCTTGATTACTCGGTAAACACTGACTTCTTTTTTCACCTTGATTACTCGGTAAAAACTGACTTCTTTGTTTACCTTGATTACTCGGTAAACACTAAGAACTAGGTAAAGCTTGGCTTCCAGTGAGAGCTCGGTAAGCATTTAGAATCCAATAAGTGTTGTAACTAATGACAAAAATGTATCATAATGCCAACAAATAATAATAATATTAATGTCCACACTTTTTCGAAATAAATTTCGCTCGAAAATAGTCTAAAGTTTCCCTCTTAAATTTCTCTCCCTCCAAATTTAAAATTGAAAAAATTCCCCCCGCTCAAATTTTCCTCCAGATTGGTGTGTAAAATTGTCAAGCCTAATCAGATATTCGATTAGGCTTGGTATTTACCAATGCCTATTTGGTCAACCCAAAAAACATGTTTGAGAAGGTTTTCAGTGACACTCAGACTTTAGGTAGCCAACTGACAATGTTATTTTGATTGAAATTGAATGAAACGAAAAAGTTTCTTTTATATCACTCTTGAGATTCTATCAATATAATTGAAATTTTTAGTTCGATAAATATTTATTAGTTAATTTTCAATAAAAATTATTGTAAAGTGTTGATTGACATACTGATTGAAAAATAGCTATAACTTTGAAACGGTATAATATTTTTAAAATCCAAAAGTTGCATCACATTCTATGCTTCACCTAGTATAAGAAAAATAAAAAAGAAATTAAATTTCGCAAAATATTGTATTAGTTAGGGTGGTCAGACACGGTAGTTTTTTTTTTTTTGAAAAAGTTTTAGTAGAAAATTCATATTTAATTATTTATTTTTGAATAAAAATACCCAAAAATATGTGTCACATCCATGCATGAGTCTACCTTTTATATCTATAATTATATGTAAAAAATATTATCATTTGATTTTGATTAAGATGGTCAGACATACACCTAACTTTTATTTTCGCATTGAAATTTTCATAGTACTACATTACAATCCAAACTTTTGACTAGTCAATTATTGTTTTCTCTAGATAAGGCATAGTAGTTTATAAACTGCATTCAATTTTATACAGATTATTTTCTTACAACTTTTTGATTTAAAGTACATAACCACTTTAAAATTATGTGTCAAGTTGACATAACCCTAATTTGTTGACTTTTCACTGCCACTTAAGGCCATAGTTTGGTACACCATGGTCCTGCACATACCCAAAATATAAAAATTACTTTGGGTGGGTTTCTAATATTTGGTTGGATGATCTCTTTTTCATAGATGACCTCTATTTTATGAAGGTTTCAAACATTTTCATGAATTATTTTGTCATGGATTGTTGGTTTGTCAAAAATTGTTCATGTTTTTGAATTGTGTTTCAATTTTACAAGCAATTTGAAGTTTTTGATGGCAATTATAATAGGCAATTTCCTTGGCGATTTATCAGTTTTGTAATGAGAGGAGGTTATATAATCCAAACTTCATGTGGAAAAAGTGGTAATTAATTGAATAATTATAAAAGTTATAACATGCTTTATGGAGAAATAGTTTAAAACCTTTCTAGAAGGGAATTTATTACAAAATACTCACATCTTCTATCGTTCTCCTTTTTTTAATAGTTCTTTTGAGTCTTTTTTTGGCCCTCATTCCTACAACACAATAAAAAGATGTTGATATAGCTATAGAAGGATTTAAATAAATCCAGAACTAAATGATTTGAAATAGAATAATCATAAAAGAAAAGTACAAGTTGTTAGAATTCTTTAGAATAACTAAGAGGGGGGTGAATTAATTATTCAATGTACAAATACAACTTTTCACTTGGCTTAGTGAATTCATAAAACACTCATATCTGTGCATGCATCTAATCTTATCACTAGAACTTGCAAGTTACTATTTGATCAACTTGTAGATATGTAAACATAAAAGATTCATCAACATACTTGACACAATGATTTAATGTGGAAACCCAATTTAGGAAAAACCACCAGTAACATGCTACTCCTTTTCACTCTTTTAAAGTGATGCCTTATCAAAGGTCACCCCTATTAAAGGTTACAACACACATTGTTAAATGTGACTTGGTTAAGGGATTTCAATCACCCTATTAGAAGTGAGCTTGTTTAGAGTACTTTAGGCCATTCACTTAGAATGCCACCTAGTTAAAGGATTTTTAAATGACTATTAGGTCAACCTTAATCCAAAGGATTTACCCTAAATTGATACAGTTGTTAGAGAGTCATAATAGAGTTTTGATCTGATACAACTTACAACTTCTCTTATAGATTATAGATCACTATTTAGTCCTTAATTTTGCTTGGCTTTCATACTTTGCAGTTTTGATAGCTTGTTCACCCTTCAAGCATATATCTCCTTAAGACTTCTTTATTAGCACACCAACATAGGTACCTTTTTGGTCACTTGATGAAGTAGAGTCCTTGACTTCCTATCCTCTTTCTTTTCTCTATTATTTTATTTTTCTTCTAACCTTCACCTATCTATCTCTACTTCATGACTAGACATTCCTATAAATAGGAAATTAAGATACATTGTCATTTTCCATTGTTCATTTTAAGGTTTGGATGGATTAGGTAGGATACAATTTATCTACCTCATATTCTATCTTTCTTCTAGAAACTTCTCCTAGAATCCATTTGAATTTGCTTAGAAATAGTTTACCTCAAATTCTATGCCACTAGCTCATCAACCTTATCTTCCACCTAGTTCACAAACTTCATGAAAACAAACTTGCTATTTTAGATCCTGTGAATCTTTAATCTTTCTAATAATGCAGTAGCTTAGCACTATCAATCTCCTGATGCTTGGCACATACTGCGTTTCTCGACATCAACTGTGAATTCACTTGGCATCAACTAAAGTTTATTGATGCTCAACACCTATTATGTTGCTTGGCATCAATTGTTTCACTCGTCATATACTAGAATTTTCTTTTACTTGGCTCCAATGGATTTTTTTTTCTCAACTTGCACTAACTTATCTCTACACCTACTATCAACTTGATCAAGCTTAGCAGACAATCTTTGTGCAACTTGTTCTTCTAAAGTTTCTAAGTGTAACTAGCCTTTATAACCTCAAGTAGATTATCAATACATCACATCATCACTATCTTAACTGATCCTTGTACATCATTACATAATCATAACTCAACCTTTCCTCTAGGTGCTATTGTTAAATCTTATTGATCAAATCCTCTTTATCAATCAACTAAGTGATAGTACTTGAATCTTATAAGAAATTGTCTTACCTAGTAAAATAGCAAGTTTAACATCAGTGACAAAACAATGATTGAATCATATTTTATATTTCAACAATCTCCCTCTTTCAATAAGCTCTTTTAGCAATAATATTTTCAATTAGATCTCAACAATCTCCCTCTTTGGCATTGATGGCAAACCAAATTGATCAACCAAGTCACCTGAGTGGTAAAACACTTTGTTTGACCAAAAATGACTAAGTTAAAATAGCAAGATAATACCAAAAATAAAACTTGTATCAAAATTTCTCCCTCTATTAGAAACTTCCATCTTCTAATTAGGTTACAAAATTCTTTCTTATGACTCCCTCTATGTTTCTTCTTGTAATTAAGAGCAACATCAACAATTAACTCCTTCTAAGATAGCAATCTATTGATATCTTCCTCTAATATAATTTCTCCCTTCTAATCAATGGAAAATCTCTTACAACTCCCTCTGAGATGATCAGTTTAATGCTCTTTATCCCTCTTTGGCAACAATGCCATAGACATATCATCTTTTCATCTTACCATTTAGATGTAGAATTTTATAGTATCTTCAGTTTCTCCCTCTATCACCTTGCTTGTGATTATTTTGAAGTTTTAGCATTTTGATTACTTCAGGAAGCACCTAAAGTAAGATCCTCTACATCAATTTGTGACATTTGGCAATAAGTTTGTTTGATGCAAGGCAATCCTCATGTTACTTAGATAGCCTTTGATAGGGGTATCACCCCTAATTTTCCTCTTAGATATTCATGCACATACTTAGGTAATGGTATTGTGAAGATATCAGCAATTTGTTCCTTTGTGTTGACATACTCCATCTTCACTTCTTTATCTTGAACTAGCTCTCTCAAGTAATGATACTTGATTGTAATGTGCTTTTTCTTAGTGTGTATTACTAGATTCTTTGATATATTGATAGCACTTGAGTTATCACAATAAAGTATCACTGGTTCTATTATTTCTTCCCTCATTCCTTTGAGTAGCTACTTGATCCATATAATGTTTGTGCAATTTATAGTAGTAGCAACATATTTAGCTTCAGCAGTAGGCTATGAGGTACACCTTTGTTTCTTACTATCCCATGTAACTAGTCTCTTGCCTAAGAAAAGTGCTCCTCCATTGATGCTCTTTCTTTCATCTATGTTGCCATCCTAGTTAGCATTAGTGTAGGCTCTCAAATCAAACTTCTCATTCTTCTTGTAGTATAGGAAAAACTCTTTGGTTCCTTTCAAGTATCTCATTATTCCTTTCATAGCCACTAAATGATTCTCACTATCCGTATAGATAATGCAATATTAGGTCTACTATGTACAACATATTGCAGCTTGCCAATCATAGACCTCTAAAGTGTTTGATTTACTTCAGAAAAATAATCATTCCTTGATAGTTTGTGTCATGTTATCATAGGTGTACTTACAAGTTCTAAATCTTCCAGTCCAAAAGTTTTTAGTATTTCCTTGATGTACTTTGATTGAGTGATAAATATGCCATACTTCAGCTGATATACTTGCAATCCCACAAAGAATTTGATCTCTCCAAATATTGACATTGTAAATTCATGTTTCATATAATTTGCAAAATCCTTACACAAAGCATCTTTTCCCCCAAATATTATATCATCAACAAAAATTTTAGATAACAAAATACCTATACCTTTTTCTATCTTTATGTATAGGTTGTTGTTATCATCAGTTCTTTCAAATCCAATCTTCACAAGATACTTATGAAGTATTTCATACCATGCTCTTGGTGCTTGTTTCAAGCCATAAAGAGCTTTGTGCAATCTACATACCATATGTTTATTGAACATTATCATCAACAAATCCTTTTCATTTTTCTATGTAAACTTCTTCTAATATGCCATTCAGAAATGCAAATTTAACATCCATCTGATAGACTTTGAATCCTTTGTATGTATCATAAGCAAGTAGAGTTCTTACTCCTTCCAATCTTGCAATAGGGGCAAATGTCTCTCCATAGTCAATTCCTTCCTCTTGTGCATATCCTTTGCAAACCATTCTTACTTTGTTCCTTGTTATATCACCATTTTCATCTAGCTTATTTCTAAATACCCAGTTGGTGCCAATCACATTTTTGTCTTTTGGTCTAGGAACTAGATTCCATGTTTTGTTCTTTTGTATCTTCTCAGTCTCTTCTTCCATGGCTTTGCAATAGTCAACAACTTCTAATGCATCTTTTACTATCTTTTTTTCCTTCATGCTTAGCAAACATGATTCACTTCTCAATTTAGTTCTTGTCATTGGTCTAGCATCTTTGTTTCCAATGATTTGATTAGTAGGATGATGTCTTCTGACATGTTTGGAAAATCTTGGCTTAGCCCTTATTTCTTCATTTTGTCTTTTAGCATCAAAGCCACTAACCTCATAATCAGAATGTGCAATTCCTTCATTTTGTAACTCAATAGCTCAATGTAGCTCAGTTCCTAAATTTAATTCGACATTCATAGGATGCGACTCAATAGTTAGTAAAACTTGTTGTTTGTTTCCAACTTGATTTGCATCTTCTTCTTCAGTAGAAATTCCTTCATAAAAGTATACAAATGATTTGTATTCTCTTGTCTTTTTCATAGGTTCACATCATGTACTTCTATATATTCATCAAAATTCACATTTTCCCTTTTCACAATTATGTTAGTATTAGTATTCAAATATTTGTATTCTTTACATGTTGTGGAATAGCCAAGGAATATACCTTCTTCATTTTTTGCGTCAAGCTTACCATTTCTAACATCTTTAAGAATGTAGCATTTTCTCCTAAATACCTTAAAGTATGTTACATTAGGTGAGTATCCATACCATAGTTCAAAATATGTTGAAAGAGTACCTTTCTTGATTTTTACATAGTTTAGGTATAGATAGTTGTGCTTATAGCTTCTCTCCAATATTTTAGAGTAGCATTCTTTTGCATCATAAGTGTCCTGGCATAGTCCATTATTGACCTATTTCTTCTTTCAACAATTCCATTTTGTGAAGGGGTTCTAAGTGCAGATGTCTATCTTTTGATTCCTCTATCATTACATAACATTTCGAACTCATTTGATGTGAATTCTCCTCCTCTATCGGATCTCAAACATTTTAGAATTTTACCTATTTCTTTCTCAACTCTTGGCAAAAACCACTTGAACATTTGAAAAGCATCAAAATTTTGTTTTAGAAACATGACTATCATCATTCTAGAATAATCATCTACAATTAACATTATGTACTTGTATCCCTTGTAGCTTTTCACTTCAATTGATCCACACAAGTCAATATGAACAATCTGTAATATCTCTTTAGAGGTATAAGTTTTGATTTTAAAACTTGACTTTGTCATTTTACCTAGCTGACATTATTTACATATCACATTATCAGGCTTTTTCAACTTGGGAAAACCTCTAACTTTCTTCATGTTACTGATACTAATCAAGTTATCAAAGTTATCATGACATAACCTTTTATGCCATAGCCATACATCATCAAATTTCACAACAAGACAAGTAGCATCCTTTATATCAAGGTAAAATAGATTGCTTCTAGTTTGATCACCTTTTCCAATCAATTTCCCATTTGTATCATATATTTTAGCAGTCTTCTTTCTGAATTCAGCTTTGCATCCCAAATTTTTAGTTGTGACACACCCAAAAAATTATAATTTAGTCCTTCAGCATAGTAAGAATTCTCACATTAGATATTATCTGTTAGCTTGATGGAACCCTTTTCTTTTATCAGACATGGAGCATCATTACCAAATCTTACACTATTTCTATAATAATAGTTTAAGGTTATGAATTTACTTTTATCTCCTATCATCGAATATGAGCATCCACTATCAATGATCCATCTATCATTTTTGTTTAGACAAGCCACCAGTGCAATTTCCTCATCTTCATTAGATTTTTCTTTCACTGAAACATAAACTACTTCATCATCATGTTCATCAAAATCATCCTCTTCAACAATGTAGAATTTCTTACCTTTGTCTTTGTAATCCTTGTTGTCTTCATTTCTTCTACCTTTGTATTTATC
Source organism: Cupressus sempervirens (assembly GCA_028749045.1). Classification (NCBI taxonomy): domain Eukaryota; kingdom Viridiplantae; phylum Streptophyta; class Pinopsida; order Cupressales; family Cupressaceae; genus Cupressus; species Cupressus sempervirens. Next base: position 103,929,487 of record CM053785.1, read on the forward strand.
AATTCCTCTGTAGTTTCTCTTTTCTAGACATCTAGCAACAATATGACCAATCTCATTACCATTAAAACAAATGATAGGTAAATTACCTTTGAACTTGCCTTTTCCTTTGTAGAATCTTCTTACTAGTAGTGCTTCCAATTGTTCAAAATCTTCTTCATCTATATCACTATCAGTATACACATGTTTTATCTTTTTTTTTCATCTTCCACTTCTTCTTATTAGAATATTTCAATAACAACTTAGCCTTGAAAGCATATTCAAGACTGTCTGGTTTGTAATTGTCAAAGTTAGATAGCTCAAAAATAGTTAGTCTACCTACCAAACCTTCAAGAGTTAGATTATTTCCTAGAATACATCTCAATTCTTGGATTGTAGAAACTTTAATAGCATAAATAGACAATAGTGCTCTTATGAATTTGCTTAAAATAGTATCATCATCTATATGACCAGTAGCTCCTCTTATTGCACTAATAACTTCTTTTATCCTAGCAATATATGGAGCAATATTTTCACCTTCTTCCATTCTCATGTCATCAAATTTACCTTTGACGCTCTCAGATTTGGCTCTTTCAATATTTTTGTCTACTCCATAGATGATGTGCAAGGCATACCACATTTTCTTTGTAGTGTCACATCCTTTGATATCATCAAAATCTACATAGCTTAGGGCAGAGGAAATCTCTAACGTTACTTGATTGTGTTCTTTCTTCTTCTTCATATCTTCAACAGTTGGAACTCCAGTAGGATCAACATGTTCCACTAAGATGGTGGATTGTGCATGCTCTCCTATTCCTCCAAGATGCAACTTCATTAGACTTTTCCATGCAGGAAAGTTGTCTTTGTTAAGCTTGGGTACTTCTCCTTTTCACATCTTGATCTTTGTGCTTCTAGTACGTTCAAACTAGTCCTCTTTAGTAGATGGCTCTGATACCAATTGTCAAAATTATTTAGAATAACTAGGAGGGTGGGGGGGGGTGAATTAGTTATCCAAGGTCTAGATGTACAAATAAAACTTTCCACTTGGCTTAGTGAATTCATAAAACATTCATATATGTGCATGTATCCAAGCTTATCACTAGAACTTGCAGGTTACTAATCAATCAACTTGCAGATATGTAAACATAAAAGATTCATCAACACACTTGACACAATGATTTAACATTGAAACTCAATTTTGGAAAAACCACCAACAATATGCTACACATTTTCACTCTTTTGAAGTGATGCCCTATGAAAGGCCAACCCTATTAAAGGTTACAACACACATTGTTAAATGTGACCTGGTTAAGGGATTTCAATCACCCTATTAGAAGTGAGCATTGTTAGATGACTTTAGGCCATTCACTTGGAATGTGACCCAGTTAAAGGATTTTTAAAAGACTATTAGGTCAACCTTAATCCAAAGGATTTACCCTAAATTGATACAATTGTTAGAAAGTAATAGTAAAGTTTTGATCTGATACAACTTACAACTTCTCTTATAGATTACAGATAACTATTTAGTGCTTAATTTTTCTTAGCTTTCATACTTTCTGATTCTGACAGCTTGTTCACCCTTCAAGCATATATCTCCTTAAGCTTTCTTGCTTAGCACACCAATGTAGTTACCTTTTTGGTCAATTGATGAAGCAAAGTCCTTGACTTCCTGTCCTCCTTCTTTAATCTATTATTTTATTTTTCTTCTAACCTTTACCCTACTTTAATTAAGATACTTTGTCATTTTCCATCATCCATTTCAGGGTTTGGATGGATTAGGTAGGATACAATGTATCTACCTCATATTCCATCTTTCTTATAGAAACTTCTCCTAGAATCGATTTGAATTCACCTAGAAATGGCTTATGTCAAATCTTGTGCCACCAGCTCATCAACCTTATCTTCCACCTGGTTCACTAGCTTCAATAATATAAACTTGTTAGCTCAAATTTGATGAGTCTTTGATCTTTCTAATAATGCAGTAGCTTGGCAATATCAATCTCCTGATGCTTAGCACATATTGCATTGCTCAAAATCAACTATGAATTCACTTGGCATCAATTAAAGTTTACTGATGCACAAAACCTATTGTATTGCTTGGTATCAACTATGTTACTTGGCATACACTAGAATTTTCTTTTTCTTGGCTATAATGGATTTTATACTTAGCTTGCACTAAGTTTTCTTGGCACCTACTATCAACTCAGTCAAGCTTGGTAGACAGTCTTTGTGCAATATGTTCTTCTAAAGTTTCTAAGTGTAACTAGCATTTGTAACCTCAAGTAGATGATCAATACATCATGTCATCATTGTCTTAACTGATCCTTGTACTTCATTACATAATCATAACTCAACCTTTCCTCTAGGTTCTATTGTTACATCTTATTGATCAAATCCTCTTCATCAATCAACTAAGTGATAGCACTTGAATCTTATAAGCAATTGTCTTACCAAAAAAATAGCAGGTTTGACATCAGTGAAAAAATAATGATTGAATCATATTTTCCATTCCAACAATCTCCCTCTTTCAATAATCTCTTTTAGCAATAATCTTTTCAATCAAATCTCAACTCAAGTACTTACATTAATTTCATCCTAATTGTTTTACCAGGCCAAGGAATAGATATATATATAAATAATTATTCCTTTTGCTTTTTTATATAAAAGCAGCCAAAAAATGGGGGTTGGCCATTTATAATAGTGGTAAAACAACTAGCAAACAACCACACAGACCCCCTAACAATTTACATTAAAAATATAAGTAACAACATAAAATTAATTAAAAGTACTAGAGATCCTACTCTTAATACTAGAAAATTTCAACAAGTTAACAAAAGCCATGTAGGTGGTCATTACATCATACCACCTAAAGCCTAGAACCAAGTTCAACAGGAAAAAAAAATCTATCACCAAATGATGGAGAGTAAAAACTAGCAGAGCACCAAAAAATACCAAGCACTAGGATGCCTCTAACTAACATCTTTTTTCTTTCATTTCCTAGCTAGGAGAGCGTTGGCCTAGTCTTCGATGAGGAAGTTATAGAGTATCTTTGAGTCCTCCTTCCCAAGATCCTCCTCCTTTGACCCATTAGCCAAAAGCTAGAGAGTGGTGGAAATTGCATGGGTCACCTTTAGAGTGAACTTTGAGAACATGGTGAAGCCCTCCTCCACTATATTGCACCTATCCTTTAGCTCCTAGAAGTCTTTATGAGTAACAACCCCATCCTTTGTAGTACCAAGCTTTAGAGCCCTACTATAATTCACCAAGGATATTCATACCATCAGAGAATGAATTTGTAATGTATATTCATATTAGCATTTGGAAAATTTCCTTTTCTATGAAATTATCCCCTATTCCTTGTTTAGGAGTTATGAAAATATACAGTGACTTATTTTTATCATTTTTTTTTTTGCAATGTATTTTACAATATCATGTTATTCTTCATTTCACATCTTCTTGAGTTTATAATATTCAAAATTCTCATTTATATTTGGGTCTTGTACAATTTGGAAACCAATATCAAATTTATTTATGTGAGAGTTTTGTTTTAATTATGAAAAATTTGATATAAGGTCATATGTTTATACATTATTAATGTATATCTTTTCTTCATTGAATTGATTTTCACTTGCAAGTTCATATGCTTGAGCTTGTGCAATTGCATTGTTGATATCCACCTAGTTTAAATTAAAGTTATACATACAATGTTTCTCATTTTATCAAATTTTATTTCATTGTAATTATATGCATCTTGAATTATTTTGAAGTCTTTTCTAATCATATTTTTGACTTTCATGAAAAGGAACATATAGTAAGATCTTTTCTCTATAATATTTTCACAGTCAATATACATTTGACAAATATATCACTGCAAAAAAAAAACAAGCAGTTTTCAATGTTTTGTTAAGTAATTTGATATTGCAATGAGAGATGATCTAGGTATAATTCTTTTTATTCTTTTGCTAAGGAAATGTACTTGTCTATAATTTTAATTTATATATTTGTTAGTTGATTCATTTGGTTCATTGTTGAGTGATGATTTTGAATTAAGAAAAAATGTATATTCACTATTTTAGATGTGTTTAAAAATAGACATTGTCAAGAACTTAAGTTTAAGGGTAGAGAAAGTATGATTTGAATTTCAAGTCGAGTCAAAAATTGTTGTAGGTTAAGAAAAGTATTTCCTACACTAAAAACCATTTGTGTGATATCAATTTTTGTTATATCATGGCCTTTGAATTTTTTTTTTAAATGTTGTATTTGTTGCGTAACTATTATTTCCAAATATTTGATGGATGTCTTTCAGGAAATATTTTTTGTTTTCTTAATGTTGACTTTATTACTTCTATGTAGTTATTTTCATCCATGGATGTCAATTTAAATCAATAAGTTTGCAAAAATAGTTGCTTCATCATCATATTTTAATAGCATTATGTATAATTATTTTGTTGATCAACACAATTGGTTCAATTATTATAGTTCTCCTCGTAGGTGGAGGGGAGAAATCAAATATGCAATGTATTTTTCTATTTTTTTACAACTTATATGATAATGTCACTAGATCTTAAAAAATTTAGCATCAATTCTTTTGTGTCACATGTAATAGATTTGTTAGTGAATTATTCAAGTACCAAGTTATTTGATATTCCATAAATAGGGGAATTTTTAATCCATATAAAAGTATTATCATGTTCATTTCCCCTATTTTTAAATTCAGTAATGAAGAAGAAACTTGAAGACATGAATGACTTATTGGAATCTATTTATTCCTTTTGAAATTTAGTATACCTTAGACTAGTTACTTTGAACCTCAGACCCTAAATGTGATCCATGTAGAACCAAAATAATCTCTCATGAAAATGAGGAATACTAGGCATACCTCTCAATAGGTATTATCTCATCCCTATCCTTAACCTATAGAAGTACTCAAGGCATGGGAGAGGTAACATCTTTATTTATCTTTTTAGTGTAGTCTAAATATTTAAATTACAATGTTATCACTTCTTACACAACTTATGGTAGGTTATCTTGGAACTAACCACTTTGGGCTTGAAAACCCTATTATAAGCCAACCTTGTAGAATATACCTAGATAACCCTTCATAAGCTCACAAACTACAATTGCATCTCATTCACATAATCAATGGCAATAAAAATAAGTTCTATTGCAACTAACTGAAAATGAAATTAGTTCTCCAAAATCAAAACATCATAGATGATCATCAAAATAATTCTCATAAATGTAAACTCTCAAATTAAACCATAAATATGTCACAAATATAATTTGTTAATATATCTTTGTTACCCAAGCTTCAGTTCATATCTTTTACTCTAGGGTTTTGAGTCAAGTCAAGTGTGAATGTTTTGAGTTTGAGTCTAGATTGCATGTAGGATGATCTTTCTTCTCATCATTCCTTTGAGTCAACCTAATGCATGAATCATATGAGAAAGGAATCAGTCTAAAGCTAGGTGATTAGGGTTTGGAGGATTTGTTATGCATTATTTTGATGAGAAGAAGGTCTAGAATATTCTACTAATTCATATTTCCTTGTTCTTAATCATGTTGAAGATGAAGATTCATGTTCAAAAGTAGTTCTTCATGAAAGAATTTCTAAATCTCCGAGAGTTTCTAACTTTATGGTCAAAGGTTTATATCTAAAATAAGGATACATTTAAAGAGATCATAGACATATACAAAGAAAATACAATAGAGAACATTGACTACTAAGGCTTAAAATTAATATGCAAATCGTGAGAATGAGCTGCAAATGAGATTAGTTGAATTCAATGTAGAGTGAGTACTAAAAAATGTAGAAATGGAAAAGAACCCAATCAAAGGTGGTGAAGACTAAAGTTGAAATCAAATTGATGAATCAAAACACATCTGATTGTCCACATCATCAAGTTGAATAGTCAAATCACCTTGGAGAAAAAATAGGACCATCAAATGAAGACCATATCAATGGATAATATTTTAAGATGGAATTATAAGCTATCTAACGATGTATCTCACTGATCGTTAGTCAAAAGAAGATTTGAAGAGGTCGTTATATCATTATAAAAATATACTTGTTTGATAATCTATGTGACAAAGTGACATGAAGGCATCCTATTGGCCATCACAATTCACAAAGTAAAACTAGGTTGAAAATGTCAGATCTTCCAAGCAATGAAATAATGCCACATGTCTGCCACAATGTGCCTATCTGGAAAAAGGGACTAGTGTCTTGAAACAAAGAGAACTTAACATCATTTTATTACCACCGTCAGATTGGAGAAAGATCTAAATTTTTTGCTATCTCACTATGTAAAGTTGCAAGGAAAATAATCATACTAGCATCACAACAACGATACATGTGTATAGGGACATACCCACAGAGAAAGTTAGAAAGCAAGGACATAAAGTTTTAATCATGATTGTTAATTTAAGATTGAGGGCTAGAATTGAAACTTGCAGTGACTATTGGAATATGAAATACATAGTTTGGCATGAAACGAAAGAAGATGAAGAATAAACAATTTTTCTACATGATTTTTTGAGATTGCATGAAAATGAAAAGTCATGGAGTGTTTTTAGGAATATTAGGGATTCAAAATCATTAGTAGAAGAGATACCACACAATTTCATATTTTATTGTCATTTTCTTTTCTATTAGATGACTGTTGCTCTACCAGAATTAAAAAAGGATAAAAAAAAACTATAAATATAACCTCATTTGACAATACAAATGTCAGAGAACTTGATGGTGAATTGGTATGTAATTCCATTTACCCTATTTTCTTGTCAAGTTTTGTTGCCCATTCTTAGATTAGTTCTTCATGAGGAGTTGAAGGACAATTATATGTGATCTTGTGATAATCGGGTGGATTCCATTTCATTTTGATATTTGTAGTATGAGTGATTCTATTTTATTTCTTCATATATATGATTCTTCTTAATCTCTTGTTCATTTCATATCATATTAGATAGTTTCATTGGAAATTGAAGAAATGATGTGTATGAATCTATTGGTAACTTGTTGAATTCTATTTAAATCAAGTCTGGTAGTTAAAGCAATTCCATTTGCCCTCATGTGGATCTCTTTTTTATCCCTCTTTGCATTTAGATGACTAACACTATATTTAGAATAGAAGTAAAGGTCAAGAATCTCAATATAGTCTATTATAGTCATTCCATTGGGTGTGATAGGTTGTCCAAATCTATTTTCCCTAAAAAAAATTGTGCCAACAAAAAATTTAGTTATCCTTTACTGCTCTTAGGTTAACAACTTATAATGTCAATACTTTTGATCTCATAAAAAACATATCCATTGTATATCATTACAAATTATAGGGAGTTGTACCTAGTATCAAAGAGTCAAGATTATAAAATCTAATAAAAAACAAATTGTTAACCAATAGTTTTTGGTGACTCATCTAGGTATAAACATGAAAGCTCCAAATTTTCTTTCATTTTAATTTTCAATCTAAATCCATATATTTGAGTTGCGAGAAAAAATTTGTGGTAGTGAGGTATTTACCATAAGAACTTGATACCAGTTTTATAGCCTCAACCCGCTATAGAAAGAAGCAAATCCAAAGTTGAAGACTAGTAAGATAATTAAAAAATGATATTTTTTGAACATTTGATACACTCTAGATTCCAAATATACTAGGAGTGCCAAGGAGAAAGGAAAAATTGACCCAATATATGAAGAGCTCAAGAAGGCAAATTTTCCTATCCTAGAAGACCTTTGTAGAAGAGGAAGAACACATGCAAGGGAATCTTTAACCAAGAAACTCCAAGATACTCTCTTATCTACAATTGTCTCTCCTAATAGAACAAAAAGAAATCAATCTTCTGCTCCTCTTATTGCTAGGGTTTCCATTTCTATTTTTTTTATGCTTTATTGTTGATTGATGCAACATTTCTACTTTCTGTTACTTTTTAGACAAACCAAATCACTGTATGGAAATGTTATTGTTAATCTTTCCCTTATAGCTAATAATAATTTTCCAAGAGCATCATGGAATAGTTTCCCAAGATTTAATCATGAAGGTAACACTTTACATAGTGACACTTAAGTGCTTTCCGTAAGGCTTGTGGTGTAGTAAATCCTCAATATGAAGATGTGGCTATTAGAATGTTTGTAGATACATTGGTGGAAAATGTTGTTAATTATTTTCAAGAGCTACCTATAGGATGCATCACAAATTTTGACACTATGAAACAAAGATTTGAGGAACTTTACAAAAGTATAGAGGATGCACAAGTATTGTTGTGGCAATTGGCATAGATAATGAAAGAACCATTAGTTTCCATGAGAGATTTTAATGCAAAGTTCAATAGAATCATAAAAATAATACCTACTACAAGTGACCTAAAAATTATAGTAAAAATAATTTCTACATTAGCTCTATGCCTTTGGATTTGGGATATCAAATTAGAAGATCCAATGTAGCAAACTTGCAAGCTGCCCAGACACTAGCTATGGAGATGGAGGATAACATGATAGCCTCTAGTAAGTGGAAAAGAGAATTCCAATCTAGAACCATGGGTAATATAGTTAGTACTTCTAATAATATAGAATCCATGCTTCAAAAATTGTCTAATGAGCCCATTTCATTGAAGAAACAGATTAATAGGCCTACTCGTTCTTTTCATCAACCTCATCAAGAAGGATCTAGATATCCAAATGGAGTTAAAGCATTGTAAATACCACCTATTCAAAAAATATTAGCAATTTAAGGTGCTCCTAAGAGACAAAATGTGTGTTCTTTTCACTTAAGGGTAGACCATAATGGAGATACATAAGCTGATATGATCAAATATAGGAAGATAGTGGACCAAAAAGAACAAACAATTGAATATCCTAAAAGTGAGGATGATCATGCTCCTTATGGAGGCTCTAAAAATTATTTCTTGGAGTATGAATAAAGTTTAGAAATAGGAGGTGACTTCTTTGCAACTCTAGAAGGATCTCAGTTGATAGTAATGACCAAAAGTTAGAAAAAATAGAAATAAGATCAACAATATAGTCCTTGTCAAAAAAATGCACCATCAAACAAAACTGATAAAGATAAAGGCATGGTAACTTGAACTTCACAAAAGGAACACAAAGGTAAATCATCTGATTCTTTTGACATAATTCAATACCAAGAAGAGATAAGAATTTAGATATCTCTACTGGATTGAAAGCTAATCTTGATTAGTTGAAAAGATTAGGTGAGAATTACAATAAAGATAAAGAACAGTTTAGTATTAATGCTAATATTGATTATCTCAAGAAAGCTAGTACTAGTGGATTTTCTTTAACTAATGAATATTTTTCACTACCTAAGTTTTTTCAAGAAGAGGAATCTATTGTATTACCCACATGCCCAAATCGAAAACCATACCCTTTCTACATTTCTTTGTTTATTAATGGGAATAGGTTGAGTAATTACATCATAGATTTAGGAGCCTCTAATAATATTATGCTTTCCTTTGTAGAAAAATCTTTAGGGCCTCCATTGAATAAAACCTTTGCTAGATGCTATTCAATGGATGCAAAAAAAAGTACTCTTACTTGGAGAAATAAAAGATGTTCAAATTGCCCTAGCTACCTATCCTTCAAAAAGACTTAATCTTACCATCCTAGTAGTAGACATCCCTACAAGCTATAGCATGCTCCTAAGTAGAAGTTTCTATAAAGACATGGGGGTGGAATAAAACTAGACTAGTCTTGTACCACTATCCAAGTTGGAGATAAAAAGGTGAAGCTAGAGCTAGAAGAGAATGAAAAATTTATTGCCCTAAAATCAGATGACCCTAGATCTTAGATTTTGTATAATAAAATGCAGTTTTCTAATGACATGCTTTTCTATGACACTGCTAATATTTTAGAAGAATAAAAACAAAATAAAGGTGATAAGTTGTGGACTCTAGAATTTGATGGTAGTTGTGCAAATGATAGTTCAGGTGTAGGGGTAGTGTTGATATCACCTAGTGGGGAAACAACTTTCTTGGACTATAAGTTATATTTCAAAAATACCTACAATACTACAAAATATGAATCTCTTCTCCTCGGAATTATGGTAGCAAAAAGAAAGGGAGTCAAGATACTTAAAGCTCAAGGAGATGTAGAGTTGATGGTAAAACAAGTCAAAAATCAATATGCAGTAAAGAACTCAAGATTGAGAAGCAGTCGTAATAAGGTGTGAGATGAAATTAAGGGTTTTGATGCATTCTCAATTACATTAGTACTTCGAGAATTTGATTCAAGATTTGATTCTTTGACAGTCTCTACATCATTACTCTTACCACAAAGGTAATTCTACTAATTCTTTTGACATAATTCAATACTATGAAGAGACAAGAATTCAGATATCTCCATTGGATTACTTGAAAGCTAATCCTGATTAGTTGAAAAGGTTAGGTGTGATTTGCAATAAAGATAAAGAATAGGTTAGTATTAATGCTAATATTGATTATCTTAGTAAAGCTAGTAATAGTGTATTTTCTTTAAATGATGATTATATTGAACTCCTTAAGTTGTTTCAAGAAGAGAAATTTGTTGTCTTAACCACATGCCCAAATCAAAAACTAGATCCTTTTCTACATTTCTTTGTTTGTTAATGGGAATAGGTTGAGTAATTGCATCATAGATTCAAGAGCCTATGTTAATGTTATGCTTGCCTCTGTAGGAAAATCTTTAGGGCTTCCATTGACTAAAACCTTTAGTAGATTCTATTCAATGAATGCAAAACAAGTACTCTTACTTGGAAAAATTAAAGATGCTCAAGGTGCCCTAGCTACCTATCCTTCAAAAAGACTTAAACTTATCATCCTAGTAGCAGACATCCCTACAAGCTATGGCATGCTCCTCAGTGGAATTTTCTACAAAGACATGGGGGGAGAAATAAAACTAGATTGGTCTTCTATCACTATCCAAGTTGGAGATAAAAAGGTGAAGCTAGAACCAGAAGAGAAGGAAAAATTAACTATCCTAAAATCAGATGACCCAAGATCTCAGATCTTGAATCATGAAATGACGTTTGGTAATTACATGCTTTTCTCTAATAGCCTTGATATTTCAAAAAAATTAGAACAAAATAAAAGTGATAAGTTTTGGACTTTAGAATTTGATGGCAGTTGTGCTATTATTGGTTCAGGTGTAGGGGTAGTGATGACATCACCTAGTGGGGAAATGACTTACTTGGCTTATAAGTTATATTTAAAAAATACTAACAATACTAAATAATTTGAAGTTCTTCTCCTTGGAATAATGGCAGCAAAACAAAACGGAGTCAAGATACTTAAAGCTCAAGAAGATGCAGAGTTGATGGTAAAACAAGTCAAAAAAAAATGTGCAGTAAAGAACTCAAGATTGAGAAGCTACCATAATAAGGTGTGGGATGAAATTCAAGGTTTCGATGCCTTCTCAATTACATCAGTACTCAGAGAATTCAATTCAAGAGCTAATTGTTTGGTAGTCATTACATCATTTCTCTTACCACATCCTAACTTTAAAGATCAAACCTATAAAGTAGAACTTCTATTCAGGCCTAATGTTCATGACAATGAAGATTCATGGCATGTTTTTAAGATGATAAACACATACTAAAATTTTGTAGTGCTTGCCCCTAGGTCACATTTTTGTTATCATTGTCAAACTCTTTTAGGATAGTTTTATGTTGATGATTATTAGTGACATTATTTTGAGACTATCAGATATTGTGCTACGAATTCAGTTGATATGTGATGAGATTACTTAGACTCTACATTTCATGTATGCATGATGATTATTACATTATTTTTAGTTATTGATTAGTTAGATGGTTTATTATCACATGTGTGTTCTTATGGATACTTACCCCATACTTTCATGTGTATGGTGTGTGTGTTTGTTCTTGGATGGCATTTCTGATGTGGTTAAGGAAGGGAGTCGTAGTCACCTGCTAGTCAAGATCTACACGATGCACCACTTCTTGCCATTTCTTGTTTACCTTAGCATATATATATATATATATATATATATATATATATATATATATATATATATATATATATATATATATATATATATATATATATATATATATATATATATATATATATATATATATATATATATATATAATGTAAATGCATGGTTTTTATGTAGGTTGCAGGTACCGAGTATTGACTTCCTTGAATTGCCAGGATGAGCATACCCTATCACATTATCTCAATGATAAGAGAGGGGAGATAAACTCTCAAGTCCAAATCCCAACCCTTTAAGACATTTTTCCTAATTGGAAATTAGGACAAGTGTCTGAGTTGAGTACCCTCTAAATGCATCAGATGATGTAATTCGTGATATTAACCCTTTTGGTTTGATTTTGTATGTGTTTTGTTATAGTGGGTTTTTTGTATCTTACTTTATGAGTCTTTAGTGTATTTTCTATTAATTAAGCCTAATTAAAAGATTCAATTAATGGTTTAATTTAATGAAAATTTAATATGGTATTTTAATATTTATTTTATTTAATTAATTGGGAAATTAATTAAATAAAATAATTAAATTTGAAGATAAAAGTTATAATCTTAAAGTTGGAATGTGATAATATTTATTTAAGTTAATAAATATTTTAGCAATTAAGTTTCAAAAATGAATTTAAAAGCATAAAAGATATTAAAATTATTAAAAGATTATAAGTTGCATGATGTGTGCTTGTGATTAAAATATAAATATATTAAGATAAATTAAGTGGAGTTATTAAAGTGAGTGCATAAGATTTAAAAATTAATAAATTAAATTGAAAAGAGTAAAGTGAATATTAAATTAATTAATGTGCATTATTTTAATATTCATTCACATAGGAGTTTGCAAATTCTCGGGAGTTGTCTTGTAGACAACACAAGAGTTTGCACTCTAATTATGCATGTGTTGTCTACACTTAGGAGTTAGCACATTATTTGAGCACATGGTGTCTACAACATTCTAGAGACCTCATCATGTCTATCCTTTTATCATGGAAGTTATGTGCTTGGTTGTCATGCTTATCTCCTAGTTCTTCTAGACACATTCTAGATGCATCTTAGAGGCCTTTATATAGAGGCTCTCCTAGTGTGTATGGACACACCCAGAGAGGCTTCTACAAGCTCATATGCTTCTACAAGCTCGTATGCCTCGACATTCTTAGATGCTTCGACATCCTCATATGCTTCTACAAGCACTTCTAGTCACTTGGGGGTTCGGTTGGTTTGATTCTTGGAGGAATGGAAAATTTTGGAGAAGGAAGGGATTTTTCTATGGACTTCTAAGGCATGGAAAATTAGCATCAGTGTCCAAGTGCACTCATGATTTTTGCATATTCTATTTGCACTCTTTCTCTTCTTGTCTTCATTGTGTTTTTTATATGTGTTTGAATATACTCCATGAACGAATCTTCAATCTTGAAATTGGAATCTAGATATGTATGTTAATTTTTATTTGGTAGTGAAGAAAACATTAGGAAACCCTAGTTTTATTTATGAAGGAAATTCATCACAAACTGCCTTGTCTTTGTCCCTTACATAGACCCGAACTTAGGCATTCATAAATTTTTACCTTGACTGAATTTATTTGATCTCTCTAGTCATATTTGGCACAAATTGGCCCTCTCCAACATATTTAAAATTTGGCCCACTCCAACAGTTCATTTGGGAGATATGGCCTCCATACTGGGACTATTTTATTCAATGACAGTCATTTCTCCATTTTCCATAACTAGGAGTTCTTTGTGCATAAAATTCACAAAAATAATCTATCAAAGAATGCAATGAATTAAAAACTAAACCAACATAGATCTAAGACATTTATACTCAAGATTTTATCCAAATGAGAAGTCTTTTAATACAAAGGTGGATTGTGCCCTTATGGTAGCAAGCTAGGACTTTGCAGAGAATTTAATTTGGTATTGTATGAAACTTTGATAGCCCTACATCATTATGCATTTTATTAATATTCCAAAGTATTTTCAAGATTTTTATCCCAACTTTAAATCCTCAAATCACTCTTAAATCCCATAAACCCTCTACAAGCCTTCTAGGCTTCATGTTGCCAATTTTTGGTAATTTACATTTTCAGGCACTTCAAGTGCATTTGACACCATATAATGGCTCTACTTTCCATATTAAAATAAATTGGACATTTGAAGTTTTTAAATAACTCATCTACCTTAGAATCTTGAATTTAACCTTAGGTACACTAACTCCCAAAATGCCATTAAGGCTACATCATTGATCCTTTTACAAAGTGATCAATAAAAACATTTAAAACATAAACAAAACATTATTAAGTGACCATTGTTGACTTATTACAATCAAATGACCCTTCAAGGTCATGTTCATTCTGTGATCCCCCTAGGATCTATTTAGTTACCCTAGTTCCTTTATGCCTCTTGTCCTTGGCCCTAGTGCTCCTGCACCAGTTAATAGTAGAAGAAGTGTAATTAATTATTAGTCAATTTAAGTAAATGGATTTTTAAACGAGGGAAAATTAAAAGAAAAGAGATATTAATAAGTGGAATTAAATAATTGAATTATTAATAAGATTGATTTTACTTCAATCAATGAGGATTATTTAAAATAAATGATTGTCCTTGAAGTGTTTAAAGGAAATTGTAAACTAATTATTAGAAAGTTGATAAGTATTATTATAATGTTTTGAATAATGTGAATGATTTTATCTAAAAGTCAATGGGAACTAGTTAAATGATTTAAATAAGTAAATAATTATCTTATGATTATTTTAGAAATTGTTTTAAAATAATGGAGGGATAATTATATGTTTTATCCAAAAAGATAAATGGGTTGACTTAGAGATTAAACGAAGAATCTTACACACTTGAAATGTAATTGAAAATGAAAACTAAAACCTAATATTTGGCTTAACCATGTGATTGCAAAAGCAAACTAAAATATGTGTTTGTATATTTTTCTTTATGCTATCCATGTTTGGGGTTTGGGTGGTCCTAGAGTGTTGACCAATTAGGATGTCTACCAGAGGCTTGGGAGTTATGCAAATATGATGGCATGTTGATGTTATTTGGTCTTGATTCTTCTAAAAGCCAACCTTGTCAATGTGATGGTATGATCTATGAGATGTTTGTATTTACTGATTGTTATTCCTCATCAGTGTTCTTGAGTGAAGCTGAGTTATATGTATCTAAGACACTTGACTTAACCATTTTTGAGTCATCAATCAGTTATCCTTGGACTACTTTTTAGTCGCCTTGATGGGACTGAAGTGTTAATTTGATCTTGATGTTGTCATGTTGTGACATGTTTGACTTGACCATTTTGGAGTCTTCGATCAGTATTAGTTTGAGATACATTTTGGTTGCTTATTGAGAACCAATGGATATTGTGATTATCGTTGATACCTTCAGTTGCCAATAGAGAACTGTTGTGGTCATGATTATCTATGGATGCTTTTCATGTGCTCATGGAGATTTGATGTTCTTATTGTGGATTATCTTTTAGTAATTTTCCAGTCGCTTGTATAGGACTATGGTGATTTTGTGATTTATGATTCCATGAGCTTAGGGTAGGTTATCTACTTGTAGTGTTGAGAAGTGGCTTGCAATGGGGGCCGAGGCCCTAAGTGGCTACCAGGGTAACTCATTGTAAGTTATTTAATAAGTGAAAACATTTACCCTAAATGGGGATTAAATAAACCTAATAAGATAATTGTATGTTCTCGCCCATGCCTCGAGTGCTTGTACAGACTATGTTGGGAGTAGAGAGAATGCATGGTTGTGACCTTGCATTATGTAGTATGCCTCGTCAGTACAAGAGGATACTAGTGGCCGCATAGGGATCACTAGGGGGTCGGGGTCTATTGAGAGACTACCAGGGTAACTCTAGCATGATCCATGCGATGATAATTTTCCACTTGCATAGTAGATTTCCTAGATGTCTTTGTCGTGCCTCTGGGATTAGATGTCAGTTTGTGATTGGAACATTTGAGTTAGTAAACTTTTAGGATTCTTGAAGAGTACTTATATTATGTGATTTGATATCCTGTTTAGAACTTGAGACTATCTCCTCAGCGTGGTGGGAGTGGGCCATTTAGGTTCCATGCGGTCGGGTGGTAGTGCATTTTCACTCTTACCTTTTGAGATCCATCTGAGACACTGTGGCTGGAGTATTCTTTGTTGGTATTTACTTTCATTCTATTCATGAATATTATGATGGATGTTATTTACTGATATGTTTCTTTATATTGATGATTAGCATATGATAGATGTTGATATTTATTTATCTTATGTTTTTAATTTGCATGTTAGATTTCTTTTTGCATATGACATAGTATGCTTTAGGAGTGACATTCCTACTATGTTGATACCGATGATCTCTTCGGTGATTTGGGATGCTATGCATGGAGGGATGGCTAAGGCCCATAATGGTCTAATGATGATATTTACGGTTGGGAGGAATAGTGCACTTAGTGATGTTTGTGGTTTATGGTTATCTTTTATGATGTTTATATCTTCTATGATGATGTATCATGTATGATATGTGGTTTCATTTATGTTATTGCATCATGGATTAGAGTTATTATGATGATGTAGTTTATTTACACATATGTATATTCTTTTAAGCCTTCATACCCTATGGCGTGTACAGTGAATGATTGAGGAATAAAAAATGTAATTTAAGAATGTTGGATTTTTCATTATTATCTTATGTGGATGTAGTATTAGATAGAATTATTAATACTAGTTGATTAAGATGTAATTCAATGTTAAGGGATCCTTAAGAATGTAACCTGTTATGTCTATTTATGATTAGTTTTAGTTGTATGTATGTTATTACTTCTGCTACTATGAGTTTGATATGAATGGCTTATCTTTCATGATTTTTTTTAAAAAAATGATAATCAAACTTAGTGAAACTTTAGGTTAATTCTTTGAATCCTTTGGTGAGGTGTTACCACATTCTAACTTTGAAGATCAAACCTATAAAGTAGAACTTCTATTCAGGCCTAATGTTCATGATAATGAAGATTCATGGCATGTTTTTTAAGATGATAAACACATGCTAAAATTCATTGAAGGGGAAGATCCTTTTGAATGCTTGTATTTTGAGGGAAGCACTAATGCAAGTGATGATGATTCGGTGATAGGTGATAAAAAGAAAATAGAGCCTGATATGATACAATTGAAAGGTAATAAGATTCCACCCCATTTAATCTCTTTAGAAAAAAAATTTGATAGACATGATGCATAAATAAAGAGGGAAATATATAAGAAAGCAATGTGATGAATATGATGGAATCAATATAGGGACAAAAGTCAACCCAAAGATGATAAACATAGGAAGTGTTGCACACTAGAGGAGAGGGCAGAGATTTGGAAATTACCTATAAAATTTCAACATGTATTTTTCTAGAGTTATGAAGACCTACAAAATTTCATGGGTGGAAAGTTCAAACATGAAATCCCTCTTAAACAAGAAGCAATACCTTTCATGCAGAAACAAAGAAACTATAATGAGTAAAAGAACAAACCTGTGTCACCCTTTTGTAAAGGAAAAGGCTAACAAAAGTATAAATGTTCACTTTCGTTGACATAAAGCTGGTACTATTATTTAGAATTTGAAAAATGAAGTAAACTAATGAAATGTGTAGAAATAAATGAATTTTAGGATTACATATTTTAATAATTATTTGGAATAAGAATTTATATATTTTCTTAATTTTTATACACAATTTTTAGTTGCTAAAAAATGCTAAAAATTAGGTGTCTAGTCCCCACCACAAAACTATATGGAAATAAACTTATTTCCCTTTTATTTTAGACTATGTTATAGATAACATATACAACTAGAACATGATGCAGGAGCATCTAGTGGTGTAAGGGGCAATCTTGTATCACCCAAAAAAAATATGCTTACAGATAGGTTATGTTTAATGTGTTTTCATTCGTGGATACCCATTTGGGTCAAATAAAGGTTCCAACTCTCATAGTTCCACTATTAGTTTCTTGCATTAGAGTTTTTAAGCACCTTAGAATACATGTAAATAAAGAAAATGAGTTATTTTATAATTGAGCCAAAATTATGATGATTTATAATGTGTAATCTGGAGGGATGATTATACTTTTAATTTAAGCACTCCAAAAAAAGAATCAGGACAAAAGGCTTTATAGTTAGAAATTTATCGCAATTTTAAATTTCTTGGAGACCTCCTAAGAGAACTTCAAAGTTAGATTTGAGGCAATAAATAGCCTTGCAGGATGCCAAAAAATGAGGGATGAACACAGCTAGTCCATAGGGTTATAGAGTGCTTCAAGAGCTTTCCAAAAATGTAAACAGTTCATCAATCGTAGTCCTGGTTCAAAAGTTATGCCTCCCAAAAATTAGACTACTATTTTTTGATTCTTCTAATTTTACACCAACTTCTAACGTGACTTCTGGAACCTTTTGTTTTGGTAGTGGATGCCAACTAGCATATTCTAGACTGTATTCCTAACCCTAAACCATTTGGGGCTTATTTAAGAACACTTATGGCATTATAAAGGAAGTTCTGAGTGGAGTTAGAGAGAAGGTACTGTGTGGAGGATTTCTTTCTCTAGAATCATGCTATTGTAAGCCCATATGGCATTTTACATTAATAATAATATTTCCCTTTTCCTATGTGTTCATTCTAGTCTTTCGTTGTGTCTCCATTAAAACAATCACAAATAAATATTGGCTTTAGACCTATATTTTCTCTTTTATAATGACTCAAATTTCAACTCACCTAAACTTGATAGTTTTCATCTCCCACCATAATTTTCAAAAATAAATCTATTCTAATTAGAAGAAAAACTATACATTCTAGAAGACGACTCTCTCCTCTAGAACGCCATATAATTTTTAATTTTATTTTATATCATTTAATATTTTTTTCCTTCTCAAAATCAACATCATTTCAAGTGTTAAAATACGTGCTTGTAGAAATTTTTAATTACAATATACTATATTTAATTAAAACACTATAAACTCTATATGAGAATATTCTTGACTTTGAGCTCTATAAAATGGTGTTTATATGTAATTAAAAAAATCATAAAAAATGGTAATAGTTATTGAAACATTAGTTTTCTGATTTAATTTTATTTCTTTAGTAATTGGATACAATCTAGTGTAAAAACATGCATTTAATAGACATTTCCAATTGGAAAAGTGTGAGACCATATATAACTTAACTAGAATGAATTTATCTAGATCATATGTTTGAAGAAAATTAATTTTTAGATAGAAATACTAAAGTTCAATCATTTGTATAAGTCAGCATGAAAGGTGACACGACTTTGTACTTTTATTCTAATCCTATAGTTGAAGGAGCAATCTTTAAGGAGATTGACAAAATGTTGTAGGCTAGGATTATATACCCTATTCATCATTCCACTTGGGTTGCTAATATTGTGCTAGTGAGGAAGACGAATGGAGAGATAAGGATTTGTGTAGATTTCAGAAATCTAAATCAAGCCTCACTCAAAGATAATTTTGCTCTCCCTAATATGGATCATCATTTAAAAGTTGTTGTATGATTAGAAATGATGTCCATGTTAGATGGATTTGAGGATATAATCAGATTCATGTAGATGAAACAAATCAGTTCAAAACTTTGTTTACTACACCATGGAGTACTTTTTCCTATAATAGAATTTCCTTTGGTCTAATTAATGCAAATGCAACTTTTCAGTGTGCCATGAATTTGGCCTTTGAAGATTTGAAAGATATAATTATTGTTATATACCTTGATGATTTGATAGTATTTTCTAAGAAGAGAAAATATCATATCAAAGATCTAAAAGAGGTGTTGCAAAGATGTAAAGATCATGGCATCTCACTAAATCCAAACAAGTCAGTATTTTGTGTGACAGAAGGCAAGTTGCTTGGTCATATTGTATCCCAAGAAGGAGTGAAGATTGATCCAGACAAATTTAAAGCTATTCAACAATTAAGTCTATCATTGAGTAAAATTGTAGTGAAGTCCTTCTTTGGCTAGGTAAATTTCTTGAGGAGATTTGTGCCCAATTTCTCTGAGATATTTAAATGTATAGTTGATACAATTAAAGGCAATAGAACTTTCAAATGGAGTGATGTTGGGAAAATAAGCTTTTGAAGATATCAAGGATGCAATTGCCAAAGCCCCTATGCTTGTCCATCCTGACAACACAAAAGAATTCATCATTTACTATTATGCCTTAGAGCACACTATGTTAGCTATATTGATGCAAGAAAATAAAGAGAGAATACAAGATCCAATTTCTTTCATGAGGATAACACTAAAGAATAAAGAATTGAGATACTCAGAAATGGAAAAGCATGCATATGTAGTGGTGAGAGCCCTTAAAAATTTCAAGTTTTATGTATTGTATTCACTTTTAGCCATATATGTGTCAGATCCTGTAGCAAAAAGTATTTTGACACAACAAGATGTCAATTGCAATAATAGAGGAGTATGGATAGAAAAAGTCAAAGAATATGATATAGAAATTAAGCCAACCAAACTTGTGAGAGTAAATGCACTCTTTAAAGCTCTGGCAGAAGATCAACAACGCAAAGAAGAAGATAGTCCAAAATTTCTTATGGTAAGTCTTCAAGATCCTTGGTTCTCAAACATTGCTTATTTTATGACATATGGCAAATGCCTTAATGGATTAACTACTAAGAAAAGAAGAGATCTAAAAACAAAGGCCTTGAAGTATGTGATTCATAATGATGTCATGTACAAGAGAGCAATCGATGAAACCCTTTTAAGATGTGTGGATAAGGAGAAAAAGGTAAAGTTGTTAAGATCTTTTCATGATGAAGCATGTGGAGGACATTTTTCTAGCACTGTTACTACATTTGAAGTTCTGAGACAATGTTACTATTGGCCTAGTATGTTGAAAGATGCATATAAGTGGGTTGCTAATTGTGAGAAATGCAAGATGTTTACTAGTAAACCTCAGATTTTTGCCTTACCTCTTAGACCAATGATAATTGAAGCTCTTTTTCATCAATGGGGTTTATATTTTATAGTTCCAATCAATGCTCCTTCTACTCAAGGACTTGCATATATACTAACTGCCACATATTATTTTAGTAAATGGGTTCAAGCCAAGCCAATGAAGAAAACTTCATTAGAGGTGGTATGTGATTTTATCAAAGAGCATGTTTAAATGATTAGGTTTGAGTTCCTATGAAATTAATAATGGATAATGCATCTTATTTTTCTTTCTTAGAAATCATTGAGTTTTTCTATGATAATGCTATTCAAGTTGGACATTCTTCTAATTATTTCCCTCAAGGAAATAGACAAGTTGAGTCTAGTAGTAAGAATTTGATTAATATTTTGAATAAATTAGTCTTAGACAATCAGAAAGGTTGGTACAAGAAGATTCATGATGCTTTATGGGCTGATAGAACCACACCTAAAAGATCTATAGGTATCTCACCTTTTGAATTAGTCTATGGAGTGGAAGCTAATTTTCTATTTCCTCTAGAAAACTTTCTACATGTATATTAAAGATTGTCATTGAAGAATATGTTTTCAAAGATTGATTAGAGAAGAGAATCATGTATCTTACCAAGCTGCAAGAAGAAAGGGTAGAGATGGCCAACAAAGTTACTAAACATCAAGGAAGGGTAAAGAAGTTGTCTAATAAAAAGGCAAGACCTAGAAAATTCATGGAAGGTGATTTGGAATTGTTATGGAATAAGAGACATGAACCAAGAGTATGCACTCAAAATTTTAGTCTTTATGGAAAGGGCCATTTAATATCATATAAGCACATCAAAATAACTCTTTCAAGTTGACCTATCTCACAAGAGAAACCTTGGTATGTTCTTATAATGGGCAAGATTTGAAGTTGTATCAAATGCAAAAATTGAAATTAGGTAACCCCTAAATAGTAGCTAGATAGGTAGGTTTTCATTCCTTAAAGTTTGTTCTAGCTTAGTTGCTTGTTTCCCTAGGTAGTTTGTAGTTGTTTTCCTAATTTAGTGTGTGTTTTTTTGCTTCCAAGTTGTCACCATCTTATGCAAAACTAGAGATTGCTAGAGTTGTTTCAAGCATTATCATGCTTAAATCCCTAGACAAAGCCAACTGTTACCCAAGTTTTAGTTCATATATTTTACTCTAAGGTTTTGAGTCAAGTCAAGTGTCAATGTTTTGAGTCTGATTCTAGATTTCCATTGGGTAAAAGTACAAATTTGTGTCACCTTTTAGGCTAACTTATCAGAACAATTGAATTTGAGTATTTTTATCTAAAAATCAATTTTGTTCAAATATGATCTAGACAAATTCATTCTAGCTAAGTTATCTATGGTCTCACACCTTTCCAATTGGAAATGTCTATTAAATTCATGTTTTATACTACTTTGTATCCAATTACAAAAGAAATAAAATTATTTCAAAAAAGTGGTGTTTCAATAACTCTTACTATTTTTTATGATATTGTTTTAATAACACATAAACACCATTTTATAGAGCTCAGGGTCAAGAATATTATCATATAGAGTTTATAGTATTTTAATTAGATATTGTATATTATAATTAAAAATTCTACAAGCACATATTTTAACACTCGAAAAGATGTCAGTTTTGAGAAACTAAAAAATATTAAATCATATAAATAAATTAAAAAATTGTATGATGTTCTAGAGGAGAGAGTCCTCTTCAAGGATGTATAGTTTTTCTCATTGTTACAATAGATTTGTTTTGAAAAATGTGGTGGGAGATGAAAACTATCAATTTCAAGTGAGTTGAATTTTGAATCATTATAAAAGAGAAAATATAGTTCTAAAGCTGATATTTATTTTTCATTTTTCTAGCTATATATTTTATATATAACATAGTTTGAGATCAAATGGAAATAAGTTTATTTCCATATAGTTTTGTGGTGGGAACCAGTCCCCTAATTTTCAACATTTTTCAGCAACTAAAAAATTATCTATAAAAATTAGGAAAATATATCAATTCTTATTCCAAATAATTATTAAAAATTATAATCATAAACTTCATCCATTTCTACACATTTCCTTACTTTACTTCACTTTAAAATCAAAATAATAATACCAATTTAATGTCATTGAAGGTGAACAATTATACTTTTGTTAGTCTTTTCCTTTACAAAAGGGTGACACAGGTTTGTACTTTTACCCCTATAGGATGATCTTTCTTCTCATCATTTCTTTTATTGAACCTAATGTGGGAATCATATGAGAAAATTATTAGTTTAAAGTTAGGTGATCAGGGTTTGGAGGGTTTTTTATGCATTATCCCGATGAGAAGAAGATCTGAACTATTCTACTAATTCATATTTTCTTGTTCCTAATCATGTGGAAGATGAATATTCATATTGAGAATTAGTTCTCCATGAAAGCATTTCTAAATTTTTGAGAGTTTCTAACTTCATGGTCAAAGTTTTATATCTAAAAGAAGGATATGTTTAAAGAGATCATAGACATATACAGAGAAAAATACCGTAGGGAACATCAAACACTGAGACTTAAAAACAATATGTAGATCATGAGAATGAGCTACAAATGAGATTAGTTGAATTTGATATGAAGTGACTACTAAAAAATGTAGAAATGAAAAATAAAATAGTCAAAGGTGGTAAAGACCAAATTTGAAATCAAATCGACAAATCAAAACACATCTGATCATCCACATCATCAAGTTTAATAGTCAAGTCAACTTGGAAACAAGTCATGATTGTCAGATGAAGACCATATCAGATGATAATATTTTAAGATGGAACAAGCAATCTAATGATGCATCTCATTTACTATCATATCAAAGAAGTTTCGTGGAGGTCACTATGTCATTGTAAAAAGATTTTTGTTTGATAATCTATACGAAAAAGCAACATGAAGGCATGTGTCTTGTGGGCCATCACATTTCATGAAGCAAAAATAGGTCAAATGTCAAATTTTCCAAGAAATGAAGTAATACCACATATCTTCCATGATGTGCCTAGTTAGAAAAAGGGACCTGGACCACAAAACAAAGA
This sequence comes from Cupressus sempervirens, assembly GCA_028749045.1. Lineage (NCBI taxonomy): Eukaryota > Viridiplantae > Streptophyta > Pinopsida > Cupressales > Cupressaceae > Cupressus > Cupressus sempervirens. The sequence continues at coordinate 103,953,444 of CM053785.1, forward strand.
GAACTTAACATCATTTTATTACCACCGTCAGATTGGTGAAAGATCTACATTTGTCACTATCTGGCCATGTAAAGTTGCAAGGAAAATAATCATAGTGACATCATGATACAGAGACACATGCACATGGAGGAACCTATGGAGGAAGTTGTAAAGGAAGGACATAACATTTTAATCATGATCATTAATTTCAGATCGAGGGCCAAAATTCAAACTTACAGTGACTGTTGGAATAAGAAATACACAATTTGGTGTGAAACAACTGAAGATCAAGAATAAATGATTTTTCTACAGGATTTTTTGAGATTACATGAATATGAAAATTCATGGAGTTTTTTTAGGAATATCAGGGATTCATAATCATCATTAGAAGAGATACCACGTGCTTGAATATCATGATGCAGATTGGATAATTTCATATTTTATTCTCATTTTTTTTTCTATTATACAATTGTCACTCTACTAGAATTAAAAGAGGATAAGAAAAAGCTATAAATGTAACCTCATTTAACAATACAAAGGTCGTCATACTTGATGGTGAAATGGTCTACAATTCTATTTACCCTATTTTCTTGTCATGTTTTGTTGCCCATTCTTAGATTAGTTATGCATGAGGAGTTGAAGGACAATTATATGTGATCTTATGATAATTAGGTGGATTACATTTCATTTTGATATTTTTAGTAGGAGTGATTCCATTTACTTTCTTCATATATGATTCTACTTCTTTTCTTGTTCATTTCATATCATGTTACATAGTTTCATTGGGAATTGAATAATAGATGCGTATGAATCTATTGATAACTTGTTGAGTTCCATTTCATTCAAGTCTAGTAGTCAAAGAAATTTCATTTGCCCTCATGTGCATCTCTTTCTTTATCCCTCTTTGCATTTAGATGATTAACACTACATTTATAATAGAAGTAAGAGTCAAGAATCTCAAGATAGACTATTATAGTCATTACATTGGGTGTGATAGGTTGCCCAAATCAATTTTTCCTAAATTTTTTGTGCCTACAAATAATTTAGTTATCCTTTACTACTCTCACATTAAGATCTTATAATGTTAAGACTTCTAATCTCATAAAAAACATGTTCATTGCATATCACTGCAAATCATAGGGAGTTGTACCTATTCAATTTAGAGGGCAGTGATAGAATACATACACTAACTGATTTATTGGTAAACATCCTTTTGTCTCTCCAAGCATTGAGTATCAAAGAGTCGAGATTATAAAATTTAATAGGAGAACAAACTATTAACGAACAATCTTAAATATAATTCTAATAATTTTTACTCAAAAACATATTGACTACAACATTAGGGATTAATTTTTGATGAAAAACTATGATGGCAATGGGTTTTTTATGTGAATTTTATAGTTTTGTTTGAAACTATCCTCGATGAGATCGATATATCTATGAAATAAGAAATATAACAAAAACTAAAAAAAGATCTCAAAATCACAATTCCAAAATGTTTAAAGAGGTCTCTGTGAAGGCACATGAAAATGCCAAAATATTCGGGTATGTGCAGGATCATGGTCAACCAAACTACGCCCTTAAGTGGCAATGAAAAATCATCAAATCAAGATTATGTCAACTTGATGTGCAATTTTAAACTTGTTATGAACTTTCTATCAAAAATTTGAGAAAAAAGAATCTCTATGAAATTGAATTTAGTTTAATAGGTCTTTTTTGAAAAATAATAAATTAAAAATTGATTGATCAAAATTTTTAATTTTAATGCAATAATTTGTAAAAGTTTTACGGAAAGAAATAAGAACTAGACGTATGTTTGATCACCTTAATCAAAATCAAATTATGATACTTTTTAATAAGATTCCAAATATAAGAAGTAGAGTCATGCTCAATGTGACACATATTTTTAGGTATTTTTATTCTAAATAAATAATTAATTATGAATTTTCTACTATAGAATTTTTTGAATAAAAAAACTCATGTGTCTGATCACCTTAACTAATTCAAAACTCTACAAAATTTATTTTTTCTTCTTTTTTTCCCTTATAGTAGAAGAAGCATAAAATGTGATGCATTTTTTGGATTTCAAAAGTGTTGTATTATTTGAAAGTTATAGTTATTTTTTAATCAGTGTATCAATCAATAGTTTATATGTATCTACATCCGAAAAAAAGTAATAATTACTTATGGAACTCATAATTTGGAAGACATCACATTTATGGAAAAATAAGAACATTCTTAAGAAACCCTTTTCATTTCATCAAATGTGGGTGAAAAAAAGTTTGAAGTAACAAACACAGAAGAATAGACCAAAAACACATTTTTGAGATGTTTTTAAAGTTGACTATGTAGGGTTGGTATACAAAGATATACAAGGACTTATAAAGGTATTATTTTTTTAGTTTGGTATCAGGATGAGTGGGAGAAAAGTTGGAATAGATTTTGCAATGGTTTTAGGCATTCTGGAACTACATATTTTTTTGATTGCCACTTTTTGGCACACCATGATCTTGTACATTTTATTTAGATAATTTTTGAGGTTGTAGATTAATGATATTATAGGCATGATCTTTGTTAACAATTTTTTAACCTAGTTTAGTAGAAATGCATGGCACACTGCTGAGGTAGCTTGACTAGTAAAATCTATGTACAATTGCACGCACTGCAAATGCAATAATAGGGTTTGTAATTGTATCAATTGACATTACTCTCTTGTTTCATACTACTCTAGTATTCTTCTCAATAGCTTCTTTTGAATTTATCCTCATGCTCTTTGGTATGTCTAAGGTAGGATACCCTGTTACCCTATGGATTATTCATTTTGTGATCTTGGACCATTCTCCATCCATAGTTGATTTTCATGAATTCTGCTCAACATAATCTTGATCCACTCTTTTTTGAATACTTGGGGAAAATCTACACATACGTTAAACCTTTTCATTCTACAATTTTTTTCTCTTCCTTGAAGATTTTATTCTCACACAACCTCTAATAGGTTTCTCTAATCTCTAGGTATCCAACTTCTCCTACATTATACATAGAGCAACACCTCACATTGTGAATCATCAAAACTTTGGTTGGGATCATTGATAAAGCACCTGACAGGCCTCCCTTGTATGCAATTTAAAGTATGGGTGAAAGTTCAAAAGTTTTGTCACCTGTCAGGTTGACTAATCAAAACAACTAAATTTGAGTATTTCTATCTAAAAAATATTTTTATTCAAACATATGGTCTTGTTAAATTTATTCTAGCTAAGTTATATATGGTCTCACACTATTCCAACTGGAAATGTCTATTAAATGTATGTTTTATAGTAGTTAGTATCAAATTATCAAAGAAATTAAATTATTTCAGAAAAATGACGTTTCAATAACTCTTAATATTTTTTTATGATTTTTTTTAATAAGATATAAACACATTTTATAGAGCTCAAAATCAAAAATATTCTCATATAGAGTTTGTAGTGTTTTAATTAGATATAGGGTATGTATAGGATCGTGGTCAACCAAACTATGTTCTTAAGTGGCAATAAAAAATTAGAAAATCAAGGTTATGTCAACTTGATGTGCAATTTTCTACTTGTTATTAACTTTATATCAAAAAGTTGAGAGAAAAGAATCTCTAGAAAATTGAATCTAGTTTCTAAAATACTATGACTTATCTCAAAAAAATAAAAATTGATTGGTCAAAATTTTAAATTTTAATGCAATATTACAAATATTTTGTAATGAAAATAAGAAGTAGACGTGTGTCTGACCACCTTAATCAAATTAAAATGATAATATTTTTTAATAATATTCTAGATATAAGTAGTAGACTCATGCTTGGATGTGACACATATTTTTGGGTATTTTAATTCTAAATAAATAATTAATAATAAATTTTTGACTTTAATATTTTTGGAATTAAAAAACTCTCATGTTTGACCACCTTAACTAATTCAAAAATTTGCAAAATTTTCATTTTCATTTTCTTCCCTTATAGTAGAAGAAACATAGAATGTGATGCATCTTTTGGATTTGATAAATGCTGTACCATTTGAAAGTTATAGTTGTTTTTCACATAGTGTGTCAGTCAAAATTTTATATGTAACTCCATTAGAAAATAAGTAATAATTATTTACTAAACACATAATTTGACAAACCTTACATTTACAAAAAGATAAGAACATTCTTAAGAAACCCTTTTCATTTCATCAAATTTTGGTGAAAAAAAGTCGTCAGCTACATGTTTGAAGTAAAAATCACATAAAAACAAGCCAAAAGCACATTCTAAGGATGTTTTTAAAGTTCACCATATAGGTTTTGTACCAAAAGATATAGTAGACCTTATAAAGATATTAATTGTTTTCATTTAGTGTCAGGGTGGGCAGGAAAAATGTTGAAAAATATTTTGAAATGGTTTCAGATATTTTAGAACTACAAATTTTTTAGATCACCACTTTTTAGCGCACTATTATCTAGCACATATCCTATAATATATTGTAATTAAAAAATTCTACAAGTACACATTTTAACACTCAAGAAGATGATGATTTTGAGAAAGAAAAAAATATTAAATAACATAAGAAAAAAATTAAAATTATATGACGTTTTAGAGCTGAGAGTCCTCTTCAAGAATCTATAATTTTGATTTTGATTGTAATAGATTTATTTTTAAAAATGTGGGGGGAGATGGAAACTATCGATTTGAATAAGTTGAAATTTGAATCGTTATAAAAGAGAAATTATAGGTCTAAAGTCAAATTTTTTTTTTGATTGTTCTAGCTACATATATTATCTATAGCATAGTTTTAGGTCAAAAGGAAATAAGTTTATTTCCTTGTAGTTTTTTGGAGAGAACTAGATGCCTAATTTCTAGCATTTTTCAGCAACTAAAATTTTATCTTTAAAAAATAGGAAAATCTATCATTTATTTTTGCAAATAATTATTGAAAATTATAATCCTAAACTTTATCCATTTCTAGAAATTTCATTAGTTTACTTGATTTCAAATTCTAAATAATAACACAAGATTTATGTCATTGAAGTTGAACAGTTATACTTTTGTTAGCATTTTCTTTTGTAAAAGAGTGACACAGGTTTGTACTTTTACCCATAAGGCACAAAATTTAGTAGATTACCATAAATCATTTCTTATCAATTGAACATTTGTAACCTATTTCTCTTCCTTCCTTACTGTCATAGACGCACTTGCTAGCATTTTCACTTGCTAAGGTTTGCAAATGTTAAAAAATATAACTCGACACAACTGAAATACCTTTTGATTTGATGAATATTTTTGTGTAATATTTGAATGTCATTTGCAATTGCTAGAATCCCTTTCATGATTTTCTTTTATGCTCTTTGGTCTTCTGGTAAATGTAAATGGCTCAAAAAATTGACTAAATAGCCTTTAAAACCTTACAATTAATGCTTAGTGCATATACACCTATTAGCTCAGTCACTATAGGATTTTTAATATGCTCAGTCAACAAAGTTAGCTCATTAGTCACTATAGTTCCTTTATTACTCGATAGTTACTACAATTCTTCCAATACTTAGCAACAACATAGAAAATATCATAATAATAGATTGTCTCTTTCTTCTAATCACTTTAATGCATCTTAATACGTGATGATAAATCCTTTTCATTACTTAAATTCTTGGAATTGATGCAAAATATATCATTTTAGATGTCATTTCTACACATACCTTTGATCGCCTAGTTTGGGGTGATGTGATCACCTAGTCCATTGGATAAAGTGGCCTCATCTAGAATTTTTATGTTACAATATTCCTTCTTTTCCCATGTCTTGTTCATCTACATCTTTACCTTCTAAGCATTTACCTCTCCTTTACCTTTTTTGAATTCATTGCTAGGTGTAGGTGACTGAGTTGTATAGTTTCTTCTTACATGACCAACCTTTAGACAACTAAAGCATACAATCTCATTCAACCACCTATTGTAATTTCCTCTAAAGTTTCTCCTTCTATAATTTTCAGGAACATGACCATATTCTTGTCAATAGTGATATCTATACCTTGTATTGTAGTTCTAATTGTAAGAATTCCAATGATGATGTATCTTAGTTTTTTTGTTTGATGTCCACTTAGGTTTGATTTTGCATTCATATACTTTGTGTCCATTCTTATGATAGTTGTAACAACATCCTTCATATTTCTAATTGTTAATGGTCTTGGTCCTATATTCATGTACCTTATGTCCTTGCTTCTTGCAGTTATAGAAGTGTCCCCTATATTTCTTCTTAGGGTTTTGATTTACACTTTTATTTCTGTAGACATTTATTGTGTGATCCAATTTACCACAATGATGAAAAGTAGGTGTGTTGTTCTTTCCCTTATTACACCTTTGTTTACCACTTTTAGATGATTCTCCTTCCTCAATAGTAGAATATTCCAATCCAATAGTATCTTATTTCACCTAGGTGCTTTCATCAATTTTTCAAAATACTTTATGGCTTCACTAGGCTTATTAAGATTTTATTTCTCTTTCTTAGATTCATTCTATAGTAGGTTATTTTGTGAATCTTTCAAAGTTGTGGTCTCAATGTCCTTCCTATTTAGTTCTTGATTTGCAAGCATCAGGTTATTCATTACATCCAGTTGCATGTTTGCAAGTTTTTGCACATCTAATGACTTCTCCACAAGTTTGTTTGCCAGTAATATATTTTTTTCTTCAATCATGAATTTATCTTCTCTAGATTTATTTTTAGTTGATATATCTCACCAAAAAATACTGATTGAGCTTCTTGTTCCCTTTTTAGATTCCTAACTTCTTCATTTAGGGCACTATTCTTTTCCATCAGACCTGCATTTGTTGCATCAAATTCACTGGAGTTATTTTCTTCAAATAGCCCCATAGTGTCTTCTTCTTGATATTGACTATCATTTTTTTGCATGGCCATGTCCTTTCTTCTCTTTAATGACTACTACAATTCATATCTTGCCTCCTTTAGTTGATGTAGGGCAAGCTATATTTCAATCTTCTAGTTTTCCATAGTCTTTCCCAATTTGCAGACTTCCATCTTCAAGATCTTTCATCTCAAGCTATCAAAATTTACTTAGTAAAGAACAAGGATCTGATACCAATGGTTGAAAATATAATTGGGGAAGTAAGTTCCGAAAGGGGGGGTGAATCAACCCCTAAAACATTTACACTAAAACATTTCACCATTCATCCATCTCATAACTTAACATGTAAAATGAAATATCTAAGCATGCATTACATCCATAGCATAATATAAATCAATGCATAAGACAATATATTTTGGTTACATAGAAACCCTCTAGGGAGAAGGTAAAATCGGGGTGGGGATGACACCCAAATATCTTCAATACTGCAGCAATAAGCTGTGTCTAATTATGGATACAAAGTTTTGATCATAAATTATGATCTACCCTGTGAAAGGTATGCCCTACTAAAGGCTTACAAATTTTTTAGGTCTCACCTTGATTAAAGGATTTAAACTCACAATTAAGTAAGAACTTTGTTAGGAGATTTACAAAATTTTATTAGGACTACTCTATTAAGAGATTTACTCTGTCTCACATTTTAAAATGATTTTAAAATGATTTAGTACTTGATCCTTCAATTAGAATTTATATATTGTATGTCATATCTCCTCTTTACTACTTATCTCTTGATCTTCTTGATCTAATAAATCTTCTCTATCCTTTCACTACTTGTTTTCACAACTAACTTTGTTTAGATCAATTGGTTTTACAATACTTATCCTTCAATTAAGCATCTTCTCCCCATGCCTCCTTTCGCACATGATACTCTCTTTACTATCTATGTTCATACATAGCTCCCCCTTGGGGTTTACCTCTTTAAATAGATATCATGGAGATGATCTAGGTCTTAATCAATGACTCTGGCTGATTATTATTGCCAGTTAATGCTTCCATTTTTTGATTGGCTACATGTGTTGCATAGGGATACGTGATATGACTTGATTCTTATCTCTTGATATAAAAAATTAATTTTATTGTCAGCCAAAAAATGGTTTACGTAGGATTTTGTGCTTTTGCAAACATCTATGTCATTGATTGGTTACTCGACATCAATAGGCTTTGGTTGCTCAACCTTAAGTATGTTCTTTCTATTGATACTTGGCTTCTGAATGGCTTGGCACATACTATTCTTTGACACCTATTAATCACTCAACACACATTGTTTTCTCAACACTTGAGTGAACTAGAACGCAATGACTACTCGACCCCTACTAGTGCTCAACACTAACTATCATATCACTTGACATGTATTATCTATACACTTATGGTAAACATTCTCTATGCACTTGGCCTAAGTAGTGGCTTAGTCATGGTGATGACCAACCAATTGTGGTAGATAATGATGACATGTTTTTTCACTACTTTATCAAAACCATAATGAGATTAACAATGTGTATGATTAGTGAATGTGATTAGGAGTGAAGACCATGTAATTAGCATAGAATATGTTTAGTGAGTTTTTGAATGGGTTATGAGTGGTTTCTTATTATGGGAGTACATATAGGTTTTTTGGATAAGTTCCAATGCTTGTGTTCATTTGGAAGAGGTCAAGAGATGGTGTGTGAGTCATGTGATCAAGAGTATGCAATTTGGAGTTGCAAAATAGAGGGATATTTCTTGGAATACAAAAGTTGTGATCAAAGATTATGAGGTTATGATTAGTGGATGAGTCTTAAATTGTTGATCCTAACAAGGAAGACATTTGGATAGTGACTATAGTTGTGAGTGACAATGTGAGAAGTTCTATCAACATAAGAGAAAATGGAGTGTTCTGGTGTGAGTGTGGAAGGGCCCAAGATGTCTCTTTATCACCTATAGGGTTTAGGACTAATCTAGTAATTTAGAAGGTTCAAATTGAGTTTAATGACCATTTATGATTATTTTTATCAAAGAAAAGACATATGAATAGTTTTTTGAGGTACAGACATATAAATTATAAAATTTGCATATTATTCCTTAAGCAACTTATAATATTTTAACATTGAACTACTAAGCATCTCATATTTTGATGAATTTTCCTTATAAAATTATTGAATGAGGACAATGAAACATGCAAATGACCAAAAAATAGTTCAGTACATTAAGTCATCAATCCATTAAAGGAAATAATGAACTAGTTAAACTCAAAGAATGAAATCCTTAACAAACCTATTGAGAAAAGATTTCAATGCAAGTATGACAATGTCTTTCAATCATTGTTTTTTCACTGATGTCAAACCTACTACTTATTGGTAAGACAACTGCTTCTTTTTTATTTTTTAGGAAAAAGTGGCAAGCCACTATATTATATTAATAAATCTAGTTCAAAAAGGTCAACTAGGAAAGAACCAATAAGAAAACCTAGTATTGTCCCTTCTAGTTACATCGATCATAGTTATCAGATTTATAGTTTGGGCTCCAAATAGGAGCAAAATTTTTTACAAATGAGAAATTATGCTTCCTCCATTGAGGCATTGACTCATAAATGAGTATTAAGCATATTTTGATTTGAGTACTATCATTTGATTGATTCATGAAGAGGATTTGATCAAATGTGATAACATGAGAACCTAGAGGAAAGCTTGAGTTATGGTATTTAAAAAAAGTACAAAGATCAGTTAAGACAATGATTATATAGTGAATTGATTATCTGCTTAAGGCTAGAAAGGATGGATACACTAAATAAGTCTATAATAATAAGGAAGAAGAATTGTGTCTACTAAGCTTAACTAAGTACGCAGTTGGTGCTGAGCAATGCTAGTGCAAGCTAAGTAGAAAATACATTGTGTTGAGTTAAGTGAAGACTCAGTGTATGTCTATTGAACATAGTGTAAGCCAAGTAAAATTTAGTTGGTGTCGAGCATCATTAAACTTTAGTATGTACCAAGTGAAATGATAATGGATGTTGAACAACATAGTATGTCATGAGCATTAAAAGTTTATTAATGTTGAGTGGCAACATTGTGAGTTAGATCATTAATTTGATGAATTTGAGCCGACATAGTTGATTTCTTAGATTCTGTGAACCAAGTGGAAGATAAGCATTATGAGCTGGTGGCACAAAATACAAGGTAAATCATTTTGAGGAGAATTCAAGGAGGATTGAGAAGGAAGTTTCTGGAAGGAGCTAAATTGAAAAGTGAGAAGTTCCAATGAATCTAACCTAACCCTAGAATATATGACTGTGATTAAGTGGCAAAAGATCTAAATTCTCTTTATAAGGGGATACAAGGCATGAAACAATAGTTGGCATGTGCGAGAACCCAAGGAAGACAAGGAGTTTAGGGTATTTCTTCATATGGAGGCCAAACTATAGTGTCCACAATTTGCATACAAAGCAAGAAGGCTTAAGAGGATGAATGCTTGAAGGGTGAACAAGCTATCAAAGCTAAAGTGAATGAAGCCAAACAAAATGGAGGACTAAAATAAATATATGTAGTCTGCAAGTGAGTTGTATTCTTTATCAAATCAAGTCTTACTATTACGCTCTAATCATTGTATTAGTTTAGGGTAAATCCTTTGTATTAAGGTTGATCTAACAATCATTTGTAAATCATTTGACTAGGTGACATTCTAATGGATTGATTTAAAGTCCTCTAACAAGGCTCACTCCTAATAGGGTGATTGAAATCCTTCAACCATGTCACATTTAATAGTGTATAGTGTAACCTTTAATAGGGTTGGCCTTTCATAAGGCACCACTTCAAAAGACTGAGAATTAGTACCATGTTACTGGTGGTTTTTCCTATATTGGGTTTCCACATAAAATCCTCATGTCATATGTGTGAATAATTATAGTATGTTTCATGTTTACATTTTTGCAAAGTGATTTTTACCTAGGACATGTTGACAATTGGCTATATATAAATATATAAATGTTGTCATTAATAAAAACACATGATGTAAATGCTTGTAGTAAACCTCAAAAATAAAGTTACTTAGCATTTTGCTACTTAGAAAACTATCTAAGTATGAAAATGGTTTATAGTAGAGCATTGTTTCTTGTATAACTTGTTTAAATCATTTTATTCTTGAAAGAGAAGATATTTGGGAACAATATACATGTTGATGATGATGTGCATAACTTCAAACATTAGTATAGATAGTACAGAAGAAAGATATTTAAGATGTATAGAACATCAAGGAATGAAAGGTAAAGGAATTATTTTGTTTACAAAATAATTACTTAACCATTTAGGGATGACATCCTAGATGTTTACTCTAAGTTGGGAAACTTTATTTTGGTCTTAGTCAACCTAATAGAAATTTTTGAAAAGGCATGGTATTTATACAAAGACATCTTGTGAGATTATTGTAAAGTAACATGCAAAAATTGTGAATGAAAAGTTTTGTATCATATGCAGAAGCAAATTTTTGATAACGTAAGTTTGTGATCTAAGATTGAGCTGATGTCAGAGATCAACTAAAAGAAGGTACAACATCTATACTACTATAACTCAAGGAAATTTAATTGCCTATTTGGGTAGTGAGCTCTTCTTGTAATTGAATGTGCATATTTGGGTAGTGAGATCTTCTTGCGCACATTGTACCATAACTCCTAATAGAGACTCATATGTACTGAATGTGTTTATAGACTCTTAAGAGGGTTCATCCTCTAACAAGGAACATTTATATTAGTACATCATCTAGTGGATATCACCCCCACTGGTGTTATGTGTTCTCTCTATGCATTGTTACTTTTATTGTTCATCATCACTTCTTTACTTTCTTATGCATGGTTCAAAGTAATTAATCATATTCAGTTGGCAATTTTTTTTTGTAGAATACTGATTCACTACCCCCCTCCTCAATATTCCCTATTTCTAATAATTGGTATAAGAGCATAGTTACTCAGAAGAGGCTTAATAGCTTGAGTAAGATCCCTACAGATATGGAATAGTTGATGAAGAACCTTGAAGAGGCACTTGAACAAATTGATCTCCTTACAGAAGAAAGAGATAAATGAAGAGATAGATATGAAGACTCCAAAGTATACATTGGACAACTAAAGGAAAAGATTGAACATCTCAAATCATATCCTAAATCTACTGAATCTTAAACTAGTGATGATGAATATTCAAAATTGAAGATGAAGTACAAGATCTTGAAGCATGAATTGAAGATTACCAATCTAAAGTTAAGTTTGAAGAATGATCCTAGAAAAGTTGAATCTGATTTGAAGGCTGAAAATTCAGATCTTAGAGTGAATCTAGCAAAGATGATATCTAAATTTGAAACATTAAAAGTAGGTCATGAAGAAGTTTATGAGTAAAACACGATTGTGAAAGGTGAATTAACTCAAAACAAGCTACATCTTAAAAAGCTTTATTTTGACAGAGAAAATCTTGATGATTCAATGTCAATACAAAGACCTACCTATGATAAGACTGGTATCAGTTACATATTTAACATGTCTATAAAGAAACTTGAAAGTGGATCAGATCTAAAAGAAAAAGATAAATTTGATGATAAGATTAAATTCAATCAATCTTCTGATAAATCTAAAGAAGCTGGACAAGATGAGGAAACTAAGAAATTAGATGAACCTAAGAAAACTAAATATAAATTTTAAGGTAAGTGGTTTTCATGTAATGAGATATGTGATATGAAAAAACTTTGTATAAATAAGCCATTTAATCATGTTATAAATTTTTATTGTCATAATTGTCATGGTATGGGTCATAAAACAATTGATTGTAGGAAGCCTAAATATGATAATGATAAAAGGAATAGTAGAATGTTTGAAAATACTAACCCTGTAGATAGAAGAAGATCTAATGAAAGTACATCAAGAGAAAGAAGACCTTATGAAGAAAGAAATTAGATCATGTGTTATAAGTGTAACAACTTTGGACACATAGCCCAGAACCATCAAGAACCTATTGATCAATAGAATCCTAGAAGTAGAACCCCTGTATGTCAGTTATGCAAAAACTTTGAACAAACAACAAAGTACTATAAAATGGACATAAGCAACTGATGTAGGAGCATCCAGAGGTATAAGGGCAATCCTATGTCACCCAAGAAAATATACTTGAATTATTTTTTGTTTCATGTGTTTTCATTTTTGGATACCCATTTGGGTCAAATAAAGGTTCCAACTCTCACAGTTCCACTATCAGTGTGTTTGAAAATCTTGAAAAAATAGGAGCATGTAATTGGGCCATCATTTTGGTGACCTAGAAGGTGTGAATTGGCCAGATGAATGTAATTATGATTTAGAGCATTTTAGAAAAAGAATTAGGTCAATAGGCCCCACGGTTTGAAAGTTATTGCAGTTTTTTTGGGTTTTGGAGACCTCCTAAGAATGCTTCAAAGTCAGGTTAGGGGCATTAAATGACCTTGAAAAGGGCCAAAAAGTGGGGGACAAGAGAAGCTGGTCCATAAGTCTATAGAGCGCTTCGAGAGCTTTCTGAAAATGTAAACGGTTTGTCAATCGGAGTTATGGTTCAAAAGTTATGCCTCTCGAAAGTTCGGTTACCATTTCTGGATTCTTCTAGATTTGCACCGACTTCTAACACAGCTTTTGGAAACTTCTATTTGGTCGGTGGATGCCTAATAGCACTTTCTAGAATGTACTCCTAGTCCTTAACCCTCTGAGGTCTATTTAATGAGATCTTTGGCATTGTAAAAGGTAGTTCAGAATGGAGTTTGAGAGGAGGTACTGAAAGGAGAAATTATCTCCAGATTTATGCTATTGTAAGCCCTTAGGGCATATTTTGAAGTTTATTTTCTCTGTACTATTTGTACTAGTTTATTTTCTTAGATAATATAATTTCCCCCCTTTTCTGTTGTGTCCATTTTGTTCTTGGGTTGTGTCCCCATCAAGTGGTATCAGAGCCGGTTTTCCTGAGTGTGTAGACAGAGTGCCAACTGTGTGGTTGTGGGTTTGAGTTAGAAGATGCCTCCACAAAGAGAGCGTGGAAAAAGGGCTAGAGCTATTAATCTTGAGGAGGTTAGAGCCCTCCAAAGGCAGGTACAAGCATTGCAAGAGGAGCTCCGTAGAGGAGCAAATGTTGTCGTAGTTGATGACAGTGAGGATGACAATGAAGAAGAAGTAATTGAACCAAAAGGGGAATTTGATGGGGAAGTTTTGAATCATGCAGAGGAAAGGCTTTTTAGGGCCATTACTAAGTTTGGGAAAAGACCCACAATTGAAGTGGGTGTATTTTCAGGAAATCTGAAACCAGATGAGTTGATCGATTGGATCAATGAACTAGAAGAATACTTTGAGTATGAGGATATCAGGGACCCAGATAGGGTTAAGCTTACAAAGGCCAAACTGAAAGGCCATGCCAAAATCTAGTGGCAAGAGGTTCAATTGGAAAGAAATAAAAGAGGAAAGGAGAAGATCACAAGATGGGATCACATGGTGGACAAATTGAAGAAGCAGTTCATTCCTGTGGACTACAAGCTTGATTTGTTTAAGAAGATGCATGGGTTAAAGCAAGCAAGAAGATCAGTCCAAGAATATACAAAGGAATTTTACTGACTCTTGATTAGAGCGAGGCATGTAGAAGCAAATAAGGAGAAGGTTGCTTGTTATATTAGTGGGTTGCGACCTAGCATCTAGGAGGAATTAAGTTTGGTAAGAATGACCAGCGTTGAAGAGGCATACCAGTTTGCCTTATGAGTTGAAGAGAAGCTGAATAAAAGGTTTGAAGGAAGACAAAGAGGGCGTGGTCAAGGAGGAAGGGGAAGCGGTAGATCATCTGGAGGCCGCAATGAAACCCAAAACAAAAATGAAGATGTGGGTACCAGCAGGAACCAGAGGAATGAGGGTTTCAACCGCTCCCATGATCAAGACTTTGGAAATCAAAGAGGAAGAGGTAGAGGACGTGGACAAGGAAGAGGAGGCTTCCATGGTACCTAATTCCATTGCAATGAATAAGGTCATCGTGCCTTTGAATGCCCTCAACGACAAGGAAGGACAGATAGGAGAGCTGAGGGCCAAGCTAGGGTTGCTCATGTGGATGAGGATGCACAATCATCACATTCAGAGGATGCAAAAAGAGGAGAGACCTTGGTAAATGAAAGAGTCCTACTAAGTGGTGAGATTGAACTAGGACAACGGAGGAGTTTGTTTCGTACCAGATGCAAGTGTGAGGATAAATGTTGTGATGTGATCATTGATGGTGGTGGCACTGATAACTTGGTATCAGAAGAGATGGTCTCTAAGCTGAAGCTCAAGAGGGAGAAACATCCCTAGCCCTATCGGATTCCTTGGGTAAAAGATGATCATAAGGTCCTGGTAAGTGAACAATGTTTAGTAAAATTCAAAATTGGGAATTATCATGATGAAGTTCTTTGTGATGTTATTTCGATGTATGTTTGCCATCTATTGTTGGGTAGACCATGGTAGTTTGATAGACATGAAGTACCTGATGGACATGCAAACACATACTCTCTGACAAAGGATGGAGTTTTCCACAAATTGAAGCCCATGAAAAGGAAGGTGAAAAGGAATGTAGCAGTGCTAGGATTAAACATCAGCATATGTGCTATGCTTTGATTCCTAGGAAAGATAAAGAAGGTAGTAGTGAAATACCACTTGAAGTTTCAGATTTACTAGGGGAGTTTGGAGATATTATCTCTGATAATGTTCCAGATGGATTGCCACCAATAAGGCAAATCAATCATCAGATAGATCTAATTTCAGGAGCTAGTTTTCCTACCAAGGCTGCTCACAGGATGACTCCTACTAAAATAGAGGAGCTAAATAGACAGGTTCAGGAGCTGCTAAGGAAGGGCTTGATTCGAGAGAGCCTGAGTCCATGTGTAGTACCTGCAGTACTTGCACCAAAGAAGGATGGAGAGTAGAGGATGTGTATAGATTCTTGAGCTATAAATAGGATAACCATCAAGTACCAGTTTCCTTTGCCAAGGATGGATGATCTTATGGACTGCTTGAGTGGAGCTCAGTACTTCACAAAGATAGATCTGAAGAGTGGTTATCACCAGATATGGATTCGAGAAGGAGATGAGTGGAAAACAGCCTTCAAGACCAAGGAGGGTCTTTATGAGTGGTTAGTCATGCCCTTTGGATTGACGAATGCCCCAAGCACCTTCATGCGGCTGATGAATGAGGTACTTAAGAAGTTCTTGGGAAAATATGTTATTGTCTATTTGGATGATATTTTAATTTTCAGCAAGATTTTGGAAGAACATTTACTGCATATTCGTAGTGTCCTTGAAAGGCTAAGGGAAGAGAAACTATTAATTAATCTAAAGAAATGTATCTTTGCAAAAAGGGAGTTAGTCTATTTGGGGTTTTTTATATCACCTAAAGGTCTCAAAATGGATCCAGAGAAGGTAAAAGCCATCTTGGAATGGCCTACTCCAAGGTATGCTACTGAGGTAAGATCATTTCATGGTCTAGTTAGTTTTTACGAGAAGTTTATTAAGAATTTCAGTGGCATATGTGCACCCCTAACTGATACAATAAGAGGGGATAGAAAAGAGTTCAAATGGATTGCAGCAGCTGTGAGAAGTTTTGAATTGCTGAAGAAGAAGGTAACATAACAACCTATGTTGGCACTTCCAGATTTTAGAAAGGTTTTCCAAGTGGATTGTGATGCCAGTGGCAGCACTATTGGGGCTGTATTAAGCCAAGAAGGTAAGCCTATTGCATATTTTAGTGAAAAATTGAATGATGCAAAGAAGAAGTATTCTGTTTATGATCAAGAGTTGTATGCAATAGTTCAGGCCTTAAAGAAATGGAGGCATTATTTATTGCCAAAAGAATTTGTTTTGTATACTAATCATCAGGCATTACAGTACCTAAATAGCCAAGGTAAATTGAATCAGAGGCATATGAAGTGGGTAGAGTTCTTGTAGAGTTATACATTTGTGTTGAAGCATAGAAGTGGAAAATCTAATAGGGTTGCAGATGCACTAAGTAGGAGACAATTGTTGCTTACAGTAATGCAGGTTGAAGTAGTTGGGTTTGATGAACTCAAGAATTTGTACCCCGAGGATCCTGATTTTTCTGAAGCATGGAAAGCTTGTAAAGAAGTTGTTGCTGTAGATAGAACCAAGTGGTTAGACTATTTGATTCAGGATGGCATGTTGTTCAAGGGTAGTCAATTGTGCATTCCAATAAGTTCCATGAGGGAAATTTTGATTAAGGAGAAACATAGTGGAGGGATGGTAGGACATTTTGGTCGAGATAAGACCATTGCCATTCTTAGAGAACATTATTTTTGGCCTCAAATTTCACAGGATGTGAAGAATTTTGTACAGAGTTGCCAGGTTTGTCAAGTTGTCAAGGGGTTTAGTCACAATACTAGCCTATATCAACCATTGCCTATTCCATCAAGGCCATGGGAGGACATAAGTATGGATTTTGTTCTTGGATTGTCAAGGACACAAAGGGGTAATGACTCAGTATTCGTGGTGGTTGATAGGTTCTCCAAAATGACACATTTCATTCCATGCCACAAAACTCATGATGCTGTCCATATTGCAGACTTATTTTTCAAAGAGGTGGTGAGACTACATGGTCTCCCAAGGAGTATAGTTTCTGATAGAGATACTAAACTTGTGGGGTATTTTTGGAGGACATTGTGGAAAAAGTTAAGAACCGACTTGAAATTCAGTTCCACGCATCACCCACAAACTGATGGCCAAACAGAAGTGGTAAACAAAAGTCTGGGCAATTTACTAAGATGTTTAGTTGGGGATAAGCCCAAGGGATGGGATTTGATTCTACCATAGTCAGATTTTTCTTATAATAACTCTATAAATAGGAGTACTGGAAAATCACCATTCCAAATTGTATATGGGAGTAGCCCAAGGACTGCACCAGAGTTGAGGAAGATAGAACAAGGGGAGAGGACAAGTGTTGAAGCTGAGGAATTTGTTGAACATATCAAGTGTCTACATGAGGAGGTTCAAGCACACATTACCAAGATGAATCAAGAGTATAAAGCTAGGGTTGATCAAAGGAGAAGAAATAAGGAATTCCAAGTAGGAGATTTAGTCATGGTGCACTTACAAAAAGAAAGATTTCCAGCCAGTACTTACAACAAGCTGAAAATGAAGAAATTTGGCCCCTGCAAAATTTTGAAGAAACATGACTCAGGAAATGCATATGAGGTGGAACTGCCAGATGGTATTCACATTTCTACCATTGTCAACATTACAGATTTAACAGAGTAGCATGATGATGGTGTAGATGAGGAGTTGGTGTTAGAGCCATGTCCAATTCATGCTTCTAAGAAGGAGGAGATAGAAGGCATTCTAGATCATCGTGTGGGTAGGAGTACCAGAAACAGGTAGTATGAAGAGTATTTGGTCAAATGGAAAGGACGACTGATCAAGGACTCAACTTGGATTTCAATAGCTAAGGTTTCCCATTTGGGATTTCCTCTACCATTCATAAAGTGACAGGGTCACTTTTCAATCTACCCTGGGTGTCTGATGCAGGAGCATCCAGAGGTATAAGGGAAATCCTGTGTCACCCAAAAAAATATACTTAGAATTAGGTTTTGTTTCATTTGTTTTCATTTTTGGATACCCATTTGGGTCAAATGAAGGTTCCAACTCTCATAGTTCCACTATTAGTGTGTTTGAAAATCTCAAAAAAATAGGAGCATGTAATTGGGCCATCATTTTGGTGACCTAGAAGGTGCGAATTGGCCAGATGAATGTAATTGTGATTTAGAGCATTCCAGAAAAAGAATCAGGTCAATAGGCCCCATGGTTTGAAAGTTATTGCAGTTTTTTGAGTTTTGGAGACCTCCTAAGAATGCTTCAAAGTTAGGTTAGGGGCATTAAATGACCTTGAAAAGGGCCAAAAAATGGGGGACAAGCGAAGCTGGTCCATAAGGCTATAGAGCGCTTCGAGAGCTTTTCGAAAATGTAAACGGTTCGTCAATCGAGTTACAGTTCAAAAGTTATGCCTCCCGGAAGTTTGGTTACCATTTTTGGAATCTTCTAGATTTGCACCGACTTCTAACACAGCTTCTGGAACCTTCTATTTGGTCAGTGGATGCCTACTAGCACTTTCTAGAATGTACTCCTAGTCCTTAACCCTACAGGATCTATTTAAGGAGATCTTTGGCATTGTAAAAGGCAGTTCGGAGTGGAGTTTGAGAGGAGGTACTGAAAGGAGAAATTATCTCTAGATTTATGCTATTGTAAGCCCTTAGGGCATGTTTTGAAGTTTATTTTCTCTCTACTATTTGTACTAGCTTATTTTCTCAGTTAATATAATTTCCCCCCTTTTCTATTGTGTCCATTTTGTTCTTGGGTTGTGACCCCATCAGCAACAATGGGAGAAACTTTGGAAATAGAAGCAATGATGGAAGAAACTTTAGAAATGATAGAAGGAATCATGAAAGTAACTCTAGAACTAAGAAAGATAATGAAGATCAAACAAATGTAGTTAATGAACTTCAAGAAGAACTTGATGAGACATTTTTGAAGGAATTAACTATTGGATCTAAAGAAAAGTTAGTTGATGTAGACAAAGGAAGATTGAAGTCAAGAATGGAGTTTGATTCAACAAAGTTGAATTAAGCTTTTTCACAGCACCAAAATTTGAAACTTCATTTAGAGAATGACCTATGAGTAGAAAGGATGAGAGAAAATGTATCTAGATGAGTTTAGATTGTAGCTAAGGTTGTTTGCAATTCGGAGCTTATCGAAACTAGTTATGAAGGAAATAAGAGTTACTGTTACAATAGAGAAAGTTTCTTATGTGTCAAAAGATGGAATCTATGTTTTCATGAAGAATTTCATGGAGCTAAGTTTTGTGAAGCATTGTCATGATGACAGGAAGCTATGATTAACCTCGGGTAGCATTTGAAGATCAAATAGGTGATTTTGAGAAGATATTTGATTTCTGAATGGAATTAATAGCTTTTTGCAATTTAGCAATGTACACAATTAGTGCAAGTTCTAGTTGAATAAATAGAGTACAAACTTGATTATTTCCACATTGTGATTATCTCAGAAGTGATTTGGAAAAGTGACTTCAAGCAAAACCCTACTTTGGAAAAAGGTATTTTATCAGTTTATTTTTACACAGAATATCTTTGATAAATTTCTATTTGGTGAAATCATGGATATGACAGTAGTTCATAATGTTCAAGATGACGAGAGACCCAGTTGAAGGTTACTCCTATGAAACCCTTAGAAGGAAACCTTAATTTGACTCTATCAACAACTCCGAACAATGTAGTGTATTTGGAAGACATAGGAAGTTATTTAACTAGCAAGTTTGAAACTATTGGAAGTGAGCTTATGAACAAGGATATGGAAAAAAATTTCAACCATTATATGTTTGTGAAGCCCAGATTTGAACATTTAAAGGATTTGGATTTATTCAAATATCATTTCTATCATGAACTTGATACTGAAGAATGGACTCAAATCATATTGTGTAGAATTCATAATGGGACGTTTTGGATGGGTGACAATTTAGTTGACATTTTAGCTAACCTTATTCATGAGGTTACTAGTCTTAGAAAATAAAGTAGTGTTCCTATTGGTGAGAAAATAGTTAAGAAAAAGGTTGAAAGTTATACAAAGGCAGTTTATAATGGTGAGGCAATAGTGATCAACACCATTAGACAACATGATGTGAGATTCTTGAGTAGAATCATTGCATATTCTATTTGTGCAAGTTCTAAGAGTGATGAGTTGTTAGTAGCCTTTATCTATGCAACCTACAAGATCTATGATGAGAAAGAAAAAGTGAATTTGAGTGAGATTCTGAGCGTACAACTCCTTGAGAATCTAGATAAGATTAAGAGAACTAAGAATGGTGTATTCATATTTTAGTCACAAATCAATCATATTTTCTTTCATGTACTTAAAATATTGTCATTTCTATCAATTACAAAGATTATAAGTAGTGAGAGATGTACTATGGATAAGATAATAGATGTATGTAGAAGGCATCCTGCAGATAAAATCTTAGACAGTGGAAACCTAATTATGAGAACACTCTAGAATGTGATGAAACAGAGATTCAGAATTGTACCTACAATTGTTGATAGATTTAAGGATAATATATATTTTATGGTAAATACTGACCTAAGACATATTGAATTAGTAGAACCTTAGAAAACATTTCTTGATCCCTTAGGTTATGAATTGAGTCACAAAGTAGATATTGGTTACATTGATCTATTATTAAACTCCAAAAAGGACAAAGAATCTTAAAGATTTGGAACATATGAGGAGATAACTCAATTCGCTTACCAAGCATCCTTGGAGAAAGCATCTCATATAAGATTGAGACTATGATGAAGAAAATATTAACTGAGGCCAATATGTCAGAAAGTGAGTGACAAGTAGTTAGGAAAATTATCTATAGACTAAAGTAAACTAGTCAATAATGTGTGATATTTAATACACCTCTATCAGTTAAAAAACATCAGGTGTATCTATTGCAGTGAATCTTATAGAGAAAATTATTCCATATTTTGTTGTATCAGCTGAGCAACCAAGTGAACCCAAAATAAAATTAAAAAGATTAGTAGAATTTGAGACTCATAAATCAAAGAGAGTTAGGAAACTAGCTACTAGACCTGAGAAAAGGAAGAAAACAGTGTTGATGATTGAAGACTCTAGTGAGGAAGATGATGAGGAACAAGAAGTTAAACATCAAGAAAAGGTTATTATTTCTAAGCAGTAAGTGGGTAAAACAAGGCAACCCTAGAAATGGAAGATAGAAAAGATTAACACAAATATTGCCAATAAAGGGAACCTCCTACAAATGAATAAGTTTTATGATTTGTATAATGAAATTGAGCAAGATCATATTGATATCTCTACTATGAGATATATGATTCTTAAGAATTTAAAACTTGAAGACATTGAAGGCATTGTAAATCAGAAAGTCTATAAAAAACTTATAGCAAAGAAGGCACCAGTTCAAGAATAAGACATGGAACTTCAGAAATCCATGATAAGGACTATATGCAAAATTGACGATGAAGAAGAAATTAGGAAATTGATGAACAAACTAGCACCCTACTTAAGAAACAATATGAGGTTATTTCTGATTATGGGAGGTGAGAAGAATGTTATAAGAAGTGAAATAGTTGTAGCCATCAACCAGATGACATGTTGGCGCTCAAAAGTGTAGCCCTGATTTTGAGCACCATAGAGAAATTGAGCCCTATAAATGATTTTTGATGCGTATGTATGCGGCTATCAGTTCGAGGCCTAAGAGGTGTTTAATGCTTCTAGCACCTTTTATTCATTGTTTCTACATGTTCCATGATGATAAGTTGACATTTTGAGCCATTCTATGAGGCCTCGTTTTGAGAAATTGTCAAATCTGCATTTTCACCAAAGTGTCAAACAACGACAAGAGGCTATGTTTGCATCTAAATATCTTGCACCCAAAAAGGTTTTGAGACTTTTCGCTTTGAGAGTGTCTAATGTCCATACCTGAGAACCTATGTTTCAGATTTTGAATTGTTTCAAACTCATTTGACTAGGTTTTGAATCCCTCAAAGTTGGTTAGTTACTATTTTCATGTTGATGCACTTTACACATAATTATGGGAAGCCATATTTCACATGTTATAACTTTTGACCAGTTCACCAGATTGATAAAATTCTTTTTGTGTTGCATTATAGATGTTAGAGACTTATTATGTTTTAATTTTTAAGTCTTGAAAAATCTGTTTGATCAATTTTCAAACGCGATTCCAAATGCAATTTGTAACTTTTACTGGTGTTAGCATTTGCAGATTTGTTAGGACCCCTATTCAGGACGTTATAACTTGAGATTTGTGATTGGTGAGTTCGAATGGATTGTACCCCTATGTTTTCTTCTAAAAATACTTCAAGTGTTCCATTTTTTAGGTCTTGATGAATCCATTTGCACATTTTTCCAGGTCAATTCCATTCACAAAAAATCACTTTCTACCATTGTTTCAGTCTGCAACATCCAAGTAGCCCACTTTCACTGATCGCCATTTACACCTTGTTTTCGTCATGAGCCCAAATCAAAAATTCATAATTTTCTCATGACAGAGAACCAATGCCCTAGTTTTCATTTCCCCAAGTGTCCATTTACCCTATTTTCAAAGCCAAATCCGAACCCAGTTTGTTGTTTTCTGACATGTTTACTTGCAGGTGATTCTAAGAAGTCAACTTTGACAGCGAATATCTTTTGACCCCAAATTTTTGATGAGATGAGATTTGAAAAGGTGGAAATATGCGGAGCAGAGATTCAATGTGCTAGTTTTCAAACCTCGCGCCAGGTGTTTGGGTCAATTTTTAAGGCTAATCAACAGACCTCCTAGCATGAAAATGACAATTTGCAAAAAATGATAAATGAAATTTTAATGATCAATTAATGATCTAAATCAATTCAAGTGGATATTAAAAGGTTAATAGTCCAATTTGAGGATTCAGTCGTTCAGAAACAAAAATTTTATAGTCAGACCCACTTCGGGGCCCGACTGTTTTCATCAGGCAGAGTGATTCTTAATTTCTAGATAATGAAGCATTCTGATTCAAAAGAAGTTTAAAAATGCTAATTGACCAAATGAATCTATGCAAATTCAAAGGGGAGAGTGGGGTGACATCATTTGTGGCTTTCATTATCTTTTTCATTCACATGTTTATGCAATATTCCAAAAGTGTGAGTGACATAGTTACCAGAGATGTTTCTTCTTCAAGTTCCTTAGCATCAAGACTGAAATAATTTGTTGATTTTATAGATAAGAGAGAGAACTTTGGAAGTAAATAAGATACACTGAGCGGTACCCCGATAAATCAACAAGAAGCTTGGCTCGAGTCTCAATACTCATTTCCGAATCAATCAACTTCAGTTAGTTAAGATGTGATGCAACATTATTTAGTCCATGTTATGATGGCTCGGATGATATTTTCATTGCAAATATTAGTCAATGCTCAAGTAGTAGTCGAATACACTAATCAAAGGCAGCTCAATAGTCGCCAGTCAAAGGAAAAACTCTACACATGCACTATTTTGAAAGAGCTCACGCCCATGTTGAATAGGAGCTCTATGATGAATAGTAGAAGCAACATAAGAAAAGCTCCCAAGCTAAACAAAGAAAGAATCTTCTATTGTGAATGAATGGAGCCAGCTCATCACTAAGATGGGGAATTAAAGGAAGAGCCCTTCACGCTAGTTCCTTAGTAGTCAACGTCAAAGAGGTCAAAGGAATAGGGGAGCCGCTTGTAAAAAATATTCCCCACACACTAAAAAAGGCACTCCACAATTTGGAGAAGTCATTGAAAATAGAGGTCCATGGCGCCAGTTTAAGAAAACCCCACATAGTGAACATAAAGAAGAGCACCTTGATGCCTGCAAAACAAAGCCCACGCCCTTAAAAGGAATCCACACAAACCAAAATGTTGGGAGAAACTCGCATTTGAAAGGGGGAGAAACCATAAAAATCGCAGCCATAGGGGAATGCAGGAAAAGGCAAGAGGGATTGATCCCAAATGGCTCGTAGTCAAGTAATTATTTCTCTTAAAATACTCCCATACTTAGCTAGTTGATTATCTAATAAGACATGCCTTTTGAAAGGCATGAAGTGTGCTTGTGGTGGGACCCGATTCAAACGCGTCAGCTGGAAGGTGAAGATAATGTAATTTTAATCGAAAGTGCATAAATGATGATGTGGCAAAATCAAATAAGGGACCACAAGATTGTGCCATGTGGCACATCCTATAGTGCCCGCTTCACCACAATATCAAGTAGTGAGGAAGATAAATAAGGCAGGGAAGCGGGCAATTGACAAGTGGCAAGCGGGGCCCAAACCAGTGATAAGCAATCAGGCAGCCAGTAGAATAGTGCCATGTGGCAACTCGCATGGCAATGGGTCCTAGTTGGTGATCAGAAGCAAGTTGAGATAGGAGGTGCTCAGATCATGACACGTGTCACGATCCGACAGATGGCGCTTCCCCACAAAAATAAGATACACATTAGTTAAAAAATGTAGGAAAGCGAGATTTCACCACGTGTCATTGGGCCTAGAGTAGATGGTGACATGGCAGGTGTGCAAAGTTGGCCAATCAACAAGTGACACATGGTGCCTATTGGCAGCGGTCAATCAATCAAAAATTGACATATGGCATCAGTCAACGGAGGTTTGACTTTGTGCCTAGTGGGTAGGGAAAATTTGAAATGTTTGAAAAGATAAATTTTTTAATATATTTTCTCAAAAATGCACGTTCAATCATGTTAAATTCAAAAGGGGAATATTTTATAAAGTTTTGAACTTTGGGATGTTTTAAATTTTTTGAAAATTTTAAAATTTCAGTTGCAGACTTGAGTTCTTATAGCAGGGGAGTGTTTTTCAAATTGAGATTCTGGGCATTTTCGAAAGGCAAAGTATGCGATATTAGATATTGCCAGAATCATGAGAATCTAAATTTTTTGATTCTGTAGTTAGTTTTTGCACAAGTAGTAGTCTATTTGAGCTATAGGAGGTTTTCTTCCAGATTCCTATTGTGCAACTGAATTCAGGTATCAAAGATCAGAATTGATTTCTAACGAGGTGATGACCCAAATATGGTTAAAGGGTGGTAAAAATACAATTTGGGTCAAATTCTAATCAGGTTCACTCAGTAAAAACCCAATTTCATTGGCATTTCATGAGGAAAATTAGATATTTTAGCAAATAGGTTTTCATGATTGAGTAGAGGATATTTTCAAATCAATTAGAGTGTGATGATGAAAACAAATTAGATCAGACGGGTAGAGGGAGGAAAGAGGTTTTGCAACTAAACAAGATGAAATTCCTAGTGGACAGGTGTCAGTTGTAGAAGAGATCTGAGAATTCTTTCTTGTTTATATCTTTCCCTTTCTTTCTCATTGTAAGGGTTCCAGTCTTGGTCACTGAGAAACCAATAGGTTAGCAGTTTTCTTTGGGTAATACCAGCAGGGTTCCAGTGTTTTACTATGATACCACATTCTTCAACAAATTTCTCTTATGTGAACAACATTAGGAAGAATAATACAGATAGTTCAGATTTGTTAGGTGTTTTTCATGCTTTCATTTCATGCATATGGTTGTATTGTTGTAGGAAAATTAATACAAGGAATAACAGATTGAGTTTCATCTTGAATCTTGTCTCCTTTATCAATAAGTTTCAATGTTTTATGGCCTTTGAACAAAGAGCCTAGGTCGTAGTTGTAGTCCCTTAAGGTTGTATGTTATTTCATTGTTGCTTATGACTCAAGAAGTTATGTAAATGCTTCAAATAATTAACAGGGTTGCGAGTTTGCTGATGGGGATATCATGTAAGAATGAGGTCCA
Organism: Cupressus sempervirens; assembly: GCA_028749045.1. Classification (NCBI taxonomy): domain Eukaryota; kingdom Viridiplantae; phylum Streptophyta; class Pinopsida; order Cupressales; family Cupressaceae; genus Cupressus; species Cupressus sempervirens. The sequence continues at coordinate 103,979,680 of CM053785.1, forward strand.
GATTGAGTATTGATGTTTATTTACAAGTTGAATAGATAGATCGTATATCTGAATATATGTATATGTATCAAATATCCATATGTATGCATTTGATTCATGGATTTGCCCAATGGTTAAGGCACTGATCAGCTACAGGATCATTAAGTCTTATTGCTGCATATCTGAGGGTTTGTTGAAATCAACATTATTACTCAAAATTGTTTTCACCTTTCATGTTGAAGGACTCAAATGTAATACCCTCACTCAGCTTGTGAATATTCTAGATTTACATTTAGCTACTACAAATATGTGTCATTTCATGAGTTACTAGGAGATATAAGGGTTTCATCTACTTAATAGATTCAGTGATATGTTTTTGCACTAGTATGGTATCATTTGAATCTCAGATCTACCTACCTAGGTTTAGCAGAGCTTGAAGTAGAAGAAGGGTCATGCCTTATAGTTGGCCTGTTGTCAAAAATGGCATGTTGAAAATGGGAGTTAGCTGCCCCTAGACCTGTCACTTTCTTAGTGGGATAATTGAAAACCCTCCAGCATTTTTAAACACCAACATGACGCATGAATCTAAGGCAACACCTACCATAGTAGACAAAACTTTAGAAGTATCAGTAAGTTGTCATACAATGTCGATTTATCAAACTAACATTACTGTTAATATTGAAGATGATCCTTGTAATCATCCTAAGTCTCATTTCGAGGACATTAAAGATTAGTTAAAATTTATTGAAGAGGAGAAAAGGTAGTTAGAGGAAGAAAAGAAAAGGATTGAAGAAGCCAAGCATAAATTGCTTGAGGATGATAAGAGGTACAAAGAATAAAAGAAGAGGAGAAAAAAGGAAAAACAAACGAAGCTAGAAGAGGAAAAAAAGAGCAAGAAAGGAAAGAAAAAGAGGAGAAGGAAGAAGAAGAGAGAAAAAGATAGGATACAACAAAGAAGAAACAAAAGGATGATGAGACTAAAGCATCTATCTCATCCACTCAACTATCTGTTACCAACCTTATAGGTGGTGATGATGACCAATCTAACTTGATCTCATCTTTGAATAAATTGATTGAGAAAAATAGGAAAGTCAAGAGTCTACAAGGAAAATTAATGGAGGTGACTAATAGATTGCACAACACTCTATTCACCAAACATACAGAAGTAGATCTTGAATGAAGAGCCAAAGCAGTAGTAAAATCATTTGATGATGAATTTACTAATTTGTTGAATGTTGTAGAATCTAAAGCTCAAATTTCTCATGATGCTAATCTTTTTAGCATTGTTTGTCATAACATAAAGAATGATTTAGTGAGTCTTGATTGTTGGTCTTAGAATGGTCTTGACATTCGAGTGTCAACACACTTAACCAATTCCACCATATATGCCAACAACATTATGTATGCCAAGTGAGTTATAGTAGTTTCCGACTCAAAATCATAATAGGTGTCGAGTGATCTAGGAATATTCATGTGCCAAGAAACATTGAGTTTAATAGGTGACAAGCAATCTAGAAATGTAACATGTGCCAAGAAATTCAAGATAGTATGTGTCGAGCATCAGTAGTCTAGTATGTGTCGAGTAACACAAAATTAGCATATGAGTTTGTGCCTTCACAAACTCATATGTAAACTATTTTTGGAGCTGACATAGAGAGATTTCAAAAGAGGAAAAGGATAAGAACAAATATTTTACATTCTCTATGCGATCTGCATGTAGTCAATCAAAAAAATTGAGAAGGCATGCAACCAATAAGAAAAATGCAAGGAATAAGTGGGAATTTGAGATTCAATGTGGATCGTAGATCCATACCTAACCCTAAGTCTTTGCATTCTTTAAAAGGAGATCAAAAACTCCATTGCATATGTGAATGAGAATAGTGTATGGGGAGACTATAGTGAAATTCAATGTGAAGAAGGAAAGACTTAGAGGAACAAATTAGCAATTTCATGTCCAGTTGATTAGAAAAGTACAAGGGACAAGAGACATAAATAGAGATCAGATCAAGTAAGGATCAGAATAGGAAGTGTAGATCTAGTACCTGAACCCAGTAATTATAGATTGCACTCTATCAGGTTAAATGTTCTAATACTTTCTTGTCATTGTATTAGATGATGAAAATCCTATGTTGATGGGTTAGCTTAATAGCTACGTAGGAGAACCTTCGAAGAAGCTGATATAAAATCCTATGTATTAGGTGGGTTTAACAGCCTATTGTAAATCCTTTAATAGTGTGACACTTCATGTAAAGTGGTTGTAAATCCTTTACCCAAGTCACTATTGACAAAATGTAAATCCTTTAATAGGGTGGGCCTTTAACAGGGCAGACCATCGGAAGTGGTTGAACATATTGCTGTAGTAATTTTTTTGGGTGTCATCCCCACCCTAGTTTTATCTTCTTATTCCTAGAGGGTTTCTGGGTTAATAAATCTCTTGTGTCATGTGTTGATGCATGCTTTCATTTCATGTTTTCTTATATTTTTACATGCATGTACTTTACTTTTAGTTATTTGTTAATGAGGGTTTAAAAGGATTAAAACTAGTTACTTTGAATTCACCACCCCCATACCCCCCCGTCGAAAGTACTATTCCCATTTAAACAGTTGAACAATTGGTATCAAAGCTTTGGTTCTCATAATGAGAAGCCTAACAGCTTGGAGAAAAAGATCAAAAGATGGAAGTTTTCAAACTTGGGAAGATTATTGACAATCAAGTGATTGATATGCATCTCGCTCTACACAAGGTAGAGGAAGCCAGAGAGGAACTAAGAAAATCCTTGAAAAGAAGAAAGGAGACAGCCATAGCTAAGAATGAAACACACTACAAGGAGACTGACACCACACAAGTGTTTGCCAATGGAGATTTCAAGGAGTTTGATGTAGCAATAGAAAAATTGATGGAGAAAAATAGAGCTTAAGAAAAAGAGATAAGATCTCTTAAAATGGAAGAAGAATCACAAGCCATGATGCCATGTGAAATAATTGAACAAAAGAAGAGAGCAATTGAGGATAGATCCATGCTTGAGGATGACAAGAGAAACCTTGCAAACAAACTTACGGAGAAGTCCAAAAAACTCACAAAGCTCTCCAACATGCAGTTGGATACACTTAGTCAGACGATGAATGCTCATTATGAGCTAAACATGAAGCACATTGAGATCTATACCTTGAAAATGCAAAATGAAAAATTGAAAAATGAGTTGAAAAGATAAAAAGAGATAGCAGAGAGCTTCAATAAGTCAAGTGAAACCATCAAGAATTTGAGCAGTTGCTGAAATCACCAAAATCAAGCAATGACACTTCAGGACTAGGATTCACTAGTATTGGAGAAGGTGAAACATCAAAGAGTGTTGAGCAAAGGTAAGAACTATAAACCCACTTGTCATTTTTTTAATAAAAAGGGGCACACTACTAATTTTTGTAGGAGTAGAAAGACCAATTAGCAGGACACATCCAAAAACAAAGGTTAAATTGTCACAAGTGCAACATGCAAGGACACTCAATAGAAGACTGTAGAACCAAGACTATGAGGACACCAAGATTTGATGGTCACTGCTACAACTACAAAAAGTATGGACATAGAGCTTTTGAGTGCAAATCAAAGCCTATGTGGACACCTAATCAACCTTCAAGGAGAAACAACTATGCACACCACTACAATTGGGATTACAATACCAAGAAAAGTTGTCACTACTATCAAGAATATGGTCATGTTCCTCATAACTGCATAAGAACACACTTCAAGGGAAATTATAGTAGGTGATTAAGCCAAACCACATGTTTTAGTTGCTTGAAGATAGGACATGTTAGTAGGTATTTCCCAACAAAGACCAAGCACCCAAGTTAGAAGTCAGCAAGGGTAAAGAAAAAGTTGATGTGGAACACATCAAGTTAGAAATGAAAAAGACATGGGAAAGAAGAGATGGATCAAGTACATCCAATGGAGAGATCACTTTAGCCAAGAGGTCAAGCAATCACACTTCATCCAACTAAGCAAAGGAAAGTGTATTGGACTAATATACTAAGTAAAATCATACATCAATACCAAAAAGAACAAAGAAGTCCTACCAAGAAGAAATCTGCATGAGAAAAGATGTCAAGTTAAAAATTGAAAACTTTGTAGAAGATGTTGAGCTACCCTTGGATGCTGAGTGAAACTCCAGTATATGCTGAGCTGGAAAGTCTAGTTGATGTCGAATGAGATATGTTAGTGGCTACAAAGTAAACAAAAAATAGTGGATGTTGAGTGTACAGCTGTAAGTACTATGCAATAAATGCTAGGTTTTGAGCCTAATAAAGTTGAAAATCACTCATTTTCAGGCCATTCGAACATAGAGAAAAAATGAAAAGAGAAAAGAGGTGATCAAATAGTGATTTATAAGAAATTTGCTCCAATCTCAATAGCAATTCAACCCAAACTCTTCATTCAAAGGTATTTCATCAAGTGCTGAGCTATGCAGTATTTGAAAGTTTATTTAAATATTAAACCCTAGTTTGGTCAGAATGGAATTTGGGTCTAAACACACAAAGGGAAAGGATAGTCATGAAGTATAACTTGTTAGCAATGAGGTTAAGCAACTAGAATTCAAACCCATTCCCGAGGTCACATATAAAAATGACCTAGCTAGTGCTTTGTTAGTCATTCTAGACAAAATAGTAATGGTCCAAGACATTAGAAAATGCTACAACTATAAAATTGGTGCCATAGGTGATCTATAAATCTTCCATGCCTATGATAAGCCATGTGATAATTGAATATTGAAGGACAAATTTCAAATTGTTGAGAAGAAGGGTCTGACCAAAACCCTAGTTTTCCCTACAAGTTTCAAAACTGAATGGATTCATATAGTGTTGAGCCGAATTCATGATGGATCATTTTGGTTAGAAACAGGGCCAGTAAAGATCACAAAGAAAATTTTTCATAGGGTTACTGGTCTCCCAACCCTAGATCGGCCAAAGACTTTGAGAAGTGATATAAATGAAATAATTGAGAAGAATACTGGTGCCAAATGGAACAGGGGAATGACCATTGACACCATCACTGAACCCCTACTTGATTTCACCATTAGAGTCATATATCACAAATTCTATCAATCAAGCAGATTGAATAGTCTGCCATGTATAGTAGTAGATTTTGCATACAAACTTGTGAAGAAGGACCACACTTATGATCTAGCAGAGCTCATGCTAAAAAAAATCAATGGAAATTTGGGATCCATAAGGAAATCTAAAGGAGCTCAATGAAAATTTGGATTAGTGTTGGTTTGCATATTTTTCTATGTCATGAAAGAATTTCCTTGGAAAGATAAATTGGGATCCTAACAAGACAATTGTCACACAAGTCAATGGGTTTATTGAGAAAATGGGAGACAATTTTGATGCTTAGATGAGAAGCTACTTTAAGGACTTCAAGAAGTCTATGAAAAAAAGGATGAGGATGCTAGTATCACTAGTTGAGTAGCATGAAGATGAGATTTGTTCTTGGTTGACATAGATTTCACCTACATCCAAGCCGTGGTACCTAGAGTAAGATGGCTTAGGCCACTTGGATATGAGCTTGATGTAGACCAAGCTTTAGATGCAGTCACTGCTTTACTTGCAAGGGAGATCGACAAGGCTACAAAACCCTTTGGGACTTATGATATTGTCAAATCTAGGATGGTAAGAGATTTGAAGATAGCCTTTGTAGTGAAGAAGAAGGACAAAATGATAAGAAATCTCAAGAAAAGATTTGGAGCTGATATAGAAGCAGTAGAAATTGCAACAGAAGAAGAACTAGATGAAGATGAATATGAGAGTGAACAAGAAGAAGGAAAACCAAGGCAAGGGCCATTGGAATTGGCACAAGGCCTAGAAGAGGACAAAGAAGAAGGTGTTGAGGAGGAAGAAGCCAAGGAAGCACCCACTAAAGCCAAAGTCACCAAAAGGAAAGCAAAAACTCAGCCTACATCCTAGCCCAAGGCAAAGAAGGGGACAAAGCCCATTTTAGTCAAAACAATGAAGCCTGCTACAAGGGCTAACACTAGGGCTACAACTCAAAAGGAAAAAGATTAAGCCAAAGAGAAGAAGAAAGCCACCAAGTAGACTGGTGAAGAATCAAAGAAGAGAAGGAATATGTTGCCCAGCTAGACTCAAATGAAAAAAGAATAGAGTTAGATGACAATAGCCAGTTTAGAGTGGTAAGTCATCCCTCCAAGTCTACCATTGACAAGTTATGTGTAAGTATTAGAAAAGCAAACTTGAATGGTTTAAAGACTATAGAATTTAATAAGCTCAATAAAGAAGAGAAAAATAAAATAGAGGAATCAGTGTATGCAATGATGGCCAAATACAAACGCCCACCTATAGAGTTAGATAGTACAATGCCCAAGGAGCTATACAAGATAGTTGAAGATAAGTGAAATTTTTGTTTACAATTGGAAAAGGCGATAAGAGAATCAACCCTAGATAGAGTGTTACCTGACCTAACTAAAGGTCAAATAGCCAAGGAAAATAAAAGGCATAATATCAAATTTTCTCCTAAATATAGAGCATTTTGCATCCTCCAAAATAAGATAGAGGATGTTGTAAATAAATCCACAAAATTGTGGAAGTCAATATACAAGAAAATTGATGATGTATTTGATGAGGAATATAAGGCAGAGGCTAGGTCAAAGAGAAAAGAAGAAAAAGAGACAACAGAAAAATTGGAAGAGAAGAAAGATGAAGAGGAGAAGAAAGGTGAGGAAGGAAGAGTAGAAGAGGAAGTAAATAAGGAGGAAGAAGAGGAGAATATAGCTAAAAGAGAGGAAAAGGCATCAGATGAACAGGAAGAACAAAGTTTGATAGACACACAAATGCTACCTCCTAGCCATCCTCATGCCACCATCACACCTACAAAGACCATAAAAATAAAGGATGTTATTGACACTTGATGTCAAAACATCAATTCTTTAACTATAGAGGATCTCTCAAATATCCTTGATCAATCTACATAACAAGCTCGCCTATATACAAACCTAGTGTTGATTAGTGTTGATGAGTTAAACAAGGTAGTAGCAGATCAAAAAGAAGTCAAAGTGAAAACACAAGAACCACCTTTAACATTTGATGCTACTAAACTCCTACTACTTCCACCACCTTCTCCACCAAAAGCAGTAAGTGATGAACTTCAGATGCCCAGTGTGGCAACAAGGAAAGATATAGGAAAACAAGAATAATCAACAGGTTCACCCCTAGCAATTGTTAGTGATAAAGGGAAATCAAAAGAAAAGAAGGACGAAACAAGAGACGAGGAGCAAGCTGCAATATCGACATTGGTTGAATTAGCAAAAATTGGTACTCCCACTTAGAATCTTCAAAATCTGAGAATTAATATGATATCAATACAAGTTCAAACACCAAGCTTGAGCTCTAGAAAGATAGCAAAAATACTTCACCATGGAGATCCTAAGCTTGTTAAAGAGATTATCATTCCCTCCTATGAATCCAATACCCTCAACATAGAAAAGATAAATGAAATACAAGGTGCACTAGATAGGAGGAGGAGACAAGAATTATTGAGAAGAGAACACAAGTATAGGCAAGCATTGAATGAGATAACAGACATCTTCATGGATGCCTTCAGCTTGCAGTCATCAGATGAAACAAGGCCTATAATAGAACAACTATCAGATATAGTTGACCAGGTGACTAATGTAGACCATGATACAAATGTAAAATTAATGGAATTGTTAGAAAGAAAATTCCAAGGCAAAGTAAATGAGAAAATATAAAATGATATATCATTAGCAGTAGTTAAATTCGCTAAGAAACTAGAAAGAGTGAAAATTGTACTTGGGAACACTTTCTCATTGTACAACAAACTGTGTAATTTTTCCAACTTCACACAAGAGACTAGCCAAAGAATAATGAGCTTGGAAAGAAACCTCAAGATTTCTAGCATGCAACTTCCAACAAATCCAGCTCAAAGTGAGAAGCATTTTGCAGAGACACTTCACACATAAAGTTAATTAGCTATATTAACAGTAGAGGAGACAAACATAAAGGCAAAATTGATGCAAATCCACTCCTCCATAACCCCACACTTAGAGGACCTCCACAAGGAGCAAGCATACGCAAAAATAGTCCTAAAGAAAGATCCAAATCTTTCTACCCTAGATGGACTTGTACACTTTGCTGCAGAGACTATCATCCAGCACAAGTCACTAGATATTGCATTGGAGAATTGGGATGCAGCTTTGAAGATACTCTTGGAGGTAAATAGTACATTTTTGGCTAGGTATGGTATTACTCCTTAGAACCCTTTGAAATCAGTGTCAAAAAGGGGGAGATATTTACATTAGGGGGTGATATATACATTATTGGAAGATATGTATACATGGGGAGATATGTGGAGAATACCAAATTTTGATTACATTCTTTCATTCATTTTGAGAATAAAGTGGAAAGCCTATAGATAGACAAAAAATGGGGAGACAAGAAATAAGACAAAGTGAGGGGGAGATGCAAAATTTTGGCAAGCATGTGGAAAATAGATCTAAAATAGGGAACTCATACATATGAGTTACAGTATACAGGCACAAGGAACAGGAACAAGACAAAGCACAAAGAGAATTAGGCACATCAGCATAGAATTTTAGTTTCAAGAATGGACTAGGCATAATCAACTTAGGGGGAGTCATAAGGTATATTGTTGCTCAAAAAATTTTGAACCATTTTGGAAATTTTGCATGTATGTTGAGCAAGAATAAAGAATGTACTGAATCAAATCAATTCATTAATGCATAGATAAGTATTTTTGACACTCATGTCAAAGGAGGAGATTTTTGGTCTTAGAATGGTCTTATTCAAGTGTCAACACACTTAACCAATTCCACTATATATGTCAAGTACACTATGTATGTTGAGTGAGTTATAGTAGTTTTTGAGTTATAATCTTAACAGGTGTTGAGTGATTCAGGAATATTCATGTGCCGAGAAACATAGAGTGTAATAGGTGTCGAGCAATCCAAAAATGTAACATGTGCCGAGCAATTCAGGATAGTATGTGTCAAGCATCAGTAGTCTAGTATGTGATGAGTAATACAGAATTAGCATATGATTTTGTGCCTTCACAAACTCAGATGTAAACCATTTTTGGAGCCAACATAGAGAGATTTTGAAAGAGAAAAAGGATAAGAATGAATTTTTTACATTTCCTATGTGATCTATGTTGGCGCTCAAAACTGCCTTCCCGATTTTGAGCACCATTGAAAAATCAAGCCCTTAAACACTTTTAAAATGCATGTGCTTGGTTGTACCCGACTGTCCAGTTGAGACCCCTAAGGTGTTTAACACTTCTGGCACCTTCCATTTAGCATGCCTAAGAATTTCGTAAAGTTAGATTGACTTTCTGAGTTATTTGGCAAAGTTCTGTTTTGAGCTAGTATCAATTTTGCATTTTCACTAAGTGTCAAACAGCGACAGGAGGCTTTGTTTGTAAAGGAATATCTTGCACCCAGAAATGTTTTGTGATCCACCACTTTGGGAGTGTCTAGTGTCCATACCTGAGAACCTATGTTTCAGATTTCAAGTCATTTCGAGTCTATTTAAATAGGTTTTGAATCCCTCAAAGTTGGTCAGTTACTGTTTTCAGGCTTTTTCACTTTGCACACATTTCTAGGAAGCCCTGTTTGACGTGATATAACTTTGACCCAGTTTACTAAAATGCTAAATTTCTTGTTGCATTGCATGGTAGACGTCAGAGACTTCCTATGTTTAAATTTTTAAGTCTTGACGAATCCATTTGATCAGTTTTCAAACGCGATTCCAAACGCAATTTATGACTTTTTACTAGTGTCAGCATTTGCAGATGTATCAGTACCCCTGTTCGTGGGATTGTAACTCCTAATCCATGATTGGTGAGATCAAATGGATTCTACCACTGTGTTGTCCTCCAAAAATACTCCAGGTGTGTCTGTTTGCAAGTCATGACGAATCCATTTGCACACTTTTCCAAGTCAATTCCATTCGAAAAAATGCTTTCTGTCAGCATGTCCAGTTTGCAAAATTCTGAGTAGCCCATTTTGACTGATCGCCATTTGCACCCTGGTTATTTGTCATGAGACAAAATTGCATAGTCATACTCACCTCATGACAGAGCTTTAGCGCCCCAGTTTTCATCTTCCCATGTGCTCATTTGCCCAGATTTCCAAGCCAAATCCGAACCTTGTTTGTTGTTTTTCTGACATGTTTTCTTGCAGGTAAATCTGAGAAGGCAACTTTGACAACAAATATATTTTGACCCTGAATTCGTCATGAGATGAGATTCAACAGGCTGAGAGTGTGTGGAACAGAGATTCAGTGTGCTAGTTTTCAGAGCCCGATCAGTTGATTTGGTCAATTTTCAAAGCCAGTCAACGGACCTCCTGGCGCAAAAGTTGACAGTCAGCAGAAAATGACAAAATATGTTTAAATGATCAAATCGATGCTCAAAATAAATTTCAGTGAGCATTAGAAGGTCACTGGGCCAGTTGAGGATTTAGTTGCCTGAGAACTAATTTTTTTAGTCGAACCCACTTTGGGGCCCGACTAATTATATTAGAATGCTGAGATGTTGATTAGAAGTGGGAAATGCTTGAGCAGTAATAAGAATTTCTTGATCATTACAACATCCATGTAAGAAATCAAAATGAATTGTATAACTTCTTGATTCACAAATGACCATAAAAGTAATCTCCGAACATGCATATGGGAGTGAGCCCAAACGCATAAAAAGGGATCCTTCTTTGCTCACATGTTGTGTGGCCTTGCATTTAACAAGCTGACATATTGAGAAAATATAACCAAAGCATTGAGAGAAATAAGTTGCAGACTTTGGAGCAGCAGAGCATGATTGAAAAGGGAAGCATGCCACAATGAATCACGCCTTAAAAAAGGAATACATAGTCAAAGTTTAAGGACCCTGTCCCAAAAAGAATGAGTAGACCAAACTATTATAGGTAATATGCATACAGTATTTTCATTTGATTTCAGTGATGAGAAGACTGTGGCTATGGAAACTTATGAGCTTCAGGGATTGGGAAAATGTTCACAAAATACTTAATTATGTATGTTTCCTCTTTTAACGAGAAACCTATTATTTTGGCTCTCTCCAATCCGATTAGCCAGTCTGAATGTACTGCAGAGGAGGCTTACACTTGAAGTGAAGGGCGTGCAATCTTTGCAAATGGAAGTCCATTTGATCCTGTAACGCTGAATGAAGAAGAGTTCACATTAAAAAATGCAGAATCCACACAAAACAGAGCCTCCCGTGCATCATACAGGGAAATTGGGAATGCACGACTTAAAAGAAAGGCCCACATTTTTTAGAAAAGTGTTGCCTAGTTGAGGGGAGGCATCTTCTTTGGGGAAGACATGAAGTAGAAGGCATCGAATAAAGAAGACAACAACAATATAAATGAGAGACCCCACGCTGTTAGAGAAAGTCACGTCCAAGCAGGTAGAAGCCATGAGTAGGCCATGGCATGTTGAAGAATCCACACGCAAACCAAAATCAGTCAACGCATTTTGAAAGAAAAATTTGCTGCAAGAAATGACGCCCATGCTGGAAATGGGAACAGCCTAGGCCATAGAAAGCCACGACAGTTAAAAATAGAGGCCATGCCTTTATAAAAAAAGGGGGTGTTTCAAAGCATATAAGTTACAACATTTTAAACACAGTCAACGTACTGGACAAAGAAACACCCGCGGATCCATGCATGAGAAATCTGTAGTGGGCAGAATGTCCACAAAATCCAATGAAGCCGGCCATTGCAATGGAGAAAGCTCATGCGTAAGGGCAGTTTTAAATAAAAAATGTCCATTCCCTGTAAAGCAAGGCCACGCCAAAGAGGAGTCTGCGCCAAACATGAGCTCCATGTTTTGCAGAAGTAGCAAGCCAAACGTAGTGAAAAATGAATCAGTCAGCATTAGAAAGAGATGGAAATAAGTTAAAATGGGGGTGTCATCAGTTAAAGAAGCGCCCCAACATTAAAAATGGGAGTCAATTGGAGCAGCTAAGATAAAAGCTAAAACTCACGAATGAGAAAAGAAGTTGCTGGCCAAAGAACAATGAGATATCATTATCCCACATGGGGCAAACAGGAAACTTTTGAAATGTTCAAATAGAAAGACACTCCCATTGCATTGTGTCACAAAGAAAGGTGCTTTCATGAGGTAAGATGTGCGCGGGTGGGGCCTGTGGTTGGCTGGCCGAATAAGACAAAAGCAATAAATTTTAACAAAGTAGACCGCTGGGAAAGGTTGCCAGAAAAGTAAGAAATCCGGCTAGTCGCTACCTCGCTAGTCGGAAATTTCTCGAAAATCCGGCTAATGAGGTAGCGAGTTGCCGAAAAATTTTGAATAATCCGACAAGGGTCGGAACGCAACGTGGGTCCCACCTACATTTCCATGAGCGAATCAGATGGTGACAAGTGGTGGTAACAGAGTAAATGGACAGTGACGTGGCAGATCTAACGGTTCGCATTGCGCTACGTGGCATTGGTCAAACCTAGAGTTGACCCAGATGGAAGGAGAGGGAAATATGAAGGCAAATAAAATAATAATTTTTTATTGTTTCCCAATTTTCAAGTCACGTTCAGGTTTTCTTTTTAAATTTGAAAAAGGGCATATTCTAAAGTTTTGACTTTAGAAGTAATTTTAAATTTTTCAAAAAATTTAAAATCAAATGTGCAGACATGAGTTTCTAGTTAAGGGGACTGTTTTTCAAACGAAGATTTCAGGTTTTTCCCAGAGGCTAGATATGCCTTATCATATACCGTTGGAATAGTGAGAATCCAAATTTTCCATTTTTGAAGTCAGTTTTTACATAGGTGCTTCCTAGTTTGAACTATAGCCAGAAACGTGAATTTTGTGGCATCCTTAGTGGAATGGGTTAAAAATTGAAAATCCAGTTAGGGGATCAGTAAACTTGGTAAGAATGCAGTTGGAGTTCACGGTTCTCACATTCACTCAATTTAACCTGATTTTTGCCAAGCATTTCAATGGGTAAATCAGATATTGTGGTGACTCAGCAATGTTTCATCATTTCAACAGAGATATTGTGCAAAGTAGTAAAAAAAAATGATGAAACAAAATCAGATCAAGATGGGATAAGGAAAGAAGAAGTTTTCAGTTGCCAGAAGATTGATTTTTAGGTGGACACTTCTCATTCTGAAATCAGATCCGGGAGTTCATCTAGGCTGTATCATTCTTTCTTTCTATCATTGTAACGGTTCCAGTTTTTGCACTGAGAAACCATTCTTCAGCATTTCTTCTTGTATTGAATAGCATTTTAAGTTTTATGCAGATAGTTCTTTTCTGTTAGGTGATCTATGAGTTATATTCTGTACATTTCATGTATTTGATTTCAAGGAAAACAAATAAAGTGCAGCAAAAGTTTGAAGTTTAGTTTGAATCTTGTCTCCTGATTATGGCTCTGTTATTTCTTCTAATTTGTGATCAAAGAGCATGAATTAGGTTGCATTACATTTTGAAATGTATGTGGTTAAAATGTCTTGCTTATGGAACAAAGAACCATGTAATTGCCTGATATTTGTCACAGGGTTTGCAGATTTCATGATAGGATTTTCTGAGTATGAGATTCATTCTGTAGTAGATGTCTATTCACAAGGTGAAAGATAGATCAGGGATCTTGATGTAGAGATATGTCTGAGGTTTCTAGGAGATGTATGCTTATGATTCATTTAATTGCCCAATAGATAAGGCACTGGTTAGAGATAGGATCATTAAGTTCTGTTGCTCATACTTGGGTCTTGCTGATATCAACATATTAAATCACTTTTCCCTTTTATGTTGAAAGCTATTCAATGTTAACCCACACTTAGCTTGCCAGTTTCATGAGTTATGTTCTTAGCTATTTCATGTTTGTGATTCTTGGTTGAGTGTAGAAGAATTAGGGGTTTCATCTGCTTTTATAGATCCTAAATATGGTTATTGCACTGGTCACATAGTCAGATCTAAAGAGGTTCACTTGCCTAGGTTTTGCAGAGCCTGAAGTGCAGAAGGAGTACGGCCTTATAGTTGGCCTAGTGTCTGAATGGATGTGTTGATAATGGGAGTTAGCTGCCCCTAGATGCATCTTGTTCTCATCAGGGTAATTGGAAATGGGTAATGTTTTCAAACACCAACAAAATGGCGACTCTGCTGGGGATTAAATTGGATCAGATTTAAGACAAACCTTGCGAAGTCGAAAATAGTAGATTCAATACAGCAGGAGAAGTGCATTAAAAAGTTTCAGCAGTAAGTTCTCTGATGCTCGTTCCAGTTTTCTTACTCCAAATCATGCACCCCAGTAAGTTTTATCCATTTACAGTAGTATTTTTCAAGGTTGAATACAGATTGTGTTGCTAAGAGTGTTCATCTTCAGTCATGTCAACCGGTTGTTGTTTTCATAATACTGTTGTAATTCAAAGTCAGAATTGGTGAAAGATGGTTTCTCTCTTCTAAGTGTTTTAAAGATGTGCAAATTCTACAAGTTGGAATTGCAATTCAGATCTGCCATGTTATAAATCATTGTTTCAAATCTTTCTCACAATAGTGAGTGGCGACTCTATCTAAAGGATCTCTGAATCATTGTAGATCAGTGATGTATAAATTGTTTTCAAAGAGTTTTCAGTTGAAATAAGCAGATCTGAAAGTTGTACAGATTTTCAAGCAAGAAGAGAGATCTATATAAATTTGTGACCAGTAAGTTTCAGAGTGTTGTTTGATTTGCTGTTAAAAGTTTTTGAAATGATAAATGTGAATCACCGCTATGATTTCATTTTCTCTCCTCAAGGAGATGGCAACTCTGTAAGGTTATGATCAGTGGTGTGAAGATTTCAGATTAGCACCAAGCCAATCAGCAGATCAGTGGTTTCATGCAGCAACACTTGAGGTATTTTATGCTTTCATATGATTTCTTTTCAATGAAAGTGATTTCCACATATGTGTTCTCCATCAAGTGAAGTTTTAGCACTAAGAAGAGGAGAATGATTTGATAAGTTTTATGCACTTCATTGGAATGAGTCTCAATTGTTGTTTTAAAGTTGTGAAGTATATTTGAAGTGTTCATTTGGTAGAGGGTTGTAAAAAATTTGCTGCAAGTTATGAATTCTCAAGTTGTTTAATGGTGAGTCAGTCTTGAATTTGAAAACTGTTAAGATTCACTACACCTAAAATGCAGTAGGTTAGTGAAGTTCCTATATCCATCTCTACCAAGAGGTATATGCCATTGAATTTTAATGGTATCCATGGTTTCCCGAATACTATGCCTTGTAACATTAGAAAGTATTTGCCTAAGTTTGGTGGAAATCGTGAAAATTCAGCCAGTCATCATGTTCAGTTGTTTAGTGACTTGGTTGGTGATTTTGAAATTGCTCATGAAGACATTCAGATGAAATTGTTTGTTCAGACTTTAGAGGATGATGCTAGGGACTGGTTTTCATTTTTACCAGCATGTTCAATTTCATTCTGGGATGAATTATTGTCAGCCTTCATGATGCAGTTTGGGGAAAGAGTAAGCATCTCTAATTATTTTGATAAGTTTTTGAAAATTGAAATCAAGAATGGTGAGTTAGTTCCTGAATTTAATATCAGATTTGCAAAGATTTTGAGTGAATTTCCTTAAAGTTACAAGCTGGATGATCAAATGTGTTTAGTGGTTTATCTCAATGCATTTGATAGGAAGATGAACTATCTGTTGAGAGATAAAGAACCCAAGACTTTGCATTAGGCATTCATGATAGCTATAGAGATTGAGAATAACATAAAATATGGCTTAACCCGGGGTCACTTCTCTAGAAATATTGGCCGGCAATATGAGGTGCAAAGCACAAGTCAATTTCATGAGGAGTGTTTGATTTCAGATCAACAAATAAGCACTCCTGCTGTTGTAAATAGTTTGGTTGAAGCCTCAGAAATAAAAACTTGTGAACATGAAATCTCTCTATTGCAAAAAGGAAATGATTCCATTCGTGCTGAAGTAAATGCACATGTGTATGGTATTACAACAGCGAATGATAGATTTGATTCACTTGATGAATCATCCATGCAAGGTATAAATCCGTCCATTCATTTTTCCATTGATAATTTGCATTATGTTGAAAACATAATGAATTAGGAAGAGGAAAGGTATTCATCTCAGTATGAGGAGGAAGAAACCAGAAGTGATCTATCAAGTGATAAAGGTGAAATTGCTGATCCGACATGTCATGGCAAGATGACACAATATAAAGAATGTAAATTATATTTATCTCAGTCACAGTCAAAAGAACTAAGCTCATATGTTGATAATATTTCAGCGGTAGAGATGCATTCTCTTGACCAACATGATAGGCAAGAAATGGATTATCTCATTGAGAGATTGAATCATGTTGAGAACATTATTAAATCTGAAGTTGAAAGACAATCATATCAATGTGAGTATGATAAAGCTGAGAGTCATCTTCCAAGTGATAATGATGTTGCTGATCCAATATATTATCAAGAGGTGTCATATGAAGCTGATGATGAGAGTTATTACTCAAGTCAAGAAGAGGATAGTGCTAGTATGTGTCTCTTTTCATATGAATCAGATGTTGATTGGGAAGAAGAGAGCAATGATGAAAGTGAGTGCTCGTATGTCAGTAAAGGCACAAATACTATTTCTAAATCTGAAATTGAGTTTCCATTTCAAAATTGTGTAAATCAGTTTGAGATTGAAAGTTATGAATAAAATGTGTCTACACAATATGAAGACAAAGAGGTTATCCATAAAGACGTATTACCTAATTGTGTAGAAGAGTGTCTTGAGGATGAGTATAATGATGATCAGTACGTGATTGACTCTGAGATTAATGCATTAGCACCTTTTGGTAAGATAAATGATGATTTTCTTGCAAGACATTTGAATCACCTATATGGAGACAATGAAAGTAACTTTGATCTATATTCTACATGCTTCGTTGACGGAGTTGATGTTGATTCTTCATATGGTTCTGATTTTTCTTCTTCATATGCTGAAAGTGTCCATGACAGTGATGTTGAAAATGGTTTTAAAGTTTTCACTAATCCGTTATATGGTGAGGAGTTTGATGTTGATCAGCACATTACTTGTCCTAATGTCTACAAAGGCGCTTTGCATGGAGTTATCAATCCTCTTTTTGAAGAACACATGGAAGTTTCAGATTTAGCAGAGAATAAGTTTAATAATGATACTTTGTCTTACTGCTATGAGAGATCAAAATGTTCTTCTTCCGAGTTTGATAGTGAAACTAATGATTATGTTGCATCTGAGGAGGTAAATGACAAGGTGTTTTATGAGACGGTTATTGAAAATCTACCTATACCTTGTTATGATTTTTATGATGAACTCTCTAATGTAAAGACTAATCTGTTCGCTGATTGTGAAGAACCATTTGAAGCTTGTGGATTAGCTTCAGATTCTGACATTGATGATATATGTGAGTACAAATCAGAATGTTCATTTGAATATCATTCGGTTATGCATAAGGAAACATATTTTCAAGGTATGGGTGATCCTTTTCCCCAAGTTGAATATGATGGATTCATATTCGAAATTGATAGCATGCACGAGTCATTTGTTAGAGAAGGTTTTCAATTACAGTTTGATATATTCAAGCATGCTGATCAGAACTTTCATAGTGAGCAAGAGAATGAAGCAAGTTTTTATATGCATTATGGAAGTAAGACTGCTGATTTTGTTTTGCCAAGTGATTTTTTATACGATGATAATATGATTGGTGAAACTAATAGGAGAAGAAAATTTAGTTTACCTCATGAGAGCTCAGATGAGAATCATGTTTATGATAGAGGTAAACAATTTTGCTGAAGTTCGATGGCCTGGGGCCATCGTGTGTACATACTCTGGGTAGTTGTAGTCGTTTCCTTGCTTTCAATAAGCTATTCCAGAAGAGTTTTGAGGTTTATGGGAATGGTCTGCTTCCTCCAGAGATCTAAATCCTTGCCATGCCCGCAAGGAACATGCATCCCTAGACAGAGCCACTGTTGGCGCTCAAAATTGCCTTCCCGATTTTGAGCACCATTGAAAAATCAAGCCCTTAAACACTTTTAAAATGCATGTGCTTGGTTGTACCCGACTGTCCAGTTGAGACCCCTAAGGTGTTTAACACTTCTGGCACCTTCCATTTAGCATGCCTAAGCATTTCGTAAAGTTAGATTGACTTTCTGAGTTATTTGGCAAAGTTCTGTTTTGAGCTAGTATCAATTTTGCATTTTCACTAAGTGTCAAACAGTGACAGGAGGCTTTGTTTGTAAAGGAATATCTTGCACCCAGAAATGTTTTGTGATCCACCACTTTGGGAGTGTCTAGCGTCCATACCTAAGAACCTATGTTTCAGATTTCAAGTCATTTCGAGTCTGTTTAAATAGGTTTTGAATCCCTCAAAGTTGGTCAGTTACTGTTTTCAGGCTTTTGCACTTTGCACACATTTCTGGGAAGCCCTGTTTGACATGATATAACTTTGACCCAGTTTACTAAAATGCTAAATTTCTTATTGCATTGCATGGTAGACGTCAGAGACTTCCTATGTTTAAATTTTTAAGTCTTGACAAATCCGTTTGATCAGTTTTCAAACGCGATTCCAAACGCAATTTATGACTTTTTACTAGTGTCAGCATTTGCAGATGTATCAGTACCCCTGTTCGTGGGATTGTAACTCCTAATCCATGATTGGTGAGATCAAATGGATTCTACCACTGTGTTGTCCTCCGAAAATACTCCAGGTGTGTCTGTTTGCAAGTCATGACGAATCCATTTGCACACTTTTCCAAGTCAATTCCATTTGCAAAAATGGTTTCTGTCAGCATGTCCAGTTTGCAAAATTTTGAGTAGCCCATTTTGACTGATCGCCATTTGCACCCTGGTTATTCGTCATGAGCCAAAATAGCATAGTCATACTCACCTCATGATAGAGCTTTAGCGCCCCAGTTTTCATCTCCCCATGTGCTCATTTGCCCAGTTTTCCAAGCCAAATCCGAACCTTGTTTGTTGTTTTTCTGACATGTTTTCTTGCAGGTAAATCTGATAAGGCAACTTTGACAATGAATATCTTTTGACCCTGAATTCGTCATGAGATGAGATTAGATAGGCTGAGAGTGTGTGGAACAGAGATTTAGTGTGCTAGTTTTCAGAGCCCGATCAGTTGATTTGGTCAGTTTTCAAAGCCAGTCAACGGACCTCCTGGCGCAAAAGTTGACAGTCAGCAAAAAATGAAAAAATATGTTTAAATGATCAAATCGATGCTCAAAATAAATTTTAGTGAGCATTAGAAGGTCACTGGGCCAGTTTGAGGATTCAGTTGCCTGAGAACTAATTTTTTTAGTCGCACCCACTTTGGGGCCCGACTAATTATATTAGAATGCTGAGATGTTGATTAGAAGTGGGAAATGCTTGAGCAGTAATAAGAATTTCTTGATCATTACAACATCCATGTAAGAAATCAAAATGAATTGTATAACTTCTTGATTCACAAATGACCATAAAAGTAATCTCCGAACATGCATATGGGAGTGAGCCCAAACGCATAAAAAGGGATCCTTCTCTGCTCACACGTTGTGTGGCCTTGTATTTAACAAGCTAACATATTGAGAAAATAGAACCAAGGCATTGAGAGAAATAAGTTGCAGACTTTGGAGCAGGAGAGCATGATTGAAAAGGGAAGCGTGCCACAATGAATCACGCCTTAAAAAAGGAATACATAGTCAAAGTTTAAGGACCTTGTCCCAAAAAGAATGAGTAGACCAAACTATTATAGGTAATATGCATACAGTATTTTCATTTGATTTCAGTGATGAGAAGACTGTGGCTATGGAAACTTATGAGCTTCAGGGATTGGGAAAATGTTCACAAAAGACTTAATTATGTATGTTTCCTCTTTTAACGAGAAACCTATTATTTTGGGTCTCTCCAATCCGATTAGCCAGTCTGAATGTACTGCAGAGGAGGCTTACACTTGAAGTGAAGGGCGTGCAATCTTTGCAAATGGAAGTCCATTTGATCCTGTAACGCTGAATGAAGAAGAGTTCACATTAAAAAATGCGGAATCCACACAAAACAGAGCCTCCCGTGCATCATACAGGTAAATTGGGAATGCACGACTTAAAAGAAAGCCCCACATTTGTTAGAAAAGCGTTGCCTAGTTGAGGGGAGGCATCTTCTTTGGGGAAGACATGAAGTAGAAGGCATCGAATAAAGAAGACAACAACAATATAAATGAGAGACCCCATGTTGTTAGAGAAAGTCACGTCCAAGCAGGTAGAAGCCATGAGTAGGCCATGGCATGTTGAAGAATCCATGCCCAAACCAAAATCAGTCAATGCATTTTGAAAGCAAAATTCGCTGCAAGAAATGACGCCCATGCTGGAAATGGGAGCAGCCTAGGCCATAGAAAGCCACGAAAGTTAAAAATAGAGGCCATGCCTTTATAAAAAAAGGGGGCATTTCAAAGCATATAAGTTACAACATTTTAAACACAGTCAACGTACTGGACAAAGAAACACCCGCGGATCCATGCATGAGAAATCTGTAGTGGGCAGAACGTCCACAAAATCCAATGAAGCCAGCCATTGCAATGGAGAAAGCTCATGCGTAAGGGCAGTTTTAAATAAAAAACGTCCATTCCCTGTAAAGCAAGGCCACGCCAAAGAGGAGTCTGCACCAAACATGAGCTCCACGTTTTGCAGAAGTAGCAAGCCAAAGGCAGTGAAAAATGAATCAGTCAGCATTAGAAAGAGATGGAAATAAGTTTAAATGGGGGTGTCATCAGTTAAAGAAGCGCCCCAACATTAAAAATGGGAGTCAATTGGAGCAGCTAAGATAAAAGCTAAAACTCACGCATGAGAAAAGAAGTTGCTGGCCAAAGAACAATGAGATATCATTATCCCACATGGGGCAAATAGGAAACTTTTGAAATGTTCAAATAGAAAGACACTCCCATTGCATTGTGTCACAAACAAAGGTGCTTTCATGAGGTAAGACGTGCGCGGGTGGGGCCTGTGGTTGGCTGGCCGAATAAGACAAAAGCAATAAATTTTAACAAAGTAGACCACTGGGAAAGGTAGCCAGAAAAGTAAGAAATCCAGCTAGTCGCTACATCGCTAGTCGGAAATTTCTCGAAAATCCGGCTAATGAGGTAGCGAGTTGCCAAAAAATTTTGAATAATCCAGCAAGGGTCGAAAGGCAACGTGGGTCCCACCTACATTTCCATGAGCGAATCAGATGGTGACAAGTGGTGGTAACAGAGTAAATGGACAGTGACGTGGCAGATCTGACGGTTCGCTTTGCGCTACGTGGCATTGGTCAAACCTAGAGTTGACCCGGATGGAAGGAGAGGGAAATATGAAGGCAAATAAAATAATAATTTTTTATTGTTTCCCAATTTTCAATTCATGTTCAGGTTTTCTTTTTAAATTTGAAAAAGGGCATATTCTAAAGTTTTGACTTTAGAAGTGATTTAAATTTTTCAAAAAATTTAAAATCAAATGTGCAGACATGAGTTTCTAGTGAAGGGGATTGTTTTTCAAACGAAGATTTCAGGTGTTTCCTAGAGGCTAGATATGCCTTATCATATACCGTTGGAATCTTGAGAATCCAAATTTTCCATTTCTGAAGTCAATTTTTACACAGGTGCTTCCTAGTTTGAGCTATAGCCAGAAACATGAATTTTGTGGCATCCTTAGTGGAATGGGTTAAAAATTGAAAATCCAGTTAGGGGATCAGTAAACTTGGTAAGAATGCAGTTGGAGTTCACAGTTCTCACATTCACTCAATTTAACCCGATTTTTGCTAAGCATTTCAATGGGTAAATCAGATATTGTGGTGACTCAGCAATGTTTCATCATTTCAACAGAGATATTGTGCAAAGTAGTAAAAAAAATGATGAAACAAAATCAGATCAAGATGGGATAAGGGAAGAAGAAGTTTTCAGTTGCCAAAAGATTGATTTTCAGGTGGACACTTGTCATTCTGAAATCAGATCCGGGAGTTCATCTAGGCTATATCATTCTTTCTTTCTATCATTGTAACGGTTCCAATTTTTGCACTGAGAAACCATTCTTCAGCATTTCTTCTTGTATTGAATAGCATTTTAAGTTTTATGCAGATAGTTATTTTCTGTTAGGTGATCTATGAGTTATATTCTGTACATTTCATGTATTTGATTTCAAGGAAAACAAATAAAGTGCAGCAGAAGTTTGAAGTTCAGTTTGAATCTTGTCTCCTGATTATGGCTCTGTTATTTCTTCTAATTTGTGATCAAAGAGCATGAATTAGGTTGCATTACATTTTGAAATGTATGTGGTTAAAATTTCTTGCTTATGGAACAAAGAACCATGTAATTGCTTGATATTTGTCACAGGGTTTGCAGATTTCATGATAGGATTTTCTGAGTATGAGATTCATTCTGTAGCAGATGTCTATTCACAAGGTGAAAGATAGATTAGGGATCTTGATGTAGAGATACGCCTGAGGTTTCCAGGAGATGTATGCTTATGATTCATTTAATTGCCCAATAGATAAGGCACTGGTCAGAGATAGGATCATTAAGTTCTGTTGCTCATACTTGGGTCTTGCTGATATCAACATATTAAATCACTTTTCCCTTTTATGTTGAAAGCTATTCAATGTTAACCCACACTTAGCTTGCCAGTTTCATGAGTTATGTTCTTAGCTATTTCATGTTTGTGATTCTTGGTTGAGTGTAGAAGAATTAGGGGTTTCGTCTACTTTTATAGATCCTGAATATGGTTATTGCACTGGTCACATAGTCAGATCTAAAGAGGTTCACCCTCTTAGGTTTTTCAGAGGCTGAAGTGCAGAAGGAGTACGGCCTTATAGTTGGCCTGGTGTCTGAATGGATGTGTTGATAATGGGAGTTAGCTACCCCTAGATGCATCTTGTTCTCATCAGGGTAATTGGAAATTGGTAACATTTTCAAACACCAACAATCTACATCTAGTCAATTAGAAAAATGGAGAAGGCATGCAACCAATAAGAAAAATGCAAGGAATAAGTGAGAATTTGAGATTCAATGTGGATCGTAGATCCATACCTAACCCTAAGTCTTTGAATTCTTTAAAAGGAGATCGAAAAATCTATTGCATATGTGAATGAGAATAGTGTATGGGGATACTATAGAAAAATTCAGTGTGAACAATGAAAGACTTAGAGGAATAGAGAAACAATTTCATATCCAGTTGATCAAAATAGTAAAAGGGACAAGAGACATGAACAAAGATCACATTAAGCAAGGATCAGAATAGGAAGAGTAGATCTAGTACTTCAACCCAACAATTGAAAATTGTACTCTATCATGTCAAATGTTCTAATACTTTCTTACCATTATATTAGATGATGAAAATCCTATGTTGATAGGTTAGCTTAGCAGCTAGGTAGGAGAACCTTTGGAGAAGATGATTAAAAATCCTATGTATTAGGTGGGTTTAGTAGCCTATTGTAAATCCTTTAACAGGGTGACACTTCATGTAAAGTGTTTGTAAATCCTCTAACCAGGTCACTATTGATGTAGTGTAAAGCCTTTAACAGGGCATACCTTTAACAAGGTAGACCATTAGAAGTGGTTGAAGATATTGTTGTTGTAATTGTTGTGGGTGTCATCCCCATCCAAATTTTACCTTCTTATTCCTGGAGGGTTTCTGGGTTACCAAATCTCTTGTGTCATGTGTTGGTGCATGTTTTCATATATGTTTTCTTATATGTTTACATGCATTTACTTTACTTTTAGTTATGTGTTAATGAGAGTTTAAAAGGATAAAAACTAGTTACTTCTTATTCACCCCCCCTCTTAGAAGTACTCTTCCCATTTGAACATTCCAACATTGATATTTATATCAAGGAACTCTGAAGATTTCAACAAGATGGCAAGATATTATACACCAAATGAACTTTATGTCACAATTTGACTAAAATTTTGGACAATAAGACAAAAGGGAACTTGAGTGAGTTGGAAGCTCTAACATGTCACTTACAAAAACCCTCTAGAAAAGTTGATGATTTTGAAGGACAAGTTGCTAGTTCACACGGGCATTAGGAAACTACAACTTGAGAAAGATCTAATTTTGAGTAGAGTATTATATTTTAGAGAATCTATTGCTTTGAAACTATAAGCCATTGAGAGACAGTTGGAGGAATGTGTCAAAGCAGAGGATGCTTATTCCTATTTCATATACTCTGACCTTAATGTAGTTGAGATTGCATCATATGCCTTATGTGAAATTCTCACTACTATTGAAGTAGTCAAGGATAAATGGGAGAAAGGTATGGATAGTCTAAAGGCAAATTATGATGATTGTATGAAGATAATATCAACTTGAGGTAGCGAGACAGAAATTTTGACAATTTTTTATGATGAAACTTTTTGACAATTTTTGGACATTCTAACCTTTGTCATTGATGTTAAAGGTGGTGAAGTTGTATGAGAAAATTGTAAGTTATGCATTTTATAGTCATGTCAAAAGGAAAATCATTTGTAAGATGAAGCAATTGTAATAAATAGAGAGTATAGTAATGTTGTAAGTTTTGCTAAAGTTTTTGATACTTAGCCAATTTTCCTACTTTGTTTCCATCAATGCCATAGGGGGAGATTGTTTAAAATTGAGTATATTTAGATATGAAAATGTTGTCACTAATAGAAACACATGATGTACATGCTTGTAGAAAACCTCAAAAGTAAAGATACTTAGCATTTTGGTACTCAAAAAATTATCTAAGTATGGAAATGGTTTACAACAAAGTATTTTTTTGTGTATAACTTTTTTATATGATGTTATTCTTGAGAGAGAAGATATATGGGAATAATATACATGTTGATGATGATTTGTATAACCTCGGACATTAGTACGGATAGTATGAAAGAAATATATTTAAGATGTATAGAACATTGGAATGAAAGGTAAAGGAATTCTTTTGTTAATAGAATAATTACTTGACCATTTAGGGATGACATTCTAGATGTTTACTCTAAGTTGGGAAAGTTTATTTATGTCTTAGCCAACCTAGCAACAATTTTTGAAAAGGCATGGTATTTATGGAAAGATAGCTTGCAAGATTATTGTGAAGTAACATGCAAAAGTTGTGAATGCAAAGTTTTGTATCATATTCAAAAGTGAATTTTTGATAACGTGAGTTTGTGAACTGAGATCAAGCTAAGGTTAGAGATCAGCTAAAATAAGGTACACCATCCATACTACTCTAATTCAAGGAACTTTAATTACCTATTTAGATAGTGAGCTCTTCTTATAATTTAATGTGCATGTTTGGGCAGTAAGCTCTTCTTGCACACATTGTACCAAAACTCCTAATAGGGACTCATATGTAGTGAATGTATTTATAGACTCCTAACAAGGTCCATCCTCTAACAAGGAACATTTATATTAGTACAAAATCTAGTGGGTATCATCCCCACTAGAGTTTTCCCTTGGCTAGGGTTTCCCTAGTTAATAAAATATGGTGTTATGAGTTCTCTCTATGCATGGTTACTTTTACTATTCAACATTACTTGTTTACTTTCTTATGCATGGTTCAAATTAATTCATAATATCCAGTTAGTGATAAAATTTTGTAGAATACTGATTCACCACCACACACACACCCCCACCCTACCCCCAGTATTCCCTATTTCTAATAGGACAATAACCTACAAGTTTTAGTTTTGAATGATATGATGGATGCATGAAAGATACATGATAAGGAGATATATGTGTGAGTTTTGTTAAGCACTAAAAAATTTTATTGGGAATTTTGGACGTTGGATAACTAATTCATCCCCCCTCTCAGTTATTCAAAACCATTCAAACAATTGGTATTAGAGCATTAGTTGCTTGTGAGAGATGGTTTGAAGGTATTATAAGCTAAAGATTAAAATGCCTAAGAGAGAAGTACCCAAGCTTAACAAGGAGAACTTTCTTGCATGGAAAAGTTTGATGAAGCTACACCTAGGAGGACTTGGTGATCAGGCACGAACTAAAATTATTGTTGAACATGTTGAGCTTGCTAGAGCCCTAATTACTGAAGATCTAAAGATAAAGAAAGAGCACAATCAGGCAATGTTGGAGATTGCACCTACCCTAAGTTACTCAAAATTAGATGACATCAAGGTTTTTGACACTACAAAGAAGACATGGGATGCTCTTCAAACCATCTATGGAGTAGAACAAAATGTTTTGAGAGCCAAATCTGAAACTCTTAGAGGTAAGTTCGATAATATGAGAATGGAAGAAGGTGAGAACATTGTTAAATATTGTTCTAGAATAAAAGATGTTGTTAATTTTATTAAAGGAGCTAGTGGTGACATTGATGATGATATTGTATTAAGGAAAGTTTTGAGGACACTTCTACCCATATTTGTTTTTAGATTTTCTACCATAGAAGAGCAGAGATGTAGACCTGGCACTAATCTGATCCTTGAAAGATTGGTAAGTAGGCTTATTACCTTTGAACTCTCTAATTTTGATAACTTCAAATCTAAGAATTTTGAATCTACTTTTAAAGCTAAGTCATCACTGAAAGAACCTAATAGAAGAAAAGAAGAGAAAAATATGTTTCTAGTGATAGTGATACATATGAGGAAGATGTAGAACAACTTGAAGCATTATTGGCTAGGAGATTTCACATAGATAAAAAGATAAGATGCCTATCATATGTTTCAATTGTAATGAAGTTGGTCATAGTGCTACTAGATATCCAGAGAAGAAGAACATCAGAAGTGGATACAAATTCATAAGTAAAAGAGATGAGAACAACAAAGACTACAAAGATAAAGGAAATAAATCCTATTACATTTCTGAAGAGGAATAAAATGAAGAATCTAATGATGATGAGGATGAAGTTTTCTATGTTGCAATAAAGGATGATTATGATGAAGATGAGGCAACCACACTTATATCTTATGTGAATAAGAGTGACAAATGGGTTATTGACACTGGTTGTTCCAATCACATGACTGGACATAAAAGTAAGTTCAATTCCCTTGTGCATTATAATGGAAATAATGTTAGATTTGGGAATGATGCACCATGTCTTATCAAATGAAAAGGATCAATTAAGTTGATAGATAAGATCATTTGTGATAATGCTTATTATGTAGAAGGATTGAATTATAATTGTTAAAGTGTATCACAACTAAATAGTGTTGCTTGTAAGGTTGAATTTGGAAATATAAAAGCCAAGATTTGTGATGCCAATGGAGATGTAATTGGAAATGGTGATCAAACTAGAGGTAATCTTTTCTACATTGACATGAATGATGCTACTTGTCTAGTTGTACAATTTGATGATGTGTGTCTATGGCACAAAAGACTATGTCATGTTAATTTTGTTAATTTGGTTATAATCAATAAGATATAAAGAGAGTCAAAGGTTTTCCAAAACTGAAGAAACCAGATAATGTAATATGTAAACAATTTCAGTTAGGAAAGATGACTAAATCAATTTTTATAAGAAAGAATCACTCTTCAAAAGGAATTCTTGAATTATTTGATACTAATTAATGTGGACCAATAAATGTGTAAAGATGTAAAGGTGACAAGAGAATTATCCTATTTGTTGATGATTATTCTAGGATGATGATATTTATGTTTTTAAAGCAAAAATCTGATGCATTTTAGATGTTTGAGTGGTACTTGGCTAGAGTGGAGAAGGAAACTAGCAAAAGCTTAAAATTTCTAAGATATGATAGAGGTGGAGAATTTACATCAAGTGAGTTTGAGATGTTCTGTAATGACAAATGAATCAAAAGACATACTTTAGCACCTATAACCCCTCGACAAAATGGGATTTCCAAAAGGAGAAGTAGATCTATGATGGAATTTACTAGAACACTCATGATGGGGAATAATGTTTCTTTGAAATAATGGAAAGAAACTGTAAGTACAAAAATCTATACCCTGAACCATGTACAAGTCAAGAAAGATACTCATTCAACACCTTTTGAATTATGGTATGGATACTCACCCAATGTAAAATATTTTATGATATTTGGAAGCAAGTGCTATATTCTTAAGGATAATAGGAATAGAAGATTTGATGATAAAAGTGAAGAAGGTATAATCATAGGCTATTCCACAAGGAGTAAAGTTTATAGTGTTTAAATACTAACACTGACAATGTTGTGAAAAGTGTAAATGTGAAATTTGATGAATATAAAAAAGCACATGAAGCTAAACCTGCAAAATAACCCAAAGATTACAAATCTTTTTGTATTTCTATGATGATATGATTGGTAATGATATTGTAAATCAAGTTGAAAATCAACAAAAGAAAGTTTATGGGACTATTGAGTCACATACAGTGAATGTCGAGCTGTATTCAGGAATCGAGTTACATTCAAGAGCCAAGTTACAAAATGAAGCTAAGGTACATTCTGATAATGAGACCAGTACACATGAAGTAGATGTTGAATTACCTGATAGAGAAGCACACAATGATTCTAAAGTTGAATGAGCTATTGTGAAAAATAGATCAAAACAAAGATTGTCAAAGTATGTCAAGAGACATCAGCCTGCTACACAAATTATTCAAGATAAAGAGGCCAAACCTATGAAAAGAAACAAGTTGAGAAGTGATACATATCTACTAAGCATGCATGAACCTAAATCAATTAGGGATGCATTAGAGAATAGTGACTGGAGTCAAGCCATGAGAGAAGAGATTGAGAAAATTGAGAAGAACAAAACTTGGTCATTGGTACCCAGACTAGAGAACAAGAATCTTAGTGGAACCAAGTGGTTGTATAGAATTTAAGTTAGATGAAAATGGTGAAGTCACAAGAAATAGAGAAAGATTAGTTTGCAATGGGTATGCTCAAGAATAAGGAATGGACTATGGAGAAACATTTTTCCCTATTGCAAGATTGGAAGGAGTAAGAATTCTACTTTTGTACTCTGCATACAAAGGTTTCAAAGTTTACCATATGGATGTGAAATCTACATTTTTGGATGGTATATTAGAAGAAGAGGTTTACATTGAACAACCTAAAGGATTTTTTGATGCTAACAACAAGAACATGGTATGTAGACTACAAAAAGCTTTATATAGTTTAAAGCAAGCACCTAGAGCATAATATGAGAGACTTCATACTTATCTTTTGAGAGAATAGATGACAACAACAGTTTATACTTGAAGGCTGATGGAGGTAAAGACATTTTACTAGATGAAATTTTTGTTGATGATATCATATTTGGAGGACAAAATTTACTTTGCAAGACATTTATTTATCAAATGGAGCAAGAATTTGAGATGTCCATGTTTGGAGGAATTAATTTCTTTGTTGGTTTGCAAGTGTATCAAATGTAATATGGTATTTACATCACTTAGTCTAAGTATGTGAAATAAATATCTGAAACTTTTAGATTGGGAGATTTAGAGCTTGTTAGCACACCTATGGTGATAGGACATAAACTATCAAAGAATGATGATTCTATTGACGTTAACCAAACTTTGTACAAGTCTGTGATTGGAAACTTGCAATATGTAGTTCATAGAAGACTTGACATTGCATTGGTTATTGGAATTGTTGTAAGAATCACTACAAATTCTAAGGAGAATCAGTTGATGGTTGTTAAGAGAATTATGAGATATCTAAAAAGAACAAAGGAATTTGGTCTATACTACAAAAAAAATAAGAAATTTGAATTGAAAGCCTATACAGATGTTGATTGGGCTAGAAATATTGATGACAGAAAAAGTACAAGTGGTGGAGTATTTTTCTTGGGGAAGAGACTAGTTACATGGACTTGTAAGAAACAAAATTACATATCTCAATCTACTGATAAAGATGAATATGTTGTTGCTAAAACAAATTGTACCAATAGTGTATGGATCAAACAACTACTCAAAGGAATGAAGGAGGAAATTATTGAACCTATTATACTTTACTGTGATAATACTAGTGCAATAAACATATCTAAGAACCATGTGATGCACACAAAGATAACACATATAGCTATCAAGTATCATTACTTGAGAGAGTTGGTTTAGGACAAAGAAGTAAAGATGGAATATGTGAATACCAAAGAATAGATAGCTTATATATTCACAAAAGCTTTACCTAAGGATTCTCATGAGTATCTAAGAGGCAAACTAGGGGTGATACCCCTATCCAAAGTTGTTTAAGAAGCATAAGAAGTATCCTACATCAACTAAGATGAATGACATATTTTACACATTGATGTAGTAGATCTTACTTTAGGAGCTACCTAAAGTAACCCTAGAGTTGAAAATAAGATCAGTCACCAATTAAGGTGACAACGAGAGAATCTGGGTTTGTTAACATCTGCATGTTAGATGACAAGTATTTGACATTGTTGTCAAAGAGGGAGAAATATGAAATGTGAACTCTCTAGGGTGAAATTTAAAGAGAAATAAGTAACTTAGAAAGTCAGAGGGAGGTCTATAATTAGAATAAGGAGAAGCCCTAGAAGATGAAATATTGAGGAAGTTATGAAGATTAATTTTTCTAACCAAGAGGGAGTCATAAGAAAGAATGAATTGAATTGTCTGTTGATTAGAACAAAATTTTGTAGCCTATATAGAAGATGGAAGTTGTTGATAGAGAGAGAGAGATTTCAATACAAGGTATTATTTTGTTTTTGGTATTTTGTTGGTATTGGTTTGCCATCAATGCCAAAGAGGGAGATTGTTTAGAAAATAATGATGCAAGAATGAGAATGTATTTCAATCATTGTTTTGTCACTAATGTCAAACCTATTACCCGCTAGTAAGACAACTGCTTAGTTGGTTTGAGTACTATCATTTTTTTGATTAATGAAGATGATTTGTTCAACTGTGATAACAAGAGCACCTAGAGGAAAGGTTGAGTTATGGTATGTAAAAGGAATACACATATCAATTAAGACAGTGATTATAGAGTATTGATTATCTACTTAAGGCTATAAAGGATGGATACACAAAATAAGTCTAGAAGAAGAAGGAAGAAGAATTATGTCTACTAAGCTTGACCAAGTGCATAGTTGGTACTAAGAAATGTTAGTTAAATTTGAGCATAAAATTAGTTGTGCCGAGTAAAGTGAAGTTTTAGTGTATGTTGAGTGAAATAGTGTAAGCTGAGTAAACTTTAGTTGGTGTCGAGCATCAATAAAATTTAGTATGTGTCGAGTGATCTGACAATGGATGTTGAGAAACATAATGTGTGTCGAGCATTAGAGGTTTGTTAATGTCTAGTGACAACATTATGAGTTAGATCATGAATTTGACAAATCTAAGTTAATAGAGTTGATTACTTGGATTGTGTGAACTGTGTGGAAGATAAGCTTGATGGGGTGGTGGTACAAAAATCAAGGTAAACAATTTTGAGGAAAATTCAAGGAGGATTGAGAAGGAAGTTTCTAGAAGTAGCCAAATGGAAAAGTGGGAAAATTCAATGAATCTGACCTAACCCTAGAGTGGATGATTGTGATTAAGCAGAAAAAGATATAAATTAACTTTATAAGGAGATACAAGGAATGAAGCAATAGTTGGCATGTGTGACAACCCAAGGAAGAAAAGGAATCTAGGGTATTGCTTCATATGGAGGCCGGACTATAGAGTTTGCAATTGGCATGCAAAGAAAGAAGGCTTAATGGGATGAATGCTTCAAGGGTGAAAAAAGATATTAGAGCTGAAGTGAATGAAGCCAAGAAGAATGGAGGACTGAAATGAAGATCTGTAATCTATAAGTGAGTTGCAATTTCTTATCAAATCAAGTCTTACTATTACTCTCTAATCATTGTATTAGTGTAGGGTAAATCCTTTGGATTAAGCTCGACCTAACCATCATTCATAAATCCTTTAACCAAGTTAAATTCTAATGGAATGGTCTAAAGTACTCTAACAAGGCTCACTCCTGATAGGATGATTGAAATCCTTTAACTAGGTCACATTTAATAGTGTGTATTGCAACCTTTAATAGGGTTGACCTTTCACAAGGAATCACTTCAGAAGAGTGAGAATTAGCAGCATGTTACTGGTGGTTTTTCCCAAATTGGGTTTCCACGTAAAATTCTTGTGTCATATGTGTGAATGATTTTATTATGTTTTGTGTTTACATTTCTCAAAGTGATTTTGACCTAGGACACTAACCTAAAAGTTTAATTTTTGAATGATATGATGGATGCATTCAAGATACATGATAAGGAGATATATGTATGAGTTTTTTTAAGCACTAAAAATTTTTATTGGGAGTTTTGGACCTTGGATAACTGATTCAACCTCTCTCTCTATTATAATAAATCATTCCAACAAGACCATCCTCAAAGGTTCAAAGAAATTGAATATTTTGTTTAACTAATTTTGGTTTCTACATGACATAATTTCTGCAAGTTGATCCAAAGCTTCTTTCTTTGAATCATTGAGTGTGACAATTGAAGTGTGAAGCTTACGATATTGTTATAATTGCAACCTTTACCTTAAATGGGCCTATAGTGATACTTTTTGTACTACATATTTGCAACAATAGAATGATGATGAGTTGCCTAACAATGATGATTTACTTGATGGTCCATGATGATATTTGTTCAATGATGGTTGATTATCAATGTTGACATTTTTTTTTTAACTAAAACATTGACATGGTGATGTATTTTGTTATGTTGCTTTAATATTAGCATAGTGGCGTATGAACTTATGTACTATTGTATCTATGTACATATATATATATATATATGTATATATATATACATATATATATGTATATACATATGTATATATATATATGTATATATATATATATATGTATATATATATACATATATATATATACATATATATATATATATACATATATATATATACATATGTATATACATATATATATACATATGTATATACATATATATATACATATGTATATATATATATGTATATATATATATATACATACATATATATATATATGTATATATACATACATATATACATATATGTATATATACATACATATATACATATATATATACATACATATATATATATATATATATTCTTTTTTAAAATATTGTTGTATGTAAGGCAGGCCCAAAATTAATCCGAATCCTATTGAAAGAAATTTGAGTGAATCTTGAACCCGAATCAGTACCTGAATCTAAATCAATGACTTGGCCAAATTGCTTGACCTCAAGGAATTTCAAACTAGGATGCTCAAAATCTCCACTTCTTCCCACATTGCATCCTCAAGTGAAATATTTTTTTATTTCAAAGCATATTCTAAAAGATTCTTGTTCCTTGACCTCTTTTCCCTCGTGCCAACACCATTCCATGTTCTAGGATCAATTTTCCTTCATCATCCACAAATGGAGGCACATGTGAAGGGGAATTCTTTTGTCTGAGTGTTTTTTTCAAATAGGAAACATGTAGAATATTATGAATTCCACTACTAGCTAGAATTTCAAGCTCATAAACTACCTCACCAATCTCTTCCTTAATACATTGTAGGGTCCATTAAATCACAACTTTGGGTACTCGAATAAATTCCCTTTTATGGAAGATCTTACATGCAGTGCAATCTCAAGAACACCATGTCAACAACCTCAAAAACTCTCTTTTCTAAGTGCCTATCAAAATATAGTTTTTGTTGGCTTTCAGCATGCTACAAATTTTTATAATTCTTGAAGATATCTGTATTATGTTGTGTCATATCCTTTTCTCTTGGGACTCTACAATCTATAAAAAATAAATTTGAATATGAAGTAGCTGTTGGCATTATGATACATTTTTGTCATTAGTTACAACACTTATTGGATTCTGAATGCTTACCGAGCTCTCACCGGAAGCCAAGCTTTACCTAGTTCTCAGTGTTTACCGAGTAACCAAGGTAAACAAAGAAGTCAGTGTTTACCGAGTAATCAAGGTGAACAAAGAAGTCAATGTTTACCGAGTAATCAAGGTGAACAAAGAAGTCAGTGTTTACCGAGTGATCAAGGTGAACAAAGCAGCCAGTGTTTACCGAGTGTTCAAGGTAAAGAAAGGAATCAGTTTTGACCGAGTGAAGATGTACTAAGATGTAACCGAGAACTTCATGATAACCGAGCTCCTGAGGTTATCAAGGAAATTAATTTTTACCGAGCTCAGACGGATATCAAGGAAACTAACTATCACCGAGTCACAAGGTTCTATCAAGTGTTTCCTTTGATCACCGAGCTCCAGTTCAGATAGAAGTATTCACCGAGTGACATCTCTTCTACCGAGTCTCCAGTGGTTACCGAGTTCAGAACTACTCAAAGTGTTTAGTATGAACCGTGCCTTCACTTCTACCGAGTGCATGACGATGTCGAGTAACACAGTGGATGCCGAGTATCAGAAGGACACCGAGTCAGTTCAGTGAACCCAAGTTTTTACCTTGGGCCGACTTTGTATAGAGATTTGCACTTGTTGTTTTGGCCGACCTTGCATGCATTGTTTATTTGGATGGTATATATATGTAATGTATTGTATCATTCAAAAGAAAGAAAAGTAAGAAATGAGATGAAAAGCAATTGCAATGGCAATAGAAATTGTAATTAATGAAACTGCGAAAGTGTGAAAGAAATGCATGCGTGCGAAAGTATGTGTGCTGAGTTGTGAAGGTATTCAGCAAGGTCAAATTTTGGAGCAGAAGAGTTTTATCTATCACATCAAGGTGAATCAGAGCATAGCGGATCTTATCAGCAATCAGTTGTAATCAGATCCACTGTTTCATTCTAACAGGTGAATCAGTTTTTGTAAATCTTTTAACAAGGTAGACTTAACAGTCTTTTGTAAATCTCCTAACAGAGTGCATACTTTATTGTATGTTTGGAAATCCTCTAACAAGGTGGATCTAGCAATCCTTTGTGCTCCTAACAGGGCAGATCACCAGAAGTGGTCATTGTAAGCCTTAACTGGCCAACTTCATACTGCAGTAACGAAGCTTGTGGGTTTCATCCCCACCCCAGTTTTACTTTCTATTTGGAAGGTTTCTGGGTCACCAAATCTGTGTGTTCAATTGTTGCAAATGATTTTGTTTCATGCTTACAGTAGGTTACTTGGATGAATGGTGAATATATCAGTATACAGTTTTATTGTTTGAAATTTTAGAAGTTACTGATTCACCCCTCCCCTCTCAGTAACTTGTCATATCTTGAATATTTCCAAAAATTGGTATCAGAGCATTAAGGTTCTCAAGATAAAAGTTTCATAGCTTGAGCAAAGATCAAAGACAATGGAGATATTCAGATTTGACAAAACTATTGAGAATGAAAAGCTAGATCTGAAAATGGCCATGGCTCAACTCAATGAAGCAAAAGAGCATCTTTCACAATCCTTGAAAAGAAGAAAAGAACTTGCAAAGCAAATGAATGACCATGAGTATGTTGAAGAAAATATTGAAGATCTCTCACCATCAAATAGTTCAGATGAAGCTGACAAGGCAATCAAAGAACTTTTAGAAAAGAATGGATCTCTGCAGGAAGAAGTAAGAAAGCTCAAAAGGGAACAAGGAATCCAGTCCATCAGGCTATGCGAAATCTTGGAGCAAAGGAACAAGGCAACTGAAGACTTAGAGGTAAGGAATAATCAATCCTCTCAGCTTGAAAATCTTGTAACTCAATTATCTAATGCAAATGAAGAAATTATGAATCTGAGATCTGAGAATGAGAATTTGAGAAATGACTTAATTACTGAAAGACAAATCAATGCAAGCTTACAAAGTGATCTAATCTCTGAAAAAAAAGTCAATGAGAGAATGATAAAATCTCAAAAGGACATGGATCAATTGAATCTGCAAAATGAAGAAAACTTTCATAAACAAAATGGTAAAGCAGGCCTTGTATACAAGGAAGAAGGTGAATCCTCCAAACATGGTACTCAAAAGAATCAAAAACCTACTTGCAGCCACTGTGCTAAGTTAGGTCATACATCTAACAGATGTTGGAGCAATGGAAAAGGAAAATTTAATGGAAAGTGCTACAATTGCAATCAGCATGGACACAAAGCCAATGAATGCAAAAAGAAACCAAAATTTGAAGGTAAATGTCACAAATGCCAAAAGCAAGGTCATAAGGCATCACAATGCAAATCCAAATCATTTAATCCAGCTGAACAACTTGTCAAAGCAATATTTGGTTGGGACTACAACACTTGGTGCAGATGTCATTATTGTGGAGAATATGGTCATACTGGCATAAACTGTGCAAGGCATCACCTAAGAAAAAGGGATACCACTGTAAGATGTTATACATGTACAGAACTTGGTCATATATCTAAAAACTGCATGAACATAAAAAAGGTCGAGGATGAGAAGAAAATCAAAATAGACAATATTCAAAAACAAATGAAGCAGCAATGGATTCCAAAGTCTACCGAGCCAGATAATTCAAGTAATGGAATGGTCACTCAAGAAGTGAGTGACTCTCCCATTTCCAATTAAGACTCATCAGGATAAGACCAGGACTGTATCTACAAAGCAATATCCTAAGCAGTCCTAGAATGAAAATATGATCAAATTAGTATTTCAGATACATCAGGATCATGGTCGGTACATGACCTTACCGAGCTCAGTCGGGTGCAATAAGGCCTCTTTCACCAAGTTGCACTTACCGAGCATGGTTGGTTCTTCTCTTATCGAGTTAAGGGCGGTTTAACCTATTTTATTTTGGTCACCGAGTTGTGAAGTTTAAGCCGAGCTAGTGGATGACAGTCTGTCGATTGCAGCTACCTCTGTACTGAACATTAATGGTGAATTTTTCATCAAAAGGGAAGATTTCAACCTCATTTTTCATCGCGAATTCGAGATTTACAAAAAGAGAGCTTTCAAGCGAGTTCAAGTGAGTTGAAGAGATTTTCCAACGAAGTATTCTTACGAAATCTTTTCACTCACCGAGCAGCAATGGCTTCCGCAAGCACCAGCAATAGCAAGGCGAAGAAAGGATCTGAAATGCTTGTGAAGGGAACGGAATGGAAGGCACCGACGTTCAAGCTTGTTCCTGCCATCGCTGAAACACTCGACCCACATGGAGCTCAATCACAGATCCCTCCAAAGGTACTTCTAATCAATGATATTCATACTCATTTCAAGTGTACTGTGCAAGAAATAGGGACACTAGATATGGATAGCACCCTAGCCGAGTTATGCGTGGATGGAACCCTAAAACCTGAGTTCAAACATTTGGAAACCAAAGGCTTAACCCATATCCCGCATCTACCAAGAAGTTTCCAAGTGAAATGAGTGAGGTATATCTTGAGCCGAGTGCATAATGGTCAGTTGTGGTTGGAACAACCAGTTTTGATAACCAAGAAGATGATTCACAAAATCACGAGTCTCCCGATGCTCAGCAAAGCCAAAACCACCAAAACCCTAGGATGGGATGAGTTACAGAAGAAAACCCAAGCTGAATGGGATGGCAGAGGTTTAAAGCTCAACAATGTTTCAGATATAGAACTGAAATTTGGTATTTATGTTATTGCATACAAACTGTATAGTTCTAGCAGGCTGAATAGTGTACCTTGCGAGGCTGTAGATTTGGCATATAAAATTGTAAAGAAAAATATGGAGTTTGACCTAGCTGATGTGCTATTAAAACAATTCAATAAAAACATGGAAAGCATAAGGACTGCAAAGACAAACCCTTATAAATTTGGTTCTTTGCTAGTTTGTTTATTTTTCTATGTACAGAAATTCTTTCCATCTAAGGGTGCAGTTGTATGGAGGAAAGATACTCCAATTTTGTATCAAATAAATGAATTCATAGTAGAAATGGGTATGAATTTTGACAAAGTAATGGATAATTATTTTGAAGATTTCAAGGAAAGGATGAACAACAGATTCAGAATACCTCCAAAACTTGTTGAAGAGTATAAGGATGATGTATGTTTCATGGTTGACTGTGACAAATTGTACATACAGGCAGTTAGACCCCGAGTTGCATGGGTGAAACCTCTTCCATATGAGGTAAATATTGATGAAACAAGGGATATCATTGAAGCACTGGTAAATGAGCCAGTAGACCCAAGGCAACGAATTTTTGGTACTTATGATGAAGCAAAGGCCAGAATTGAACTAGAAATCAAAATTCCACAGGCCATCAGCAAAGGTAAGAGGAAAGTGGCCAAACTGAAAACTAAAATGAGTCCTCTTATGGTCACCGAGGGAAAAGGTGAAGATAAAGAAAGTGAAGAAGAAGAAGAAGGAGAAAAAGAATCAGAAAAAGAGCAACCGGAAAAGAAGAAAGGCAAGGTAATCATTACCAAGCCCAAGAAGCAGCCTACTGCAGAATTCACTCAGAGGACGAGAAAAGGTATTCAGGAACCTGTATTGGTCAAACCTGCACCTACATTCGAGCAAAGGCTCAAATCATTGGAAGAAGGAGCTAGCATCGCAAATTTCAAGGCATTAAGATTTGAGACAAGGACTGATGTAGAGAAAATGCAAATTGAGGAACTGGTACTTAACAAAATGGGAAAATGGAAATACTCCCTGGACCAGATTGCTCCTCATATCTCTAAAGAACTACTGGAGAGAGTACAACCAAGATGGGAGTTAGCCACCAAGACGGTAAAAGATATATATGAGCAATCCCTGAAGAATCTTCGGCCTAGTCTCACTGGAGAAGAGGTAAAATCTGAATTGAAAACCTATGAAGGTAAAATGATGATCAGATTCCACACTTGTTTGATTTTGATCAAAGATATAGAGCATGTTGTAAATGATGCTACAAACATGTGGAAAAACATCTATCATCTACATAAGCCCAGTGTAGACCCAGTAGAAATAAAGGATGATGACAGCAACAGCAGCAGTGATGAATCAGATAGCACTCCATCCATCACAGTTACACCAGGAGAGTTGCATGCAATGATGGAAGAGAAAGAGGAAGAAGACAAAGAGGAAGAAGCTGAAGAGGAAGATAAGGAGGATGATACGGTAAAAATTGCAGTAGCAGTTATTGCATCCCTTCCTCACTCCCCAGCTAAACCTGTGACATCATCAAGGTTGGAGTCAGCTTCAGTAGGTTCATCTACACCAGATTTACCATCTACACCTGCCATATCTCAGCTCCAGGTATCATCAGTGGAAGTAACTACCACTTCATCTACCGAGCTGCATCCCTCTTCGTCTACCGAGCTGCACCCCTTTTCATCTACCGAGTTGGCCTCCTCGACTCCATCATCATCAGTTGGTATTTCTGTAAGTTCTTCAATTTTGACTACTCCAATTTGTTCTACAATTTTGTCGCCATCTACTTCAGGCACAGTGAGCTTAGATACTATATTACCGAGTGTATCACCATTTTTGGCCAGCACTCAAATTTTTGACCCTGTACATACTCCTATTGGCACTCAAACCTCAAGCATCCCAGTTTTTACTGCTAGTCCTTCTGTCTCAACTGTTGTGTCTATTCCAAAGGTCAAACCAATCATCTCAGAAGTCAAACAAAAGCAACCATTAAGACTTATGATCACTGGAAAGGAAATTCCTGAAGACATTGACTTGACTTGGACACAGAGATAGTAATTCCAAAGATTGACTTTGATAATGCTACCATTGAAGAAATGAGGTATGCTAGTCAACTTATTGAGAAAAAGGCTACTCAGATGCAGTTAAGATCGGAAAGGGATAAGGAATATAGGATAATTAAGGAAGCCCGAAACATAATTACTGAGGCTATAGGTGTTGATGTTGATACTTCTCAACACATTTTGATTCAATTGGAAGAGGCAGTTAATAAATTCAATGAAGATGCCTCCGGAAAAGAAAAGCTAATTGAGCGTGCAGAAAAGAAATTTGATAATAAGGTATTGGGGCACATTGCCCAGAACATTGCAATAAATCAAGTTGCATTAACCTCAGTTTTGGCAGATATGGAAAATTCTTTTAATAATGTAACATCTCTTTTTGCTAAGCTTTGTGATGTTACCGAGTACACTAAAGGAATAAGAGAGAAACTAAATAAAATTGATGAAGATCTGAAGGTGAGCGCACAGAACTTGAAGCTTGACCCCAGTTCAAGCTCATCTCATCACCTCAGAATCAAATTTTTGTCAGAAAAGCAGGCAGAGCTGTTGAGGGAAGAGGCAAGGATCCGATCTACATTGATAGATATCCAAAACATGATCCTTCCCATCATGGATTCAATGCAGAAGCACATTGCACATTCAAAGACATTAATCCATGATAATAACTTCTCCATTGCAGACCATGTGATTGAACTTTCAGCTGAAGTTCAAGTAGCTCTTTCCACCTGCAAAATTTTGCAAGAGAATTGGGATAAGACTCTCCAGCTTATTCTCCAGGTACATTCAGAGTTTATCTCTCATTTTGGTGTTTCTATATAAGTATATATATTCTTTTATTCTTTGGCATTATTTTCAAAAAGGGGGAGATTATTGTTGGATATGTATACTATGGGTGAATAAGTGTTTTCAGAAAAATTGTACAAAGGAAGAGATATACAGCTCATGTAAATAATGTATGTACATTCTATGGGGGAGTTGTATATAACGAAGCTATGTATATTCAGAATCAGTCATCAGCATGTCAGATAAACTTTGTCTCATAAGTGTTTTTGTCACTAATGCCAAAGGGGGAGATTGTTGGCATTATGATACATTTTTGTCATTAGTTACAACACTTATTGGATTCTGAATGCTTACCGAGCTCTCACCGAAAGCCAAGCTTTACCTAGTTCTCAGTGTTTACCGAGTAATCAAGGTAAACAAAGAAGTCAGTGTTTACCGAGTAATCAAGGTGAACAAAGAAGTCAGTGTTTATCGAGTAATCAAGGTGAACAAAGAAGTCAGTGTTTACCGAGTGATCAAGGTGAACAAAGCAGCCAGTGTTTACCGAGTGTTCAAGGTAAAGAAAGGAATCAGTTTTGATCGAGTGAAGATGTACTAAGATGTAACCGAGAACTTCATGATAACCGAGCTCCTGAGGTTATCAAGGAAATTAATTTTTACCGAGCTCAGATGGATATCAAGGAAACTAACTATCACCGAGTCACAAGGTTCTATCAAGTGTTTCCTTTGATCACCGAGCTATAGTTCAGATAGAAGTATTCACCGAGTGACATCTCTTCTACCGAGTCTCCAGTGGTTACCGAGTTCAGAACTACTCGAAGTGTTTAGTATGAACCATGCCTTCACTTCTACCGAGTGCATGACGATGCCGAGTAACGCAGTGGACGCCGAGTATCAGAAGGACACCGAGTCAGTTCAGTGAACCCGAGTTTTTACCTTGGGCCAACTTTGTATAGAGATTTGCACTTTTTGTTTTGGCCGACCTTGCATGCATTGTTTATTTGGATGGTATATATATGTAATGTATTGTATCATTCAAAAGAAAGAAAAGTAAGAAATGAGATGAAAAGCAATTACAATGACAATAGAAATTATAATTAATGAAACTGCGAAAGTGTGAAAGAAATACATGCGTGCGAAAGTATGTGTGCTGAGTTGTGAAGGTATTCAACAAGGTCAAATTTTGGAGCAGAAAAGTTTTATCTATCACATCAAGGTGAATCAGAGCATAGCGGATCTTATCAGCAATCAGTTGTAATCAGATCCACTGTTTCATTCTAACAGGTGAATCAGTTTTTGTAAATCCTTTAACAAGGTAGACTTAACAGTCTTTTGTAAATCTCCTAACAGAGTGCATACTTTATTGTATGTTTGGAAATCCTCTAACAAGGTGGATCTAGCAATACTTTGTGCTCCTAACAGGACAGATCACCAGAAGTGGTCATTGTAAGCCTTAACTGGCCAACTTCATACTGCAGTAACGAAGCTTGTGGGTTTCATCCCCACCCCAGTTTTACTTTCTATTTGGAAGGTTTCTGGGTCACCAAATCTGTGTGTTCAAGTGTTGCAAATGATTTTGTTTCATGCTTACATTAGGTTACTTGGATGAATGGTGAATATATCAGTATACAGTTTTATTGTTTGAAATTTTAGAAGTTACTGATTCACCCCTCCCCTCTCAGTAACTTGTCATATCTTGAATATTTCCAATAGTAGCATCATGAAAATAAACCATAAACAACATTAAAGGAAATATAGG
Organism: Cupressus sempervirens; assembly: GCA_028749045.1. Taxonomy (NCBI): domain Eukaryota; kingdom Viridiplantae; phylum Streptophyta; class Pinopsida; order Cupressales; family Cupressaceae; genus Cupressus; species Cupressus sempervirens. The sequence continues at coordinate 104,021,703 of CM053785.1, forward strand.
CTTTCCTATGTAGCAATTATGATCTAAAAAAAAAAGAAAATTTTAGTTTCATGGCTATCCATTAGTCTTTCAGTAACACAAAAGAAAAAAAATTAATAATTTGACTAGCCATCACAATTGTGATGACCCATTCTAATGGCTAGCCATCTCTTGAATAGAACAGTTGCCACAACAACATTGTAACTATGATGGCAAGATCTGATAGATAAACATCACTTGTATAGTGCAGCTATCACATCCACATCAAAATTGTGATAGCTGATTGGAATCTTAAAGAGTCATAACTATGATGATATATTATTGCAATTGTGATGTTCTAAACATGAACTCTTGTCCATCTCTTCTTCCAACTTATGATAGTGTTATTCATCTCCATTATGACAGATCCCCTCATTGCTGTAATTTGAGAAAACAAAAGTTTGATGGTAGAAATCACAATTGGAATGGCCTGCCATCACAAAATAGGTCCAAGTGTATTAATGTGTTGTCCATAGAAGATTGGATATTACACTAGCAGTTGGGATAGTTTCTATATTTTCTAGAATAAATAAGGAAAATCACATGATGGATGTGAAAATTATACTAAGATATCTAAAAGGAAAAAAGGATTATGGATTGTATTGCAAGAAGAATGACAAGTTTGAACTAAAAGTGTATACTGATGTAGATTGGGCTGGAAATGTTGATGACAGAAAGAGTACGAGTGGTGGAGCTTTCTTTCTATGAAAGAGACTAGTTTCATGGACAAGAAAGAAGCCAAATTACATCTCCTAATCTACAACTAAAATTGAATATGTAGTAGTAGCTAATTGTTCTAACATAGTGTAGATCAATCAATTGTTGAAAGGAATGAAGGAAGAGATCACTGAACCAATTTTCATATTTTTTGATAACACAAGTTCTATAAACATATCTAAAAAATGCGTGATGCATACTAAGACCAAGCATATTTCTATCAAGTATCATTGCTTGTGAGAGTTAGTACAAGACAAAGAAATAAGATTGGAGTATGTGAATACAAATGAACATATTGTTGATATATTCACAAAATCCTTACCAAAGGATGCACATGAATGCACAAGAGGAAAATTGGGGGTTATGGCCCTAGTTGAGGCTATCTAAGTTGAGATGGAGCTATAAATAAAATGTTTTGATCAAAATATCTTAAAAATTAACGCACAAGGTCACACTTTAGGACTTTCCTAAAGTAGTTAAGGAGAAGCACAAGATGTTGAATCAGTCATAAGGAAGATGACAGAAGAAAAACCTAGTTCATAGAAATGGGAAATAGTTATCTACATGTTGAAGATGTATGAAACAAAGTTAATTGAATATGTTGAAGTGTCTTTGGAATTATTTTCAAAAAGGGAGATATTATATGGTTACCATCAATAGTGAAAAAGAGGGAGAGAATTGTATATCACTTACCATATGAAAGAGGGAGAGGTTGTCTAAACAGTTAAAGACTAAGTTTATATGCAATAGAGAAAGAGGAAGAGGCATTTCCATCAAGATATTTTGAAGAAGGTTAGAGGATGTATATCAAAGTGAGAGAATATATTCTAATACTAAACACATAGGGAGTTGAAAAAAGAAATTCAAGTGTTTTGGATTACATGGTAACTGAAGGTGTTTCCATAAATGCCAAAGAGGGAGAGTGTTGGAAACTACAATTGGAACAATTGTTATGTTTTTATTGATCTCAAACCTTATTGGTGAGGTAGTTGCTACCTAAGTAAAGTATCATATCAATATGATGATGAAGAGGATTTGAAAAGAAGAGATAACAAGAGGACCTAGTAGAAAGGTTGAGTTATGACGAACTACAGTGGGTGCTTGATTAGTTGGGCCATGACAAGATAATATCTTTTTCAGTTATAACACTAAGTGAAGGAGTTAGTTGTGTTGAAGCTTAGAAGAGATGGTCAATGAAGAAAAAATGCATAGGCTTAACTAAGCTTCATAGAAGAAGATTAAGGAACTTATAGTTGAAGTTGAGTTGTTCTAGTGTTAACTAAGTGAATAGTACAAGCTAAACAAATATTGTGTCGACCAAGCACCAATAAAACCAGAGTATTAGGAAAGTTGGACCAAGTGCTAATAAAAGGACCAAGTGAAGATAGTGTAAGCTGTGTAAGAAAGTTAGTGATAAGTGAGTCATCTAGTGATTGTTGAAGTCTAGGAACACAATTTTGGCTGAGTATCATCTTTTTATAGTTTGTGAAGGAATTGAGATTCCTAGCTGACATAGTTGAATTCTTGAAGTGTGTAAAGCATGTTGAAGAAAAAGATTGATGAGATGTAGAATTTAATGCAAGGTAAACCATGTTTGAGTATTTCTATACATGGATTCAAAGAAAAGTTTTGAGAAGTTTCTAAAAGGAAAAGGAGGAAAAGAAATAATGGAAGGATTCGATGAATCTAACCTAAACATAAGATCAATAGTGGTGTTTAAGCAGAAAAAGAACAAATTTACCTATTTAAGGAGGAATAAAGGCTAACCTTGTAAGGTTGGAGTAGTTGTTGATTTTGTTGATTAGCATACTTGAGCAGAAGGATGAATAATGATGAGTTGAGGTGAAGAGTGATTGCGAGAATAGTTACCAAGAAAATCAATGATGGAGATGATAATGGATTCCAATCAATGAATTAGTTGTTGAACCAAATTGTGATATGTATGTGCATAGTGAGTAGATCAACCTATTGTTACTTTCTAACCATTGTATCAGTTGAAATTCTTTAATCAAGGTGACATTCTAATGGAATGTTTTTAAGTCCACTAAGAAGCTCACTCCTAATAGGGTAATTAAATCCTTTAATAGGGTCACACCTAATAGAGCTCACTTCAAAAGAGTGAAAATTGGTGACATGTTACTACTGGGTTTCCCTAAATTGGGTTTCCACATCAAATCCTAGTGTCTTACTTGTGTGGATGTTATTTGAGATATTTACTATTTAACATTTTACATTCTTTAAGTTAGTTATTATTGGGATAGTAGAATAGAAGTTTATGTTACCAATAAGTTACTATAGAGACTGAGCTGCTTAATGTTTAGATCTAAGTTGTTTGAAGAGTTGAAAATTTTAATTAGTACATCTAGACCTAAGGATAACCGACTCCCCCTCCCCCACCCCTCCTCCCCTTCATTTATTATAAATCATTCTAATGGGCATGACTGTCAAGATGAATACCATTATAAATTAGAGAGGCCCTCCTTTGCAGATTTTCTCTAATGATCCCATATATTATTGGATAACTAAGAGTGGGGTCAATCTGTTATGTTTAGTTATCCTACAGTCCCACTCAAACTTATTAGTACCAAAAAAACTTCATAAACATAATAATATCTCACTCAATATACTTATTCAACTTCTCATTTAAATCAATCATTTCAATTTAAACTAATCATTCATTATTCTGTTATAACTGAATAACAATAGTAAAACTTACATATCATGGACCATTAACTTAGATGTTACCTACTTTCAATAAAGTATAAAGATCATAAAAAACATCTTGCAACACAACAACATTCACACATTTCACACCATGATTTTTAACATGGAAACTTTGTAAAGGGAAAAACCACCTAAGACTGACAACCCAAAAATTCTACTCTTCTGAAGTGAGCTCTGCTAGGAGCCAACTTTATGAAAGATTTACATATAAATTGTTTTTTATTAAGGTTTCTTTTACAAAGGACTAGAAACCCAAAAAAAATTATATTGAAATGAAAGCATTAACTCTTGAAATAAAATAATACTCTAACTAGAAGACACCCGTAACCACAACTAGCCAATTTTGGAAAAAACCAAGCCTAAAATTGAGGTAGTAAAAAACTAGCTACCATCTAGCTAATGTAGGGCCCATTTGTCGTTGCACCAAAAGCCATGACTATTAGTGAACATGGAACACCACATAATTAACCACCTATGGGCAGGGGAGCGTGTCACATCACCCAACAATCTCCCCCTCGACGTGCATACTAGGTGCTTACACGGGTCGGGAAGGCACCAGGGAGATTTGAACCCATGACCAAGCCAAAACTAGGCTCTAATACCAATTGTAGGGCCCATTTGTCATTGCACCAAAAGCCATGACTGTTAGTGAACATGGAACACCACATAATTAACCACCTATGGGCAGGGGAGCGTGTCGCATCACCCAATAGCTAAAACAACACAAAGAAAAAGAATAAAATGACCAACTATAAAGGAAAGCACATTAGGCCAGATCTTTGACCTTTTCTTCAACTCCTACTGAATCCCTTTAATCTTCTTTGTGACTTTCTTTATGTCTCTTTGGTCAGTCTAAACCTCCTTCTTTATCTTTCTTTTTCATTGGATCATGTCCTTTTTCTTAGAAAAACCTCTTCATCATCATTTTCTAGTTCCTCTAGATACAACACTAGATTAATTTCCTTCCCCTTATCTATGATATTCAAAACCTTGTTCAAGCATTCAATTGAAGAGTTAGGTAAACCCTTACACTTCACAAGAACATCCTTTGTACTTTTATACATCTGAGAAATCTTTTTTCTCTTATCATCTAAAGCCTCTTGATTCCATTGCTCCTCTTTCTTATTATCCTTGTTATCCATGTAGGGAGGGTCAATGATAAATTATTCAATATCATCTTCTATGAGCTCCACATTGAGCTCATCATTATCTATAATGTGGAGCATAGGGATTCTTGCCTTCCTCACTTCCTTCTTCTCCCAAAAGTTTTTATCAAACTTCTTAGACTAGCACTCAAAGCCCTTGGTCTTAGTTTTAGGAAAGGAAATGAATACATCATGGTTGATAGACTTATCATAGTTAATAATCTTTACATACACATTTTTAATGTGACCTTGTTAGAGGATTTAAACCAAAAAATCATCTAGACCTTGTTCATGTTTTGATCCTTTAGATAAAGAATGGCCTTTTTAGAGGTCTTAAAAATGCGACTAATTGATGTTACCATATAGGATTTTACATACTTGTTAGGTCCACTTGGTTAATAGATTTATCTTGTACAATGATTATAAAGTAACAAGATAAATGATATGTTAGGTATAGCAATACCTTGTTTATTTAGATCTCCTTTTTCCTCTTGTCTTTGTTTAATCTTGGTCTTCTACTTTTCTTTCTCTTTCTCTTTACTCAGATGATTCCCTCTAACAACTATTTCTTCTTCCTTTAACTCTTCCCAGTTCACCTAGCTCAACTATCTTCCTTCAACTTCTTCAATAGTTCATACAATCACATCCCAAAGAACATGATCAACATACTTGACATCAGCACCCAAAAACTTGATTTGACTCCTCCTTAAATATTCTAAACTGTGCTTCTAAATTCTTCCATCTTTTGCCACTCAATCACAATTGTAAATCATAGATTCAATGAATTAAGACACATAGAAAATAGAAATTTTTTCTTAACCTTATCCTTATCCAATTTCCATACTCAGATCTTTATCATTTTTTTGCATCCATAGATCTTGTACAACAAACTTTGACTCATACCTTTGAACTTCACAATCTTTCTTAATTTTCATCAAAAGTCAACTCAGATTTCAAATCTTTACATCACTTATTCTTCATGTTGATACTTGGTGACCAAAATAACCCCCTTAGGTAATACTAAACTTACTCAATTAACACAAAGTTTTCAACTTTTCTTTGCCAATTGCTCAGTGAACAGTATAGTCAATTGGTGAATCTTGTCTTTCTTCTTTAATCATGTAACTCGATATAGCTTGTAATAACTCAATACATTACAAATGTACATGATTGTAAACTAATCAAACCAACATTATGTTATCACTGTCCAACTCCTTCAAGTACCCATTGAATACCATATTTATCAACTCTTGTCATCAACATACTTTCTTCAAATCCTCTCCATCCATTAAATGATATAGTACTCTATTTTGTTAGCATAATTTCTAGCCAACTAAGAATTTCACATAATGAAAACATAATAAGCGATATGGCTCTTTTACCTACATTCAATGCATCATCATTAACTTTATTTGTTGGGGCTAATAATAAATGGTACTCATCTTAGTGAAGTCCTCTTCAATGCCCACTTTTTATTTCTATAGGCAGTTTTTCAAATTTTTAATAGGTAAAGATTCTTTTATGAATAGAGATTGGTACAATGTTCATAAGAATATCCCTACGATGTTCTTGGCAATGACTAGTCGAATCAACATTGATAAAGGCATTGTTAATATGCTCTATAGGCATTTGTTTAAACTAGAACATTTAGATAACCTTGAAAAAGTCCTAGGTAATATGAGAAATGACCTCCTTATTTTCAGACCTTTTCACCATGAAATTCCTTGACATGGAAGGCAACTAGTTCTCAAGTATTTGATAATATCTTCCTTTGACCCACCCAGAGTAATAGAATGGTTCCCCATTATTCACAAGAATATTTATTTTCTCCATTGTTGTATGCATGTTAAGCAAACCCAAGTTAGAAATTAGTTAGAAAGATATGTGGTAGAAGAAAGGATTGGAGCTTGGAAAAATAAAATAAAGGTGAGCCTAGAGTGTCTAGAATTGCTAGTTCCCGAGGAAGAAGATGTTTCAAAAGTTGAGGATTTGCCATCTCCATCACATATGCTCATAGACTAGTCTTTTGTCTTGGCACCTTTTGACTCAATGGGAATGTAGAATTTATGTTCTATGATAAATCTTGTGTCGCTCATTTTATGCTTGTACAAATGTACTCATTTGGGCATTGTATGTATTTTATTTCTATTTGAATAGATGATTCCATTTTGATCATCCACATACTCCTTTTTTCAACACTATGATTTTATAAATAATTTTTTTTTCATCTTGTTAAAATATTTTAATCTTCTTTTTTTGTTTTGTTTACTAACTTCATAACAAGTAGAATTGAGTATGTTTTAGGTGGCAGGAATTGAGTTATTTCAGGTGAGACTGCAAGAAGGGTAAAATGAAGATAAGTGAATCCTACGAAGATGAGCTATCAAATTTTTCATTTTTGCATACATATTTATTGTAACTCCTTTGAAAGGAGGATTTGTTCTTATGTAGGCCAAGATTGAAGGACTTCAATCCAACTCATTCATAGTAGTGCCCCACTAGTTGGGTTGTATTTAATTTTAAATTTATCAATGGCTTCAGCCTCTTGCTTAAAAAAATAATAAATATAAATATTAAATTTAATATTGTACTTAATTGTAGAAAGATTGTAAAATAAGAAACATAAACAAACCATAGTGCAAATAACATATGTTGTTTTATATGAGACATTGAGCTATATGCCTTGACCAAATTTGCTGAAAATTTTAGATTTTTTAGAGGAGTAATATATATGTGTGTAGAACTTGGTAATAACTTTATTTAATTGTTAAGTTATATATTTGTTAAATTATAATATCAAATAATAAATAGACTTTATAATTCAAATAGTTTTGAAAAAATTTAAATATATCATTTCTAAGAAAACTAATTTCAAGTCTTAGAAATAAAAAATTTAGTTTTCAAGTGAATAATTAATTAATTAATTAATTAATTAAAAGGCAAGAGCCTACAACACAAGGGTAAATTGTGAGCCTCTTATATGATAGGTCTTGGGTTTGAATCTATTCGACTGAAAATTTTAGAACTACAATAGTTTAAACTTTATCTAATTTTTTTTTTTTAATGAAATTTCATAACTCGCTCGTTTAATTTATCAAGGCCTTTACAATCTATGATTTAGATTAAGTCATTTGAACAATATAATCTCATCCAACCTAAAATATATTTTTTTTCATTCTCAAATAAGTATTCAAGTTGAGTAAGGCGTGAATTCTCTGATAGTAAATGAAATTAGGCATTTAAATTGTTCAGACATTTTATCTCAAAAAAAAATTCTTTATTATTATTTTAATGAAAACTCTAGTTAAATGTTTTTTTTTTCTGCAACACCTTTGATAATGGTTGATTTCCAGTTAACAAAATATAAGTGGAGAAAAGACAAATCCTCAACGCAAAACACATGAATTTATTCACTAACCAAAACCAAAATAATATCACGGCTAAAAATATATATGCAACACAAATCTTCATTATATTCACAAATGTTGCATGACAAACAATTGACAGAACTTCAGTTTGAAAACAAATCTTCATCTCAAGAGGTTTTCAAGCAAATCACTAGACATCTGAAAAAATATTTGGATGTCTTCTCAACATTTGACTCTATTTCTTTGAATCCATCTAGACAGCATTCAGTTTCTGCAAATGAAAATAATTTTTTTCTTTTTCAAATATGACTTCTATCTATTTTTATCATATCTCATATGCTTATCAAGCGGTATCTGTTTGGAGGCTTGATATTTTTTCCTCTTTGTCGGTGGCCTGCCTCTGACAGAAAGTTAACTCTTTTGTCAAATCATTATGATGTGTGATTGAATCAGACTAATAATTAATTCATTCTTTTCCATCCTTTTTATTTGACAATTTTATTTATTTATTCAAAATTTAATTTACCTCTGGAAATTGGGAAGCTGTCTATTAGAAAATTGGAATTTGTTTACTATAATTGTTTAAAAAAATGTTTACAACAAAATTTTAACCTTTTACAATTATATTTGATCATGTGAATTAATGAGGAGAGCTAACTAAAATATTAGTTCCCTATCTTATATAAGAAAAGAAATAACAAGAGCTCTAATAGAGCTTTAGTAGCAGTCTTTTGGTAAGGGAAATACCATAATTCTAAACATCAAATGTTGACATTTTTGTTAAAGATGGCAAACCAAAGATTTTGGTTGCATAAGTAGGTCCTTTGGCCTTGGATGATGTGTGAGTAGAAGAAAATAATTTGAATCTGGACAAAGTTTATTATGTCACAACCTATTTGCATGGAGTGGTCCAATGTTACTTTTAGAGAAGATAAATTAGAGAAAGGATTAGAATAAGATTGATTTATAACTCCAAACAATTTTTGGAATAAATTATTACCAAAATGTTTTCTTTTGTTGTATATCCTAGAATAATTATTTTTTATAAATAATCATCAATGTGAGGATTGAGATTGAGTTGTTGGTTATGTAATCTACAATCTTGATGTTTGATGATCAAAATGTCCCAGTTGAGATCTTCACAAAAGTATATTTATAATCAAGCACGTAAAGTAGAAATTGAATGAATAGTACTAACCCCATTGAAATACACTAAAGGGAAAATCAAATGAAGGCCATCTAGGACAATATCAGACACAATAGTGAAGCTTGTAGGAATCACATAAAATCTTTCCTAAGGATTATACCATGAGTGTTGGAAGAATCTTTTGTGTTGAAAAAGTATTGAATAGTGTCAATTGAGATATATCTTCTAAATTAAACTTATAATTTTATCTTTTATATTTAATTCTTTATATTTAATTAATTCCCAATTAATTAAATATAATTAAATATGAAAATTATCATAATAATTTTTCATTAAATTAAATCATTAATTTAATCTTTTAATTAGACTTAATTAATAGAAAAATCACCAAAGACCTATAAAAGAAATATGAAAACCCATCATAAATACCACATACAAGATCAAACTAAAAAGGTTTATAATCATGATTTTACATCATATGACACATTTAGAAGGCAATCAACTCATATACTTGTCCTGATTTTTTAGGGCAATGGGTTTAAAGGTTAGGATTTGGACTCAAGAGTTATCTCCCCTCTCTTAGCATTGAGATAATGTGATAGGGTATCCTCACCCTAGAAATTCAATGAAGACAATACCTGGTACCTATAATCTACATAAAATACACGCATGTACAAACACAATATTTTAAACTAAATAGGCAATGGTAGGAAGTGGTGCATCATGTAGATTCTGACTAGCAGGTGACTACGACTCCCTTCCTTAACCACATCAAAAATACCATACATAAAGAAAATATAAATGCACGCCATACACATGCACTATGGGTTAAGTATCCATAAGAAAACATGTATAATAATCCATCTAACTAGTCTTGATAAAAAGTGACGAGTCTAATAGTGATGTAACTCCCCATAGGGAAGACAAATTGAATTATTTTTAAATATCTATTTAATTTCATGTCATACATATATGTCCTATATAATATACACTATTTCAAAGAACAATCCCAATCAATGAGTACAAAAGAAGAACAAGAGTTAAAGCCACATGCAACCACACTCGAGAAGTGAAGGGGAGGGTAAATTTTGGGGATAAGGGAAAAGAGAATAAAATAACTTTATTCAAAATTTAATATTTGGAACATTTTGATCAAGAATGAAAATAATTTCATCCATGATCTTGAAGCAGTGAAAATGACATTTTTTTTGGAAACATAATACTCGAATAACAATTGCAAACCCAAGTCCAAAGCTCAACACAACTCCCACTTCCCACCATGCATCCGACTCTTCAACAATTACACCTTCATTATGAATAAAATTTGGAGAAGCAGAAGAGGAACAACTTGTGTTGATCTAAAGTCCACAAAGATGTACATTGTTTGAAAATGAGCTACCACTAAATGTAAGAAATTGACCTCCTACTGGTATTCTACCAGATAAATTATTATAAGATTCATTGAAATAACTCAAATATGTAAGAAGTTGTAGCTCTTTAGGAATATCAGCAATAATATTGTTCATTAAGATATCAAGTGACTCCAATTTCACAAGATTTCCAAAAGAAATAGGAATTTGCCCACTCAAATAATTTCTTGATAAATTAAGAGATTTTAGGCCAATGATTAACCCAATGCCTTCAAGAATATTACCTGAGAAGTTGTTGCCAAAGAGATCAAGACATCGAACCATTGCCAAAGATTTTTCATACTCTAGAAATTGGCCTTTGTTAACTATTTCCATTTTGTCTACATAAGGCGTTGAATTGGAATTTGAAAATTGAAGGACATCTGAGCTTTCTATTTGATTTGTCATTGCTTTCAAGTTACTTAAACTATTTGGAATAGCTCCAACCAAATTTTTATTTGATAAAACCAAGACTTGAAGGTGTTGCAACTTTACCAATTATAATGGTATTTCACCCATGAATTCATTTGATCCTAGTACTAGAATTCGGAGGTCAAACAACTTGTCTAACCAATTTGGGATTTTTCCTTGCATGTTATTATATCCCAAATCTAAAATCTGCAAAGACGTGCAGTTTTGAAGTGAAGATGGAATTGGCCCTTGTAGTTTGTTGTATCCTAACTTTAATGTTTGAAGACAAACCATGCTCTTAATTTCACCTTTGAAATGATTATTTTCTAGATTCAAAACATTTAATGTTGATGAACAATTACCAAAGCTTGCAAACAAGTTACCTATAAACTTGTTGTTTGACACATCCAGAACCTCTAAAGAAGGACCTTCACAAATAGAATGTGGAAAGACACCCTTAATGATGTTATGAGCAAGTGACAAATAAATGAGTTCGCTAAAGGTGTATTTGTTTGTGCTTTTTTGACTAATTGTCCCAAATCGATTTTCTGACATGTCAAGAAATTGTACATTTGGATAGGGCATAGGAATATTCCCTTGCAACTTATTTCTATGTAAGTCTATATATTGAATGCCAAATGCATTGAACTTAATGGGCAATGGTCATTCAAATTGATTATATGAGAGATTGAGTGTCTGCAAGAGCATAAGTCCTGACAACCATTCTGGAATATTTCCACCCAATGAATTATTGGATAGGTTTATATTGCTCATTCTTTATTGAGTGGATATGAAGGATGGAAAACCACCATGCATATTACATGAAGTCAAATACAATGATTGGAGCTGAAATTTAGGGATCCAATTGGAATTGATTCCTATCGTCAAGAAATTGTTGGAGAGATCCAATGATGTTATTTTTGTTAAACCATCTAATTGAGAAAGTAAACAAATGCCACTCAAATAGTTATTGCTAAGAGAAAGAATCTTCAAGGAAGAGAGCTTACTAATAGTAGATGGCAAGCTCCCATTTAATTGGTTTTACTAAAGGTCAAAAGTTGACAACTTGGATAGTTTACTTAAATAGCTTCATGAAATGGTGTCTCTTAGGGAGTTATAAGAAAGATACAAGCTAGTCAATGAGGACATATTTCCAATAGCAGGAGGGATAATGCCTTCAATTTTGTTATTAAAAAGATCCAAGCTAGTCAGTGAGGACATATTTCCAATAGTAGGAGGGATAATGCCTTCAATTTTATTAGAAGAAAGATCCAAGCTAGCAGGAGCGATAATGGCTTCAATTTTATTATAAGAAAGATCCAAGTTAGTCAGTGAGGATATATTTCCAATAACAGGAGGAATAATGCCTTCAATTTTATTAGAAGAAAGATCCAAGCTAGTCAGTGAGGATATATTACCAATAGCAGGAGGGATAATGCCTTCAATTTTATTATAAGAAAGATCCAAGCTGGTCAGTGAGGACATATTCCCAATCGAACTTGGAATCACTCATCTCACATTTGAATGGACAATATAAAGCATGTTGAGTTGGGAAGCATGCTACACAATGGAGGAGATGTTTACTCTAAGATCAGGGTTATAGAACAAGCCAAGGTTTCTCAGGTGGGGAAGAGCTAACACAGTGGAAGGGATGGAACCATGGAGACTGTAGTTGTAGAGGGAGAGGATAACCAAAGACATAAGGTTTGAAATCTAGATGGGAAATGGCAAGTGGGCGACATTAGTATCAAAAAGGTGGAGATGGGAGAGGGAGGTGAGGTTTACAAGAGGAGAGAGAGTTGTACCTAACACCACTGACATGGAAAGTGTTGTGAGGTTGGTGAGGGACACAACACTCTCAACTAGTACACCATCACCTCCACTTGATGTAACATTCATATCGTACATGTAGAGCTCATCGAAGCCTCGCATATTTCAAATCAAGGAACCTGATTGCCTCATCTCCAAGTGAGTATTGTAGGAGATGTCCAAATATTCCAAGGTAGACATGTTCCCAATCTCACTTGGAATCTAGCCAGTAAGCCCACAATAGAACAAGCTCAAATGTGTCAATCTAGTGAGGCTGATGGGGAGATGCGAATGTTGGCAGTATTAATTTCTGCCAATAGTCCACCTTCCACAGCCTAACTTAGCTGTCCATCCACCATCTAGAGTAAATATCAGACTATGAAGTCGTCCACAATAAATAGCCGTCTCAGCCCACAAAAATAGCCGCCCATATTGAATTACGTATTTAATATATTATAACATGTGTGAAATGTATTTTGTATTCAAGAAAGTTCTAAAACCTCTATAAATAGAGGCCTTATGTAATGCATTTTGCAAGGAGGTAAGGAAATATAATCAATTTTATTTCTATGTATTTGTCTCTCTTTGCCTTCAAATTGGTATCAGAGCATGAAGAGTTAGGCTTAGGAGGAAAATAATTATGTGTTGATATGTATAACTATTGTAGTAGTGAATGGAGCTTCTAATATTTTCTTGATTGAAGATCATTATCAGCTTCTAAAGTTGGAGATTAGTGGCTGCCAAGATTGAGAGAAGAAAAGATCCCAATTTAATGTTTGGAGAAGGTATGAGCTGATTTCTTGGAGTGAAGTCTAATGATAAAAAAATTGTTAAAAGGAGAAAATACGCATTATATTGTTGTTTGTTTAAGCTATATGTCATTGTCTTAGACTTGTTTGGTGGATTTTCTTTGTACAACAAAGTTTAAAATTGTAAGGTGTAGTTGTAACTATGAGTATTAATATGGCTTCAGGAAGTAGTATAGCTCAACCACAAATTTTAATATTTTCTAGTAAAAATTATGAATTTTGGGCTATAAAAAGGAAAACATTATTTTGTTCTCAAGGCATATGGGATCTTATTGAAAAGGGTTTTAATGAACCACAAGATGATTCTACATTAACACAAGATGAAAAGGATAAATTACAAGATAATAGGAAAGAGGATGCTAAAGCATTGTTTCTAATTCAACAATCTTTAGATGAATCAATTTTCCCTGAGGTATGTGTAGCTAAAAAGTCTAAAATTGCATGGGATATTTTAGAAACAACATATCAAGGGACATCAAAAGTTAAGATTGCTAAATTGCAAATTTTAAGGCGTGATTTTGAAAATTTGTGCATGAAGGATTCAGACTCAGTTGATCAATTTCTAAATCAAGTAATGAATGTGGTTAATCAGACCAGATCATATGGTGATGATTTGATAGATCAAAAAGTTGTTGAAAAGATACTTCATTGTTTGCCTAGAAAATTTGATGTCATTGTTGTTGCCATTGAAGAATCTAAAGATTTGACAATACTATCTATTGATGAGTTGATGGGTTCACTTCTATCTCATGAATCAAGAATGAATAGAAATAAGAATTCTTCTTTGGAGAATGCTTTTAGATCATAGGTATCTCTTGGCAGAGGAAGAGGAAGATCAAACTACAGAGGAAGAGGAAGAGGTAGAAGCATAGATGGGCGTGGTAGTCCAAATCAAGAAGAAAGAACAAATCAATCCATTCAAAGTTTGAATAGAGGATGTGGAAAAAGTTCATTCCAACACCCATCATCAAGGTTTGATAAATCTCGAATTCAGTGTCATTATTGTAAGAGATTTGGTCATATTGCAAGTGAATGTAGAAATAAACAAGATGATATTGAAAAGAATGGTGCTAATTACTCAGATGTATCTAATAACAATTCAGGAAGTTTATTTATAACTTGTAATGTTGCTCAAGAAAGTTCTAGTGATATATGGTTCTTAGATAGTGGATGTAGTAACCATATGACTGGAAATAAAGATGTGTTTTCTAGCTTGGATGATTCTATAAAATCTAAAGTAAAGCTAGGAAATGATAGTAAAGTCTTTGTAATGGGAAAAGGTGTTATAAATGTCTTGACAAAAAATGGAGGAAAAAGATATATTCCTGATGTGTATTTTGTGCCTAGATTAAAACACAATCTCATGAGTGTTGGTCAACTAGTGCAAAAGGGTTACAAAGTTTCTTTTGATAATGATGTTTGCACAATCTTGTATAGAAATCCTAGTGGTAGGTTAATTGCAAGGGTCAACATGACACAAAATTGAATGTTCCCCCTCCAGATTCATTGCATTCAAGGAGGAAAAGAAGTTAGTTCCAAGACAGTATACTCAGATTAGTCGTGGCTATGGCATTTGAGGTATGGTCATCTTCATTTTGATGCTTTGAGCTTGTTACAAAAGAAGAATATGGTGAAAGGATTGCCTCATATATTGAAACCACCAAGTTCATGTGAAAGTTGTATATTGGCAAAACAACATAGAGAAAGATTCCCAGTAGGAGGTTCATATAGAGCAAGAGCACCATTGGAATTAGTTCACAAGTTGATATATGTGAACCTATGCAAACTCCATCTTTAGGAGGAAATATATATTTATTAACATTTATTGATGATTTTAGCAGGAAGACTTGGATATACTTTCTCAAACAAAAGAGTGAAGATTTTGAAAAGTTCAAGGAGTTTAAAACTTTGGTTGAAAAACAAAGTGCTCTCTACATCAAAGTATTGCGATCTGATAGAGGTGGTGAATTTAGTTCTAACGAGTTTCTAGAATTTTGTAGATTTCATGAAATTAAGAAGTAGTTTACTACAAGGTATACACCACAAAAAAATGGTGTAGCAGAGAGGAAGAACAAAACCATAATGGAAATGGCAAAGAGTATGTTGAAGGCCAAAAATCTATCCAATGAGTTTTGGGCAGAAGCAATAGCATGTGCTATATTTGAACATGAGCCCTACAAAGAGTGTTAAGATCACAATTCCACAAGAAGAATGGAATGGTAAGAAACATAATGTATCTCATTTTTGAGATTTTGGATGTGTTGCTTATTCATTAGTGCCATCTAAATTGAGGAAGAAATTGGATGATAAAAATGAAAAATACATCTTTATTGGTTATAGTGAAGAATCAAAGGCGTATAGATTGTATAACCCTATTTCAAAGAAATTGATCATTAGACAAGATGTTAAATTTGAAGAAGAAGATTCATGGCATGAAAATGATAACAAACAAGTCACAAGAGGAGCACCAATATTACAAAGTGACAATGAATTGAAAGAACAAAGGACTCAATCACCATTGAATACTCCACCAAGGAACTTTCTGAAAGGAGCCTCACCTCTAGGTTCAAATGTAAGTGATAAATATGATTCTATATTCTCAACACCAAGTTACAAAGGTAAGAAGACAAGAAGCTTAAAAGAGATATAGGATCAAGAAGAAGAGAATGTAGATATTTACTCAAATTTTTCTTTATTTTCTTGTGATCCATTGTGTTTTGATGAAGCAATTAAAGAAGATAAATGGATCAAGGCAATGGATGAAGAAATTGACTCTATTGAAAGAAATAATACATGGGAATTAATGGATTTACATAAAGGAAAAGAATGTATAGGAGTCAAATGGTCTACAAAACTAAATTTGATGCAAAAGGTGAAATTGTTAAGCATAAGGCAAGGCTAGTTGCTAAAGGTTTTTTACAACAATATGGAATTGATTATAATGAAACATTTGCTCCAATTGCTAGACTTGACATAGTTCAAACTATTTTAGCAATAGCAGCACAAAATGATTGGAAAGTGTATCAAATAGATGTAAAATCAGCTTTTCTGAATGGTTTTCTTGATGAAAAGGTATATGCTAAACAACCACCTAGTTATGAGGTTAGTGGGAATGAAAATAAGGTATATAAACTAAACAAGGCACTTTATGGTTTGAAACAAGCTCATAGGACTTGGTATAAGAGGATTGACTCATACATGATAAGTAATCAATTCAATAGAAGTAACAATGAGCCCACGTTATATGGTAAGAGTAATAAGGAAGGTCAGATTTTGATTGTATGCTTATATGTTGATGACTTGATATTCACTAGAAATCTATCAATAGACATGTTCAAGTTAGAAATGATGAAAGAATTTGAAATGACAGATTTGGGGTTGATGAGATATTTCTTAGGTATTGAAGTTATTCAATGTGACAACGGTATCTTCATTTGTCAATCCAAGTATATAAAAGATGTTTTGAAGAGATTTAAAATGATGAATTGCAATCTAGCATCAACTCCAGTTGCAACAGGAACAAAACTTAGCAAGGAAGAGAAGGGCTCAAATGTTGATCCAACTATGTTTAAAAGACTTGTTGGAAGTTTAATGTATATGATAGCTACAAGGCCAGACATCATGTATAGTGTCTGTTTAATCTCAAGGTTCATAGAATCACCACAAAATTCTTAGTGGCAAGTTTGAAAAAGGATATTGAGATATATTTTAGGAACAATGGGATATGGAATCCTATATTCCAAAGCTAACAATTTTGGTTTGATTGGTTATACTAACAGTGATTTTACAGGTAGCATTGATGACAGGAAGAGCACTTCCAAATATATCTTTCAGCTTGGATCAGGAGCTGTGTTATGGGCATCAAAGAAGTAACCTATAGTGACGATCTCATCAGCTGAAGTAGAATATGTAGCTGCCATTTCCACAGCATGTCAAGCAGTATGGATGCGTTGAATTTTGTTCAATCTTCACCATCATCAAGAGGAACCAACACCAATTCTTTGTGATAACAAATCAACAATAGCATTATCTAAAAATCATGTATTTCATAAGAGGAGCAGAAATATTGATACAAGGTATCACTTCATCAAAGAATTGGTCAACAATGGAGAAATCTATCTTGAGTTCTGCAAATCTGAAGATCAATTGGCAAATATCTTCACTAAGGCATTGTCAAAGAATAACTTTGAATATCTGCGGGAGAAATTGGGTATTACTGATGCAAAATTTGTTAATGACAGAAATTAAGGGGGAGTGTTGGCAGTATTAATTTTTGCCAATAGTCCATCATCCACAGCCCAACTTAGCCGTCCATCCACTATCCAGAGTAAATATCAAACAATGAAGCCGTCCACAATAAATAGCCAACAAAAATAGCCGGCCATATTGAATTACATATTTAATATATTATAACATGTGTAAAATGTATTTTGTATTCAAGAAAGTTTTGAAACTTGTAATGCATTTTGCAAGGAAGTAAGGCAATATAATTCTGTGTATTTGTCTCTCTTTGCCTTCAGTGAAGGGAAGGGGAGAGGGACAAGTCAACAAAACCGAGATCAAAGTACTCCAAATGGTGCAGCTGGAATAAGGCAGGGAATATCTGGCTGCTCGAATTCTTCACCGCTGCTGACAAGGGATAACGAGGATAATCAAAGCTGGTGTTAAGATCGAGACGAGCCAGGTGGCCAGAGACCCTGTGGCAGGCGATTCCCTTCTAGGAGCAGCACGAGAGCCCCTTCCATGAGCTCAGATAGTCATGAGGATCAGCCAGCTCTTGCTTGAATTTGAGGAGGGCACTTCTTTCTTTGGGAGGGCATCCTCCCCAAATTGAGGTGGAGGAGGAACAGGTGCCAAAGAGCACTAGCAGCAGAAGAAACATGTCTCTGCCCATCTTTTACTTGAGACCCTCTCAATATGTGAATTAAAGCTTCTTCTTCTGTCTATTAAATTGGCTGCAAATCGATGAGTATTTATAAAAAAAAAAACCCACACGCTGTGCCTTGAGTACCTCAATTTTTTTTTCATGGTTCAAAACAAAGTCTTCGCGGAATCGAAAATTTGAAGACTCAAAATTTTCCGGGTCTTCTTGTCAATGTGCAGAAAAGTGATTGAGCAATAATTTTCTAAGACTGGAAAATTCGCAGAAGATATAAACAGTGAAGATCGCTTTCCAGATTTCGATGTATATCTATCAATTTCACAGAGAAGCGTGTTTGTCATGGAGTGCTGTTTACGATATTTTCTCAATCCTTTGTTATATAAAATATACACTTATAGTTCACTGAATACAAGAAATCTCCCAGCCGTTTGAAGTTGTGTTTGAAGTTGTAAATTTAATTAAAGAAAAGGTTGAAAAGATTAGAAAACGTCTATTATTATTAGTCCTGTCTATATATAGGCAGGTTACTAATGTTTTTGTTTACTTCTGTGCAACTCAAAAAAAATACTAAGTTATAAAATTCAACAAACTTTATATTTTTAAATTAATTTATATTGATTTATTACCTTTTCTAATTAGTCCGTTGCATTTTTGGTGGGATTTATTTTATTTTCCCACTTCAAAAAATACAATATTTTCTAACATGCATTAATTACAACTCTATATTTTCCATATTTGTGACAAGTTCATTATTAATTATAACTTTATCTTTTGCATATTTGTCACAAGTTCATTAGATTTCTAAAAAAGTCATGATTTTATCTTCGACAACAAAAAATAATGTCTTATCAATATTAATATCACAATTTTTAGTTTTCAAAATAGTTTTAAAAATGTTAATATATTTTAAATTATTTTTAAAATTAGTTTTATATAAATCAATAATTATTAAATTTAATTTTTTATTAAAATATATTATTGCTATTAAGAGTTGTATTGTTTTATATATATAGACTTTAGTATATATTAATTAAAAAAATTTAAAACAATTAATTTTTTAATTTAACTTATGTAATAAAATTTTAAAATTTTTAAATTTCTTGATTAAAAATCTATTAATTCAAATCTCATGATTTTACAATGCATTACATTAAGTTGTATATTTTTAGACAATGGCTAGTCGCCACATTATTCTATAAAACTAAAATTTAAAATATTAATTAAAAATCTAAATTAATTTTGTTAAAATTTATAACTTCTCTTTTCAAAACCATAATTTTAAATATTATGTCTAATTTGTTTCCTTAGACACAGGGACTAGCTCTCAAAGAGTTCTTGTTATTATTTTGAAATTGATTATGTAAATTAAGCTAGTAAATATGTTGTTATTTATTAGTTTTGAAATATTTAAGGAAAGCTACTAATTTTTTTAGATATTTCATTATTTCATATTTACATAGAATTTTTTGGGAGGAAAAAAATAAAATGATATATTATTTTATTATTATTATTTTTAAATTAAATAATTGATTGATCAAAAAGGATAAGTACAATATCAAAAGAGGGAGGTGAACCTCAACCACCTAATTCAATCATGAGTAGCCAACTAATACAATATTTAATAGTTTACGAGATTTCAAAAAAGAAAATACAAGAAGCTATTCCAAAATATTATCGTGATCATCTATCTAAGAGGTCCATCCAAACTCTCCTTCCATCCAAACAACTTTCTTCTGCTTGAGAATATGCACAAAAGTCTGTCAAAAAAGGGGCGTCTAGTATTCCTCATCTCCTTAAGTAGCCACTTAAGTGCTTCTTCAAAAGTAACCATATCATCAACAATGGTGGCCCATTCCAAACAATACTTCATTTCGTAGATGGATGTAGTGGCATGACCATCACATAAAAATCTTTTCAGCTTATCTCTCTCCAATTTCATAATACAGCACACATTTTTTAGATGAATAGACATTTTTCATTAATTAAAATTTAAAGATACATATAATTTAACATTTTCAAATACAAATTTTATAATATTTAAAAAATCATATAAAAAATGTAAGAAATTTTCATTATTAAAAGATGAAGAAAATACCAAATCTTAAAATCTCTTGTATAACTAATTAAAAATATAAAATGATACTTCAAATTATTTTTACAAATTTAATTCATGTTTTCCAACTAGGGGTAAATTAAACGGCATGTACATGTGAAACACTTTCCCTGATACGGTACTCCATTGCATAATTCCACCTACCATATAATTTTGTAAGGTAGGGTTGAGTCAAAGTCTTTTCCATTGTGGAAGTAATTCTGAGAAAATTTCCACCTTTGAATACAGATTGTTTGTTTTGGAAGGACTCCATTCCGTGTACGTTCCGTCCATAATTTATGAGTGCGTAACATCTCGTAAACACACTTTCTACTCTGTGTCATGTTTGGTGTGATTGTTGAGTGTGAATTCACCGTCCTTTTTCTGAGTGCGGTTTACTCTTTAAGATTTGAAGAGAACCCATTTCACACTTGCATCATTTAGTCAAATAGTAGAAATCTATATAAGAAATGTGCTATAGCTCTGGCATATAAGAAGAAAAAGAACTAAATTTATTTTCACAGCTCTTGTGGGATATTTGACCATTTCTCCTTTTCTCTAATGTTTTAAATAATATCTTAGATTTATTAAATTTAGAAATAATTAAATTTATAACTGAAAAATATAAATATTAGTAATAATAAATTACATTTAATTTTAAAATAAACAATTATTTTATAGTTTATACAATTAATAGTAGAATACAAAATGATTGAGAAAGAAATAGACCATCATCACTAGCGATTAAAAATTAAGATTATTTTAAAAATATTAAAATTTCTCTAAAGTTAGAAAAGAACTAGTAGATCCTCTGTTTGTCAATTTGCATCTATATTTATACTCTATCGATAGATATAATTTGAAGAATAATAAAAGTAAATAGATTTTATAAATTCATAATTCATTTTAGATTTTTTATTTTTGTTTATTCAAAATATTAATATTATATTAATTTTTAATTAATATTTAAAATTAATAAAATATATTTATAAATAATTTAAAATTAAAACTATGTTATAGTATATTGTGGAAAGGCTCTGTTGAACCTAAAATAAAATGCTTTAAATGGCTGATGTTTCTTGACAGACTCTCAATTAGAAAAGACAACTCTACTACTGATTACTGTAACTTATGTAGGCTACCTAAAACTAGAAGACACATTCTTTTGGTATCTTTTATCCTAAGAACGTTAACATTATTGAAATTAATATTGGACATATTGATGAGCTAAAAAAAGATACTAATCTTTTCTGGAACATTCTCTCTTCTAATATCTTATGGCAGATTTGGAAATGTAGAAATGAGGAAAGGTATTGAAACAACCGAAGAGTTCTTACTGAGTTTTTTCAAAAGCTCACTTATTTTAAAATCTTCTTGTAGGTCCATACCACAATGTTGATTGATAAGGAAAGATCAAAAGGTTCTTCATCTTTGAAATGAATGATGACTATGAATGGAGGAATAATATGGATAACCTATAGAGGTTTGAGAAGACTATCAAGAAGCTCAACCACAAGGTTAAGGGAAATAAAAACTCCAAAAAGGACCAAATCCTCATACTTGCACAGATACAGGAGAAAACATTGTGTAGATGGAGGGAGTTATGGGGTGGACTGCCTAGGTAGACACCCATGATGATTTTCTACATTATTCTCTTAAATCTATCTTTTGTATCTATGCACAGAACTTTGTGATTTGTGGATATCATGATACTCTTGTTGTGACGTTGGGCCTCCTTTTTCTTGTACATTTTGATGTAATGAATCTTTTCTTTTCCTAGTGATCCCCTTATACTTATTCTTGCACTTTAGTGAGTTTTTCAACTCTACCATGTCAATGGTGCATATGTTCTTTATAGTTTCTCATTTGATGGGGTACAATTTGTTGGGTAGATAGATCTACTATAGTTTTTAGTTACAAGAAACAATGGTACTCAATATATCCAACTTCACTATTGCCTACTATATAAAATTAAAAATGTACACATTGATAGTAACTAACATAACTCAAACATAAGTGGTATCTTATGCTTTTAGTGAGCTTTAATAATATGACATGCTTTAGGTGGTCGTATTAGTTGATTTGGGGTATTCTTGTTTGATGTGGTTCCTTTTGTAGAAAAGTTGAAATGTTTAATCAGTGAGAAGATGAAGAAAATGACTAGTGGCCATACATATATGGGAAATAGTTCCATCTAAAATTGATAGGAAATTAGAGAGATTAATTAATTAGCTAATAGTATTTTATAGTCTAATTAAAGAACAACCATTTTTGTGCTTCATCTACTTATGTCATATAATAATGAAATCCATCATTAGTAAATTATTGGCAATTTGAAAAAGAAATTGAAAGATTGAATTGTAGATCTATTTACCAAAAAAATTATAGTTAACTCATGTTATATATTTCATTAAATTCAAAATATATTTTCCTTTTCCATATAAACTAAAGGTAATGATTTAGAATTGTAGAAAATGAAGGCTATTCTTTCAAAAGAAAATAACATTCTACTTAATCTTTCAATATATAGGAAGGGTTCTTAAATAAAGAAAAATCTTGAAAGATAAGTTATAAAAAAAATTTAGGAAGCACTTTTTTTTCTTATTTTGATGTTGGAATTCTTAGTACTTGTCACAATAGATATAGGCATTATTGCATGTCACCTTGTTGAATTGTTGACAATGATAGCATTTGTATGATAAGTATATTAAGGTACAATTGTTGTTTGATTTAGAAGCATGCCTCATATATTCTATTCAATAAGTTGAGGAGACTTTGGTTTGTCTCTCTATGTAGGAACTCTCCAATATATCTAGATTGGCTAGTGTGAAATATTTTATCCTTTGTATTGATTCTCTTGACAATGATTTTGAAGAGAAAAAGAGGGTAGTCTTTTCTTTCTACATGTTTTTCAATGTTTAAATACTATTGCAACATATTTAGATGATATTTAGACAAAACATATGTATAAGAATATTAAAATTCTTATGGAAACTATAGTGTTTTTGTAACATATTTAGTAGTGTTTTGTAAATGGTTGTTTATAATATTGTACATGTGCAGTGTCAAGTTATTTGTCTCCGTATTTTATATCTATCAAATATTCTAGTATGGTTTACTTTTAACACCATTGTAATGACACCCAACATTCCAACAATGTATTACTATGTGCTTTCAAGGAGAAGTTATAATGTGGTGCTTGAGATGAACATATATTGTTCACAAACTTGATATTTGTTTTTTTATTGTACTTTCTTGAGTAATGAGCATAACACAATCAAAATTTCCGTGATTATATCCAATTTTAGGAGATATTTGGATATATGTTACCTAAATGCTTCTCTAGCAATGATTTTGTTTTCAAACATTTGAATGTGGTGTTTGGTAAGATTGAGACTGATAATCATTTCTCCTTCGTGGTTAGTGAGGTTTACATAGAAGACATTCATTGTATTTTTTTCCTTATCTAGATGAGTTTTTTACATAGAAATAATATCTTCTTAGAAGATTTCTCCACTCTTTTGAGCAATGAGATCTTCAATTGAAATTATATTTGCATTTTCCTTTTTAGGTCTATAAATAGAATCAATTGCTTCACAAAATAACATGTTGTCTATTTTGTATGGTTGTAGTATGTTATATTAGGAGTTATTAAAATTAAGAATGTTTTTCTTTATGAAAATGAGTATAGATGACATGAATGTGAAGCCATTAGAGGATAGTTTTTGTTGAAGATTATGAATTAAGAGAGACATTAAGGTTAGTGAAAGATTGATTTAGGTGTTAAATCTTCTCTATTCAATGATTTTATGAAGATTGGTTGAAGGAATTTTATAAGAAGAAGAGTGGAGGTTTCAATGATGAGAATAGAGGAGATTCATCTCATAGGGTAGGGTTGTGTAGAATATATTTGTGTAAACAATCATGGAGCAATAATAATTAAAAGTCCATAATGGATAGTAGGAAGTAGGGATAAGATAGATGTGGTTGTAAAGATTCATCAAAGTATTTTGACTTTTCTAGCAATGGATGGCATAGGTGTTGATGTTGATAAGAGCATCATCACTTAACATAGGTTTGCTTTGTAATTTAATAAAACTAAGTGAGCTATTTGTATTTTAATATCAATGTCTTCATGCATTATGGAGTAATGGGTCAGTGCTTGTTTCACCAATTTCCACAATATTGTTATTAAAAAACAAGATTGGAAGTAGAAAAAGGAGTACAGGTATGAATTGCCCACAGGTATAGTAAATATCACACTAAATATTTGTATGCATTTCATTGGCATACCATTTGTATAGATCAGTGGAGATCTAGGATTTCGTTGTTGTGCCCTTATGAGTGTTGTATTTGATTGGCATGCCCTTGTGATCTCTACATTTTATTATCGTGCCCTTGTGATTTTCGTGGCCTTTTTCTACAATTTCATTTCTGTGTCATGCACTTGTGATTTCCATGCCCTTGCTCTATGATTTTCTTCAAGGGGAGAAGAGGTAGCTATGTAAATGTTCATTTCTTTTCCTTTGAAACATGTATCTCTTTATGTTTCCCCTAGCAAGAAGTTAGAGAAGCTTCTTTTTATGTATATGTATGCATATATATACATACATACACATACATATATGTGTGTCTATGTATATATATATGTATATATAGAGAGAGATCTTTTTTAATGTTCTTATTACATCTCAACACAACAAAAAAATTGATCTAGTTGGATACATATTCCAGAATCTAAATAATAAAATAATAAAACTCACTCAAGCTACGCTAAGTGACTTACCTCAAGATCCTACAAAAAATTAATACATACCAGGAAAATGGGTAGATTTTGCAATAAATTTTACAAAAACATATCATAGAAGATAATTTTAGAAATAAACAATCCATAACCCAGTTAAATTGGTTTAGTTACTGATTAGCTAGGTTGATTACAAATTCTTGTAAAAGTGTCATTGGATTAGGTATAATAAAATGAAGAATCAGTTGTTCCCAGCTAACAGGATCAAATACAGTTTTCCAAGGTGATAAAATTGCATATGCAGATGTATCACTTGCATGCCAAGGATTAAGTGCATTCCCCAACTTATAATAGATGGTTGGATATAAAGGCTCCATACGCTAGTCCAACAATGGAAGCCAAGGATGTAACCATGCATGTGTTGGCATAGTATCCCTATGATGATCCAAAGTATTTACTGTTGTTGTTAATGTGGGCATCACTATATGATCCAGAATGTTATGAAGTATTTAAGTCAATGCTAACTTTTTCCATGTCTCTAGAAAATGTAGCATGGGTTCAAGGTCCCTTGGCTCCTAGGAATTTGTAGCAGCTATTCTCACTACTAGAAGAATAACTTTAGTGAAGGTTTGAGTGTAAGGAGTTGAAGAAGCAAGTTTTGCTTCTATGTAAATGCCATAATCATGAGGCTCATTCTCTTGCAAAAGCCTCTGCCACAATGACATTAACTCTAAACCATGGAAAGGATGTTGAAGTGGTTCCCAACCTTGAAATACTCTTATAAGTAATGAAAAATCAGATGTAGATGCAATACATGACAAATTACACAACTTGTAGTCCTCCCAATATTTGAACTATAAATTCTCAAAGACACTTGCAAGTGATTCCAATGCCACAGTACCTACAGCAATAATTTCCTTGATTCTATCTAGTGCTCCCATAATATCCTCTATGTTGTGTAGTCTCTTTCTAAAGCCGCTCCTTCTCCTTCTGGTATATTGCCACAGACTCTCTCTCTCGTGCCTTAAATTTTGATCAAAGTTCTGAATATTTGCCTCGACCATATCTAAAATGAACTTCACATTGGTTGTAACTCTAGCATAGGTGTTTGATCCTCAATAACTTTCATTTCAGCATTCTAGTTTTCTAGATTGGTCAAGACCCTCACTTGCAGACCTCTCATGTCAAGAACTTTCTATACTGTTTCAACACCATGTTCTTGCTTTTGAGCTAATAGTTCTTCAAGTGCATTTTGTTGTAAAACATTAATTTTTTTTGAACAACTATAAACTCTTAAAAAGTGCATTGTTTTTATTTGTTAGCATTGATGGGCTTCCCTTGAACAAAATCAAAATGAAGAGGCATAAATGAAACACAAATTATGACATTTCCTTCATTGCACCCATATCTTCTCTTTATGTCCCTAAACTAAACAAATCATAATCAAAGAGGTAATTCTGACTGGTCAGAAACATGTAGCATGGCCATAGGTGCAATGAAAATGCCTATTGGTAAGTATATTCCTCTTTTTCTCTCTCATTCTTCAACTGTATATTTCACTTGAACTATTATTTCTAAGGTGATATTTTGTAATATTGGATTCATTTTATGTAGGAGGCAATGAGGGCATTCGTGGATGTACCCATGTTAGATGTACATGAACACTAAATAATTATTATGAATTTCTCATGAGTAATGAAGATGGACTTCCCCTGAGAGTAGTCCAACTTCTAGGTACTTTAAAGGTTTATCCTTTCTTAAAGATTTTAGATGTTAACAGGGAATTTAGATGTTGTTGTTTGGGGCGAGTGGGGTGTGTGGAGCTAAATGAGCTTCAACCTTCATGCAATTGGCCTTGATTAGTAGAGAATACTAAACTATTCTCAAAAAAAATTGAAGCTCATCACTAACCTATGATTTCATGACAACTTTCTATGTGAGTCTCTTGGTTTCAGGCAATGTAGAAGGAGGCCATAGTTCAATATAAAATCTCAATTCATATACATACAACATTAGGTGGAGCTAAAAATTGTAACAAGTTTGCATTTTTGTTAGAGGTCTTTAATTAGGTATTTTAAGTTATAGACCATCACAAATATTGTAACTTTGGCTCTTATAGACAAGGGTAATATCCTTAGCATGCAAGAAAATCAAGACATTCTATGTGTTGGCTTGTTGAGGACATTCTCTCAGCCATAGCAGCTAGAGTTCTAATTTTCATGATGGTATATAATTTTAAAAACTTAATAGACCTATTAAATAAATGTAAATGTTGTACATTTTTTTTGCTCCACCTATTGTCCATGCATATAGAATAGAGTTTCATGTGCATTCTCAATTTAGAGTGATAGACTCTTACTCTAGATGCGATGTAAAAATGACATGCACCAGAAGATGGGAAAATGATGTCACTTTTGCAAGTCTAGAACCTTTTTTTGATATATTTTGTCACACATATCCACATGAATATGAATATTTTTCACACATATCATTTAAGAACATTGTTTTCTTCATATTTCACATTGAAATAGGTGTACTTTTTTCATAGGTAATGGTGTAAGAGGCTTAGAGAAGGAAAAATGGTGCAAGAGGACCCATTTTAAACACTAGTTTGATCCAAATGAATGAGAGATTATTGGTTTATTACATCTTTCTTAACATTTAACAAGAAATAGGCATCTTACATTGAATATTGAGCAGCTTTGTTTTAATTTTGAATTAATTATTTAAACAAAGGGTTTAGGTCAACCTAGGGCAATATTAATGTCATTTTTGGTATGATATGCTTTAATCCTTCAAATTTCCAGTTTCTTCAACTAATGGCTTCCCTAAATGTCAAGTTGTTTCTAGTTTTACATGGTTATTCTCCCTAGAAAGAGACAATGTTGAAGAATTAATAAAAATTTCCTAGATTATTTTGTTGTTTTAGTTTTAAATATAAATTCAATTTGAGATTATTAGACCTTAATGACTAGTGGTATGGAGATCATATTATTTATGACTAGTGATATTGGGATCATATTATTTATAATGTTAATAGTTAACTAAATGTAAGTAGAAGAGGGGAAAATAGTCCTAATTTATTTGTCTATAATTTTTATTCATGAATGATAAAAACCCTCCAAGCTCAAAAACCCATGACTAAGAAGATAACTCCTGGCCAAACTCAAATACAAGAGGAAGAAAGACAAACCCTCAATGCAAAACACATGAATTTTTTCACTAACCAAAACCAAAATAATAGCACAACTAAAAATATATATGCAACACAAATCTTCATGATATTCATCAATATTATATGACAAACAATTGACAAAACTTCAGTTTGAAACAAATCTTCATCTCGACAAAGTTTCAAGAAAATCACTAGACATCTAAAAAAATATTTGGATGTCTTCACAACATTTGACTCTATTTCTTTGAATATGTCTAGAAAACCTTCAGTTTCTACAGATGTAAATAATTCTTTTTCTTTTTCAAATATGAAATCTATCTTTTTTTATCATATCTCTTATTC
Organism: Cupressus sempervirens; assembly: GCA_028749045.1. Taxonomy (NCBI): domain Eukaryota; kingdom Viridiplantae; phylum Streptophyta; class Pinopsida; order Cupressales; family Cupressaceae; genus Cupressus; species Cupressus sempervirens. The sequence continues at coordinate 104,050,495 of CM053785.1, forward strand.
TTATCAAGCGATATATGTTCTCAAGCTTGATATTTTTTCCACTTTGTCAATGGCCTGCCTCTAACAAAAAGTTAACTCTTTTGTCAAATAATTATGACACTTGACCAAATCATCTTTAATTCATTCTTTTCCATCCTTTTTCTTTGAATTAAAAAAAAAAATTCAAATATTTATTTATCTCTAGAAATTAAGAAGATATCTATTAGAAAATTGGAATTTCTCTTATATATATATATATATATATATATATATATATATATATATATATATATATATATATATATATATAATTACAATAGAACTTTAACCTTTTACAATTATATTTTATCATGTCAATTATTGAGGAGAGCCAACAAAAACATTAGTTCACTATCTTATATAAGAAAGGAAATAACAAAAGCTCTGATAGAGCTTTAGTCACTACCTTTTGGTAAAGGAAATACCATAATTCTAAACATCAGATGTTGAATTTTGTGTTAAAGATGTCAAACTAAAGGTTTTGGTTGCATAGGTAGGTCCTTTGGCTTTGGATGATGTGTGAGTAGAAGAGAATAGTTTAAATCGAGACAAAGCTTATTGTATCACAAGATATTTGCATTGAGTGGTCCAATGTCACTTTTAGAGAACATAAATTAGAGCAGTTCAATTAGTATAGGATTGATTTACAACTCTAACAAACAAATTTTGGAACAGATTGTTTCTAAAATGTTTTCTTTTGGTGTATCTCTTAGAATAATATTTTTATAAACAATTATCAATGTGAGGATTAAGATAGATTTGGTGGTTATGTAATCTACAAACTTGATATTTGATGATAAAAAATGTCCCATTTGAGGTCTTCACAAAAGTATATTTATAATCAAGCATGTGAGGTAGAAATTGAATGAATAGTTAATCTCGTTGAAATGCACTAAAGGGAAAATCAAGTGAAGGCCATCTACGACAATATTGGGTATAATAGTGAATCTTGTTGGAATCACATTTAAAAGCTTTCCTAAGGATTATACCATGAGTATTGGAAGAAGCTTTTGTGTTGACAAAGTATTGAGTAGTGTCAATTGAGATATATCTTCTATAATCATTATTTATTAATAATCTTGAACGAGGTGAAGGACACAACTAGAAATCTAGCGGCTACTTGATAATTTAAAGTGATGAGTCTAATAGTTATGTAATGCCCCACTAGGGAACCCAAAATAAATTAACCTATAGTTTCACTAAGTTTGCCAACACATTTTATTTTAAAGATAATAATCTTAACAACAATATATATAATACCAAAAGCAATAACTAACATACATACAACCATCATAAATAGATTACATCTCTTAAGGTTCCATGACGTTGAATCACATTTAAGTTTTTATTAATACTAAATCCAATACATAACAAAATCATATCAAAGAATAACTACAAGTAGGAGTCCACTTAAATAATATACAATTACAAATGATGTCACTTGGCATAACTAGAATGCATAATCATCCAGTGTACAAATCACAAGGTATGAAAAGCTCAAATAATATACATCATAAATAAATACATTATCTCATAAGATCTTTTATAATCAAGTACAATACAATATCATATAATCATCCAACAAAAATACAAGATTAGATAGAAATGGATATCTACACAAACACATCTAGCAACAACATCCAGTTGTTGGATCTCAATGGTATAAGAAAAATGCACTACCACCCAACCTTGTGGAACCTAAATGGCCCACTTCCCCCAGGTTGAGGAGATAATCTCAAGTTTCAAACAGATTTTAAAACACAAGTCATAACCAACATCTAGGTTAAGGAAAAACCTAAAAGTAAACTATCTCAAAGGGTGCCAAGATACAAGTATCAAATAATCCCAGAGGCAACTAAGACACGTAAGAAATATACTATGCAAGTGGGCAAGTGTCTTCGCATGAGATAACTCTAAGGTTACCCTAGCAGCCTCTCTAGATTCTAGCTTCCTAGTGTCTCTATGCAGCACCAATATCCTTTCATATAGACAAGGCATACTAATGAAGCAAGGTCACAACCAAGCATCCTCTCTACTCACATCCTATCATGTACTAGCACTTGAGGCATGGGAGAGGAAAACACAAACTCTTATTAATTCATTTTAATTTATTGATTAAATGAAATGTTATCACTTATTAAAACAACTTACAATGGGTTACCTAGGTAGCTACTATGGGCTCTGACCTCCAATGCAAGCCACTTCCCAATGTACACATAGATTTCCTACCCTAGGTTCACAAAAGCATAACTCATAAAATCACAGATTTTACCTCAACTCTTTATAGGTGATTGGAAAGCACCTATAGACAAATTTCAAAATCACCTTAGTCCTATACAAGTAACCAGAAAGAACCCAAAAGACAAAACATAATAACCACCTTAGTCCTATACAAGCAAATAGAAAGTATTAAAAGATAACTGATTGAAGACTCAAAGGTTACACCAGAAAAGTCATGTCATTTACCTTAGTTCTACATAAGAACTAGAAAGCACTAACAAAAATTGGTCAGAAGTCAACATAGAAAACACATGAGACATCACCATGGTTAGGTTGTAACGCCTCAGGAAGGGATCCAAAAGAATTAACCTAAAGTTTTACTAAGTTTGCTAAACATTTTTTTTTTTTTAAAAGTAAGAATCTATAACATACACATCAAACACATGGTAGCGGAAGCAATAACATGTAATCATCAACAAACATACATCACAAGTTACATTCCTTAAGGATCCCAAGACGTTGAGTCACATTTAAATTTATTTAATTCTAAGACTAACAACTACCACATACATATGAAAGAATAATCAGAAAGTCCAATGTCCATAATATACATTTGTTCTGAATGCCTCTTGGCAAATTAATTCGGAATGCTCAATCATCCACTGTACATGTCACAGGGTATGAAAGGCTTAAAAGAATATACATATGTTAAAATAAAGATACATCATCCTCAAATTCATGATACGAAGTACAGTAAAATAAATGAAACCATATACCATACTTGATACATCCATCCATCATAAAAGATATAAACATCCAACATGAAATACAACTATCCATCCATCATAAAACACAACTAATCTAAGTGTGTGGTTCCTCCCAACCATCAATAACATCATTAGACCATCATGGGGCCTAGTCATCCCCCACGCGTAAAATCCCAAGTCATCGAAGAGATCATCGATAGTATAGTAATACGGACATCACTCCTAAAACATACTACATTATATGCATAAAGAAATCTAACATGCTACCACATATGCATAAGGAATTCTAACATGCAAGAATAAAGCATAAGATGATCCTCCAAAGTAGAACACATCACCTAAACATTATGAACAAGCATCCCAAGAAGCTCCAGCCATGGTAGCACCAGTCGGATCTCAAATGGTAAGAGTAAAAGCACTACCACCCGACCGCGTGGAACCTAAATGGTCCATTCCCACCGCGCAGAGGAGATAGTCTCAAGTCCCAAACAAGGTATCAAACATAAAACACAAGTACTCTCTAAGTCTGGGAAATCCTAAAAGTATACTAACTCAAGGGTTCCAACATAGATAGACATCTAGACCCAGAGGCACCACAAAGACACATAGGAAACCTGCTATGCAAGCGGAAAAGTGTCATCACAAAAGTCATGTAGAAGTTACTCGAGCAATCCCTTAGGAATCTCAGGTCCCTAGTGATCCTTGCGGCCACCAGTATCCTCTCATATTGACGAGGCATACTACAGAATGCAAGGTCGTAACCAGGCGTTCTCTCTACCCCATCCTAGCCTGTACTAGCACTCAAGGTATGGGAGAGAACATACAGTTATCTTATTAGGTTCATTTAAGTCAGTATTTAGGTGAGATGTTTTCACTTGTTAAAACAACTTACAATGGGTTACTCTAGGCAGCCTCTTAGGGCCCCGATCCCCATTGCAAGCCAGTTCTCGACACTACACATAGATAACCTACCCTAGGCTCATGAAATCAAAGAATCATAATAAAATCACCTCAGTCCTATACAAGCAACTGAAAAAAATCATAAATATAATCCACAATCATCACATCAATTCTCCATGAGCAATTGAATAGCATCAAATAATAATCATAATGATCACAACAAATCTCTATCAGCATCTGAAGGCATCAATAATAAATCACAATATCCCATGGTTCTCCAACGAGCAACCAGAAAGAATCCCAATAATAGAACACAAAACTGATCGAAGACTCCAAAATGGTCAATTCAGGTAACTCAAATACGTACACCTCAACTTCACACAAGGAAACTGGAAAACAATAACAAATAGTAAAACATCCATATCATAGAGCATACCATCACATTACCATGGTTGGGTAAAAAAAATCAAGATCCAATCATCATAACATCACATTCACAATCCTGAACCTCTGGTAACAACCTAAAACTAGTCAACACTCTAGGACCACCCAAAACCCCAAACATATAAAGTATAAGGAAAAATAAGGTACAAGCACATGTTTTCAGTTTTAAGTTGAATGTGGGGTTTCAGTTTCCATTTCAAATTTTACTAATAAGTGATAGAATATTTTCATCGTTTTCCTTATAGTAAAATTTAAATAATAGCTTAAGTATAAAACAAATATTTACCCCATGATCAATTTCCTAATTTTACTAAGATAAATATTATTATATTGACTCTAAGCTAATGATGATAAAATTCTCATTGATTTTCATTAATCTAGACTTAAATTAACTGAACGCCTAATTTAAAATAATTAATTAATATTTTTAATTAATTGTACACAATATATATATTATAAACAAAATATTAATAAGTAATATTTTGTATATATATATATATATATATATATATATATATATATAATGTATTATTAATATTAATCTTATTAATAACAATTATTAATAAAATTAATAATAATTATTAATAAATTTAATAATTAAAAGTTATACATATAATAAAAACTATTAATAAATTTTAATAATTTAACAATGATAAAAATAAATAAAACAAAGTTTTTTTATACATTGAAAACATTTATAGCCTGCGCGGCTTCCTATAGACAAAGTTGCCGGTCGCAGGCCAGGTTGCGGCCGCAGCAATAGTACTACGTACTGTTGCTGCTACCGCAATCTATACTGCGGGCAGCGGCGGCAGTTGCCGCAGGCAACAAGTGGGGACGGGGTGGGGTAAAACCCCCCCCTCCCAAAGCCATTTCAATTTTTTTTTTATATATAATTTTTAAAAATATATATATGATACAAACTTCCTGAAAAATGATGTTTTTTATAAAGAAAACGCATTTTTTAATAAAAAAAATGTTTTAACAATAGAATTTCGTACATAATGAATTCGATTGTAAACAAACTTATTTTTAAATGATTATGTATATATATTTACTGTGTAAATATATATATGTATTCATTTACCTATAATTTAGAATTAAATCCGATAGACAAAAATCTAGATCCCCATTTCTTATTTTCTTAACAATATTTTAAGAAGATTTTCCAATAAGATTTCTACCCTTTCTGATACGTTTTCACAATTTACCCTCTATTGGAAATAAATTATATAGATCAAAAATATCCCAAATAGAGAATAATTTTCCAATATCCAGAATTCACAAGCATGATATGGATTCTTTACCAGAATTATCCAGACAATTATTTAACAAACACGAAGAAGACAGGAATTAAAAGAACGTAATTGAATTATGCAAATCTTCACAAGTGTCTACCTGGACACTGATGCTAATCTGCTATGCTCCAAAAATCTGTAGAAAACAATTCCCCTTTCAAAACCTTTCCTTCTCTGAAATTTTCCTTCCTTTCTTCAAAATTCCCCCGCCCCTTGAAAAATGAACCCCCAATTTGTGATAAAGGAGTTCTCTTCCTATAATCGGGGCACTAATTGTGCATTCCCCTCAGAGAACTCTTTGCTCACACCTTTTTAACTCTTTGTTAACTTTCATTTATCTTTTCTATTATTTTTGCATTCATCTTTTCATGCACATTAAGTTGAATTATTAAAAAACTTTATTTAATATTCCACTTGACTTCTATTTTAAATTAATTTATTACTTTAATCTCATGTGCACTTTATGAAATTAAAATAACATTATTATTTTCTATTATATTATCTTTTAATTTATTTCTCATATTTAAACTCATGCTTGGATCACGCGATCTAGAAACCTTTAATAATTTAATATCTTTCAACTTTTAATTTATTTTAGAAACTTAATTGATAACATATTTAATTATTTTAAATAAAAATAATATTTAGCATTTATTTAAAAATGAACTCTAAATATATTATTATTAAATTAAATAAATATTATCATGTTCTAAATTTATCTTTAAACTTTTATTTCCAAATTTAATTCTTTTATTTAATTAATTTCTCAATTAATTAAATATAATTAAATATGAAAATGTCATAATAATTTTTCATTAAATTAAATCATTAATTAATCCTTTTAATTAAACTTAATTAATAAAAAGTACACCAAGAACTCATAAAGCAACCTACGAAAACCCATCATAGAAAAATACATACTAAATAAAACAAAAGGGTTATAATCACGAAATAACATCATTTGATGCATTCGGAGGGTACTTAACTCAGATACTTGTCCTAATTATCAATGAGGACAATTGGCTAAAGGGTTTAGGATTTGGACTTAAGAGTTTATCTCCTCTTTCTTACCATTGAGATAATGCGATAGGGTACGCTCATCCTGGCAATTCAGGGAAGTCGATACTCAGTACCTGCAACCTGCATAAAATCCACGCATGTACAGACACAATATTCTAAGCTAAACATACAATGGCAGGAAGTGGTGCATCGTGTAGATCTCGACTAGCAGGTGACTACAATTCCCTTCCTTAACCACATCAGAAACACCATACATAAAGAAAACAAACACACACACCATACACATGCAGTATGGGGTAAGTATCCATAAGAAAGCACATGTGATAATAAACCATCTAACTAATCATCATCGATAATTGAAAACATTGAATAATCATCATACATGCATGAAATATAGAGTACCAAGTAATCTCATCATATAATAAATTGAGTGTAAAAAAACATCTGATAATCTGAAAGTAATGCTACTAAACATCAAGTATAAAACTAGCCTAAAAGAGTTTGGCAATTAAAACAAAATGTGAACTAGGGGCAGGCACTACATTCACCCCCCCTAGACTTAAGCTTACTCCTAGAAGCATACATGAACGATAAAACTAAGGGTCTCACTGTGTGGGTCCCTTGGGAACCTTTCCCCTGCAGGAGGATATGTCTCCACTGAGAACACTCTTTGGGATCTACCCATATCGCCAACCGTAGGTTCTGAAGCTGCGGGTCTCTAATCCAAGGGTTGAGGTTTCCTTTGAGGACAATGAGACACCTTATGTCCACGTTGTCCACATATGAAACACTCTCCCTCGAAGCTCCTCTGAACTTTAGGTGTACTAGACTGCAAGAAACTACACCCACTAGGATAAGGCTGAACACTTTGAGACGGTCGATCATACTGGTTAGGCTTGTCGCTATGAACCTTGTGATAGATCCTAGCATTGGAACCATTGCCACCACACTATGCTGGAGGATAAGTTTCCTCCTGCCGCTGATTACCCCCAGAAGGAGGTTTCCTATTGCCACCTACACCTTGATTACCCAGATATGGCTGGTAACACTGGTGGTGCTTATTACGCCATGCATTACTAGCTTGACGAGAGTTCATGCTCTTAGGTCTATGCTCAAGTCCTGCCCGAGGTTCTCTATCATGGTCATGAACAAGAGGTAGGCGATCAATGATGGTCTGCAACATTTGCCTCAGATCATCCTCCTCAGAGACAACTTGTTGCTCTCTATAGTACTCTTCCTGATGCTCATTGACATGCTCTACCCTATTCCCATCTTGGATAGGTTCTTCATGGATATACTCATGGAAACTGATAGCTCTGTCTCATCCATGGCCTTTACCATGGTCTAGGCTATGGCTTATAAAAGAAGATCTCGCCCCAGATATCATCCTACCATAATATATAGATACAAGATGGTATCATAAGCATACACATATTACTTTAAATCACTTAGAGCAATATAATTCTGGTTTAATAGTAAACCGAGAACCATATTGATCCAACATGCATCCTTCCTAACAAATATTGAAATTGATCACCTAAACTCTCTAAACAAAATCAACATAATACTCCCAAGGATAATCAAAGCACACTACTTTAAAGCATGGACAATAGATACATGTTTTACAAACAAGCTAGTTTCAATTTTCAGTTTGCCTATAATTTTAGTTTAAGTATAATTTCAGTTTTGAAGTCTAAGTGTTGAAGTATGAAAAATATGCAACTAACAATTTAAGTTATGTTTTAGTTCAACTAGTTTCAAGTTTCAGTTTGAAAGAGATACACATAATAGTTTAAGGTTTGCATTTTTGTTCAACTAGTTAACACTAGTGGCGTTCCAATATACCCAGAGCTCCCAATGTAGAAACTCGAGCTTTGATACCAGATGTAACGCCCCGCCAAGGGATCCAAAATAATTAACCTAAATTTTTACTTAGTTTGCTCAACAATTTTTTCTTTTTAAAGTAAGAATGTATAACATACACATCAAACACATGGTAGTGGAAGCAATAACATGTAATCATCAACAAACATACATCACAAGTTATATTCCTTAAGGATCCCAAGATGTTGAGTCACATTTAAATTTATTTAATTCTAAGACTAACAACTACCACATACATATGAAAGAATAATTAGAAAGTCCAATGTCCATAATATACATTTGTTCCTAATGCCTCTTGGAAAATTAATTTGGAATGCTCAATCATCCACTGTACATGTCACAGGGTATGAAAGGCTTAAAAGAATATGCATATGTAAAAATAAAGATACATCATCCTCAAATCCATGATACGAAGTACAGTAAAATAAATGAAACCATATACCATACTTGATACATCCATCCATCATAAAAGATATAAACATCCAACATGAAATAAAACTATCCATCCATCATAAAACACAACTAATCTATGTGCGTGGTTCCTCCCAACCATCAATAACATCATTAGACCATCATGGGCCCTAGTCATCCCCCACGCGTAACATCCCAATTCATCGAAGAGATCATCGGTAGTATAGTAATAGGGACATCACTCCTAAAACATACTACATTATATGCATAAAGAAATCTAACATGCTACCACATACGCATAAAGAATTCTAACATGCAAGAATAAAGCATAAGATGATCCTCCAAAGTAGAACACATCACCTAAACATTATGAACAAGCATCCCAAGAAGCTCCAGCCATGGTAGCACCAGTCAGATCTCAAATGGTAAGAGTAAAAGCACTACCACCCGACCGCATGGAACCTAAATGGTCCATTCCCACTGCGCTGAGGAGATAGTCTCACGTCCCAAACAAGGTATCAAACACAAAACAAAAGTACTCTCTAAGTCTGGGAAATCCTAAAAGTATACTAACTCAAGGGTTCCAACATAGATAGACATCTAGACCCAGAGGCACCACAAAGACACGTAGGCAACCTGCTATGCAAGCGGGAAAGTGTCATTGCAAAAGTCACGTAGAAGTTACTCAAGCAATCCCTTAGGAATATCGGCTCCCTAGTGATCCTTGCAGCCACTAGTATCCTCTCATATTGACGAGGCATACTACGGAATGCAAGGTCGTAATCAAGCGTTCTCTCTACCCCATCCTAGCCTGTACTAGCACTCAAGGTATGGGAGAGAACATACAGTTATCTTATTAGGTTCATTTAAGTCAGTATTTAGGTGAGATGTTTTCACTTGTTAAAACAACTTACAATGGGTTACTCTAGGCAGCCTCTTAGGGCCCCGATCCCCATTGCAAGCCAGTTCTCGACACTACACATAGATAACCTACCCTAGGCTCATGAAATCAAAGAATCATAATAAAATCACCTCAGTCCTATACAAGCGACTGAAAAACATCATAAATATAATCCACAATCATCACATCAGTTCTCCATGAGAAATTGAATAGCATCAAATAATAATCATAATGATCACAACAAATCTCTATCAGCATCTGAAGGCATCAATAATAAATCACAATATCCCATGGTTCTCCAATGAGCAACCAGAAAGAATCCCAATAATAGAACACAAAACTGATCGAAGACTCCAAAATGGTCAAGTTAGGTAACTCAAATACGTACATCTCAACTTCACACGAGGAAACTGGAAAGCAATAACAAATAGTAAAAATCCATATCATAGAGCATACCATCACATTACCATGATTGGGTAAAAAAAATCGAGATCCAATCATCATAACATCATATTCACAATCCTGAACCTCTTGTAACAACCTAAAACTGGTCAACACTCTAGGACCACCCAAAACCCCAAACATATAAAGTATAAGGAAAAACAAGGTACAAGCACATGTTTTCAGTTTTAAGTTGAATGTGGGGTTTCAGTTTCCATTTCAAATTTTACTAATAAGTGATAGAATATTTTCATCGTTTTCCTTATAGTAAAATTTAAATAATAGCTTAAGTATAAAACAAATATTTACCCGATGATCAATTTCCTAATTTTACTAAGATAAATATTATTATATTGACTCTAACCTGATGATGATAAAATTCTCATTGATTTTCATTAATCTAGACTTAAATTAACTGAATGCCTAATTTAAAATAATTAATTAATATTTTTAATTAATTGTACACAATATATATATTATAAACAAAATATTAATAAGTAATATTTTGTATATATATATATATATAATGTATTATTAATATTAATCTTATTAATAACAATTATTAATAAATTTAATAATTAAAAGTTATACATATAATAAAAACTATTAATAAATTTTAACAATTTAACAATGATAAAAAAATAAAACAAAGTTTTTTTAAACATTGAAAACATTTATAGCCCGCGCGGCTTCCTATAAACAAAGTTGTCGGCCGCAGCAACAGTACTACGTACAATAGAATTTCGTACATAGTGAATTTGATTGTAAACAAACTTATTTTTAAATGAATATTTATATATATTTACTGTGTAAATATAAATATGTATTCATTTACCGATAATTCAAAATTAAATCTGATAGACAAAAATGTAGATCCCCATTTCTTATTTTCTTAACAATATTTTAAGAAGATTTTCCAATAAGATTTCTACCCTTTCTAATACGTTTTCACAATTTACCCTCTATTGGAAATAAATTATATAGATCAAAAATATCCCTAATACAGAATAATTTTCCAATATCTAGAATTCACAAGCATGATATGGATTCTTTACCAGAATTATCCAGACAATTATTTAGCAAACACAAAGAAGACAGGAATTAAAAGAACGTAATTGAATTATGCAAAAATTCACAAGTGTCTACCTGGACACTGATGCTAATCTGCTACGCTCCAGAAATCTGTAGAAAACAATTCCCCTTTCAAAACCTTTCCTTCTCTGAAATTTTCCTTCCTTTCTTCAAAATTCCCCCGCCCCTTGAAAAATGAACCCCCAATTTGTGATAAAGGAGTTCTCTTCCTATAATCGGGGCACTAATTGTGAATTCACCTCAAAGAACTCTTTGCTCACACCTTTTTAACTCTTTGTTAACTTTCATTTATCTTTTATTTTATTTTTGCATTCATCTTTTCATGCACATTAAGTTGAATTATTAAATAACTTTATTTAATATTCCACTTGACTTCTATTTTAAATTAATTTATTACTTTAATCTCATGTGCACTTTATGAAATTAAAATAACATTATTATTTTCTATTATATTATCTTTTAATTTATTTCTCATAGTTAAACTCATGCTTAGATCATGCGATCTAGAAACCTTTAATAATTTAATATCTTTCAACTTTTAATTTATTTTAGAAACTTAATTGATAACATATTTAATTAATTTAAATAACAATAATATTTAACATTTATTTAAAAATGAACTCTAAATATATTATTATTAAATTAAATAAATATTATCATGTTCTAAATTTATCTTTAAACTTTTATTTCCAAATTTAATTCTTTTATTTAATTAATTTCTCAATTAATTAAATATAATTAAATATGAAAATGTCATAATAATTTTTCATTAAATTAAATCATTAATTAATCATTTTAGTTAAACTTAATTAATAAAAAGTACACCAAGAACTCATAAAGCAACCTACAAAAACCAATCATAGAAAAATACATAGTAAATAAAACAAAAAGGTTATAATCACGAAATAACATCATTTGATGCATTCGGAGGGTACTAAAAAAAAAGATTATTTTATATTAAAACAAACAAAAACAATGTCCTCACATATATTCAGATATTTGATCTATCTATTTAACTTGTAAATAGACATCAATGTTCATTCTGAACCTCATTCTTACCTGATATCCCCATCAGCAAACTGTCATGTCCCCTTTTCAAATAATTAAAAATAATAATTTTTTCTAAGGCAGGCAGGCCCAAAAAAGGTGTAGTTTCAGAAAAAGGGGATAATCTTTGGAGGCTAATGGACTAATAAATGAAAATTATTATTAAAATATGTTTCATTAACCCCTCTTGGATGTGAGTTAGGATTATGCCCTCTTTTAAGGGGTTTGGAGGCATTTTGGGCTCATTCCAGAACTTGATTTTGCTCATTTCTTTGTTATTCTTCAAAGGCTGCCAAACCTGTGGAGAAGGAGACCCAAGAACGAGAGTTTGCAGGTTTCCAGGGAGACCCAAGAATGGGAGTTTGTAGGTTTCCAAGAAGGCTAAGGATGGGAGTTTGAAGCCATTCCATATGCATGCTCATGCAGAGTTTGCCTTTGTGCTGAACAGTGCAGATTTGTGAATTTTTGGGTGTGTTTTTTTGTAAGAGTTTGGTGTTTCCAGTTGAGTATTTCATATCAGTTTGGGTTGCTGTTGTATATCAGACTTTTAAATGTTAAAATAGAGCTTAATATATGTATTTGGATGTGATTATACTTCTGTGATATATTATTAAGTTTTTGTGGTGATTCCGGGCTATTTTGTGCTATTTTTGGGAGCCCGATGAGCATTGTTTTTGTCCTTCGTTTGGGAGCTATTGTGTGCATGTTATACAGATCTGAAAATATCATTTTATAGGCTGTTATGCTGCTCAAATTTCTATAAAAATGTCCACTTTCAGATTTATTAATAATATGTGAAGTTGTGAAATTTTTGGCACTATTTTCGGCATACCCGATTTGGGGTTTATTGAGAAATTGGTGGATCTTTGAAAGATTGGTTGTTTGATCTTAAAGATCCAATTAGAGGTTAGAAATATCATACAAAACTAGTAAAGGGACATTTCACAAACTTGCAACCTTGTTAATTCCTCTAAAGCATTTACATAACTTCTTGAGTCATAAGTGTAGGGCCCATTTGCCGTTACACCAAAAGCCATGACTGTTAGTGAACATGGAACACCACATAATTAACCACCTGTGGGTAGGGGAGCACGTCGCATCACCCAACAATCTCCCCCTCGACGCGCATACCAGGTGCTTACGCGGGTTGAGAAGGCACCGGGGAGATTTGAACCCATGACCAGGCCAAAACCAGGCTCTGATACCAATTGTAGGGCCCATTTGCCATTACACCAAAAGCCATGACTGTTAGTGAACATGGAACACCACATAATTAACCACCTGTGGGCAGGGGAGCACGTCGCATCACCCAACAATAAGCAACAAGAAAACAACATACAACCTTAAGGGACTGTAATGACAACCTAAGCTCTATGTCAAAGATTATAAAACATTGAAACTCACTACGAAGGGAGACAAGATTCAAGGTGAAACTCAATCTATTGTTCCATGTATTCATTTCCTTGAAATTAATACAATCATATGCATGAACTGAAAGACATGAAAATACCAAACATATCAGAACTATCTGTACTATACTTCTTAATGATGTTCACATAGGAGAAATTTGTTGAAGAATGAAGGTGGAATTACAGTTCTGGATCCAAAGAAGTGGTATCACCGAATCACTGAAATGTCCAACCAACAATGGTCTCACAATAACAAAAAATTGGAACCCTTACAATGACAAAAATAAAGAATGATATAGACCAAATGAATTCTCAGATCTGTTCTAAAGATGACAAGTGTCCACTTGGAATTCAATCTCCTGCAACTGGAAAACGTCTCTCTTCTTTCTTCCCATTTTGATTTGATCTTGTTTCATCATTTTCTATAACAAACTTGCAAAATATCCCTTTCTAAATGATGAAAACTATGTGAGTCACCAAAATATCCGATTGTCCCATGAAAATAATGGTGAAATTTCAATTTTTACGAAGTGAATGTGTTCAAATTTTGACCCATGCTGCATTTCAACTATTTTTTAACCATATTCAAATCAAAATCATGTCAAAAATCAAATCTGAACTTCCTAGTCTGAATATAGTTGCAATTCAGGTACCTTAGACAAATCCCCCTATAGCTTGAACCAGTGGCATTCTGTGTATAGACAAACTTTAGAATCAGAAAGTTCATCTTTTGTCGATTTCAGCGATATATAACATTCCCTATTTTTCCTATCAGAAACCCTTCCAAAGTCAATTTAAAAAATACTCCTCTAGCTAGAAAACTTTGGTCTACAACTTCAAATTTTAAATTTTTCAAAAATTTAAATAAATCTAAAGTTTGAACTTTAGAGTTAACCCCCTTTTGATTTAAATGGAATTCTGAATGCCACAGTTTTGAAAACAATTTTAAAATTATTTTATTTTTATCCAACCCTTCAATTCTGAGGTCAAACCTTTGTTGGCCAAGTGACATGTGTCGCTCATTGATTGGTTTAGGCTGGTATAGTTACTACCTCATCACTACACCCGAGCCTCGCTACCTTGCTCGCTTTCTCACATTTTTTGAACTCCGCACAACTCCGTTTTGTAGGAATGCGACAACCAAATGATCAAGCCACGTGTCATCAATCATATGCATCTTGCCTCTAAGTGCCACATCATCACCCTTGCATTTTTTCCTATTTTCATTCGTTGATGCCGTCACATTACCCTCGGGACCCACTCCGCCAGTTTTCAAGGTTTTTCGACAGGGCGCTATGTCGCCATCGAAAAACCTTGCCATTTTCCAATGGCACCATAGCGCCTTGCCAGATTTTCTAACTTTTTGGCGACCTAGTTCCATGTTGATGTCATCATGCTTGGATTGCATGTTTGGTCAAAATTTAGCGCTCAGCTAGTTGACGTCATCCACAATAGGCTTTCCTCGTTTACCACGCATAGGACCCGCATGCATGCTACAACCTTTCAAAAGGCCTATCTCTCAATTCATTGTACATTGCACACAAGATATTATTTAAAGACTTTAAAAGTCTTACCCATGGGCAATGTGGGATAAACACTCACTGGCTTTTCTTCTCTCCCACACGGATTTGTCTTTGATTGTGTATGGAGGTCTTTAAATGTCTTCTTTCAACATTTTCGTAGCTTTCCTTCTATGCGTGGGGTTGGGGCTCTGTTCTTAACTAGTGGATTCCCTTTTAAAAACTACAGGCTCTACCTTCAACCGATGGCTTGTGCTTTTGACTGCTCTGCATGATACGATTGACTGAGGTTGCTTTGCTCATGTGGTTCTTTTTTTAACTGCAGCTTCACTTGCGTTTAACTGCGTGATCCTTTTAATTAAAAATTTCCTCTTATCATTTGCACTGATTACTGGATGTGGGTTGTCTATTTTCTCATGGCACTACCTTCCTTTTGCATTGACTTCTCTGAGTTCACCATGCATGGGGTTCTTATTTCATTATGCATGATCTTGTTCTTTTATGCCCTCTGGCTACTATGAGAAGACGTGGAGTCCTTTTTATTAGTTTCTTTCCTGCTTTCAAAACACTGAGCATCCCTCTTGTTGGCGTGTTGAATCTGATACATGGGGATTACTTTTTTAACTACGGGTCTCTCTTTTCACTACATGTCTGCTCCCATCTTCCTTGTAGGTTGTCATGGATGTCTTTGTGTTTTGACGTGATTGACCACTTTCAATGCTGCATGGTCTCTCCTTTTACCTTTAATGCTAGCGGTTATGGATGTCCTCTGCTACTATCAGTGTGCATGCTTCTTCCTTTTGCTATACATTTCTCATCTGCTTTAACCATATGCAGGTTCTCCTTTCTCACATGGCGGTTTTCTTTCTTGCCCAGGGTCTTCTTTTCAAACACTAATTTTGCTCTATCATGGGTGTGGATGGTTGCATTGATTCAGAGACTGCCAACTTAGTGAGAACCTTCTTTTTAATGGATTTCATTTTCTTGGAATCTGAATATTCTGATAATGAATCCACTCTCACTAAATTTTTTTTCCTTAAAACCCCTTTTTATGTTGCATTACAAATATCAACAGAATACCATGATGTTGATCTGCTATGAGCATCATTAATCATATTGGTAGTGTGTACTTGGTGTCACATGTGAGGTCCTTCATTAGATGAACCTTGGAATATAGGTGTTCCAAGTCTTTGTAACCTTCAGAGACCTCTTCTGATTTTCACTTGACTCCAAGCAACCTCCATATCCTTTAATGAAATGTGTCTTATTCTCATAAGGTGCAGCTTCTAATCATTATTACCTGCTCTTGATCATTGTAATAATAGACCTATTTTACTTCCTTTATAAACTTCATTCTTCTTGTACTTAGTTCCCTGTTTCACATTATCAAGACACCCACAAGATTCAACAAAGCTCACGCACATCTGATGGAATCGGTCTAGCCCCAAAGTAGGTTTGGCTAATTTTTTTTTTTTTTTCAAACACCTGAACTAGCAAACTGATCCATTCATCACCTTAGACTGATTAGAATCAAGTTCAATCAGTGAAAAAAAACATTAAAGCTCATTTTATCACTTTTTGCTAACTGTCACATCTGCGCCAGGAGGTCTATTGATTGGCCTTAAAAATTGACTAGAACACTTGATCGGGCTTTGAAAATTGGCACATTGATTCTTCATTCTGCATACTTTCACCCTATTAGATCTCATCTTATGAAAAATTCCTAGTCAAAAGATATTCACCATCAAAGTTGCCTCCTCAGAATTACCTGCAAGTAAACAAGTTAGAAAACAACAAACTGGGTTCAGATTTGGCCTTGAAAACTGGGCAAATGAGCACATGGGAAAATGAAAATTGGGGCATTGGTTCTCTGTCATGAGGAAATTATGAATCTATGATTGGGGCTCATGACGAATAACTGGGTGCAAATAGAAGACGTTCAAAGTAGGCTACTCAGAATTTTCCAACTAGGAACACTGATTGAAAAGGGATTTTGGCAAATGGAAATGACCTGGAAAAGTGTGCATATAGATTCGTTATGTCTTACAAACTGACACAGATGGAGAATTTTTGGAGTACAACATAGTGGTACAATCCATTCGATCTCACCAGTCATGGCTTATGAGTTATAACATCACGAATAGGGGTTTCGAAAAATCTGCATATATTGACACCAGTAAAAAGATACAAATTCCATTTGGAATCACGTTCGAAAGCTGATCAAACGGATTCATCATAAGCTGAAACTTAAAACATAACAAGTCTCTGACATCTATAATGCAATACAAAATGAATTTTAACATTTTGGTCAATTGGGTCAAAATTATAGCATGTCAAACATGGCTTCCCAGAAATGTGTGCAAAGTGCAAAAGTATGAAAACAATAACTGACCAACTTTGAGGGATTCAAAATGTAGTCAAATGGACTTGAAATGACTCGAAATCTAAAAAATAGGTTCTCAGGTATGGACACTAGGCATTCCAAAAGCGGTGAGTCCTAAAACATTTTTGGATGCAAGATATTCACTGGCAAACAGGGCCTGCTGTCGCTATTTGACACCGAGGGTAAAATGCAAATTTGAAATTTGCTCAAAATAGGACCTCACCAAATGACTTGGAATAATGCTTTCACATCATAGAACATTTAAACACATTGAATGGAGGGTGTTAGAAACATTGAACACCTCTTGGGGCCTCAAATTGATAGCCGGGTTCATACGCATCAAAAAGCATTTATAGGCTTGATTTTTTTTTCAAAATTTTCTAGAAGTGACTAAAAATGAAGCATGCAATTTTTAGTCCCAACAGTGGCTCTGTCTGGGGATGCATGCCCCTTGCAGGCATGGCAAGATTTTAGATCTTTGGAGGAAGCAGACCACACACCTGACAACAAAAACTTTGTCGAACAGCTTTATTGAAAGCAAGAAACAACTACTCCTACTATTTACAAACGATGGCCCCGAGCCACCGAAAAGTTTTCAAAACTTCTTAATTTTCATTTACATTCTCCTGAGGTAAACTGAAATTCTCATTCTCATTTTTGTCACCCAACACATCAACATTTGCAATCAGCTCATTAGGCAAAACAAAACTATCATCATCTTCATAGTGCATATAAAAACTTGAATTACTTTCTTTGTCTTGCTCACTATGAAAATATGAATCAGTGTGATCATAATAACTTACATCAAACTGAAACTGATCACCACTAACTAACTCATAGACACCTTCAACTGGAAACACAAAATCTTGGTATTCTACTTTGTTCAACGAGTTACATGAGTCAGATTGTAACTCACCTTGTGCCTCTGAATATGAAGAATGTATAAACTCTGATCATTGCCTACTTGAAACCATGTTACTCATCGAATCAAATTTATCCTTTGCTGAAACCTCTTCACATTCAAACAACTGATTAGTCACCAAAATTGAAAACTCATTCTAAAAGTGCTAATTTAAACTATGTTGATCACTATCATCTTCTTCATCAAACTGAAAGTCAAAATACACCTTGAAATTATCTTCACAAGACTTATCAGCATATAAAGAAAACCCATAATCTAATTGACAATATTCACTATTTTCCTCTTCATCATATGAAACATCAAAACAATGTTCAACAAGATCAACATAAAAAGAATCTGAAATAGCATTAACCTTCCCCTCATTAATATTCCCCACATCCAACAAATCATCATGTGCAAAGACATTTGAGGTACTGTCGTCTACACCTCCAAAGTCTAACAAAGATTGTTCAAATTCTACCTATTTTTCCACATCAAACTTTGGGGAATTGATTTGACTGAATGAGAAATCATTATGAGATAAAATATGAGGATCCTTAGAAATACTTACATGCTTTTCAAACTCATGAGCCAACAATTCTGAGATTTCATTGGAGCTCAAGAAGATTGCCTCACAAATCTTCTCTCAGTTGTGGTTATCATCTGGATAACATGAAGAACTTACAATAGCAAGATCCTTAGTGTAACAATATGGAAAATCAACATTATTACAACATTCTTACAAAATCATCTAGTTGCTATTACCTGATTCATTAACATTTGAATCCACCTCTTCACATTCAGAAGATAGATTATCTTGCTCTACGGACTCATTGTATTCATTACTACCTTGTCTTTCAGCACATTCATTATCATCAGAAGACATAACATGAAATCTATAATCATCATCTTCCATCTCCTCAATGAATCTTTCAATTTGTAAAAACCTTTGTAATCTTATAGGTGCTAGTCAATTGACTGAATCAAGCACTAGAACATCAAGGAAAACACTAGGCAGGGAAGATTCCTTAGGTCTACAATGAAAAGGCATCTTACTGATTACTAATTTAAACCTTAAATAACATTGTTCGACACTTAGACCTTGAGTACTGCCTACTGCAATTCTTATAAGACCAACAATCCTTTTGTAGACCATTGTATTCAACATAGCAATGTTATTATTCACAGTTTCTAAACTCTCAGAATTTGGGAAACTAATCTTAGATCTAAGATCTAACTCCATTATAAAGCAAAACTTCTACCTCTTCCTTCTAGTGCTGAAAATCACTTAATAGCGGCAACTTTTTTAAACACTTGACTTCCATGAAAAGAAGCATGAAAATCAAAATACCTCAATTGCTGATGCTAAACTTTGATCTACTGACTTGGCATAGGTGTAAGATTGAAAATTCTTTACACCACTGATCAAACTTTGTAGAGTCGCCACCTCCTTTGCAAGAGGAACAAAATAATCACTGCTATGTTTCACTTTTTACATTTCAATTTCTTTATAATAGTAGATTGCAAAAAACACTATAAAACTCATCAAGAATTTAAAACTTCCTTTCCAAGATCTATCAATAGTTTCAGATCTACCCATACAACTGAAAATCCTTCAAAAACTTTTGCAATGAAATCAACTAGGAACAACTGGTACAGAGATTTGAGAGTTGCCACTCACACTTTGTGAGAAATAAAACATAATTTGTCACTTGAAAAATATGAACCAGACCTTCAATGTAGGAGAAACTTGTAGATCATTAACACTTTGAAAAGAAACTAGACTTTATAAATCAATTCTTGACTCTGAAACTTTCTCAATAGTATTTGCAAACTGAACTGATTGAAGATACACCTATAACAGTCATAGCACACAATTTTCATCCAATTTTACAACATACTGCTGACAATGAATAAAGGTTAACTGGGGAACATGAAACTTCAGCAAGGAAAAGGAACACATCTTGCTCTAGATTTGCTATATCCAATCTGTTTCAAGGCAGAGATTTTGGTTCTTTCTATATGCAACTCCCCAACAGAGTTGCCATTTTGTTGGTGACTTGGATGGGCAAAACCCAACTGAAAATAGGACTGAAATTTTCAACTTATATACCAGATATTCTTGTCCTTTTAACAGTGATTTACTTCACTATCATTCCCTAGCAGAGTCACCATCTTGTTGGTGTTTGAAAACGCTGGAGGTTTTTCAATTATCCCACTGAGAAAGTGACACATCTAGGGGCAGCTAACTCCCATTTTCAACATGACATTTCAGACAACAGACCAACTATAAGGCATGACCCTTCTTCTACTTCAGGCTCTGCTAAACCTAGGAAGTTGGACCTTAGATTCAATTGATACCGTACCAGTGCAAAAACATATTCCTGAATCTATTAAGCAGATAAAACCCTTATATTTCCTAGTAACTCATGAAATGACACAGATCTGTGGTAGCTAAATGTAGATCTAGAATATTCACAAGCTGAGTGGTGGCATTCTATTATGGTTCTTCAACATAAAATGAAAGAACGTTTGATTAATAATGTTGATTCCAACAAACCCTCAGATATGCAGCAGTAAGACTTAATGATCCTGTAGCTGATCAGTGCCTTAACCATTGGGTAAATCCATTAATTAAAAACATACATATGGATATCTGATACTTATACATATATTTAGATATTTGATCTATCTATTTAACTTGTAAATAGACATCGATGTTCATTCTGAACCTCATTCTTACCTGATATCCCCATCAGCAAACTTGCAACCCTGTTAATTTCCCCGAAGCATTTACATAACTTCTTGAGTCATAGGCAACCACAAAAAACATACAGCCTTAAGGGACTGCAACTACAACCTAAGCTCTATGTCAAAGATTATAAAACATTGAAACTCACTAAGAAGGGAGACAAGATTCAAGGTGAAACTCAATCTGTTGTTCCTTGTATTCATTTCCTTGAAATTAATACAGTCATATGGATGAACTAAAAGACATGAAAATACCAAACATATTAGAACTATCTATACTATACTTCTTAATGCTGCTCACATGGGAGAAATTTGCTAAAGAATGAAGGTGGAATCACAGTTCTGGATCCAAAGAAGTGGTATCATAGAATGATTAAAACTTCCAACCAACAATGGTCTCACAGTAACAAAAAACTAGAACCCTTACAATGATAGAAAGAAAGAATGATATAGACCAAATGAATTCCTGGATCTGTTCTGAAGATGACAAGTGCCCACTTAGAATTTAATCTCCTGCAACTGGAAAACCTCTCTCTTCTTTCTTCCCATTTTGATATGATCTTGTTTCATCATTTTCTATAACAAACTTGAAAAAATCCCTTTCTAAATGATGAAAACTGTGTGAGTCACCAAAATATATGATTGTCCCATGAAAATAATGGTGAAATTTCAATTTTTACTGAGTGAATGTGTTCAAATTTTGACCCATGATGCATTTCACCTATTTTTTAACCATATTCAAATCAATATCATGTCAAAAATCAAATATGAACTTCTTGGTCTGAATATAGTTGCAATTTAGGTACCTAAGACAAATGCCCCTATAGCTTGAACCAGTGGCATTCTGTGTAGAAAAAAAGTTTCGAATCAAAAAGTTTGTCTTTTGCCAATTCTGGCAATATATGACATCGCCTATTTTTCCTAACAAAAACCCCTCCAAAGTCAATTTAAAAAATACTCCTCTGGCTAGAAAACTTTGGTCTACAACTTCAAATTTTAAATTTTTCAAAAAATTAAATAAATCTAAAGTTTAAACTTTAGAGTTAACCCCCTTTTGATTTAGATGGAATTCTTAACATGACAGTTTTGAAAACAATTTTAAAATGAAAATTTAAAATTATTTTATTTTTATCCAACCCTTCAATTCTGAGGTCAAACCTCTGTTGACCAAGTGACACGTGTCACTCATTGATTGGCTCAGGCTGGTATAGTTACTACCTCAACACTACACCCGAGCCCGGCTACCTTGCCCACTTTCCCACATTTTTAAAACTCCACGCAACTCCATTTTGTGGGAATGCACCAACCAGACGATCAAGCCACGTGTCATCAATCAGATGCATCTTGCCTCTGAGTGCCACATCATAATCCTTGCATTTTTTCCTATTTTCATTCGTTGATGCCATCACATTACCCTCGAGACCCACTCCGCCACCTTGCCAGATTTTCTAACTTTTCGGCGACCTGGTTCCATGCTGATGTCATCATGCTTGGATTGCATGTTTGGTCAAAATTTAGCGCTCAGCTAGTTGACATCATCCACAATAGGCTTTCCTTGTTTAGCGCACACATGACCCACATGCATGCTATAGCCTTTCAAAAGGCCTCTTTCTTAATTCATTGTACATTGCACACAAGATATTATTTAAAGACTTTAAAAGTCTTACCCATGGGATATGTGGGATAAACACTCACTGGCTTTTCTTCTCTCACGCATGGATTTGTCTTTGATTGCATATGGAGGTCTTTAAATGTCTTCTTTCAACATTGTCGTAGCTTGCCTTCTATGCGTGGGGTTGGGGCTCTGTTCTTAACTAGTGGATTCCCTTTTAAAAATTGTAGGCTCTACCTTCAACCAGTAGCTTGTGCTTTTGACTGCTCTGCGTGATACGATTGAGTGAGGTTGCTTTGCTCACGTGGACCCCTGCTCTTTTTTTAACTGCAGCTTCACTTGCGTTTAACTACGTGATCCTTTTAATTAAAACTTTCCTCTTATCATTTGAGCTGACTGCTGAATGTGGGGCATCTATTTTCTCATGGAACTGCCTTCCTTTTGCATTGACTTCTCTAAGTTCACCATGCATGGGGTTCTTATTTCATTATGCATGATCTTGTTCTTTTATGCCCTCCGACTGCTATGAGAAGACGTGGAGTCCTTTTTATTAGTTTCTTTCCTGCTTTCAAAACACTGAGCGTCCTTCTTGTTGGCATGTTGAATCTGATACATGGGGATTACTTTTTTAACTATGGGTCTCTCTTTTCACTGCATGTCTGCTCCCCTCTTCCTTGTAGGTTGTCATGGATGTCTTTGTGTTTTGACGTGATTGACCACTTTCAATGCTGTGTGGTCCCTCCTTTTACCTTTAATGCTAGCGGTTATGGATGTTCTCTGCTACTATCAATGTGCATGCTTCTTCCTTTTGCTATATGTTTCTCATCTGCTTTAACCATACGTAGGTTATCCTTTCTCACATGGTGATTTTCTTTCTTGCACAAGGTCTTCTTTTCAAACACTAATTTTGCTTTATCATGGGTGTGGATGGTTGTATTGATTCAGAGACTGCCAACTTAGTGAGAACCTTCTTTTTAATGGATTTCATTTACTTGCAATCCAAATATTCTCATAATGAATCCACTCTCACTAAAACTTTTTCCTTAAAACCCCTTTTTATGTTGCATTACAAATATCAACATAATACCATGATGTTGATCCACTGTGAGTATCATTAATCATATTGGTAGTGTGTACTTGGTGTTACATGTGAGGTCCTTCATTAGATGAACCTTGGAATATAGGCATTCCAAGTCTTTGTAACCTTCAAAGACCTCTTCTGATTTTCACTTGACTCCAAGCAACCTCCATATCCTTTAATAAAATGTGTCCTGTTCTCATAAGGTGTAGCTTCTAATCATTATTACCCGCTCTTGATCATTGTAATAATAGACCTATTTTACTTCCTTTATAAACTTCATTCTTCTTGTACTCAGTTCCCTGTTTCACATTATCAAGACAGCCTCAGGATTCAACAAAGCTCAAGCATATCTGATGGAATCAGCCAGGCCCCAAAGTAGGTCCGGCTAAATTTATTTTTGTTTTCAAACACCTGAACTAGAAAATTGATCCATTCATCACCTCAGAATGATTAGAATCAAGTTCAATCACTGAAAACAAAAATTAAAGCTCATTATCACTTTTTGCAAACTGTCACATCTGTGCCAGGACGTTTGTTGACTAGCCATCAAAACTAACCAGAACACCTGATTGGGCTCTAAAAATTGGCACATTGATTCTTTGTTCTGCATAATTTCACCCTATCAGATCTCGTCTTATGATGAATTCCCAGTCAAAAGATATTCGCCATTAAAGTTGCCTTCCTAGAATTACCTGCAAGTAAACAAGTCAGAAAACAACAAACTGGGTTCGGATTTGGCCTTGAAAACTGGGCAAATGAGCACATGGGAAAATGAAAATTGGGGCATTGGTTCTCTATCATGAGGACATTATGAATCTATGATTGGGGCTCATGATGAATAACTGGGCGCAAATGGTAGATGTTCAAAGTAGGCTACTCAGAATTTTTCAACTAGGAACACTGACTGAAAAGTGATTTTGGCAAACAAAAATGACCTAGAAAGGTGTGCATATGGATTCGTTATGTCTTACAAACTGACACACTTGGAGAATTTTTAGAGTACAACATAGTGGTACAATCCATTCAATCTCACCAATCATGAATTATGAGTTATAACATCACAAACAGGGGTTCCGACAAATCTGCATATACTAATAACAGTAAAAAGATACAAATTCCATTTGGAATCGGGTTCGAAAATTGATCAAACGGATTCGTCATAAGCTAAAACTTAAAACATAACAAGTCTCTGACATTTATAATACACTGCAAAAGGAATTTTAACATTTTGGTCAACTGGGTCAAAATTATAGCATTTCAAACAGGGCTTCCCAGAAATGTGTGCAAGGTGCAAAAGCATGAAAACAATAACTGACCAACTTTGAGGGATTCAAAACCTAGTCAAACGGACTCAAAACGACTCAAAAT
Source organism: Cupressus sempervirens (assembly GCA_028749045.1). NCBI lineage: Eukaryota > Viridiplantae > Streptophyta > Pinopsida > Cupressales > Cupressaceae > Cupressus > Cupressus sempervirens. The sequence goes on from CM053785.1 coordinate 104,075,963, forward strand.
ATGAAACATAGGTTCTTAGGTATGGACACTAGAAATTTTGAAAGTGATGAGTCCTAAAACATTTCTGGATGCAAGATATTCACTGGCAAATAGGGCCTCCTGTCGCTATTTGACACCCAAGGTAAAATGCAAATTTGAAATTTGCTCAAAATAGGACCTCACCAAATGACTTGGAATAACGCTTTGACATCACAGAAAATTTAAACGCACTGAATGGAGGGTGTTAGAAACATTGAACACCTCTTGGGGCCTCAAATTGATAGTCGGGTTCATACGCATCAAAAGGCATTTATAGGCCTGATTTTTTTTCCATAATTTTCAAAATGTGGCTAAAAATGAAGCATGCAGTTTTTAGTCCCAACTACAATAACCTTTCCAATTAACATTATAATTTATTTATTTTTGATAATTTTTTATAATAGATTTGATATGAAAACAAACACAACGTATCAAATCTATCAAATTAACTTCTGGTAATCTTTCCCAAACACTTGTCCCAATTTTAACAAGTCCAAATGCGTATCTCAAAATTAACAATAAAGGGTTTCAAAAGGATAAAAATCACTCATAGATTTCTTCAAAAACAAAGAACAATAGATGCACAAATAAGGGTTTCAACCCAATTGAAATTCTGAAAACAATTTCATTCAAACCCAAGAAAATAGAATGATTTCATAGAGGAATACTACTATGTAAAAATTCATGAGATCCTACCTAGATCTTATGCTAAAAAAAAGAATGCATAGAACTCACAATCAATTCCCTTTTTCCTTCAAAACCCTCTTGTTGGGAAATGAGCTCTAATTTCTTAATAAAGAGCTTTCTCCAAATTAGGGCTTCAATTTTGCAATCATGTGAAACCCTTTTTCCTTTATTATTTTATTATATTTTAATTTTCGTGCACAAACTTTATGCAATTTAATTAAAATAAAATTTATTAAACCAATTCCTTCTCTCTTTTATTAAATCAGGATATGTTTTAATAATATATTTATTAATTTAATGAATAATATTATTTATAGTTTTTTTTTTATCGATAAGTGGCCAAAGCCTAGATTAATTATTTGTTGGAATTAATTATTATTATATGTTAAGCAAAGGTAGATTCGAACCCAAGACCTCCCACATGAGAGGCTCGCAAGTTACTGTTGTGTTGTAGGCTTTTGCCTATATAATATTATTCAGAGTTATTTATTAAAATGAAACCCCTAAATAATAATTATTAAATTAAATAAATATAATTATACCAAAATTAGAACTTTAATTAAATCTTTAAATTTAATTCTTTTATCTAATTAATTTCTCAATTAATTAAATATAATTAAATAATAAATTTTTTTTATACAATATCCATTAGATTAAATCATAAAATATTTTTTTAATTTGATTTAGTTATAACTAAAAATCACAACAAATTCACAAGACTAAATACGATAACTCAACTGAAGACAAAGAACATAATCAAACTCCAGGGTCAAAATCACAAATTTGCATCACTTGACAAATTTGAATGGGTAAACAACTCAAATACTTGTCCTAATTTCTAGGACAATTGACTTAGTTTAGTGTTTGGACTCGAGGATTATCTCTCATCTTTCACCATTAAGATACTGCAATAGGGTATGTTTATCTTGGCAATTTAGGGAAGTCTATACCGAGTATGCATAAAATCCACACATGTACATACTCATATATTCTAAACTAAATAGGCAATGGTAGGGAGTGATGCATCATGTAGATCTTGACTAGCAGGTGACTACAACTCCCTCCCTCAACCACATTAGAAATGTCAATCATAAAGTAAAACATTCATCCATCCAACACATAACATCATGAAATAATTGAATTTTCTATATGAACATACATGTATCATCATCAAAATAATCATGAACACATGAAATAACTAAATAATTCAACACATATATCAACTGAAATGAAATACATCTAATAAAATCTAGTAACCAAGTACCACTAATCATAAAACATAATTAGAAAACCTTGACCTTAAAGAATTTGGCAATACAACTAAAAAGACAACTACGGGTAGGCACTACATCCACCTCCCTATAATTAGGCTTACTCCTAGAAGCCTACAAGAAAGATAAAAACTCTAGCACTCATTGTGCAGGTCCCATTGGACCCTATCCCCTGTAGGAGGATAAGACTCCACTGAAAATAGCCAAGAAAGAAAAACATAATGCTCACAAAGTCAACAAAGGCATACCACCATAAAGCATAATCATAAGAAAATATGTTCGAAATCCAACTCAAAATTTTTTTCAAGTTTCTACCTTTTTCTATGTTTCAAGTAATCAAGTCAGAGGTTTGTAAGTGTTCAAGTTGGAAAAGATACATAACATTGTTAAAGTTTTGTTTATGTTTAACTAATTAACAACTAGTGGTATTCCAATATACCTAGAGTTCCTAATGTAAAAACTCATGCTCTAATACCAAATGTAATGCCCCACTAGGAAAACCTAAAGAAATTAACCTAAAGTTTCACTAATTTTTCCAACAATTTTATTTTAAAGATAATAATTTTAACAAAAAATATAATAGTGGAAGCAATAATTCACATACATACAACCATCATAAATAGATTGCATCTCTTAAGGTTCCATGACATTGAATTACATTTTAGTTTTTATTAATACTAAATCCAAAACATAACAAAACCACATCAAAGAATAACTACAAGTATGAATTCACTTAAATAATATACAATTACAAAGTATGCCACTTGGCATAACTAGAATGCATAATCATCCACTATACAAATCATAGGGTATGAAAAGCTCAAAGAATATACATTATAAATAAATATATCATCTCATAAGATCTATGATAATCAAGTACTATACAATAGAATATAATCATCAATTAGAAATACAAGATCAAATAGAAAGGAACATCTACACAAACACATCCAACAATAACATCTAGCTGTCAGATCTCAGTGGTATATGAAAAATGCACTATTGCCCAACCTCATAGAACCTAAGTGGCCCACTCCCATTGTGCTGAGTGTTGAGATAATTGGTGTTGCACACATTGCATAATATTGTTATATTACATTATTTTATTTTATTATGTAATGTTGCACCTAGATGGACGTGCAACATGTAAGGATTCCCATGGGATATACTTGATGATTTGTATTGTAACATTGTAATAATATTTCATACAATTATTTAATGTTGGGCAAAAGAATTAAAATTTTAATATTAAATGTGGGGTCAATGGGTTAGGTAACACATGGTTTTAGCACATGGTTTATATAATACCACTTGGTGGTTTTGTGGAAATTGCTACTATATAAATAGCCACAAGGGTAGTTGTTGTGTGAGAAAAGGAAGAAGGCAAAAAGGTGAGAGTCGAGCAAGACAATGCATGATAGGTTAGCCAAAGGGAGCATTTGTAAAGGTTAGAAGCATGGCGTGGGTTCTGTGGATTCATGCTTGTTCCCATGGATTGCTTGGTAGTGGCTTCCATGGTTGTATTGCAATGGTATTTTTGCTGAATAATACATGGTGATGGATGCTTTTGGAGGTTGGGTTTTATCCCTCAATGAGGGTTTCCCAAGGTATATCTTGTGTCACAATTTTGTGGATATGTTGTCTATTCTCTTGCATGTGGATTTTAATTACATATTTATCATAGATCTATTATGGGTTATGTGGAAATGATTATATTATTTGTTGCAAATTTCCTTACAAGTGGTATCAGAGCTATAATTTTATTATTGTAACCCTAGGTTGAATCCATGGGAATGCATGAGAAGATTAAAAAATTTGCAAGATATATGAGTTGTTTATTATAGATCTGAGGGTTTTGGGTTTGTTGTTATGATGGGATGTTCGCAAATTTTTGGGCATATGAAATTGTTGGGCAATTGGATTTTTTTGATGTTTCATTTAAATGAGGGTTTTAGGGGGTAGCTTGCAAAAATAACCTCCAAGGTAAAAATAGACCTCACCATTGGATCTGATTCGACGTTTCCATAAATTTTGATACATAATATGTCCTAGTTTGGCCATGTTTAGAGAAAATGAAAGAATTTTTTTGTTTCAGCTCATGATGGCCATCAAATGTAATCCTATTAGAATTTTCATCACAAAAAAAATAATAGTGAAAATGGTAAAAAGTCTGTTGTAGTAAAATGACCATAACTTTCCCTTAGGATATCAGATTTTGGACTTCTTGTAGGCATTGGAAAGATAATTCAGAGCACTATAACTTGGTGTAGGTTAAGTTATATGATTTTGAAAAAAAATTAGGTGTTAAGAGCCCAAAAGTTAGATGTTGTTTATTTCAAGCACAAATTAGGACATAACTTGGGCATATAGAGTCAGGCTTTGGACTTCAAGTAGTCAACAAAAATCTCTTGGAGAGCTCTACATATTGGTATAGATTTGGTGTAGGTTTGGCATGATTTATTTGGTGATATATTGATCTGAACAGTTTATGATATATATTGACTATGGTAACATTATGAGTTTATGACATTGTATGTTTGGAGATTTAAGATTTGATGTCATTGTATACTCAGTTCATATTTTAGATTGGTGTCATGGTAATATGGTTGATAGTATTTGGTTTGGATATGTGTGATAACTTGTTGGATCTACAAGTTGTGTAGTGTTGTAAATGGTCTATACTTACAAGTTGCATTTATCGCTTGGTTATGGGTTGTCTTTGCCCATTGATCTTTCATTATTGATTCATATTCAGATTGGTGGCTTGTATTTGGGTTTTTTATGCCCTAAGTCACATAAATTTTTTATTTGTCTTCATGTAGAAGGGATGAGATGTTGTTACCAAGTATAGTCATGGTGGAGGATTGTGGTTGACTATTTTATACTGATAGGTTGGACAGATTGAGACTTAGTTGCTTAGTTCATGGATGTGATCATGGTGCCATAGATCTTAGCATGACATGATTGGATATACAGGTACGTCCTTGATGTTCATTGGCTTGGATTCTTTATTTTCTTATGGTGGTATATCTTCTTGGTTGAGGATCATGGTTATTTGGTTTCCTTTGATGAGTTCATGATGTACACTTTGAGTTCTTTGATGGTTTAATGTCTTGGTTGATTCTCATGGTTAGAGGATGGTTTTTCATTTTGATGTCATTGATAGCTTGGATACACAATTCAGTGGGAGCTTGTGGTATTGATGAGGTAACAGTGCAAGATTAGTTCCTAGTTTGTTTTGTATCTTCTTGGTTTGGAGATCCTAGTTTCACTTGGTACTAAAACTTTGGTTGTGTAAGAGTAGACCTAGAGGATCTTCATGTAGGAGATGGATTTTATGATGCCCTAGGTGACTTGGTATCATGGTTGAGTGGGAGTTGTTGCCAATGATATATTTATTGAGTGTTTGTAGATGTTGGAGGTTTGTCTTAGATCCTATTGTTGCAGAAGTGTCTTTGATATTTGTATGGTGCACTTGTTATCTCCATGGTGTGTGAAGATGGTTATATCTTGAGGACTCATGAGTTCTTGGTTATCTTCGTGGTGTGTGGAGATGGTTCTTCATGGTATGTGGAGATGGTTTTCTTCATGGTGTGTGGAGATGGTTGCATCTAGAGGACTCATAGGGTTCTTGGTAAAGGTGTGGTTTATGCTTTCATTTGGCATGTTATCCTTGGTGTGAGGATGGTTTTATTATTATGTCATGGTATACTCTTGATACACATTTAGACTTTTTTGACATGTTATAGTATGTTCGTATGGAGCATGTTATCTCTTTGGTTGAGATGGTTAGATCATGTTGTCATGTTTATGTTCCTAAGGCCATGGTTGGAACTTTGGCATTGATCTTGGTTTAGTTTCTTAGTATTGAGCACATTTATCATAAGCTAGATACTTCATGATATATTTCATTGTTGCATTTGCAGTTAGCATGGATTGATTATTTATAGCTGCTCATGGGTACTTAGAGACGGTGGTGATGCTGTTTTCTCTTGGATTAGAGAATTATTTTTTGGCATGGTTGATGGTTTCAATAGGAGAGTCTAAGGGGCATTCATCTAATATGAACTTGGGAGGAGATTGTTCTTAGAAGAGTCTTGGTTGGAGACTTGGATATCTTGATGGGCATTCTCAATCCCCAGTCTTGGTCTACTCAACGATTTTACTACTTGAGAGGTATAGCCCATTGTTTCTATCAAGTGCATTGTATTTATCCTTGTCTTTCATTGATATGGATCTTGAGCTATGGTACATGATTTAATTCTAGAGAGTTCATTTGAGAGATGGTTTAGCATTGGTTATCTCTATTTGCATATGTTGTTATGTTGGTTGAGTTTGAGAGATGATTTTATATTGGGCATATTCCTTGGATTATGAATAGTTTATGAGTTTGATCTTCTTGTAAGAGGCTTACATCCATGATTAGTTATATCATATGGTTTTGGTATTGTTGAGGCTTCTTGGTTGAGGTATTATGGAGGGGATCTTACTTGCACATTTTACATCTAGATGTGTGTGTAGAAGGACATGATATAGGTTATGATTTGTATGGTTTCTCTTTGGTCTTGGTTATCTTACTAGATGTTTGTTTTCATTTACATTAGATTTGAGATTGGTTAGAGATTGTGATCACTGGTTTGTGCTTATGTATGTCATGTGAAGAGATAGCATGGTTATTCCTTTACCTCTTTCCTTTGTTGGTTGTGGAGAACATGGGAGAGTGTTGGAGACTTCTTATGAGAGTTGTTCTTGTAGGTTATTGGTTTATATATGTTGTGGATGTCATTGAGACTACATTGATTCACTTCTTTGAGATGTTGTGAGTGGGTTGGTTATAGATTTCAATTATCTTTTGCAGTGAGAGCTTCTTGGTAAATATGTGTTAGGTATTGCTCTTGAGGCCTGTGATTGTAGGTTACAGATTGGATATGTTGATCATGTGAGATTTACTTAGTGTACCTTTGGAGGTATGGATAGTTGGATGGTTTTGGCACTTTCTGTGGGTTCTATTTCAGCTATGGATATTTTGACAACTATCGATACATGTGATTACCTTTGGATCAGATTTTTTTTGTGCTTGGCATTTTAGTTGGTACAAGATTTTATGATCTTCTAATGTGATAGGTTAGATGACTTTCTCTTTAGATGGCTTCTATTTATGTTCAGTGGTAGTGACATAATAGGAGGTGAGATCATTCATGTTTGAGATGTTGGATACTTTGATTTTGTTGCAGGTACTAGGATGGAGAACTTCATGTACTTTGATCCATGATGGTGGATGTGCTAGGAGGGATTATTTCCTTGTTCATTTATGTGGCTATAGATTGACCCTATGCAATATATACAACAAGTGGGAGATTCTTGAGATAATAGGTGTTGCACTCATTGCATAATATTGTTATATTATTTTATTTTATTTTATTATGTAATGTTGCACCTAGATGGATGTGCGACATGTAAAGATTCTCATGGGATATACTTGATGAGTTGTATTGTAACAATGTGATAATATTTCATGTAATTATTTAATGTTGGGAAAAGAATTAAAATTCCAATATTAAATGTGGGGTCAAGGGCTTAGATAGCACATGCTTTTAGCACATGGTTTATGAAATACCACTTGGTAGTTTTGTGGGAATTGCTACTATAGAAGCAGCCATAAGGGTAGTTGTTGTGTGAGAAAATGAAGAAGGAAAAAAGGCAAGAGTCGAGCAAGACAACACTTGATAGGTTAGCCAAGGGAGCATTTGTGAAGGTTAGGAACATGGCATAGGATGTGTGGATTCATGCTTGTTCACATGGATTTGTCGGTAGTGGCTATGGATTTGAAGGCTTCCATAGTTGTATTGTAATGGTGCTTTTGCTAATTAATACATGGTGATGGATGCCTTTGGAGGCTTGATTTTTTTCCTCAATGAGGCTTTCCTAGGGTATATCTTGTGTCACAATTTTGTAAGTATGTTGTCTATTCTCTTACATGTGGATCTCAATTGCATATTTATTTCAGATCTATTATGGATTATGTGGAAATAGTTATATTATTTGTTGCAAGTTTCCTTACACTAAGGTGATAATCTCAAGTCCCAAATGGATATAAAACACAAGTCATAACCAACATCTAGGTTAAGGAAACACTTAAAAGTAAGCTATCTCAAAGGGTACCAAGATACAACTATCACCTAATCCTCGAGGCAACAAAGACACATAAGAAATCTACTATGCAAGTGAGCAAGTGTCATCTCTTGAGCTAATCTAGGGTTACTCTGGCAACCTCTTAGGACTCTAGCCCCCTAGTGTCTCTATGCAACACTAGTATCATTTCATATAGACAAGGCATACTAATGAAGCAAGGTCGCAACCAAACATTCTGTCTACTCACATCCTAGCATGTACTATAACTCAAGGCATTGGCAAGGAAAACACAGACTCTTATTAAATCATTTTAAAATCCATTTAATGAAATTTAATCACTTATTAGAACAACTTAAAATGGGTTACTTAGGTAGAAACTCTAGGCTCTGGCCTCCATTGCAAGCCATTTCCCAATGTACATATAGATTACCTACCCTAGGCTCATAAAAGTATAACTCATAAAATCTTAGTTTTCACCTCTGCCCTTTGCAGGTGACTGGAAAGCACCTATAAAAAAATCTCAAAATCACCTTAGTCCTATACAAGCAATTGTAAAACACCCAAAAGATAAAACATAATAACCACCCGAGTCCTATACAAGCAACTGGAAAGCACCCAGAAGATAAAACACAATAACCACCTCAGTCTTATAGAAGCAACTGGAAAGCATTAAAATATAACTAATCCAAGACTCAATGGCTACTCCAAAAAAGTCACACCATTCACCTTAGTTCTACAGAAGAACTAGAAATAACTAACAAACATTTATTAGAACTCAACATAGAAAACATAGGACACATCACCATGGTCAGGTATAACAGATCATATACAAAACATCATCATGACATCACCAAAACAGTAATGCCCACACTCTGGTAAACACCCTAATTGGTCAAAGTACTAAGTCAAAACCAAGAACCAACCTGATACAAAGTAAAACATATATCATGACAATTATAGTTTCATAATTTTGTTTGGTTTGAAAAACACACAAGTCATACTTCAACAAATAAGTTTGAGTTTTCTTATTTAAAAAGTATCATAGTAGCTAAGGTTAAATTTGAGTTGCAAGTATCTCAAAAGACTCAACAATCCAATAAAAACACCTTGGTAGAAAACCCATTTTTGAAAAAGAGAAATACCTTTATAAAACCAAAATCTTACTTTTATAAATAATTTCTCTTAATTAAAATTTAGAAATTCCAATTGTCAACCTAATATTTGCATATTTAAATAATAACTGAAAACAAAAGCTTTAATTTAGAACTTAAACAAATGTAACAATATTTTTATAATTATTATTAAAAATTATATATTAAATTAAAATAACTAATATTATTAACTTAATAATGATCAAAATTAATATTAAATTTTATTAAAACCATATTTAATAATAATTCTATTTAATAATACTAATAATAATAACAATAATAAACTAAATAAAATAAACCACTTACCTTCTCCCATGAAGGGATGCGGCCTACACAAAGCAACTATAGACTGCTTAGGTAGCCACAGTCTACCTTGAGTAGCTATGTGCTCCCAACCACTAATAGAGAAGAATAAATGAGTAGGGTGGAGGTGGGGGTGGTGGCCCATCTCCCTATTTCATATATATATATATAAGACAACAACCCCCCCATCTGTACAAAATTGCAAATTCCCATATTTATATTTATGTTTAAATTTTATTTTTAAAAATGTTTTATATTAAAACAAACAAAAGAAATGTCCTCACAATAACCTTTGGAATTATCTTTATAAATAAATTTATTTGATAATTTTTTATAATAGATCTATTATGAAACAAACACAACCTATCAAATTTGTCAAAATAACTTCTGGTAATCTTTCCCAAACCCTCGTCTTGATTTTAACAATTCCGAATACGAATCTCCAAATCACCAAACAAGGGTTTCAAAAAAATGAAAATCACTCATAGACATCTTTGAAAACGAAGAACAATATATTCACAAACAAGGGTTTCAACCCAATTGAAATTTTGGATGAAAAACATCATTTAGATAAAGAGAAAACAAAACAATTTCACAAAGGAATACTACTGTGCAAAAAATTCATGAGATCCTGCCTAGATCTGATGCTAAAACTACAAACGCACAGAACTTGCAAGCAATTTCCTTTTTCCTCCAAAACCCTCTTCTCAGAAAATGGCTCCTTCAAAACCTCTGTCTTGACAAATGAGCTCTAATTTCTTAATAAAAAGATTTCCCCAAATTAGGGTTTCAATTTTACAATTACGTGAAACCCTTTTTCCTTTATTATTTTATTATACTTTAATTTTCAATCCCAAACTTTATGCAATTTAATTAATTTTTTTTTTATTAAATCAATTTCTTCTCTCTTTTATTAAATCACTAGACATTTTAATAATATATTTATTAATTTAACTAATAATATTAGTTAGAGTAGCTTGCAAGCCTCTCATGTGGGAGGCCATAGGTTCGAATCTACCTTCACTTAACATATAATAATAATTAATTCCAACAAATAATAATTAATGTACTCTGTGGCCATTTACCTATCAAATATGTGTGTGTGTGTGTGTGTGTGTGTGTGTGTGTGTGTGTGTGTGTGTGTGTGTGTGTGTGTAGAGTTTATTATTAAAATGAAACTCCTAAATAATAATAATTAAATTAAGTAAATATAATTATGCCAAAATTAGAACTTTAATTAAATCTTTAAATTTAATTTTTTTATTACATTAATGTCTCAATTAATTAAATTTAATTAAATATTGAATTTTCTTTATACAATTTCCATTAAATTAAATCATTAAATTATTTTTTTAATTTGATTTAATTATAACTGAAAATCACAATAGATTCACAAGACTAAATACGACAACTCAACCGAAGACAAAAAACATAGTCAAACTCTAGGGTCAAAATCAAAATTCAGGTCATTTGATGAATTTAGATTGATAAACAACTTAGATACTTTTCCTACTTTCTAGGACAATTGGCTTAGATTAGAGTTTTGAGTCAAAGATTATCTCCCCTCTTTTACCATTGAGATACTACCATAGGGTACACTCATCTTGGTAATTCAGGGAAGTCGATACCTGGTACCTACAATTTGCACAAAATTCATGCATGTACATGCTTGGATATATTCTAAACTAAATAGGTAATGGTAGGGTGTGGTGCATCGTGTAGATCTTGACTAGCAGGTGACTACAACTCCCTCCTTCAACCACACTAGAAAATCAATCATAAAGTAAAACATACGAGTACACCATACACATACGAGTATAAGGTAAGTAACCATAGAAACTACATATAAATCATTCATCTATCTAATATCATGAAATAACTGAATTCACCATATGAACATACATGTATCATCATTAAAATAATCATGATCACATGAAATAACTAGGTATTTCAACACATATATCAATTAAAATAAAATATATCTAATTAAATTTGGTAACTAGGTGCCGCTAATCATAAAACATGATCAGAAAAATGGCCTAAGGCACTATTTGGCTACAAGAATTGCTTAATGTAGCATTCATCTAGACTGGAATAAGCTCTCTTCTAGGATTCATGAATTTTTAAAATAAGTTCTTTAATATCACTTGGACCTGTTTGGTTGACTTGGAAGAGGAGTTGAAATATGCATATTCTAGGTTTGGTTGCAACAATTGAAATAGGAATTGGAATAATTTTTGTTGTAAAATTTTAATAATTAAATTATTATTAAAATTTTGTAATAGTCTAAATAAAGAAGATTTTTTATTAATTTTTTAAAGAGCTAAATTATTTTAAATAGCCGTTATTTTATTTTTTAAATTGACTTCATAAGTGAAAGATATACCATAACCTCTGAAATTCATCCATATTATATTGTATATTATAAATTAAACAAATTATTTTAATGAGTATAAGATCAAAACTAAAATCATTTTATTCTTAAATATATAATAGAAAATAAAAAATAAAAATAAGTCAAGATCATTAATATGATATTTAAATGATCTTTCAACATAGTTTTAAGTATAAGACTAAACAAAAGATTTATTTGTAAAGATAATTTTATGAAAGTTTAGAAAAGATATCAAATCTTATATTAGTCTTTTTTGTCTTTAAAAAAAAACACATATTAAACGTTAAATAATGTTGACCTAGCTTATCTCTTATGATGAACAATGAAAATAGTCCAAAAATGCATATGAGGGGAAAAATACAATCAAATGGTAAAGTCATGGACCCGACAACCCATAAAATTGAGCTTATTAAAAACTAGAATAAGAATAAGCTATTCTTATTCCATTTTTTTTAGGAATTCCTCTATGCTCATTTTGGGGTTAAATTAGGATAGGTGAATTCTAATTCCAATTTTGTATGTTGCAAACAAATGTCAAATTGGTGAATGTAGTTATTTAAATTTTCCTATTCTTGTCCAATTCCTACAACCAAACAAGGCCTAAAAGAAATTAGCAATACAACAGAAAAGTCAACTATGGGTAGGCATTACAAGTGATCTAGGGTATTGTGTCTCTCAACACTCAATAAAAGGCCTCATCAAAGTAGATGAGGGTCAAGGTGATGTAGAGCCACACTTTGGAAAACTCAAGAGGAATCAGTCACTCAACTGAGTTGCTTCAAGGGGCATCTACAACCTTCAGGATCACACACTAAAATCAGATTCAATAAACAAAACTTTGAAAATAAAATCCTCCAAAATATCTTCTTGCTGCCTTCGGATAGACCTGCACTCAGATATGAATAACTTTCGAACCAGAAAAGATTTACTCAATCCAACCATTGATATTTGGCGTAACTAGGTTTCAAACAACATATAAAAATTTGAGAGAAATCCAACAGTTCAAACCCGGGATATTGACCCCGCATCAGAGTATATTTTTCTACAATTGTTATTCCCTAAACTGATTACCATGAGAAATATATGAAGCATAACAGTAGAACCATAATCTTGAAAAAAAAATGCAGGAGACCAAAGGAGACATAAAACTTCCCATTCCTCCCCAAGTTCGAATCATTTTTTTTACATAAAAGATTGGCTTTTTAATAACCAAAGTTTGACTGGCCTTGCTGTCCAGTAGTAATAAAAACATTTTCTTTTCCATCTAAGAATAGGAATCTGAAAGACGTTTTACCATCAATACCATGCAGAAATCATGGATATTCTTGTAACTACTAAGAATAGGAATCATCAATACCATGCAGCAATCATGGATATTCTTGTAACTGCTAAGAATAGGAATCTGAAAGATGTTTTACCATCAATACCATGCAGCAATCATGGATATTCTTGTAACTGCCTATTATCTGTCACCAGTATTTGATGGAATTCTCTTTAATTATTGACCACATGGCATTTCTATTACTAATTTTATCCTTTCTAAAACTGACACTAACATCATTAACCCTTTCCTCTAACTCTCTAACATATCTGACTAAAAACTATAACATTTATAAAACACCTAATTCTATCCACTAAGACATAATCCTAAATTATTAAAATTGACCATTTAAAATATATGGAGAATCTTGGACCTTTGAAATGATTTAGTAATGAGATGCGCCTGCATCATACTCACGAGGACAAAAAAATTCAAGTCCCATTGAATTGCTTCAATCTTTTTCTAGACTTTCCAATTGTATGTAAGCAATAATATCACCATAAGAATGATGGAATTGATGCCGCTTGCTAGAACATTCTGATTCCAAACTATAGAATGAATACCTTCCATGGTACCTGTGTCGAATCTTGGAACAAATATATTTAACAACCTCATATCACCTACATAAAAATACCAAATTATCATACCAACATCTGCTTCTCATTTTTATATCTCTAGAGCATCATAATGATCAACAAATACTTCATTCTTGTCATCAATAGTCTTCTCTTCAGCATCTGATCTTTGCACTACATATTTTCCTTTTTGATCATTTGTGTCAACATCTCCATCATCTGGGAAAATATTTTCTGCAACCACACCTGTCACCAACTCTTCTTCATCTGCAAGAACCTTTTCCTCACAAGGTTCACCAACAACCTCCTGTTGTTCACTCTTAGTCTCTACACCAACATTCACCTACTGTCTATGCCCTTCTAATGGATTGTTTTCCTCTTCTTGATCTAACTCTTCATCCTCTACCTGTGTGCTTTGAATCACTTCTTCCTTCTTATCCTTATCCTCCAAAATCTTTTTCATAGGAGTACCTTTCAGCATTGTACTCTTCTCTATTTTCAAAGGACATGTTACTATTCCAACCATAGATTGTTTGCATTCAAATCCAATAGGGCTTGTCTTGTTACTGCTCTCATCAAGAGATACTTGCTACACTTCTTGTTGATGCACCTTGTGTTCTTGCTGCACTTCTTTCAACTTAGATTTATTCTCTTTCAACTTAGCATCATTCTCCTCAAGTCTCCTTCTCAAATTGGTTATCTCCTCTTCTATCTTGCTTAGCTCTTCTCTTTGTTTTCTCCTTTCTTCTTTCTCTCTTTTCTTCTTTTCCTCTATCTCCTTCTGTTTAGAATCCTTTCTCTACCGATACCTTCTAAGAAGATACAATAAAGCTGCTTCTTCTTGGCCCATCATTCCTCAGCTAGGTTATTTTCTTCTTATCTAGTCCCCTAGACTTCTTCTCAGACTATTTCTCTCAATCTGTCACAATCAAACAAACATATACACAACTACTTTTTCCCAAACCTTTTGCTAAGCTTTGATACCAAAAATGATGTAGGGCCACACCTTGGAAAACTCAAGAGGAATCAGTCACTCAACTGAGTTGCTTCAAGGGGCATCTACAACATTCAGGATCACACACTAAAATTAGATTCAATAGACAAAACTTTGAAAATAAAATCCTCCAAAATATCTTCTTGCTGCCTTCGGATAGACCTGCACTTAGACATGAATAAATTTTGAACCAGAAAAGATTTACTCAATCTAACCATTGATATTTGGCATAACTAGGTTTCAAACAACATATAAAATTTTGAGAGAAATCCAACGGTTCAAACTTGAGATATTGACCCCGCATCAGAGTACATTTTTCTGCAATTGTTATTCCCTAAACTGGTTGCCATGAGAAATATATGAAGCATAACAGTAGAACCATAATCTTGAAAAAAAAATGCAGGAGACCAAAGGAGACATTAAACTTCCCATTCCTCCCCAAGTTTGAATCATTTTTTTTACATAAAAGATTGGCTTTTTAATAACCAAAGTCTGACTGGCCTTGTTGTCCAATAGTAATAAAAATGTTTTCTTTTCCATCTATGAATAGGAATCTGAAAGACGTTTTACCATCAATACCATGCAGCAATCATGGATATTCTTGTAATTGCTAAGAATAGGAATCATCAATACCATGCAGCAATCATGGATATTCTTGTAACTGCTAAGAATAGGAATCTAAAAGATGTTTTATCATCAATACCATGTAGCAATCATGGATATTCTTGTAACTGCCTATTATTTGTCACCAGTATTTGATGGAATTCTCTTTAATTATTGACCACATGGCATTTCTATTACTAATTTTATCCTTTCTAAAACTGACAATAACATCATTAACCCTTTCCTCTAACTCTCTAACATATCCGACTAAAAACTATAACATTTATAAAACACCTAATTCTATCCACTAAGACATAATCCTAAATTATTAAAATTGACCATTTAAAATATATGGAGAATCTTGGACCTTTGAAATGATTTAGTAATGAGATGCGCCTGCATCACAAGGTTTGCATGCGAATCTAGAATTGGTAATACTTAGTAGAATTCAATGGTGTTAGCTCATTGCAAAGTGTGTTGAGTAACTTTTAATTAACATGTACAATAAACTTATAGTTAATATATTTATTAACTCAGTTTTAGTTTAAATCTAGCTGAGCATATTTTCAAAGTGTGATAGTATGTTTCTTGAAAATGTCATCCACAGAAGATCAGACTTCAAAGGTCCAACATACAGTGGATGGAGATTGATCTAACCCTAAAAGATTTTGTTGGAATGGATAACTTATAGTCATTAATTAAAGATGTATTAACTCATGCTCCCTACACTAAGAGGTTGAAATAACTTATTTCCCACAATTATATGATAAAAAATAAATTTCATTCTATTTACAAATTAAGACATAGTGATTCAAAGCTACAATATTTTAATCAAAAGACATTTAAATTATTTCATAGTAATTGTAACCATTAATTTCAAAGGAAGAAAATAAATTATATATAGTTTGTGTAAACATAATATTATTTATTTAAATATTTCATAAATATAAATATATTTAATAAATTAAATTTAAAACTATTTATAGAAATCAATTTATAAATAGTTATTAGATTCAATTTATAAATATTATGTTTTAAATGATCTAATAATAATAATAATTTTACTTATTGATTAAATTTTATTTAAAGTAATAAATAAAAACAAAAACCCCATTTAACTATATTTCAAAATTATCACATCACATACAGAAAAAAAGAATTCATGCAAAAATCACATTATCTTAAAAGAAACTCTATTTGTGTAGATGAAAACAATAAAGTTGCCCACAAAGATTGACCTAGATGATAAGAAGGTGGGCCCAACAAAATAGAGTGACTCAAAATTATCATTTTTTGTGTATTTCTCCAACTTAACCTTCGTTGGATGAAAGGGTTTTTTCAGCTTAATTAATTGAAAAATTAAAAATGGATGGTAAAAATTATAGTGGCAAATAAGAAAAGGGAGAAATAGACAACAAAACAAATTAAAAAATTTATAATATGTGTTTAATTTGTCTCAATTTTTGAAACACTAATAAATTGAATTTGAGAAAGAATAAATAAATATATTTATAAAATAATTTGTTGGATCTTTTAGTTTTATGTAGAGGTTCAATATTCAATTTTTTGTGAGGATACTTTGGTACAGAAAATATGTTGAACAAAGTCTAGGTATTTAACTTTGATTGCAACAACTGTAGAAGCATATAAAAGTACAAGTTATTGTGACGAGTTAAATTGAATAAAAGTATATGTTATTATGAAAAATTGAATTGAATAAAGTGTTTGTAGACAATGTAAAATCCTGCATAATGACCACTTTCAACTATCCATTGTAGGGTAAATAATATTAAAAATAAATGTTAAAGGAGTATAATATCCTAATGATCACTTTCAACATAAATAATAACATACAAAATTATTGTGGTGGCCAACTTGGGAGATTCAAGGGCTCTTCACTCCACCACATTTGAGATCAACCACCCTACACATAGGTCATCTTAAACATCACACATTAAGAAAAACATTAAGCTTGGAAAAATAAGTCAACTTTGACTAGTTTTAACACTTTTAGCCTAGGAATCAAGCCTTAAGAGTGTCATGTTTAATTTTTCCCTAGCCGGCTTACCTATGGTACAAATCTCTAGTAGTACTTCTTACAGACCCCTGAAGCAATTTGTAATTAATATTCTGCAAACCAATAATAATAACATCAAACAACGTAAAATAAAATTATAAAATCAATCTCCTAGTCTCACTTTGTTATTTCTTGATCTTCTTCTTGAACATTTTTTTTGGTGGGGTGCTCTTTGCATTAAATAAGTGAGAATAGGTTACAATGCCAGATGTGCGAAAATATTCAGTAGGGATAGCAGATGATGAGAAGCTAGAAGAAGATGCAATCAACATGGACATCCATATGCTTAAGAAGATGAATCTTGAGGAATGTTTTGTCAAAGATGGAGTTGTTAGGGAGGATAACAAATATATCACCATTAGCTTTTATCTTTTGGATTCATCTCAGGCTTACATATGTAGAGATGAGTACAACCAAATAAAGAGAGAAAACCTATTGAACTAATTTGAGACTTCAATCTTTGCTCACCATTGTTGTTAATGAACATACTAGAGCAATGTTGTTGAAGAATATATTAGAGATACTCCAAAATTTTCCACATAATGAAAAAGAAGATCTGGGATAGCAATTTCACAAGGTCACATCAGAAAGGGAATGACATGTAATTCTTGATCATCAAAAAAGGAGAAGAAAGATTGAGAGTATGAGCTGCTTAAATATCTTGTCAAAACCATCTCAAAAGTTGGATTAGGTATGTCAAACCCCACTAGGGTGGTGGTAGTTAGCATTGGGACTGAAAAGGCCCAATTTATTTAAAATGTAGTACCAAGCTTCCCTTTTTTGAGTTTTCCAAGAAAAAACCAAAATTCTATCTTTGTTAGAGGATGAGTCAACCATATTAAAATCCCCACACATAATATAAGTGGTTGGTGGTAGCTGATCCACCATCCAATACCAAAGGTGAGATCTTTCCACATCATCATTAGGAGCATAAACACTAACTATGCCAAAAGAA
This sequence comes from Cupressus sempervirens, assembly GCA_028749045.1. Taxonomy (NCBI): domain Eukaryota; kingdom Viridiplantae; phylum Streptophyta; class Pinopsida; order Cupressales; family Cupressaceae; genus Cupressus; species Cupressus sempervirens. The sequence continues at coordinate 104,094,445 of CM053785.1, forward strand.
TGATTATGAAAAGATAACAAAATCCAACCTATTCTTTGCATGTGATTAGAACCATGTAGAATGATAAAATAAATTAAATGAGGGAACGAGATGAGTAACTACATTACCTCAATCAACATAGTGCTAAGAAGAAAACATGGTACTATTTGACCAAATAACTTGGCAAGCTAAGAAGAAGTGCATAAAATTTTAACCTCTTAGAGACAAAGAATATCTAAGTGACAAAGCCTTGATTTGGTATCACAAAAAAAAATTCTTGCGAGGTCTATAAGACCATGAATATTCCATGAAAGAAAATTCTTGATAAAAAGTCTTGAATGTCCTCCATTTCTTGAGATAGGATAAATTTTTATGAAATAAAGTTATAGTGGATTTGAGAGGACAAGAATCTCATGTGGAGATGAATCTTTTCTTTTCCCACAATCAATGTTCTTTGACTAGCCATCAAGACTATGAAAGTGTTGAGGATATTAGGTTGAAATCATAAAAGCATATTGCAGAGTGTAGACCCAAATGGACTTAAGAACACTAATAGAGGCTTCTGTCATCCCCTGGGAAATAGGGTTTGAAGGAGGAACCATGAGAAAAGAAACATTCAAAACAAGAGGAACCATATTAGGGGTTGTCTGAAAAAGCTCCAAGAAAGGCTAAGAAGTAATTGAAGAAACATTTTTGGGAGCCAAAGTATTTTTTTTCCCTTACACACCATAGTCATCCATCCATCCTTTTTGGGGGCCTCAGTAGGAGTGAGCTATTTGGGAGACTATTTGTTATAATCAGACAACAAGAAATCCTTGACCTTATGCTCAACAAACTAACACTAATAATAGGTGTTTAATAAATTTAAGTAGAGCATCTTGACCTTCTGAGTGAGGTGGTATTTCCAATCTAGATATCAATCATTTCTTTTAGGTCCTATGAGAGGTCAACCTCTACACAAATCATTCTTTTAGGATAAGAGTTATTAAATTTACCATGATCTATGCAAATGACCTTACCAACAGTTTTTGCAATAGCATGCAAGAAGGTCTAGCAAGGCAATGGAAGACCGATAAACTCAACCCACATTGGGACATAATGCATTTTTGCATTTGAGATGGTGAAATCTTGTGATTGCCTCTTCAGAGACTAAGAGGGAAGACCTGATAGTCTAGGGACCATAGGAAAGAACCTACTTGGCATAGCTAGGGTTAGCAAAATGAAACAACAAAAGCCCTTGGTGAGATTTTGTACTCCTTCAAGCCATATTCCATAAGGAACCTAAGCTTTTGCAACCCATTCTCTAAGTATTCTTTCAGAAGGAATGCAACCCACAAAATACCCTATTAGCATTTGCTTCTCAAGTCATGCACATGTATTACCAAAATCCTAAGCATTAAGAACAATATCAAGAGAGGAATAACCTTGTGGAAAACCTTCGGTGAAAACTTATGGGGACATTTTCCTCAGGGAGCCATCAACGCCAATAGTAGAAGCTCTAGAATCAGCATCAACTGCTAGGCCAAAACTGGCTGAAGCCATTATAAACCAAAAACATCCTATAATAAATGTAGTATGATATACACAAGGTACAAAGGGATTCAAGGTGAGAGTCGTATAATTTCCCAAGCCCTAGTAGAGTGCATCTACCAATATCCCCAATTTCCCAGATCTAAGTGAACATTTTAACCACATGAATGTTTTAATTTTTTTATTTCCTTTGCATTGTTTATCATTTTTTTTTGTTATTATTATGACATAATAATTAATGAAACGTCTATATTTATGTGATAAATAATATTATCCTAAAAATATTGTTTAATAGACATTAATTTGAAATAATGTTCGCTACTAGGCTTTAGCCAAAAAAGAGGTAAAATGAATATATACAATTGAATTGATTTTGATTATCTATTTAATTTTATGTCATGCATAGATGGCTTAAATAATATACACTCTTTAAAATAATACTTTCAACCAATGAGTACAAAATAAAAATAAGAAAAAATCCATATACATCCACACTTAAGAACTGAGAGGGAGAGAATCATTTGAAGGTGGAAGGGTGGGAGATTAAAATAATTTTATTATATTTTGATTTTTGGAATATTTTGATCAAGAATGAAAATAATTTCATCGATGATCTTGAAGCACTTAAAGTGATATTTTTTACTTAAATATAATATTCCAATGACAATTCCAAACCCAAATCCAAAACTCAACCCAACTCCCACTTCCCACCAAGCATCATCTCATTGCTCATCATTTACATCTTGAGTGTGAGTAAAATTTGGAGAAAGAGAAGATGAAATTTTTTTGTTGATTTGAAGTCCACAAAGATATGCATTGTTTGAAAATGATTTGTCATTAAATATTTGAAACTGACCCCTAGTGGTATTCTACTAGATAAATTATGATAAGATACATTGAAATAACCCAAATATGTAAGAATTTGTAGCTCTCCAGGGATATCTCCAATAAAATTGTTCTTTGAAATATCAAGTGATTCCACTTTCACAAGATTTCCAAAAGAAGCAAGAATTATTCCATTGAGATGATTTCTTGATAAATTGAGAAGTTTTAGGCCAATGAGTTACCCAATGCCTTCTGGAATATTACTTAATTTGTTTCCAGAGAGATCAAGACATCGAACCATTGCCAAAGATTTTTCATACTATAGAAATTGGCCTTTGTTTACTATTTCCATCTTGTTTACATAAGGCATTGAGATAGAATTTGAATATTGAAGGACATCTAAGCTTTATGTTTGATTTTTCATTGCTTCCAAGTTACTCAACCTACTTGGAATAGCTCTAGACAAATTGTTATTTGACAAAACCAAGACTTGGAGATGTTTTAGTTTTTTCAATTGTAAAGGTATTTCACCCATGAATCTATTTGATCTCAGTACTAAAATTCGGAGATCAATTAACTTATCTAACCAATTTTGGTTTTTTTCCATTCATATTATTATATCCCTAATCTAAAATCAGTAATGATGTACACTTTTGAAGTGAAGATGGAATTTTCCCTCGCAGTTTATTACCTCCTAATTTTAATGTTTGAAGACAAACCATGCTCTTGATTTTACATTTGAACTGATTTTTTTTCTAGATTCAAAACCTTCAATGTTGTTGAGCAATTACTGAATCTTGCAAACAAATTACCTGTAAACTTGTTGTTTGAAAAATCCTTCACCTCTAAAGAAGGACCTTCACAAAGTTGTATTTGTTTATGCTTCTTTGACTAATTTATTCTCTGACATGTCAAGAAATTGCACATTAGGATGTGGCATCATAATATTTCCTTGCAAATTATTTCTTTTTAAGTCCACATATTGAACATCAAATGCACTGAGATTTCAGGGCAATGCTCCTTCAAATTTAGTGTATGAGAGATTGAATATCTGCAAGAGTGTCAGATCTGACAACCATTCTAGAATATTTCCACTCAAAGAATTATTAGAAAAGTCTATTCGGCTTATGTTGTATTGAGTGGATATGAAAAATGGAAAATCACTATGCATATTACATGAATTGAGATACAAATACTGGAGCTAAAATTTAGGGATCCAATTGGGATGGATATCTATTGTCAATAAATTATTGAAAAGATCCAATATTTGCATTTTTGTCAAACCATCTAACTGGGAAAGTAAAAAAGTGTCACTCAAAGAATTATCACTGAGAGAAAGACTCTCTAGGGAAGATAGATTACTGATAGTAGATGGTAGACTCCCATTTAATTGGTTTGATGTGAGGGAAAGTGTCAAAACATTTTACAGTCCACATAAAGAGCTCCATGGAGTATTGTCTCTAAGTGAGTTATAAGAAATATCCAAGTAGGTCAATGACAACATATTTCCAATAGAATTTGGATCACCTCTTCCACATTTGAATTGTAAATTGAAGGGCTTGTGAGTTGGGAAGCATGTTGTATAATGGAGGGGAGGTTTACTTGATATTAGGGTTGTAGGAAAAGTAAAGATTTCTTAGGTGGGGAAGAGCTAATGCCTGGAAGGGATAGAACCATGGATACTATAGTTGTAGAGGTCGAGGGTAACCAAAGATGTAAGGGTTTAAATCCAGATGGGAAATGGTTGGTGAGAAACGTCACTATCAATAAAGTAGAGATGGGAGAGGGAGGTGAGGCTTACAAGAGGAGAGAGAGTTGTACCAATATCTATAGTGAGGTTTTCACATCATCACCCCAAAAAAATATTAGACGACCCCTTTTTTCAGGAAAGCCTTCACAATTTTTGTTGTGTTGGAAATTTTTTGATTGCCTTAGCAAACTTGGATTTGTATAGAAGTTTTTTATTAGACAATTTTATACCTTTGATGCCTTCGGGCCAAGAGGGGATTTGATTTATTTTCACCTAGTTCAAAACTTGATTTTTTCATAACATGTAATTTTATCCTTAGGGAAAACAAAAGTCAACAACAACATTTTTTTGATGGTTAAAACAATATCTGGTAGGATAAATTTACAAAGTTTTGGACTTAGATGCATTTTGAAATTTTGACATAATTGTATAAGAATGAGCATTTTCAAAATAAATTTTGGATTTAATTGTTTTGGAAAATCTTGAAATTTTTTTGGTGAAAGAAAATTTTTGATAGTGAAATTGAAATTGGAGATTGAATTTTGAGTGCCAAGAAAAGGATTAATTTGGGTTGAATAAATTTAAAATTATATTGCAAAATTAAAATTAAATTAAATTACAAAATCACATTAATTGGGTTGAAATTTTCCATAGAGGATTTTTAAAATGTTAAAGGAAATTGGTAATTTGGAATTCAAAATTGATTTTGGCTTGCTAGATTTGATTTTAATGATATTTTAATTACCAAAGCATTGTTAAATGAAAATCTTGGCATCTCCTAGGTTTACCTTGTTTCTAGTTTGCAATTTCTAATCAAAATTAGCAATTAAATGGGCCAATTTCACTATAAGGCTAAGTAATTTTAATGTTGCATTTAAATCTTGTCCATTTTTTAAGGGACTAACTTAATTTCATTTTCCCTCTAAGTAGGTTGACCCACTTGGAGAGGCAACAAGTTTGGTATATGAGGGGCTTCCCCTTCTCTTATTTCATCATTCCTTTTTCCTTCTCCTCCTTGTATGTGTGATTTTATTCTAAGGGAGGTGAATTTCTAGCTAAGGTGATTTTCAGGCCAGATTTTTAATTTCTTGGTGGCATTTTTCTCCTCCTTGCCAGGGCGATTTCTCTTTTAGGTTGAATTTGTGGTGAAGAAGGCCTAATTTTTGTGAGATTGGCCATTTTTAGGGTCTGATTTCTCCATCCTTGGCAACGATATCTCCTTGCAGCTTTGGAAATTTTATTTGGTGAAGATGCAATGTGATTTAAGGTCAAAATTCAATGGCATGGGAAAATTTGGCAAGGTTGGTGAGTTCTGATTTTTGCTAGGGCATCATATTTTGTGGAGGGACTAAAATTTTTGATATCTAATTTAAATTTGAAGAGGCCTAGTTATTGATAAAGGTAGATTTAAGGTAAAATTCCATTCATTTTTAGAGGTGAAGATTGGTTTTGAAGGCAAATTCTATTCCTTGTTCTTGCTTGGTTCATTTCCCTTATCTTCTTCTTGCACTTTTTATCCACCACTTCATCATTTCCATTGATATGATGAAGTTGGGAAATATAAGTGTAGATTTCATGATAGGACACTTGGAGAGGTAGAAATAAGCTAGACCACCCTAGGATTGAAGTTTAGAGATTGATAATTGTAGTCCATCCTAAGGTAATGAAGAGGCATAAATAAGTGGTAGGCCCATCCCTAGGAAAGATGTTTGGAGATTGATAAGTGTAGAGATAGGACTTGGAGAGGCAACAATAAGCTAGATTTCATCAATAGAAAGAAGGTTGGAGGTTGATAAGTGTAGTCCATATCATTTAGAATGAAGGGGCATAAATATGTGTTTAGGATGGTAAATGTTAGTGCAAGTGAGAACCCAAAGGGAATGAATACCAAACAAGACAAGAAAGACATGATGACTAAGACCACCTTCTTCTCAAAACTAAGGTGAATAAGTGATACCAATATTAGAATGGAAAACATGGTACAATTGAAGGATAGATTGAAGGAAAGACAATCCCACATGACAAAGAAGATCTATAAGAGTGAAATTGTATATGCAGTGGCTTTCCCTCCTACCTTGCGTTGTCTATAATTAGTAATGGAATGTGCATCCTAGTTTGATATTGTTACCAAGTCTATCATTTTTTATGAAGGGAAGAGAGTGTTGGATAACATTAGTGGAAAAGTGGTTGAAGAAGTATTCAATATTCCCCAGCATAGAGGCATGACAGTGGTAGTGATGGATCAAACAACCAAGTTCTTTTAGGGTAACTAGGAGGCCTACTTCATTCATCTAAAGTATAATTGGTTACATGAAGGTAAAAAGGGAGTTACCAAGTTAGATTTCAAGCTCAAGTATGGTGACCTGATTGTTGGGTGATGCGACGCACTCCCCTGCCCACAGGTGGTTAATTATGTGGTGTTCCATGTTCACTAATAGTCATGGCTTTTGGTGCAACGGTAAATGGGCCCAACAATTGGTATCAGAGCTTGGTTTTGGCCTGGTCATGGGTTCAAATCTCCCTGGTGCCTTCCCGACCTGCGTAAGCACCTGGTATGCGCATCGAGGGGGAGATTGTTGGGTGATGCGACGCGCTCCCCTGCCCACAGGTGGTTAATTATGTGGTGTTCCATGTTCAATAATAGTCATGGCTTTTGGTGCAACAGTAAATGGGCCCAACACTGATTGTGCTTCTTAATCGAATCATGGGTGTATCTCAGGGCATGCAATTTGAGAACTAGATGTATTATTTTATTGTGACCTAAGAAATACATGTTTAGGATGGTAGATGTTAGTGCAAGAAAGAACCCAAAGGGAAGGAATACTAAAATAGAGAAGGAAGACATGATGCCTAAGACCACCTTCTTCTCAAAACTGAGGGTGAATAAGTGATACCAATATCAACATGGTGAACAAGGTATAGTTGAAGGATCAAATTAAAGGAAAGACAATCCCCCATGACAAAGAAGATCTATTAGAGAGAAATTGTACATGCAGTGGCTTTCCCTCCTACCTTTCCTTGTCCATAATTGGTAAAGGAATGTGCATCCTAGTTTGATATTGTTACCAAGTCCATCATTTTTTATGAAGGGAAGAGAGCGTTGGCTAACATCAATGGACAAGTGGTCAAAGAAGTATTCAATATTCCTCAACATAGAGGCATGACAATGGTAATGATGGATCAAACAACCAAGTTCTTTTAGGGTAACTAGGAGGCCTACTTCATTCATTTAAAGTAGAATTGGTTACATGAAGGCAAAAAGGGAGTTACCGAGTGATCAAAGCTTACCAAGTCAAATTTCAAGCTAACGTATGGTGACCTTATTGTGCTTCTCAATTGAATCATGGGCATGGCTCAAGGTATGCAATTTGAGAACTAGATGTATTATTTTATTGATGAAATTGAAAATGGGAAAATAAAATTTGATTGGGCTAGAATCATGAGAGAAAATCTAGAGTTGCAACTTAGGACAGTGCAAAATCAAAATTAATTGTATATGGGGTCCTATCTGAAAGGAAAATTGCAACAAAGAATATAACCATTTCCATATAACCCATAATAGATTTGAAATAAATATGCAATTAAAATCCACATGCAAGAGAATAGACAACATACCGACAAAAATTGTGACACAAGATATACCCTAGGAAACCCTATTTGAGGGAAAAATCCAGCCTCCAAAAGCATCCATCACTATGTATTATTCAACAAAACACCATTGTAATACAACCACGAAAGCCTTCAAAGTCATAGCCACAACCAAGTTGTCTATGTGAACAAGTATGAACCCACACATCCCATGCCATGCTTCCAACCTTCACAAATTCTCCTTTGGCTAACATGTTAAGCCATGTCCCGCTCGACTCTTTCCCTTTTAACCTTCTTCTCACTCATACAACAACTACTCTTGTGGCTACTTATATAGTAACAAGTCCCACAAAACACCAAGTGGTATTACATAAACCATGTGCTACCTAAACTATTAATCCCACATTTAATATTGAAAATTTAATTTTTTTCCCCAATATTAAATAATTACATGAAATATTATCACAATGTTACATTACAACTCATCAAGTATATCCCATGGGAATATTTACATGTTGCATGTCCAACTAGGTGCAACATTACATAACAAAATAAAATAATACAAAATAAAAATATTATGCAATGTGTGCAACACCCATTATCTCAACAATCTCTCACTTGTTATATACATTGCATAGGGTCAATCCATATCCACATAAATGAACAAGGGAACAATCCCTCCTAGCACATCCACCATCATGGATCAAAGTACAAAAAGTATTCCATCTTGGTACCTGCAACAAAATCAATAAATTTTGGCACTACATTACTGGTTATAAGGTGTTTGTTCATAGTGATCATTCAGCAGTTCAATTTTTTATGAATAAACCTTAAGCAACTGGTAGGGTTATTAAATGGTTGCTTTTATTACAAGAATTTGATGTCACTGTACTTGATAAGCCTAGTCAAGAAAATATGGTTGCAGATTTATTGTCCCAGATACCTCAGTCAAATAATGAAGTTGTTCCTATTGATGACTCATTCCTTGACGAACACCGCTTTGCAATCTCTACCAAAAGTCTATGGTATGCCGACATTGCTAGCTATTTGGTTACATGCAAATTTCCACCACACTTCTCCCCTCATGAGCATCGTAAGTTGGTGGGCCTCAGTGGACAGTATACTTGGATTAATGGTCTTCTATTCTAAACTGGCATTGACAATATCATGCACCACTACATTCGTGAGGAAGATGTCTTTGACATTCTCCATGCTTGTCATACTGAGCCTTGCAGAGGAAACTTTGCTGCTCAATGAACTGCTCGCAAGATTATGACTGTAGGTTATTACTGGCCTATGCTCCATAAGGATTGCAGATGTTATGTTCAACATTGTGACCAGTGCCAATGCATGGGTCGTCCTACACGATCAGATGAGATGGCACTTCACCCTCAGCTTTCTATTAAGCCTTTTGACCAATGGCAGTCTTCCACATAGTACGATAGGCCCACATAGCTTCAAGAAGTCGTGTGGCCCAATCATGCTTATGAAGTGCAATAGTTTTGGTAAGAATATTCTCCAGTTCCTAATTAGTCACCTCAACTTGTCCATTTGCTTGAGGATGATAAGGTGATGATTTCCTATGGCGAATCTCATATTCCTTGATTAATGCAGAAATGAGGTCTAAAGTGAATTGAGGTCCTTGATCAGTAGTGATTTCATGTGGAACACCAAAGCGAGTGAAGGTCTCAGAATATAAGAATTCTGCAACTTTGGTATCTCTGGCATGTTTTAGTGCAACTACTTCAACCCACTTTGTGACATAATCTGTGCAAACAAGAATATATTCCTTGTTTCTAGAAGGTGGGTTAATAGGTCAAACAAAATCAAGACCCCATTTTTCAAAAGGCTCAATAGAAAGCTGAGGGTGAAGTGGCATCTCATCTGATCATGTAGGACGACCAATGCTTTGGTACTAGTCACAATGTTGAACATAACGTCTGCAATCCTTATGGAGCGTAGGCCAGTAATAACCTACAGTCAGAATCTTGTGAGCAGTTCATTGAGCAACAAAGTTTCCTTTGCAAGGCTTAGTATAACAAGCATGGAGACTGTCAAAGACATCTTCCTTAGGAATGTAGTGGTGCATGATATTGTCAATGCCAGTTTGGAATAGAAGACCATTAATCCAAGTATACTGTCCACTGAGGCCCACCAACTTATGATGTTCATGAGGGGAGAAGTGTGGTCAAAATTTGCATGTAACGAAATAGTTGGCAATGTTGGCATACCATAGACTTTTGGTAGAGATTGCAAAGAGGTGTTCGTCAGGGAACGAGTCATCAACAGGAACAACTTCATTATCTGACTGAGGTATCTGGGACAAGAAATCTACAACCATATTTTTTTGACTAGGCTTATCAATTATAGTGACATCAAATTATTGTAATAAAAGCAACCATCTAATAACCCTACCAGTTGTAGACACCTAAAATCTTTTAGAAAATAAAGTATTTTTATTTTCTGAAAAATCCCTGACGACATCATCATTTATTATTAATTATTTAATTAATTAATTAATTAATTTTTATGCCATTAAATCCCTTTATCTTAATTAAAAATATTTAATTAAGGAATCCCTCCCAAAAATGTTTAAATCTTATTTAAACATTATTTCCTTATTTATTAATTATTTAATTAATAAATTGACCAAAAATCCCAAAATAAATAAGTTATTTATTTTTTGCCCAAAACTTGGCCAATTTCCTTAAGACCACTAACCTCTTCCAAAATCTTCTAATCCTTCTTTAATTTCGATTAAAGGCTAATCCCATCATTTCCTACCCCTAATCCCAACTCAAAATATTTAATTAAGATTAAATATTAATCTTCATGTTTATTAAAAAAGTTTTAATAAATATCTCCTCAACCCAAACCCTTGAAATAAATAAAATTTTATTTATTTCCTAAAAACTTTATTTATCCTCATCCTAGGAAGTTCTAGACTCTTCTAGAAAGTCTTCATCCTCATCCAAAGCCTAGACTCTTCTAGAAGATGTCAATCCTTATCTTTGATCTTAATCCTAATTCCCCCCCTAACCTTGTCACATTCCCTAAACATGGGTTAAGACTTGCTAACCGAAGCCAAAGCCAAAAAATATCTCCTCCTTCACCCACCCTCATTTATTGCCATCCACTTGCCCATCTATAACAAGCCTAATCTAATCTTAACCCAAGCCTAATCCAAGCCTTAATCATTTGCACATTCCTAAGTCAAGTTTAAGACTTTCTTAATCCAACCCAAGTCAAATATCTCAACTCTCTCACAAATATCCCAACCATAAAACTTTATGAAGCCCACAAAGCCATAAATGACTCTTACAAGCCCATTCATTGCTCTTACAAGCCATTTTGAGGGTCTTTATGAAGATTTTATCCCTTGAGCCTCCTTTTGTTGACTCATCCTTTCCCTTTCCTCCATCCTCTCACCTTGTGACATGTGTCAGTCCCTGATTGGTTGTAAGGAAGCACAATCCATGTGCTCTCCTTTCATGCAATCTGAGCCTTCCATAAGCTTTTTCCCATCCTTGCATCCTAGCTCTTGATCCCTCAAGCCCTTTTCCTATTTAAGGAATCCTCTCCTAAGCCATTTTAACACAATCCATTAAGTAAAGTCATCATGCCATTTTAAGAAGCCATTTTACATCAAAACCATACACTCACACCCAAATTCCAACTCCATTTGAAGCCCATTTTGAAGCACAAGCTTGAGCATACATCCTATCTATTTAGACAAAGCCACTCAACAAGAGAGCTTTTCATTGAGAGAGCCCATTAATGGTTCATATTCTCAATTGAGAGTTCATCTTAGTCTATCTTGAAGTTTATGAATTTTGTTTAGTTTGTAGAAGCTTTATTTAAATTTGGCTTCTATTAGCATACTAACATTGTTCATATATACCAGTTACCACAGGTTTATTCATCAAAAATCGAATTGTTGAATGATCAGTATGAACAAACACCTTATAACTAGTAATGTAGTGCCAAAATTTATTAATAGAAATCTAGTTTGCCTTTGCTACTCAATTCTCCCTCTCCAATTTTAGGGTTTCAGATGGATTAGGTAGGATACAATGTATCTACTTCATATCTTGCTATTATCTTGAAAACTTCATCTAGAGTCCAGTTGTATTCTCCAAAAACATTGTACATGGTGTTCTGCGCCACCAGCTCATCATACTTATCATCTATTTAATTCATAGAATTCAAGATAACAACCTTTTTGGCTTAGATCTAATGAATCTTTGATTTTCAAAACAATGCAGCAACTCAGCACTATTGGTTTACTGATGCTTGACACCTCTGTGTTACTCAGCACTTGTATTTTCTTGACACTTGATTCTACTCGGCACTTGATTTTACTCGGCACTTGTATCTGCTCAACACTTGTATCTGCTTGGCACTTGATTTTACTCGTCATTTGAAGCTCACTCGGCACTTGAAGTTGAACTTGCTCAGCTTGAACTAGGAATCTGTTTGGCACTTAATAGCTTGCTTGGCTTCCTCTACTTAGTTAGGCTTTACAAATTACTTAGCTAAAACCTTACATCTTTGATATGTTTCAGTGTGCCCATTCTTTCGGTCTTAGAGTATGTCATCAATACACTTTTTCATCAATGGCTTAGTTGATCCTTGGACTTCATTACAACATCATAACTTCAACCATTCTCTAGGTGTTCTAGTTACATCTTATTGATTGCCTCCTCCCTGTCAATCAACCAATTGATAATATTTGGATCACTAAAGCAATTGTCATTCCTGCAAGTAGCAAGTTTGACATCAATGACAAAATAATGATTGAGAACATTCTTTACCAGTTGCATATGATAATTCCAACAATCTTCCTCATGATCTTTTCAATCATTTCCAACATTGTCGACCTTGCTTAGGATAGTACCTTTGGTTCCCACTACAGCAAATCATCTAGGTGCATGAATAGGCCTAGAGATAGTCAAGGTAGATTTGTTAAGAAGGAATCCATAGGTAGCTCAAAAAATCAAAAATCACAAAAAGAGAAAAATCCATCAACCATTGAAACCAAACCAAGCAGTGAGGTTAAAATCCAACCATTCTCTCAATTCACCTCTCCCACTACACCCTCTGAAACTACTGAACAGTTTGCAAAATCATATGAAATTAGGTGTAGTAAGCCTCTAGAACCTTAGGAACAACCCTTTAAAACATATTTTACACCTTGGGCAAGCAAAGTTTTGGAAGAAGTCATGGCTGACAATGTCGAAAAAAACAATGTAGGGGGAAATAATGATGAAAACAATAGGAATAAAATTGTTCAACATAATACAACCTTTGAATTTCCTATTCAGCCTCTTATTGTTGATGCCCCTATGAAAAATATCCCTCACTCAAAACTTCCCATATTTTGAGGGTCAACCTCCGAGGATCCTGAAATGTTCCTATTCAAATTTGATGTCCTTTTTAATAGCTATGATTATCAAAGTGATGCACAAAAATTAAAGCTTTTTCCAGCTACTTTGAAAGATGCTGCATTACGATGGTTTATGAGTCTTAGGGACATTAAGACATGGAGCCAAATGAAAGATGCTTTTCTATCAAAGTATCAAGAGTACTATAAGACCAAGGAAGTATGGGATGAAATATTTCGCATGACTCAACGAGAAGAAGAGTCAGTTGAATATTTCTTGGAACATTTTGCCTTTAGCTTACAATGCTCATGACGTCCTAATTTAAATTTAGAAACCATCAAGATTCTTTTCCTAAGAGGAATTCGCGATGAAACCATGGATGCCTTAAATTTGATTGGAAAAGGTGATATTGCTAAAATATCCTTTGAAGATGTTTGTGATATATGCAAGAATTAGTCACAGTCTCATCAATCTATTCACGGAAATTCAAATAAGTTTTCTACTATGGGTAATGCACCAAGTATTTCCAAGCATGAAATTGGTAATTTACTTGAAGATCTTGAAAATGACTTATTAAATCATATGGGTAAACAAATTGACACGTTGTATTCTCGCAAGAAACATGAGGAAGCTGAAAAGGCCTTGGCAGTATATTGTCCAACCTGTCATAAGAAGCATGGACCAGAAGATTGCCCTTATAATCGAACCCATGGAGCATCACTTAAGGAAGCTAGTAAGAATTCAATGCTACGACCTCTTCTGGAATGGATGATTCCTATGGAATATATCGAAGAACTAGTTTATTATATGGCTCCATGATGCCAGTTTTTACCTAGAGGGTTCTCCAATGAATATTTTTCTGGACCACCTCAGCAATTCTCTAACCAAGGCCCATGGTATGGAGGTTATCAACAATGTCAACTTTATCAGCAATGACCCCAAATCTTTCAGCCTAGTACACAACCATGGCATCAAACATGGAGGCCACAACCTTCATATCCAACTCCTCCATCATCATATCAACCTTATACGCAATCCTATTTTCCACAACAATCCTTTCCTCCACCACCATTAATAAGCCCCTACCAACAACCTCAACAATTCCTTCCATACCTCCATCTTCTTCGAATTAATTATAATTAGGTTGTAATCACTTGATCATAATAATATTGGACTTATTTTTTGGTGGACATAGCCTAGGGGTTTGGGTGAGCCATGTTAAATATTGGTGTCTTGTGTTCTTTTCTATGTGATTTATTATTTCCTAATAGTGTTTATATTTGCATGTAATTATTATTTTTGTCCATGGTAGGATGGAGGTAAGAAAATATTTAAAGCCATCTTGATGTTAAAAAATCATTTCTTCATGGTGATTTAGATAAAGAGATATATATGGCACAACCACAAGGATTTAAGGTCGAAGCTAAGGAGAACTTTGTGTGCAGATTGGAGAAAAGTCTATATGGCGAGAAATAAGCACCTTAGCAATAATATGTATAATTTGACAATTTTATGCATGAGAATGGATATAGTAGGTGTCATTCAGATCATTGTGTTTATTTTAAGAGGTTATATGATGACAACTACATTATTTTATGTTTATATGTTGATGATATGCTTGGAGCTGGGTCTAACATGCATCATATTAAGGGGCCGCAACACTAGTTAGCACATTCATTTTCTATGAAGGATTTGGGGATTGCAAAAAAATCCTTGGTATGAAGATTTGCAGAGATAGGAAGAACAAGAAATTATCTTTATCTCAAGCTGATTATATTATGAAGGCGTTGCAATGTTTCTATATGGAGAATGCTAAAGATATCAACACACCTTTACTTCATCATTTGAAGTTGACTAAGGAGATGTGTTGAAAGACATAAGAAGAGGAGGATAAGATGTCCAAGGTACCCTATTCTTTAGCTATAGGAAGTTTGATGTATGTTATGGTATGTACAAGGCCAGATATTTCACATATATTGGGAGTCATTAGTAGGTATATGAGTCATCCAAGAATTGAGCATTAGAATGCAGTCAAATGGATTCTCAGATATTTGAGAGGAACATCTAGTAAGTGTTTACACTTTGAGGGCTCTACTACTAACTTACAAGACTATGTTGACTTGGATTTCATAGTGGATATTAATACAAGGTAGGTTATGTATTTATTGTTGGTGGGGTAGCTATGAGCTAGGTTTCTAGGTTAAACAAGGTTAATGATTTATCCACTACAGAGACAGAGTGTGTTGCTACTATATAGGTAGCCAAGGAGATGATATGGCTTCAGGTCTTCCTAGAAGAATTGGGACATCCACAAATGGATAATTATTTGTTTATAGATAGTTAGAGTGTCATTCATCTTGCTAAGAAATCTTCTCCACATTCAAAGACAAAACACATTCAGTTATGGTACCATTTCATTCAATCATTTTTGGATAATGGACGGTTAAAGATGGACAAGATAAATACTGATGACAATCCAATAGATATGTTTACAAAGGTAGTGACAAGGGAGAAGCTAAATTCATCTTCATCTCTAGTTGGTTTTATAGACTGAAAAGAATAAAAAAAGAACATATTCTATGTGGTTTGATCCAATGGGAGCCCCATGTAGTAGTGGTATTGCTATAGGATTAGTCTCTAATTGGGAGATTATTATCTAGTGTGGAGTCTAATCAGTCCCCAAGTAGAATATTTTTAGTTTGTAGTAACTAATTTTAACCCTAAAGAAACATAATTACTTGTATAAAAGGGCTTAGGGTTAGGGATTGTTTTACAATATGTGATGCAAAAATTGGTTATTGTAGTGGTATTTAGTTGTAAGTGAATACAGATTATAATTAGGTTATATTCACTAGATCATAATAATATTGGACTTATTGTTTGGTGGATGTAGCCAAGGGGTTTGGGTGAACCACATTAAATTTTGGTGCTTTGTGTTCTTTTCTATGTGATTTATTATTTACTAATATTTTTTATATTTGCATGTAATTTTTATTTTTTAGTGTGGTTTAATCCTAATAGACTAGGGCTCATTGCACATGAATTAGTACATTAGGTACATTGGAAAAATCATTGTCTAAAGTCTTTGGCATTTTATATCAAAGAGGGAGAGATTGAATATGTCATATCAAAAGAAGAATTGAGGTAGAGTTGGTAGATATTGATTGATAAATGTAGAGATTGATAAGATGATAAGTTATTAACAAGAGGGAGAATTTATTAGAGGCAGTCAGGAAATAAGGTGCAAGAGAGAGAATCTCAAAGGGAGTTCTCATGAATGGAGAATCAAAATGAAAGTAAGGATATTTTAAATCATTTTATTTTCTATAAGATTTCTTTTCTTATGATATGTTGTGTTGCCATCAATGCCAAAGAGGGAGATTGTTGAAATAAATTATTTAATTGTATGATTTTCATTGATGTAACACAAATGTCACTGCCAGTTGTAACCAAGCTTAGAAGACTCCAATATCAACTAAGAAGAAGTTTAGAGGAAGCCAAGTAATCAAGTGGAAACCAAGCTATGTCAATCACTAAAGGAAATCCCATATAAACTGAGTCAAGTTAGTTACCAAATGAGATAAGTGTAAATTGAGTTAGGTTAGTTACCAAAGGAACTCAGTGGTAACCGAGTGACCTAGTTTTAGTTGAAGCTGAGTGACAACAGAACAATTTTTTTTATTATTCTGGTTTATGTTAGAAAACTTAGTGGATGTTAATTATTTATTTGCAAGTATATTCAAGCCAAATTAACATTGTATTTGATATATATGAAAAGTCAAGTTGTGGATTGAAATATGGAAGTTATGGAAGAAGATAAGATGTGAATAAAGAAGGATTTTTTATTAAGGGCAGAATATCCAAGGAGCTGCAAAGAACATTCTTATCAAGGAGGATATAGAGGATAAACTAGAATACAGATCTAAATCTACAAATTAGTTACTTCATTAGTTAGGTCAATCATAATTACTCTCTAACAATTGTAGCGATGAATAAATCTCCTAACAAATTGTACTTAAGATTTATTTTGTAAATCCTCTAACAAGGTGGTATTTCTAGATTGAAGTGTCTTAGTACCTCTAACAAAACCACTCCTTGTTAAAAAATAATTGCTCAATTGTATGTTATCTTTGATGTTACTTAAAATTTCATACATTCACTAGTCAGTGTCTATTGAGGTCACTAGGGAAATGAAGATAGTTTTATGTGGTTGTTGAGCATTCCTATGTAAAATAAGTTCAGATGATAGTGTCTACTAATTTCACTTGGGAGACATAGGAAATTTGGAAGGTAAAGAGTGTTAACCAAGATCACTCAATTACCAAAGATAATTCATAGAAGATAGTTTCTACTAAGTTCACTTGGGAGACAAAGAGAGTTGCCATGAAAACTAGTGTTAACTGAACTCACTTGGTTAATGAAGAATTTCTTGGTTTTGGCTTATTGAGTTAAATACATTTGTTTAATAGTTTTAGGCAACTAAGAAGATGAATTTATTAGTTATTGTAAGTTGTATTCAAGCTGACTTGACATTGAATAAGATATAATTATAAGGTCAAGTTGTGGATTTGAAAGTGAATGAGTATGAAAAAGAAGAATGCTTAGAGGAAGCAAATTTGAAGGATAAGTAGAACATCCTTATGGAGCTGTAAAGATATTTTCGATCAAGAAGGATCAAGTATTAAAGCCAAAATTGAGATCTATAATCAGCAATTCAGTCAAATCATAAATTAGGTCATTCCATTGTTACTTTCTAGCCATTGTAGCAGTGGTCCAAATCTCCTAACATAGTTGGCTTTACAAATATTTGTAAATCCTTTAGCAAGGTTACATTTCTAGATTGAAATGTCTAAAGACCTCTAACAAGGCCACTCCTAATAGGCTGATTAAATCCTCTACCAGGGTCACATCTATCAGTGTGTTTTGTAACCTTTAATAGGGTTGGCTCCTAATAGGGATCACTTCAAAATAGTGAAAATCAATAAATAGTTGCAATTGATGGCTTTTCCCTATTGGGTTTCCACATTAAATCATGGTGTCACTTGTGTTCATGTTATTTACTTTCATGTGTATGCAACTAAGTTTAATTATTGTTGATCATAGTTAACATCTTAAAGATTAGTTATTTGCAAGAAACAATTGATTTTTTAGTATTTGGAAAGTTACAACATCTGCTAGTGTTAACCGAGTTCTTATGTGTTTTCCAAGTTATATTAGAATATCTAGTTTATTAGAGTTTGTATTTAAGTTTTGTTGACATCTAAGGAATTTGAGATTTATTTTTGTAGTAATTGATTCACCCCTCCCCTCTTAGTTACTCCTCTTATATTTCCAACAATTGGTATCAAAGCTTTTGGTGCTTGGAGAGAAGGTTTCAAGGACCTAAGCTAAAGATTAGGATGTCTTACAGAAGAGAGGTTCCCAAGTTGAATAGAGATAACTTTCTAGCATGGAAGGAAATTTTGAAGTTGCATCTAGAAACCATGAATGATTCAAGTTCAAAATATCTTGATAATCAACACAAGACTCCTATTAGGACATTGACATTTGAAGAGATTGCTAAAAAGAAAAAAACATAATATCATGATGATTGATATTGCTTCTGCTCTCGACTATTTTAAATTTGATGAAGTCAAAGGTTACTCTATTGCTCATGAAATGTGGACCAAACTAAAGGATATCTATGGAGGTGATGACAATGTAAAAAGAGTCAAAGCAGAAAGTCTAAGATGTTAGTTTGATCAAATGAAAATGAGAGAGGATGAGAACATTACAAAATATGTTAACCAAATCAAAGAAAGTGTAAGTGTAATCAAAGCCTCTAGATGATAAATTGATGATAAAATAGTTGTAAGTTACTTAGAACCCTTCTTCCTATCTATGTAATTAGAGTATCTGATATTCAAGAGATGAGATGTGATTCAAATAACAAGATAAATCTAGATGCTCTAGTGGGAAGATTGACAACTTTTGAACTGGATAACTATGATAATTATGTTTCTAGTTCCAAAGGTATTGAGTCTACTTTGAAGCCAAGCTTTCACTCAAGAAGAAAAGTGGAAAATCAAAGGCTAAGAAATCTAAAAGTGAAGAAGAGGAAGAAATTTTTGATAGTGATCTTGAAGTCATTGAAGCTCTACTTGCAAGGAAATATCCCAAAGGCAGAGAAAAATACAAAGGTACGATTCCTCTAATTTGTTTTTCATGTGAAGAAGTTGGTCACATTTCTCCTAGGTTTCCCAATATAGAAAGCAAAGAAGAAAAGAAAAATAGTAAGTTTAAAGGAAAGAAAGAATTCAAGAGCTACAAGGACTACAAAGAAAAAGGGAAGGAATCTTGTTTTATGACTAAAGATTCTAATAGTAGTGATAATGATGAAATGGCCTATATAGCTATAAAAGATGAATTAGATGACGAGTCAAATAAGATAGCACTTATTTCTCATGTGAGTTAAAATGATACATGGATTATGGATAGTGGTTGTTCTCACCATATGACTGGTGACAAAATAAAGTTTGAACATATGGAAAACTATGATGGTGGAAGTGTTAGATTTGGAAATAATGAACCTTGTTGCATAAAAGGAAAATGGTGTATTTCACTAACCAATGAACTCATATGTGATAATGACTACTTGTAGTGCCTCTCATGTTTGTAGTTTGTACCTTGTTTATTTTGATTTGAGAGATACTTGTTACTCTTATTTCGTACCTTATGATGACCTAAGGGTCAGATGTTATACTTTGATTTAGTACCATAGATGCTTTACTAATATGTTGTTCAGTTTATCATATTTTCACTTTGATAATATTTTGTGATGACAGTAGATCTATGAGGATATCTAGTTATATGGTTTAGTGGACATATTTGTTGATTATATTATGAGATGAATTTTATGCTATGTTTATTTACTTCATTCTTGTATCTTTACACTTTCTGTAAATGTGAGTGATGTAAATGGATTAAATAGGTATTTTAATACATGTTTCTTTGGCTATGATATTATATATAATTTCACTTGATCATGTATTTCAGTGTGCAAGAATTATATCCCTGGTAGTGGCACATGGAGTTAGTGATTTAGCTATTCATATTTTACAAATGTCATCCCTATATGGTCAATGTATCCTTATTTTAATTATTTTAATTAAAACCTTTTTGTGATTAGTAAATCTGAGCTCATTTGCATTATGTGATTAGACCAATGAGTGTGTCAATGCATTTAGAGGTTTGCATTGTCACAAAAGTGTTAAGTGATTTTCTATAATTTTGAGTTTCTGGGTTTTAAATCTTTTCAGATTTAATTTCTAGCAGCTTTGCCTTAGGTGAATTCTCATTATGGAGAATAACCTTTTTTCATTTGGGTCAATTTGGAATCTAGCTACTATAGTTGGATATTTTCCCTAATTGATTGTTTACTCAAAAAGTGAATAAGCATTGAAAGAGGAATTTAATTCCTCACTTTTCTATTTTGGATTTGAGAAATTGGAGAGCTTTTTCAAAAATTCTCTTCTAAAGGATTAGACTTTTGTTCATTCTAGGAGCCTTGAGTGTGGGATCTTCATGAGGTTGGTCTCATTGGATTTGGCTTGAGTAGAATATGCTTTGATGTGATTTGCAGCAAATTTAGTGGGTGATTTATTTTATTGTGTGAATTTCAATTTTTGCCTCTTTTGCTATCAGGTAGGGCTTCCTCGTTTTATTATTTTTTCTTTGTTTCAGCTTCCATTTCTTGTAGCAATTTGTTAGGAGGCTGAGAACTAGTGTTCCCCTTTGTTTTTTTTGCTAATTCTACTCTGTTGAGTATGAACATTTTCCCTATTTTTGAGATGAGTGTTTACGATTTTGAGCCGTTTTGCTAGCCATTTTTGCATATGCTGTTCAAATGGGTTTTAATTTTAGAAATTTTTCAAAATTTGGAGTTTTTACCTTGTTTTGCATGCCTCCCTATTTTCTGAATTTTTCTTGGCATGAGTTTGGTTATGGAGCTTGACAATCTATTTAGATGTTGGTTAGATCTTTATTGCATTTTTATGTTGCATTAGGATGCATATTGTATCCATCCTCCTAATTTTATTTTTGGTTGAGTGATTTTCTATATTGTGTTCTCATCTAGTACTTTTTCTTTGATCTTCATGATGGTGGTGCACCACACATGAGTATGTGCATGTACATATCTATCGGGTGACTTGTGGGTCTCACCCTTCCATGGACTTGCCAAAAGTTACGATCATTGAGGTTGGGTTGGGAATTTTCATGCCTAGGGGAACTCATCATTGGATGAGCATGGGTAGGGTAGGGTAGCATATGGAGGGGGCTTCTATCTTGCAACCTGGTGATCATTATTTCTAGAGGGTTGGCGAAAGAATTTTTAATTAAGTGATAACTAAATGAAAATATTGGGTGGTAATTAATAATTTAAGTTAATTAAAACTAGACTATATGCCTTCTGTTGAGGGAGAGCAGCTACCAATACTAGCCTAGGCTTGTTGATGGCAAGTAACTCTCCATGATGTTAGCTCCTACTTACTAGCCTATTGAGATGTTTGACCAAGACCTACAGTTTATACATTGTCTATGTCTTGCATTCAATCATCATACTGTCTAATGTGTGTTAGCCATGGATGTTGTTTTGTGTGCATTGTGGTTCGATCATTATCTCCATTAGCATGGTGGGTGTAGACCTATGGGTTCCATATGGTTGGGATGCATAGCTGCCAACACCACTACTAGGAAATGGTGTACAAAGATGATCTATGGTTCCAGCGTGACCGTTGTTGGATGTTTTCATTTGGTGCTTTGAGTTTTAGAGTATGCTATCTTTTGATTTATGCTTTCATTGAGATGCTTGTTTATCATGTTTAGATGATGTTAGATTTGATGTATTTCCTTATTATGATGATTATCATGTGATAGGTTATGTTATCCACTTATAGGTTTATCTTATACTTGTTAGATTGTGGTGACTGATCAGGAAAGTACTGTACATACTTCATAAATAGTGGGGTTCGGGCCATCGCCCCGAAATTTTTTTTTTTTGGAAGTAGCCGATATGGTAGCCGACATATTATGGCCAACATATGGCCGACATGTTATAACCCTAAAGCAGTTTAATACTTGTATAAAAAGGGCTTAGGGTTGGGTATTTTTATGTGTGGTGATACGAAATTGGTTCTTGCGGCGGTATTGAGCTGTAAGGGATTACGGATTGTAATCAGGTTGTAATCACTGGATCGTAATAAGATCGGACTTTCTGTTTGGTGGACGTAGCCCAGGGATTGGGTGAACCACGTTAAATCTTGGTGCCTTGTGTTCATTTCTGTGTGTTCTATTATTTTTGTTATTGGTTATATTTGCATGTAGTTTTTATTTCTATCCGTGGTTTATCCTAACAAGTGGTATCAGAGCAAGGTTGTCTTTTAGTTACCCTCTGCAGGAAAGTCTCACGGTTAAGTGGGAGTCTCACAGTTGAGTGGGAGCGATGGAAGATGAGGGTAAGTTGAGGGTTGACAGGTTTAATGGGCAGAACTTCCAGTTATGGAAGATGCAAATGGAAGACTATTTATATCAGAAGGATTTGTGGAAGCCGTTGGAAGGAAAAGCCAAGAATCAGGGAACTATGTCAGAGGCTGAATGGGATCTTTTGGACAGAAAGGCACTCGGAAGCATTCGGTTATGCTT
Source organism: Cupressus sempervirens (assembly GCA_028749045.1). Classification (NCBI taxonomy): domain Eukaryota; kingdom Viridiplantae; phylum Streptophyta; class Pinopsida; order Cupressales; family Cupressaceae; genus Cupressus; species Cupressus sempervirens. The sequence continues at coordinate 104,117,182 of CM053785.1, forward strand.
GGCACCATCGGTGGCATTTAATATTACAAAAGCAAAGACGACAGAAGATTTGATGAAAACCCTAGCGACACTGTATGAAAAGCCCTCCGCTTCAAATAAGGTATTTCTCATGAAGCATTTATTTAATATGAAAATGGCAGAAGGTGGATCTATTGCAAATGATTTAAATGATTTTAATACTATTACTAGTCAATTATCTTCTATGGGTATCAATTTTGATGAAGAAATTAGGGCTCTCTTGATTTTGTGTTCTTTGCCTGAAAGCTGGAATGGCTTGGTAATGGCGGTCAGTAATTCTGTTCCTGGATCAAGTACCCTAAAATATGATGATGTGATCGGTGTTATTTTAAGTGAGGAAACTCATAGAAAATCCTCAGGTGGATCTACATCAGGAAGTGCTTTAAATGCACAAAGCAAGGGCAGAACGACTGAAAGAGGAAGTAACTCTGGAAATCGTGGGAAATCAAGAGGAAAGTCAAAGGGGAGGAGGTCTCAATCGAGAGGACCAAATGATTGCTGGTACTGTGGGAAACCAGGGCACAAAAAGAAAGATTGCTGGACTCGAAAGAAAAATGAAGGAGATAAATCAGATGGAGACAAAGAGGCAAATGTGGTAAGTAATAAATCCGAAGAGGATGCTTTGCTTCTGTCTTTAGAGAATGTTGATGATTCATGGGTTTTAGATTCTGGTGCTTCTTTTCATGCTACACCTCATAGAGGTTATTTCATTGATTATGTCCAAGGGGATTTTGGGCTTGTTTATTTGGGGGATAATGAACCCTGTCAGATTGTTGGAAAGGGAAAAATTAAGATTAAGTTGCAGAATGGGAATCATTGGCTACTACATGAGGTAAGACATGTTCCAAAGCTTAGTAGGAATTTAATTTCAGCAGGGCAACTCGATAATGAGGGTTGTGTAATTACTTTTAATGATAAAAATTGGAAGGTTTCAAAAGGTTCCCTTGTAGTAGCAAAAGGTGTGAAAGTAGGCACCTTATATCTTTGTACAGGTCATATTGTTCCTTCTACTTTGATTGTTTCAGAGAAAAATGAATATTCAGGAACAATTACTGCAGTTGAGCAGGGAGAACAAATAGCTACTTTAGATTCTGATACAACACTATGGCACAATAGACTTGGGCACATGAGTGAGAAAGGTATGAAAGTACTTCATTCAAGGAAAGTTTTACCAGGTCTAAAATGTGTGAATATGGATTTCTGTGAAAGTTGTGTGTATGGAAAACAAAAGAGAGTGAGTTTTGTAAAGATGGGGAAGGAAAACAAAAAGGAGAAATTAGAGCTTGTGCATACAGATGTATGGGGACCGGCTCAGGTATCTTCCCTTGGTGGCTCTCATTATTATGTTACATTTATTGATGACGCAACTAGAAAAGTATGGGTTTATTTCCTTAGACAAAAATCTGATGTATTTCAAACTTTTAAGAAGTGGAAATGCTTGGTTGAAAATGAGACTGGTAAGAAATTAAAATGTCGCAGATCTGATAATGGTGGTGAGTATTGCAGTCATGAATTTGAAGATTATTGCTCCACTAATGGTATTCATAGACAAAAAATTGTTCCAAGGACTCCACAGGAAAATGGAGTGGCTGAACGCATGAACATGACTATAATGGAGCACACAAGGAGCATGAGGTTGCATGCTGGGTTGCCCTTACACATGTGGGCGGAGGCTGTCAATACTGCAGTATGTTTGATTAATAGAGGTCCCTCTACTCCTTTGGGCTGTGGTATTCCAGAAGAAGCATGGACTGGTAAGAAGGTGAGTTATTCTTTTCTCAAGACCTTTGGTTGTGAAGCTTTTGCTCATATAGACTCTGAAAATAGAACCAAGCTAGAAGCGAAATCAAAGAAATGTGTCTTTGTTGGATATGGCATTAATGAATTTGGCTATAGGCTTTGGGATTTTGAAAATCATAAAATTATAAGAAGCCAGGGTGTCATATTCAATGAAAAAGTGTTGTACAAAGATCTGTTGCAGCAACATGAGAAGAAAGAAGATGATTATGTAGTGCTGGATGATACTCCAAAAGCTGATATTCCAGCCATTCCTCATGATGTGCAACAATTGCAACAACAAATACCACACACACCAGTGAATGTTAGACGGTCAATAAGGCCAATTAGACCTCGACAAAGGTTTTCTCCCTCTTTGTATTCTATTTTACTTACTGATGCTGGTGAACCTGAAAGTTATGATGAAGCTATGCAGGTGGATACTAAGATTCAGTGGGAGTCTACAATGAAAGATGAAATGGACTCTTTGCTGAAAAATAAGACATGGGATTTGTGCAAGTTGCCTGCAGGTAAAAAGGCTTTACAAAATAAATGGGTTTATAGGTTGAAAGAAGAGGAAGGAGGTAAGAAAAGATTTAAGGCCAGGTTAGTTGTAAAAGGATTTGTACAGAAAAAGGGAATTGATTTTGATGAGATATTTTCTCCTGTTGTTAAAATGACTTCTATTCATATTGTTTTAAGTCTTGTGGCTACTGAAGATTTGCATTTAGAGCAGATGGATGTTAAAACAGCCTTTCTTCATGGTGATTTGGATGAAGAAATATATATGGCTCAACCACAAGGTTTTGAGGTCAAAGGTAAGGATAACTTAGTGTGTAAATTGAAGAAAAGTTTATATGGCTTGAAGCAAGCACCTCGGCAATGGTTTCTGAAATTTGACAATTTTATGCATGAGCATGGATATAATAGGTGTCATTCAGATTACTGTGTTTATTTTAAGAGGTTGGATGATGATAGCTACATTATTTTATGTTTATATGTTGATGATATGCTTGTAGCTGGGTCTAAAATGGATCATATTAAGGGGCTGAAATGCCAATTAGCACATGCATTTTCTATGAAGGATTTGGGGGCAGCCAGACAAATCCTTGGTATGAAGATTTGCAGAGATAGGAAGAACAGAACATTGACGCTATCTCAAGCTGATTATGTTGAGAAGGTGCTGCAACGTTTCTCTATGGAGAATGCTAAAGCTATCAGCACAAATTTACTTGGTCATTTGAAATTGACTAAGGAGATGTGTCCCAAGACACAGGAAGAGGAGGATAAGATGTCCAAGGTACCCTATGTTTCAGCTGTAGGAAGTTTGATGTATGTTATGGTATGCACTAGGCCAGATATTGCACATGCAGTGGGAGTCGTTAGCAGGTATATGAGTCATCTAGGTTTTGAGCATTGGAATGCTGTCAAGTGGATTCTCAGATATTTGAGAGGAACATCCAATAAGTGTTTACACTTTGGGTGCTCTACTACTGATTTACAGGGCTATGTTGACTCAGATTTGGCTGGGGATATTGATACCAGGCGGAGTACTACAGGTTATGTCTTTACTGTTGGTGGGGCAGCCGTGAGCTGGGTTTCTAGGCTACAGAAGATTAATGCTCTCTCCACTATAGAGGCAAAGTATGTTGCTGCTACAGAGGCAGCCAAAGAGATGATATGGGTTCAGTTCTTCTTGGAAGAATTGGGACATCCTCAGAAGGATAATTATTTGTTCACAGATAGTCAGAGTGCCATTCATCTTGCTAAGAATTCAGCTCTGCATTCTAAGACTAAACACATACAATTGCAGTACCATTTCATTCAGTCAATTTTGGAGGATGGATAGTTAAAGCTGGAGAAGATACATACCAATGAAAATCTAGCAGATATGTTGACAAAGGTTGTCACAAGGGAGAAGCTGAACTCCTCTTCAGCTTCAGTTGGTCTTTTAGACTAAATGAGAATAAAAGAACAACAGAGTCCAAGTTGGTTTGATCCAGTGGGAGCCCCATGCAGTAGTTGTATTGCTACCGGATCAGTCTCCAAGTGGGAGATTATTGTTGTTTAGTGTGGAGCCTAATCAGTCCCCAAGTGGGAGATTGTTAGATTGTGGTGACTGATCAAGAAAGTACTGTACATACTTCATAAATAGTGGGGTTCAGAGCATCGGCCCGATTTTTTTTTTTTTGGAAGTAGCCGACATGGTAGCCGACATATTATGGCCGACATATGGCCAACATGTTATAACCCTAAAGCGGTTTAATACTTGTATAAAAAGGGCTTAGGGTTGGGTATTTTTATGTGTGGTGATACGAAATTGGTTCTTGCGGCGGTATTGAGCTATAAGGGATTACAGATTGTAATCAGGTTGTAATCACTGGATTGTAATAAGATCAGACTTGCTGTTTGGTGGATGTAGCCCAGGGATTGGGTGAACCACGTTAAATCTTGGTGCCTTGTGTTCATTTCTGTGTGTTCTATTATTTTTGTTATTGGTTATATTTGCATGTAGTTTTTATTTCTGTCCGTGGTTTATCCTAACAATACTTTATTCTACCATGGTAGATTTCCTTATGCTTTTATTGTAGCATTTTTAGTAGTGATGTCCCTATTATGATAGTAACAATGATTTGGTTGGTGGCTTGGGATGTTACATGCAAGGGGATGGCTAGGGCCCATGATGGCCTTATGATGCCATTGATTTTTGGGAGGAACCATGTACTTAGTAGTTGTTTTTTTACTGCAATGTTTCGTTTCTATACTTTTACTTCTACTATTTGTTAGATGGTTAGTTATTGTTTTTCGTCTTTCAGATATGATTCAAGTGTTCTTTCCTTGAAATGTGGATCTAGTACACCCTAGTGTGGAGGTTTTATTCACTATTTTCCCCACTTTATGTTATCCTTAAGTGTTTCTTTTGTTCCCTAGGTGACCATGTGTCAGCATGGTGTGGTACAATAAAGTATCGCATGCCCATTAGAATTGTATCATGTATTTGTTGATTATGTAGCACACCCCTTGGAGTTTTGTCATGTGATACTTTCCATTATTGCACCCCTTTGAAGAAATATCATATGATACTTGAAAAGTATCACACAACCTTGAGAGAAGTATCACTCAGTCCCTGAAAAGGTCACCCTCCTTCTTTAGAAGTATCACATGATATTGAAAAGTATTACCAAGTGTTGATTTAAAGTATTGCCTAGATTTTTGCAAAAACCTATGCGGGTAGGTAGCAGGCACAGTTTGGTAAGACCCAAACTTTTTGGGAAGTGTTTCAGATACTCTCTTTAGTGTTCTTCAACTCTATGGTGTCACATCTTGGATTCGGGTTGTTTCTATTCGAATCCAGTTATGCGTCTTTCTATTATCAGTCCTTTGGAGTTTAAAATTTATCATTTAAATATAATTTGCCATATATTTAATTCCTTATACTTAAGATAAATTTTAATATATGTGACAATTCATTTGAGATAGGTTCTAGACCTCTATGGGCTAAGATAAAGATTCTAGGAAATTTTAGGGCTTCAGAAATTTAGGCTTAGCCAAATTTTAGGGCTTCAAGATTTTAGACTTGGCCAATTTTTAGGAGTTAGCTTTTGTCTTTTAGCTTGGTTGATCTCTGATATTTTCTTTTTTGTGTTTTTGGGTTAGTAGTGGCATTAGGAGATCTGTTAGTGTTTGGATGATTGTCAATCTTCTATTGCAATCTTTGTGATCTGTGTATGTTGTTATCATGTACTCTTACACTTTATATATATATATATATATTCTTTTTGGTATTTTGTCCTTGTTTTGAAGGATTTCTAGGTAGGGGATTACACTACTAGGTGGAAGGACTAAAGCATAATCTATTGGGTGTGGCACAGTTGAATTACATTGGATTCAAGGTAGAATCCATGAATGGGAAGGCCAAATTGGTAGATGGAAAAGGAAATCTAGTTGGATCTAGTAATCATACGCAAGGTAACTTATTCTACCTAGATCTCAGTGAAACTTCATGTTTCATTTATCAAGTAGAAGAAAGTTAGTTATAGAACAAAAGGATATGTCATGAGAATTTTGATAATATAATCAAAATAAGAAAAAATAAAAGAAAAAGAGGTATTCCTAGTTTTAGGAAACTTGATATGGGTCTATGGAAAAATTGTCAAATTGGAAAATTAGAAAAGACTAGTTTCAAAAGCAAGAACTATCATTTAGAAGAAGTCTTAGAGCTGGTTCATACAAATATTTGTGGACCTATTGGTATAGAAAGCTATAGTGGAGATAAATATTTAATTTTATTTGTTGATGACCAGTCTAGAATGATGAATATAATGTATTTAAAAGAAAAATCTAAAGCTTTTCAAAAAACTAAATGGTATCTGGTAAGAGTAGAGAAAGAAATTGGAAAGAAACTAAATTGTCTAAGGTCATATAGAGGAGGTGAATTCATATCTAATGAATTCAATGAATTCTACATTGAGAAAGGAACCAAAAGACAAGTATCAACACCTAGTACTCCTCAGAAGAATGGTATAGTAGAAAGAAGGAGTAGATCTGTTATGGATTGTACAAGAACATTGATGATAGAAAATAATGTTGTAATTAAATACTAGAAAGAAGAAATTAGTATTACACTGCATACCTTGAATAGAGTATAGCTTAAGAAAGACTCAAACACCTTATGAACAATGGTATGGCTACAAACTTATTGTAAGTTACTTAGAAGTATTTGGTAGCAAATGTTATATCTTGAAGGAATCTAGGAAAGGTAAATTTGGTGTAAAAGGTGATGAAGGCATATTCCTAGGATACTCCTACAAAAGTAAAGGATACAAATGTTTGAATTTATAAACTCACAAGATCATGGAAACTACAGATGCAAGAATTGATGAGTTTGCAAAGAAGAGTGAAGAGGAAAGCAGCAAAGAACTTGAGGATTATAGAACATTTGTGTACTACAAAATTGATACATTGCCTAATATAATTGGAAGTAAGGAAGCTTCATCTACCAAGTCTCCAAAATCACTAGAGGTACCTGATTTTTAACCAATGCAACCTAAGTCACAGTCTGAAGCACCCAAGTTGCAATCAGTAGCTATCGAGTTGATGCTAGAGGAATCCAAGTCAAAAGGACCCTAGTCATAGATAGTGGGACTTGAGATTGAAGATCATGCCAAGTTATGTGAAACAAGTTCTAAATCTAAAGTACATGTATTAGCAAGATATGTCAGAAGACCCCATGCACCTAAGAAGATCATTGGAGACAAGCCTAATGGAAGAATGAAAAGAAAAAAATTGAAAGTTACATGTCTTCTTGCTGAATTTGAACATAGAAATGTTAAAGATGCTTTTTGTTGGGACTCATAATTGTAGCTCCGATTTTGAGTACCATTGAAAAAATCAAGCCCTTAGACACTTTCTAATACATGTATACTGGCTATACTTGAGAGGCTTAAGAGGTCTTGAATGTTTCTAACACCTTGTATTTAGTGCGACTATGCATCCCATGAAGATAAACTACCATTCTAAGTCATTTCGTGAAGTCATGTTTTGAGCAATTCTCAATTCTGTATTTTCACCCAAGTGTCAAATAGTGACAGAAGGCCATGTTTGCAATTGAATATCTTGCACCCAATAATGTTTCATGACTCACCACTTTGAAAATTTTTGTCCATACTAGAGAGCCTATGTTTCAAATTTTGAATCATTTTGAATTTGTTTGACTAGGCTTTGAATCCCTCAAAGTTGGTTATTTACTGATGTCATGCTGATATGAATTGTTTTGAATTTTGGGAAGCCTTGTTTGACTTGTTACAAATTTTACCAAATTAATTGAATTGAGAAAATTCATTTTAAAATTCAGTTTTTAGGTTAGAGACTTGCTATGTTTCAATTTTGAGCTTATGATGAATCTTTTTTATTAGTTTCCAAATGTGATTCCAAATGCAATTTCTAACTTTTTATTGGTGTCATGAAGTGCTTGCCAAATGTGCCCAGTTATTCATTGTGAGCCCAAATCATAGATTGTTACTCACCTCATGATAGTGAATCAATGCCCTAGATTCCATACCCCCAAGTGTCAGTTTACCCAGTTTTCAAAGCCAAATCCATATGCAATTTATTGCTTTCTAACATGTTTTCTTGCATGAAATTTTAAAGGGGTAACTTCGATAATCAATATCTTTTGACTGAGATTTCTTTATGAGATGAAATTTGAAGGGGTAAAAGTATGTGGAATAGAAAATCAATGTGTCTAATTTTAAAGCCTCATCAGATGTTTGGGTCAATTTTTTAAAGCCAACCAACAGGCCTTGTTAGAAGAAAATCATAGTTTCCAAAGAAGAGGCTGAACATGTTTTAAAGGTTGAATTTGAAATTAGATGGTTTTTAGTCATAATTAGATGTCCACCAGATCACTTTGACATTTTAGTTCTTTGAAAATGATTTTTTTTTTTTAGCCAGACCCACTTTGGCGCCCAACTAATTATGTCAAATTGATAGGTTTAGAGGTGAATAAAGGATGTTTTAAAAGTGAAAAGTTATGCACAATTAAATAAGAGGAAATTTCATGTAATAAAAAAGACAATACAAATCATCCATATTCTGAGTATCATTAGATTTTTGAGATGGTAGAAATGTATAACAAAGGGGTTTTGTCTTGTTGAAAAATCACATTCCAATGGCAATATAGATTATGGTGGCATGAGGACAAGTAATTTTTAGACAATTAATAAGGATGTCTAGTTTAAAATGCCTTGTACTCATTCCAAAAATGGTATCTTCCTTACATAGACATGCACACTCATAGGAAATGGTTTTAAGAAACATATGCCCTTCTTGTTTTGTGCTTTCATCATTAAACCAAGTCGTATATCTTGAGTCTCCATGTCAATCTACGTTTGAGTTTTTCAAAAATCAAGAGTGCATTTCATATGGTCATGTAATTCATTCACCAAAGCTCCATCAAAATTGAAAACAACCCAGATAGAGCTCGACAATAGGTTTTATTAATGGGCAAGGCTATGGTGGTACATTTTCATGAAAGACATGGGTTACAAAAACAAAAGACAAGGTAAGTCACAAAAATCCTAGACTGCACTTTGTTTCAAATGGAAACAGAGAAAAGTAGTAGAGAAAATAATCTTATGTGATAAGGAGATGAAAATGGAGGAGGTAGGGAAGATAAAAAAGATGTAACATTGATGGCTGCCATTCTTGGCTTCTCACTCATCAAAGTCATCACACCCATTTTCTCATATCAAGATTTGTCTAATTTTGGACACTTGTTCCTCCTCCTTCCTCCTTGAGATATTTTCTCAAAAACATATGAAAATGAGCATATAAACAAACATTGATCAACATAATTATAGCATGATACAGTTTGTCAAAATTGTACAAAAATGGGGTCATTTAGGGACCCAAATTCTAGTGTTCAGTAGTACTATAACTGTGCACCATCAAAGCTCTACCAATTTACTTTTCAGCTTTTGACCTCCTTTTTCTAGGTGAAATATCTGCCTAGATTCCAGTGTGTTTTTTTGAGTTTCATGTTGTTCATCTTATTTCTCAGTGGCTTTTATATTTAGTGCTAAGAAAAAAACCTGAAAAAGAGACTGATTTGTAAAAATGAAAAATCCCCAAAACAAGTGGGATCTAAAAAGCATGAATGAGCATTGGGTAGTAATAATAGCACTAAAAGAAATTAATGATCACAACACCTTACTTGATCTCATAAGTACTAATGAAATGAGAAAAATGGAACTATAAGTAGTTTTAATGTGAGTGGGCAGAATATTTATTTGTGGGGAAAACTTAACTATGTGTTGGTTGGTGGTAAAGTAGCCAAAGAGTTAAAATGAGGATTTACAAGTCTCAAAATGCCCACACCTAGAGAAGAACACACTGAGAAGGAAAGCTCGTAGCATGAAAATATGAAGGTAGGGAAGCTACCACTAAAGGGAGTCCACGCTAGAAATAGAGAGTCGCACATCACAAAAAATGTGGGCAATACTAGTAGCAACCCACCTCGATGGAAGTCATGTAGGCAATAGGAAAAGCCCCCTTGTAAAGAAAACCCATGAAAAAGTAGGGGATACATGCTAGAATGCTAAACAAAATTTCTAGCCATGCAAGATTAGGCTTGGTTCATTGGCCTATCTTTGAGTGGTCTTGGTTAATACAATACTACTTGATGTTTGACAATAGAGTTCGATCCTATAGAGAATTACCACTCAGCTTGGTTGGTTTTGGTGTTTTGCATCAAAATGAACTCATTGATGCTTGGATAGGTCTAACTCACATTCGAAGATTTCAATAGGATGATGCTCACATCTTATGTGCAATATTTCAGATCAATGATGAGGTCTGGGGTGCGCTAGATTTTCTACAATACACACATGACTGTTTGTCTTTACATTTGACCTTGAGTTGTCCATTATGCTAGAAAAACACTTGGGGGAGCAAGAAACAATAATTTTCCCACATTCATTATGTGATTAAATTTTCAAGTCTTCAAATACTCTGACATTCCAATAGTAAACATCTTAAAGAGACATGCCTTTTGAAAAGGCAATTGCTTCATGGTGGGTCTGACTTGGATAGTTGGAGGTGACCAGAAATAAATTTTGAATAGACAAAGATGCTGATGTGGATTGAATAACACCTCATCACACCATGTGGAAAATATAATGACTATCACTATGTTACCAAAAAGATTTTCTCACTTGATAACTATAGTGACATAGCGATTGCCTAGGTGGCAATGAGCAGGTGTAGAGGTGGAGATGACATGGCAGTAAAGGAAAGAGTTCACCAAGAAAAGCGCACCAAAATTTGATGGTTACCATGTCATCACTGAAGAAAGAGAAATTTTCTAGCAAGTGACATGGCAACCTACCAAAATTTTTTAAAAATTGGTGATTATGGAGTGGGGCTCGCTTGAGATCAGACCCAGTGCGAATATGACAAGTGGAACTTTTTAATTGGTTGAGGGGATATGAGGACTTTTTTAAAAATAAACTAAATTAATATCCTTTACTTAGTTAGCTTTCATGTAAAGTTTGGAAGATTTAGTTTTAAAAATTGAATATTCTATAGTTTACACTATAATTGTTTTTTAAAAATTTCAAATTTTTGCATTTTAATGCAAAATTGCAAGTAGAACTGTGGATTTCTAGAGGGGCATAATAGGGGCATTTTTTGCTCCAAATATGGATTCAAAATACCATTGGAACTAGGAGAAGATGAATTTTTTGAACATTGAGTTAGTTTTTCCACAAATATTCAACGGTTCAAGTTTTGTGAAAATTTGTGATTCACTAGGCATTCTCAGCAGAACGAGCAAATTTCATCATGGAGCATCAAAGTTGGCTAGGAGGCAGATATAAAAGCTTGTTGAAGCTTGATTATGGAAAAAATAAATTATAAAAGATTATATTGCATTCTACAGGTCATTTTAACTGATTTTTGCCTATGTTTTAATGTGGCATCAGAAATTAGTTGTTCTTTCCAATCAAATATCTAAATCACTTTATAATTTTGAGAGCCAAAATGATCAAGGATTTGATTCACCAGTTGTAGAGAGATTAGAGGGATGTTTTTAACTTGTTGAGAAGGTTTTCTAGGCAAACACATGTCAGTTGCATAATAGATCCAAGAATCCCTTCCTCCTATATGATCCTCTTTCTCATTCTTTGTATAGGTTCCAGTTTTGGGGAGAAAAAGTACTCTCTATTGAGACACCATTCTTTTAGCACAATTCTCTTATATGAATAGCAATAGTGTAGAGTGTATAATAAGTTTAGATCTTTTAGGTGTTCTATGTCTTTATTTCATGCATTTGAATATATTGTTTCAAAGAAATCAATACGAATGAGCCAAAATTTCTTTAGTTTAATTTTGATTCTCATCTCCTATCTCAGTAATCTGTAGTCTTATGTGGTCTAGGAACAAAGAGTTGAGATCCATTTGCATCCTTTTAAGGTTTTATGTTAGATATGTTTTGTTTTTTGAAAAAGGGCCAAGTAAAGGCTTAATGTGTTTGATAGTGTTGCTGGTTAGTTTTGAGAAGGATATTTCATGAGAATGAGGTCTTGATGAACACCAATGTCTGAATCACAAAGTGATAGGATAGATCTGATGTCTTGGTGTATGAAATATGTCCTTGATATCACAAATGCATTCCTTAGTTTCATGAAATTTCCCAATAGATGAGGTGTTGGTCAGTTATAGGATCACTTGTTCATGCTACTGCATATTTGAGGTTTTGTTGAACTCAACATCATTAGTCAATTACTTTCACCTTTCATGTTAAAGAGCTAGAATAGAATGCCCTCACTTAGCTTATGAATTTCATAGATTTTCATTTAGCTACTATAGATTTGTGTTATTTCATGAGTTATTAGGAGATATAAGGGTTATATTTGTTGATTATAGATTCATGCTTATGTTTTTGCACTGGTACCATATTAATTGAATCTGAAGTCCACCTGCCTAGGTTTTGCAGAGCCTAAAGTAGAAGAAGGGTCTAACCTTATAGTTGGGCCAGTGTTTGAAAAGATGTGTCAAGGATGGGAGCTAGCTACCCCTAGATGTGTCTTGTTCTCATCGGGGTAATTTGAAACCTATAGCATTTTCAAGCTCCAACAAAAGGGTGACTCTATTGGGGACTATATTGAATCTGAGTGATAGACAAACCTTGAGAATTTAAAAGGGGATTCAATACACTAGCAGAAGTGCATGGAAAAGGTTGCAGCAATAAGTTCTTTGATGTATTTTCCAATTTTCTTACTCAAATATCATGGACCCTAGTATCCTTGTTCATTGACTATAGTATTTTGATTGAATTAAAGAAATTGTAGTATCAAAGTCACTTGACATTTTACCAAGTTCCTGTCAGATCACAGAGTTATATTGTTTGCTTCAACTTGTCAAGTATTTGGCATTCCATCTTGCTCATCAGTATTTTCACATACTTATTATAATTTTTGGACTCACTTATAATTTTGTGCGAGCTAATATATTCTTTCTCACTAAGTGAGTGGTGACTCAAAGTAAAATCTTTGAACCAGTACATTTTGAGATTCATGGTACGATTGAAAGATACAATAGCTGGAAATAATTTTGAGAGACTTTACCTACGATTCTTAGCAATGGTTGAAGAAATTGTGTGGTGTTTAGTTGCAAAGAGATATTAAATTGCAGAATAAATCTAGATCTATTTTTGTTTCCAGCATCGAAATTGTTTGCAACCACCACAGTTCAAGTATTTCTATTTTCATGAGATTTTCCTTTCATGACAATAATTTTATTCAGAGGTATTCTCTATTTAGTGATCCGCACTATACATATGAGAATTTTTTTTAATAAGCTTTCATATTCTTGAATTCAGATTTTGAAAAGAATATAGTTGAGTATGAAAATTGGTAGAGAGAAAATATTTTCACAGTTTTATTGTAAACTTGTTAAGGTATATGTATAAGTTTTGTGATGGAAAAAACTTTAAGAGATTAGGATTTTAAAATCCCAAAAATTGCAGCACTTATTTGATTATGTTCTTTCTATGAGATCAAAAATTAGAGCCTCTATTTAGTGATTTCAAAACTAGGAGAACGAGGTAGAAGTTTTATTTTAAAATGGAATCAGATCTTAGATTTGAAATTAGTTTACCAAGACATGAACATGTTGTGGAAGATATGATAGAAATTAAGAAAGCTCTTGATAATCAAATTGTTATATTTATAAGAAATATGGTATGAAATGTTCAAGGTCTAGAAGATGATTAGATCTATGAAATTTCTAAATCAGCACTTATGGAGTTTCATGTGTCTTTAAGACCCAAGGAATCTTCATGGCCTATTTCTTTCTTAGATGTCTTTATACCTAATTCAATTAACTAGCCATCACATTTGAGTGTACAAAAGATATTTCATGTTGATAGTCTTTTCAAAAAAATTGAGAATGATTTAAATAGCCAATTTGAATTTCTTGAAAGTAATAGTGAGTCTAGTGAATCCATAGATAATGACAATGTTTCTTGTGATTATGAAGAGATGGATTCTAGATCTACTAAGTTAGATGATTTTAGTCAGTAGGATCAAGATGGTTATGTGACTAAAAATGAATCATGTGATAGTATGCATGAGAGTGTGGAAAGTTTTAATAGTAGTATTGATAATTCTTCATTTGGTAAACATGAGAATAACAAACCAGTAAAGAGGTATTGTGGAAATAAGAGGTAATATGTTGTAGTATGGATTCTAGTTTATTAGATAATCATATTAATGGTACTGCTGCTATAAGTTTTTTAGAGTAGACAGTTTATGATCAGAACTTAGGAGAAATGACTTGTGATGAAGTTTTCTTGAGTGTTGATGAAATTTCGGAACTGCTAGCTCATGGTCTCGGAAGATATGGAACTTTTTCTCCGGATGCTCATGTTATTCCATCTCAAGGTGAGGTCATTTCCCCAATGTTGGATGTTGAATTTGATATAGAATAAAAATATCCATTGTCAAGTTTTTGAGGTGTATTTGATAATAGATCAAGTATCAATACACATGATGACTTTTATAATAAGAAGAATACCAATAGGGAGAAGTTTCAATTTGTTTTAGATTCTTATCATGCTGATTATACTGAAATTGGTTTCAAATATAACAAATAAAAAAAGGCTAGAAGTGATAAATCTGATTTTGAGTTTTCACTATATGCTGATGTTAAGTTTAAAGTTCATTCTAATGAGTTGTCTAATGAGGATTATGATCAGCATGGTTTATGTCAACACTTTCATGATAGTATTTCAGACTTGGTAACTAATCAATTGTTTGAGTGTGAAGAGGTTTCAACAAAAAGTAAATCTTATTTAATGAATGACATGACTACAAGAAGGCACCAATTAGATTTCACCTATTCTTCACACCTAGTTAGACAAGGTGAGTTGCAAGATTTTGATATGTGCAACTTGTTGAACAAGGTAGAATATGAATCATTTGTGTTTCTGGTTAATAGCATGCATCAGTCATATGTGGATGATGGTTTTCACTTTTATCCTAGTTTACATGAGCATGCTAATGTTTTGTGTCATAGTGATCATGATGTTGAGGTTAATGTTGATGTATGTATGCATTATGAGAATGAAGGTGTGAATTCAATTTTTCCAAGTTTTTTGTTTCAACATACTAATATGATTGGTGGAATTGATGGGAAAGATAATTTTAGTTTACCTTAGGAAAATGTCAATGAAAAGCAGATCTATGATAGAGGTAATAAGTTTTGGTGAAGTTTGGTGGCCCAGGGCCATCGTTTGTACATATTAGGAGTAGTTTTCTTACTTTCAATAAAGTTGTTCGAGAGAAGTTTTTGTTGTTTCATGAATGGTCTGCTTCTTCCTAAGATCTGAATCCTTTCCATGCTCACAAAGTACATACATCCCTAGATAGAGCCACTATTGGGACTCATAATTCTAGCCTGGATTTTGAGAACCATTGAAAAAGTCAAGCCCTTAAATGCTTTTTGATGCATGTATACTAGGCCATACTTAAGAGGCCTAAGAGGTGTTCAATGTTTCTAACACCTTGTATTCAGTGCTTCTATGTGTCCCATGAAGATTAACTACCATTCTAAGTCATTTCATGAAGTCTTATTTTGAGCAATTGTCAATTCTACATTTTCACCCATGTCAAACAGTGATAGGAGGCCATGTTTGCAATTGAATATCTTGCACCTAGTAATGTTTTATGAATCACCACTTTGGAAATGTTTAGTGTCCATACCAAAGAGCCTATGTTTTAGATTTTGAGTCATTTCAAATCAATTTGACTAGGTTTTGAATCCCTTAAAGTTGATCATTTACTGATGTCATGCTGATATGAATTGTTCTAAATTTTAGGAAGCCCTATTTGACTTGTTATAACTTTGACCTAGTTGACTAAATTAAGAAAATTCCTTTTACATTGCATTTTCTAGCTTAGAGACTTTCTATGTTTCAATTTTGAGCTTATGATGAATATATTTTGAGCTTATGATGAATATATTTGATTTGTTAGTACCCCTATTCATGATGTCATATCTCAAAATCTGTCATAGGTGAGATCAAATGGATTGTACCAATGTATTGCACTTCAAAAATAGTTTAAGTGTGTCAATTTTCAAATCATGACGAATCCATCTACACACTTTCCCAGGTCAATTCCATTTGCAAAAAATGCATTTCTGCCATTTTTTTCAATCTGCAAATTTTGAGTAGCCCATATTGACCACTCGCCAAATGTGCCTAGTCATTTACCATAAGCCCAAATCATAGATTCATACTTACCTCATGACAGTGAACCAATGCCCTAGCTTCCATATTGCCAAGTGTTAGTGTACCCAGTTTTTAGAGCAAAATCTATACACAATTTATTGCTTTCTGACATGTTTTCTTGTAGGAAATTTTGAAGGGGAAACTTCGACAGTCAATATCTTTTGTTTGAAAATTTTTCATGAGATAAAATTTGATGGGGTAAAAGTATGTGGAACAAAGAATCAGCATGTTTAATTTTAGAGCCCAATCAGATGTTTGGGTCAATTTTCTAAAGCCAACCAATCGGTCCTACTAGCAAAAAATCACAGTTTGCAAATAATAGGATGAACAAGTTTTAAAGGTTGAATCATCAATTAGATGATTTTCAGTCATAATTAGATGTTGATCAAATCACTTTGATATTTCAGTTGTTTGAAAATGAATTTCTTTTAGCTAGACCCACTATGGGGCTCGACTAACTCCGTCAAATTGACAAGTTTAGAGGTGAGTAAAGTATGTTTTAAAAGTGAAAAGTTAAGCATGATTAAATAAGAGGAAAGTTCATATAATAAAAAATAATATACAAAACATCCATGTTCTGAGTATTATGAGATTTTTAAGATGCTAGAAATGTATAACAAAGGGGTTCTATCTTGTTGAAAAATCACATTCCACTGGCAATATAGATGATGGTGGCATGAGGACAAGTAATTTTTGAAAAATTAATAAGGATGCCTAGTTTTAAAATGCCTTCTACTCATTCCCACGATGGTATATTGCTTACATAGACATGCACACTCATAGGAAATGGTTTGAAGAAACATATGCCGTTCTTGTTTTGTGCTTTCATCATTAACTGAGTCATATATCTTGAGACTCCATGTCAATCTAGGTTTGAGTTTTTCAAAAATCAAGAGTACATTTCATATGGTCATGTAATTCATTCATCAGAGCTCCATCAAAATGGAAAATGACCCAAATAGAGCTCAACAACAAGTTTTGTTAATGGGTAGGGCTATGGCGGTACATTTTCATGAAAGACATGGGTTACAACAAGAAAAGACAAGGTAAGTCACAAAAATCCTAGATCACACTTCATTTCAAATGGAAATAGAGAAATGCAGTAGAGAAAAAAAATCTTATGTGAGAAGGAGATAAAAATGGAGGAGGTAGGGAAGATAACAAAGATGTACCATTGATGGTTGCCATGCTTGGCTTCTTGCTCATCAAAGTCATCACACCCATTTTTTCATATAAAGATTTGTTTGATTTTGGACACTTGTTCCTGCTCCTTCCTCCTTGAGATATTTGCTCAAAAACATATGAA
The DNA here is from genome assembly GCA_028749045.1 of Cupressus sempervirens. Lineage (NCBI taxonomy): Eukaryota > Viridiplantae > Streptophyta > Pinopsida > Cupressales > Cupressaceae > Cupressus > Cupressus sempervirens. Next base: position 104,134,575 of record CM053785.1, read on the forward strand.
AGCGAGAATATAAACAAAAATTCATCAACATAATCATAGCATGATATAGTTTGTCAAAATTGTACAAAAATGGGGTCATCTGAGGGACCCAAATTCTAGTGTTCAATAGTACTATAGCTATGCACATCAAAGCTTTGCAAATTTCCTTTTCGACTTTTGACCTCTTTTTTCTCAACCAAATGTCGACCTATATTCTAGTGGTTTTTTTTTGAGTTTCATGTTGTTTATCTCATTTCTTGATAGCTATTATGTTCAATAGTTAGAAAAAACCCTGAAAAAGAGACTAGTTTCTAAAAATGAAAAATCCCCAAAACAAGTGGGATCTGAAAAGTGTGAATGAGCATTGGGTAGTAAAAAAGGCACTAAAAGAAATTAATGATTAAAACACCTTACTTGATCTCATATGTACTAATGTAATGAGAAAAATGGAACTATAAATAGTTTTAATGTGAGTAGGCAGAATATTTGTGTGTGGGCAAAACTTAACTATGTGTTTTTTGGCACAGAGTAGCAAAATAGTTAAAATGAGGATTTGCAAGTTTCAAAATGCCCACACGTAGAGAAGAACACACTAACAAGGAAAGCTCATGGCATGAAAATATGAAGGCAAGGAAGCTACCACTAAAGGGAGTCCACACTAGAAATAGAGAGTCATACATCATAAAAAATGTGGGTTATACAAATAGCATCCCACATCGATGGAAGTCATGTAGGCAATAGGAAAAGCCCCCTTGTAAAGAAAACCCATGACAAAGTAGGAGATACACACTAGAGTGCTAAAGAAAATTGCTAGCCATGCAAGATTAGGCTCAATTCACTAGCCTGTCTTTGAGTGGTCTTGGTTAAAATGCCAGTGCTTGATGTTTGATAATAGAGTTTGATCCTATAGAGAATTACCACTCCGCTTAGCTAGTTTTGGTGTTTTGCATCCAAATGAACTCAACGGTGCTTGGACAGGTCTAACTCACATTTGATGATTTCAATAGGATGATGCTCACAGCTTTTATGCAATATTTGAGATCAATGATGAGGTCAAGTGTGCACTAGATTTTTTGCAATACACATATGAATTTTTGGCTTTACATTTGACCTTGAGTTGTCCATTATGCAAGAAAAAAACTTTGGGGACTTAGAAACAATGCTTGTCCCACATTCATTATGTGGTTGAATTTTCAAGTCTTCAAATACTCTGGCACTCCAATAGTAAATGTCTTAAAGAGAAACACCTTTTGAAAAGGTAGTTGCTTCATGTTGGGTCTAACTTGGATAGTTGGACGCGACCATAAATAAATTTTGAATAGACAGAGATGTTGATGCAGACTGAATAACACCTAATCATGCCAAGTGAAAAATCTAATGACCATTGCTATGTTGCTAAATAGAGTTGCTCACTTGATAACTATAGTGACATAGCAATTGCCTAGGTGGCGATGATGTATGCAGCTAGGTGGCGATGAGCGGGCGTAGAGGTGGAGATGATGTGGTAGTAAAGGGAAGAGTTCATCGAGAAAAGTTCACCAGAATCCAATGGTTGCCATGTCACCACTAAAAAAAGAGAAATTTTCTAGCAAGCGACATGACAATCTATTGAAATTTTTAAAAAAAATCAATGAGTATGCTATGGGGCCCACTTGAGATCAAAGCCAATATGAATATGACAAGTGGCACTTTTCAATTGGTTGAGGAGATATAAGGAATTTTTAAAAATAAAATAAAATAATATCCTTTACTCTATCAGTGTTCATGCAAAGATTGGAAGATTTAGTTTTAAAAATTGAATATTCTATAGTTTACACTATAATTTTTTTCTAATTTTTTGAATTTTTTGCATTTTAATGCAAAACTGCAAGTGGAAGCTTGGATTTCTAGAGGGGCATAATAGGGGCACTTTTTACTCAAAATATGGACTTCAATATATCGTTGGAACTGAGAGAAGATGAATTTTCTAACTATTGAGTTATTTTTCACACAGCTATTCAATGGTTTGAGTTATGAGAAAATTTGTGACTAGGCATTCTCAATAGAATGGGTAGATTTCATCATGGAGCATCAACGTTGTGTTGGAAAATGAAGATGGGGTAACTGAGAGGGGAGGGGTGAATCAGTTACCACAAAAACAAATTCAACAATCCCAAAGATGCCTTAAATTTAGTTGCTGCTGCTACTCGGTAAACACATAAATTACTGCTTGAAACTTGATAGATGTTTAGTTAATTTATTAAGCATTTACTGAAATAAGCGACCATGCAAAAGAAAGTAATCATGAACACAGTAGACACCAGATTTACGTGGAAACCCAATATGGGAAAAACCACCAGCAACTAGTCACCAATTTTCACTCTTCTGAAGTGAGCCCTGTTAGGAGCCAACCCTGTTAAAGGTTACAAAACACACTGTTAGGTGTGACCCTGTTAGAGGATTTAATCACCCTGTTAGGAGTGGCCTTGTAAGAGGTCTTTAGAACAATTCAACTGAATTGTCACCCTGTTAAAAGATTTATGGAATGGCTGTTAAACCAACTCTGTTAGGAGATTTTGGAATCACTGTTACAATGGTTAGAAAGCAACAATGAATGATCTAAAAATACATGCAACTTATCTTGCTGAATACAGATCTCAGTTTAGCTCCACCAGATCCTTACTGATAAAATATATCTTTGCAGCTCCAAGATTTCCCTCTCCTCAACTCTGCTTAGGCACACACAAGTCTCTTCCTTGCACTTCCTTGCACTATCTGTATACACTCTCTATTCCACACTTTTCTGCATCTTGAGCACCTCTTTATATACTATACATAATACCAGGTCGGCCCAACCAACTTGACAAAACATATTCCAAAGTCGGCTTGAACTAACAATCAAAACAAAATTCTTCACTGGCCGACACTGCTAGAACAAAAAAAACTGCTTCCTGTGTTAACCGGCAGAACTCGGTAAAAACTACAATTACCGGGGAATTCGGTAAACCTGCCACTTCCTTTGGAAACCGACTAGACTCGGTAAAAGCTATCTTTGACTACCGAGTGAGCTTGGTGAAAACTAAGCTTTCCTTAGCTTATCGTGCGAACTCGGTTAACACTAACCATCCGCTACAAAATCCTTTGATACCCGAGTGATCTCGGTAAGAACTAAACTTTCCTTAGCTTACCGTGCGAACTCGATTAACACTAACTCACCGTGTGACATACAGGAATGCTCGGTATACACTGCAAAAGGCTTTATTGACCGACTGAGCTCGGTAGACTCTGTAAACTATTTTCCTGACCGACAGAACTCGGTAGACTCTGTCTGATAACTGATATGACATTTGTGTAACATCAAAGACAATACACAATTACTTAATTGTATCCAACAATCTCCCTCTTTGGCATTGATGGCAACACAACATGTCATAGCAGAAATGAAATTTGAAAGCAAGTCTACAGCAACACAACACAATTAACAATATTCTCCCTCTAAGATAGAGAACTCTCCCTCTTACAGTAATCTCCCTCTGTGAAGGAATTACATAATCAAATTTCGAAAAGATATGATAGTAAAACTCTCCCTCTTTGACAACACATGCCAAAGACAATCCAATTTCAATGAATTTCATTGTACCTTTAGTACTGATTCATATGCAATATTTCCTTGATTTGCTACATCAACTGATGATTGTTCAATTTTGTAAGAGCTGATGCATCACTAAAACTTATTTTTAGTGAAATTTAGATAGGGGAATGACCCCTAACTTACCTCTGAGATACAAAAATGCATCCTTAGGTAAAGGCTTTGTGAATATGTCAGCAATCCGTTCCTTTGTATGGACATATTCCAATCTGATTTCCTTATCCTGCACCAATTCTCTGACAAAGTGATACTTGATTGCAATGTGCTTAGTCTTAGAATGCATTACTGGATTCTTAGATATGTTGATTGCACTTGTATTATCACAAAACATGACAACTGGTTCCTTGATTTCCATCTTCATGCCTTGTAGCAATTGCTTGAACCAAACAATATTAGAACAGTTTACTATGGTAGCAACATACTCTGCCTCTGCTGTTGATTGAGATGTACAATTTTTCTTTTTGCTTGTCCAAGAAACCAACCTCTTTCCAAGAAAGAATGCACCTCCACTTGTGCTTTTTCTGTCGTCAAGGTTTCCTACCCAATCAGCATCAGTAAACACTTTTAAGTCTAGGTTTCCTCCAAATTTATACCATAATCCATAATCTTCAGTTCCTTTTAGATATCTCATTATCCTCTTGATTGCCATCATGTGATTTTCTCTAGGTTTGGCTGAAAATCTTGCCACAATTCCAACTGCAAGAGCAATATCTGGCCTAGTATGAACTACATATTGCAACTTTCCAATCATAGATCTGTACAATGTCTGATCTATTTCCTTTGAATCATATTCTTTTGTAAGTTTTAGTCCAGTACACATGGGAGTTCCAACTGGTTTACAGTCTTCCATACCAAACTTTTTCAATATCTCTTTGATGTATTTTTCTTGAGTGATGTAGATGCCATTCTTGTTCTGCTGAATTTGAAGTCCAACAAAGAATTTGATTTCACTGAACATTGACATTTCAAATTTCTTGCTCATTTGTTCTGAAAATTCTTTGCAAAGATCATCATTCCCTGTGAAAATAGTATCATCTACAAATATTTCTGCCAGGACAATCTTATTTTCTGGTCCTTCTTTAATATACAAACTACTGTTATCATTATTTCTTTGAAATCCAATTTGAATAAGATAGCTATGCAATCTTTCATACCATGCTCTAGGGGCTTTTTTCAGACCATACAGTGCCTTGTGCAATTTGCAAACCATGTTCTTTTTATCTGGATCTATAAAACCTTCAGGTTGTTCAATATAGATCTCTTCATCCAGTATACCATTTAGAAATGCTGACTTGACATCCATATGATAAACTTTAAATCTTTTGTAAGCAGCATATGCTAATAAGGTTCTAACACCTTCCAATCTAGCAACGGGAGCAAAAGTTTCTCCATAATCTATGCCTTCCTCTTGAGAATATCCTTTGCACACTAATCTAGCTTTGTTTCTTGATACTTTACCATTTTCATCCAACTTATTTCTGAAAACCCACTTTGTACCGATTACATTTTTGTCTTTAGGCCTAGGTACAAGAGTCCATGTCTTGTTTTTCTCTATCTGCTCTATTTCTTCATTCATTTCTTCAATCCAATTATCATTTTCTAATGCATCTTTGATAGTTCTAGGTTCAAAATCAGCAAGTAAACAAGTACCTTTCAACTTACTTCTTGCGATGGTTCCTTCAGATTTGTTTCCAATGATCTGATCTGCTGAATGATGTCTCCTGACATACTTGGCTAGAATAGGTTCTTTTCCTTTTGGATGAATCTTGTCGTTATCTTCTTGCATTTCACCTTCATGCTCGATTTGGTCTGGCTCGGTATCAACTGGCTCGGTATGCACATGCTCGGTTACCTCTGGCTCGGTAATCTCTAACTCGGTATTCTCTGACTCGATAGAAGTTGGCTCGATAGATGTTTCCTGCAGCTCGGTTAGTGATGACTCGATAGAAGAAAGTTTTTGATTCTCAGATGTAGTTGATATTATATCTGGTTCACTGAAGATGAATCTTTTGTAATCTTTGGTTCTCTTCTGCTTTCTTCTTCAGTCTTTTCTGCAAACTCATCAACTTTCACATGTATACTTTCTATGACTTTGTGAGTAGATAAGTTCAAGCATCTATATGCTTTACTCTTGCATGAGTATCCAAGAAATATACCTTCATCACCTTTTACATCAAATTTACCTTTTCTAGATTCTTTCAAGATATAACATTTGCTTCCAAATACTTTCATATAACTTATATTGGGTTTATAGCCATACCATAATTCATAGTGAGTTTTGAATGAGTCTTTTTTTAACTGTAATCGGTTTAAGGTATGAACTATTGTACTGATAGTCTCCTTCCAGTATTTGATAGCAACATTCTTTTCTATCATCAAGGTTCTTGCAAAATCCATAATGGATCTGTTCCTTCTTTCAGCTATGCCATTTTGTTCAGGAGTACCTGGTGCTGAAACCTGTCTTTTGATTCCTCTTTCAATACAAAAGTTATTGAATTCATGTGAAATAAATTCACCACCTCTGTCTGACCTTAGGCATTTCAATCTTTTCCCTATTTCTTTTTCTACTCTTGCCAAATACCATTTGAACTTTTCAAATGCTTTTGATTTTTTTCTTAGGTACATGACGGTCATCATTCTTGAATAATCATCAACAAAAAGAATAAAATATTTTTCACCAATATAGCTTTTAGTTTCAATAGGTCCACATAAGTCAGTATGCACAATTTCTAATAAATCTTCAGACTGATAATTTTTGCTTTTGAAACTAGACTTACCCATCTTTCCAATTTGAGAATTCTTGCATAAACTGACCTCTGGTTTGTTTAAATCAGTAATGCCTCTCACTTTCTTGAATTTTCTTATCTTTACCAAATTGTCAAAATTCACATGACATAACCTTTTATGCCATAACCAACTCTCTTCTACTTGAGCAATAAAACATGAGTGTTCATCAAGTTCAAGATAGAACAAGTTACCTTTAGTTTGAGTACCAGATCCAATCAGCTTTCCTTTACCCTTCAGCAGTCTTGCTTTTCCTTGGATGAATTCTACTTTGAGTCCATTGCTGAGTAACTGTGCCACACTCAACAAATTGTGCTTTAGGCCTTCTACCCAATAAGCATTATCACATACAAGTTCTTGGGTTAGAGTGATTCTTCCTTTTCCTTTGATGCAACAAGGTTCATTGTTTCCAAATCTTACACTGCCACCATCATACTCTTCAAATTGATCAAACTTTGTTTTATCTCCAGTCATATGATGTGAGCAACCACTATCAATGATCCATGTATCATTCTTACTTATGTGAGAGATGAGTTCCATTTCTTCATTGTCAGATTCATCTTTTACAGCAATGTAAACAATCTCGTCCTCTTCTTCATCATTAGAATCATTAGAATCTTTAGCCATAAAACATGATTTCTTACTTTTATCCTTAAATGATTTGAGATCTTTCTTACTGTTCCATTTATTATCTTTCTTTTCATCTTTATCTTTCTTATTTGGACACCTTGCAGCAATATGACCGACTTCTTCACATGAAAAGAAGATTAGGGGTACTTTACCTTTGTATTTACCTCTTCTTCTTGAATATTTCCTTGCAAGTAGAGCTTCAATTACTTCAAGGTCACTGTCAGAACTATGATCTGATTGATCTTCACTCTCTGACTGAGATTCCTTCTTCTTCTTGCCTTTGTCCTTGAGTGAAAGCTTGGCTTCAAATGCAGACTCAATGTTCTTTATAGCTAGAACATAATTATCAAAATTATCTAGTTCAAATGCTGTCAATCTTCCAACTATGGCCTCTAGGTTTATCTTGTGATTGGCCTCACACCTTCTTTCTTGAATGGCTGATACCCTGATGGCATAAACTGGAAGTAGAGTTCTAAGAACCTTACTTATGACTGTCTCTTCATTGATACTTCCTCCAGAAGCTTTGATAGCACTGACACATGCTTTAATTCTTTCAACATATTTGGCAATGTTTTCATCTTCTTTCATTTTCATCTGATCGAACTGTCCTCTTAGACTTTCAGCTTTGGCTCTTCTGACATTGTCATCTCCACCATAGATCTCTTTTAGTCTTTCCCACATTTCATAGGCAGTAGTGCAGTCCTTGACATCATCAAACTCTTCATAACTCAAGGCAGATGCAATATCAATCATCATAATGTTATGAGTCTTCTTTATAGCAATGTCATTGACTGATAATGTACCTGATGGTTCTACATATTTCTCATCAAGATATTTCAGACTAGTGTCACCAATGGAAGCTAGATGAAGTCTCATTAATCCCTGCCATGCTGAGAAGTTGTTTCGGTTAAGCCTTGGGATTTCCCTCTTGTAAGACATCTTGATCTTTGGCTTAGATCTTTGAAATCTCCTCCTGCAAGCACCAAAAGCTCTGATACCAATTGTTGGAAAATGAAGATGGGGTAACTGAGAGGGGAGGGGTGAATCAGTTACCACAAAAACAAATTCAATAGTCCCAAAGATGCCTTAAATTTAGTTGCTGCTGCTACTCGGTAAACACATAAATTATTGTTTAAAACTTGATAGATGTTTAGTTAATTTATTAGGCATTTACTGAAATAAGCGACCATGCAAAAGAAAGTAATCATGAACACAGTAGACACCAGATTTACATGGAAACCCAATATGGGAAAAACCACCAGCAACTAGTCACCAATTTTCACTCTTCTGAAGTGAGCCCTGTTAGGAGCCAACCCTATTAAAGGTTACAAAACACACTGTTAGGTGTGACCCTGTTAGAGGATTTAATCACCCTGTTAGGAGTGGCCTTGTAAGAGGTCTTTAAAACAATTCAACTGAATTGCCACCCTGTTAAAGGATTTATGGAATGGCTGTTAAACCAACTCTGTTAGGAGATTTTGGAATCACTGTTACAATGGTTAGAAAGAAACAATGAATGATCTGAAAATACATGCAACTTATCTTGTTGAATACAGATCTCAGTTTAGCTCCACAAGATCCTTACTGATAAAATATATCTTTGCAGCTCCAAGATTTCCCTCTGCTCAACTCTTCTTAGGCACACACAAGTCTCTTCCTTGCACTTCCTTGCACTATCCGTATACACTCTCTATTCCACACTTTTTCGCATCTTGAGCACCTCTTTATATACTATACATAATACTAGGTCGGCCCAACCAACTTGACAAAACATATTCCAAAGTTGGCTTGAACTAACAATCAAAACAAAATTCTTCACTGGCCGACGTTGCTAGAACAAAAAAAATTGCTTCCTGTGTTAACCGGCAGAACTCGGTAAAAACTACAATTACCGAAGAATTTGGTAAACCTGCCACTTCCTTTGGAAACCGACTAGACTCGGTAAAAGCTATCTTCGACTATCCAGTGAGCTTGGTGAAAACTAAGCTTTTCTTAGCTTACCGTGCGAACTCAGTTAACACTAACCGTCTGCTACAAAATCCTTTGATACCCGAGTGATCTCGGTAAGAACTAAACTTTCCTTAGCTTACCGTGCAAACTCGGTTAACACTAACTCACCATGTGACATACAGGAACGCTCGGTATACACTACAAAAGGCTTTATTGACCGACTGAGCTCGGTAGACTCTGTAAACTATTTTCCTGACTGACAGAACTCGGTAGACTCTATATGATAACTGATATGACATTTGTGTAACATCAAAGACAATACACAATTACTTAATTGTATCCAACACGTTGGCTAGGAGGTAAATATAAAAGCTTGTTGAAGCTTGAATGTGGAAAAAATCAATTCTAAAAGATTCTATTGCATTCTAGAGGTCATTTTAACTGATTTTTGCCTATGTTTTAATCTAGCATAAAAAATTAGTTGTTCTTTCCAATCAATTATCCAAATCACTTTATGCTTTTGAGAACCAAAATGATCAAGGATATGATTCACCAGTTGCAGAGAAATTACAAAGATGCTTTTAACTTGTTGAGAAGGTTTTCCAAGTGGACACATGTCAGTTGCATAACAGATCAAAGAACTCCTTCCTCTTATATCATTCTCTCTCTCATTCTTTGTATAGGTTCTAGTTTTTCATTGTGAAACTTGTTGGTTCCAATTTTGGGGAGAAAAAGTACTCTCTACTTAGACACCATTCTTTCAACATAAATCTCTTATATAAATAGTTGTAGTACAGAGTATAAAATAAGTTTAGATCTATTAGGTTTTCTATTTTCTGATTTCATGCATTTGAATGTATTGTTCCAAAGAAATTAATATGAATGAGCCAAAATTTCTTTAGTTTCATTCCAATTCTCATCTCCTATCTCAATAATCTATAGTCTTATGTGCTCTAGGAATACAGAGTTGAGATCCATTTGCATCCTTTTAAGGTTGTATGTTAGATATGTTTTTTTGGTGGAACAAAGGGCCAAGTAAATGCTTGATGCGCTTGATAGGGTAGCTGGATTTTTTGAGAAAGATATTTCATGAGAATGAGGTCTTGATGAACACCAATTTCTGAATCACAAAGTGATAGGATAGATCTGATGTCTTGGTGTATGAAATATGTCCTTGATATCATAGATGCATGCATTAGATTCACAAAATTTCCTAATATATAAGGCACTGATTAGTTATAGGATCAATTGTTCATGCTGCTACATATTTGATGTTTTGTTGAACTCAACATCATTAATCAATTGCTTTTCCCTTTCATGTTGAAGAGCTAGAATAGAATGCCCTCACTCTGCTTATAAATTTCATAGATTTTCATTTAGCTATTGTAGATCTATGTCATTTCATGAGTTATTAGGAGATATACAGATTAAATTTACTAACTATAGATTAAAGAATATGTTTTTGCACTGGTACCATATTAATTGAATCTGAGGTCCACCTGCCTAGGTTTTGCAGAACCTAAAGTATAAGAATAGGCTAGCCTTATAGTTCTCTCGGTGTCCAAAAAGTGGTGTCAAGGATGGGAGCTAGCTACCCCTAGATGTGTCATGTTCTCATCAAGGTAATTTGAAACCTATAGCATTTTAAAGCTCCAACAAAATGGCAACTCTATTAGGGACTATATTGAATTTGAGTGATAGACAAACCTTGAGAATTTAAAAGTATTTTCAATACAACAAGAGAAGTGCATGGAAAAGTTTTCATTAGTAAGTTCTCTAATTTGTTTTCCAGTTTCTTACCCAAAGATAATGCACCCCAGTATCCTTGTTCATTGACAATAGTAGTTTGACCGAATTAAAGAAATTGTAGTATCAAAGTCACTTGGCATTTTACCAAGTTGCTATCAGATCATTGAGTTATATTTTTTGCTTCTACTTGTTAATTATTTGGCATTCCATCTTGCTCATCGGTATTTTCACATACTTGTTATAAATTATGGACTCACTTGTAATGTTGTGCAGGCTGATATATTCTTTCTCACTAAGTGAGTGGTGACTTGAAGTCAAATCTCTGAACCAGTGCATTTTGAGATTCATGGTATGATTGAAAGATACAAAAACTAGAAAGAATTTGAGACTTTACCTATGGTTCTTGGCAATGGTTGAAGAAATTGTCTAGTGTTTAGTTGCAAAGAGATATTAAATTATATAATAAATCTAGATCTGCTTTTATTTCCAACATCATATTTGTTTATAGCCACCATAGTTCAAATATTTTTATTTTCATGAGATTTTCCTTTCATGAAAATAATTTTATTCAAAGGTATTCTCCATTTGGTGATCAACACTATACATAAGAGAATTTTTTTTATAAGTTTTCATATTCTTGAATTCAGATTTTGAAAATAATATGGTTGTGTATGAAAACTGGTAGAGAGAGCAAATATTTTTGTGGGCTTATTACAATCTTGTTAAGGTATGTGTATAAGTTATATGATGGAAAAAACTTTGAGAGATTAGGATTTTAGAATCCCAAAAATTGAAGCACTTGTTTGGTTATGATCTTTCTATGAGATCAAAAATTAGAGCCTCTATTTGGTGATTTCAACACTAGGAGAAAGAGGTACATGTTTTATTTTAAAACGGAATTAGATCTCAGATCTAAAATTAGTTTACCAACACATGAAGATGTGTTGGAAGATATGATAGGAATTAAGAAAGCTCTTCATAATCAAATTGTCAAATTTATAAGAAATATGGTAGGAAATGTTCAAGGTCTAGAAGATTATCAGATCTATGAAAGGTTTAAATCAGCAGTTATGGAGTTGCATGTGTCTTTAAGACCCAAGGAATCTTCAATGCCTATTTATTTCTTAGATGTCTTTATACCTAATTCAGTTAATTGGCCATCACATTTGAGGGTACAAAAGATCTTTCATGTTAATAGTCTTTTGAATTTTTTTGAGAATGATTGAAATAGCCAATGTAAATGTGTTGAAAGTAATAGCGAGTCTAGTGAATCCATAGATAATGATAATGTTTCTTGTGATTATGAAGAGATGGATTGTAGATCTACTTATATGGTTTCAGTGATCATGATGAAGATGGTTATGTGACTAAAAATAAATCATGTGATAGTATGCATAAGAGTGTGGAAAGTTTTAACAACAGTATGGATCATTCTTCTTTTGATAAAGATGAGAATGAGACACCTAGTAAAGAGGTATTATGAAAATAAGAGATACTATGTTGTAGTATGGATTCTAGTTTTTTAAATTATCATATTAATGGTACTACTGCTATAAGTTTTTTAGACCAGACAATTTATGATCAGAACCTAGGAGAATTGACTTGTGATGATGTCTTGTTGAGTGTTGATGAAATTTTAGAACTGCTAGCTCGTGGTCTTGAAAGATATGCAATTTTTTCTTTAGATGCTCATGTTGTCGCTTGTGGTATTTCTTCTCAAGGTGAGGTCATTTCTGTTGGAATATTCAAATATGGAAAGAGTACTTCACAAGACTCTTTATCCTTGGTTTTCTTTGAACTTGAGGCCATTTATGCAAACTAGGGTTTTCCTATTGTGAAATATAAAACTGCGTAGCTCGGCACAAATGAAAATACCTTAAGATCGATGAAAAATGTGTTGAATGAATATACAATCTACTTGAAGTGTTGGATCCTTGCTATGAAGTTGCTCTGCTCTTTTTCCTCTTCTTTGCTTCTTTATTGCAATGAGTAAAACTGATTGAAATCATGATAATATAACCTATTTCCATCGCATTAAATGCTCAGCTGCCAACTCGGCTTCTAAAGAAATTTTAACCTAACTTGGCTTGCACTACATTTCCACTTTACTCGACTTCCATTGGAGTTAACCAACTCGGCATCAGTTATCAACTCAGTCACTGTTAGGAGCTCGGCATGTGTTGGAGTTTAACTCGGCATCCAAAGATATTTCGGCAACAACATTTAGATTTTGTCTTGACATCTTGTTTCATGCAGATTTATACTTTACATAGCTTCTTTGTCTTGGGACTGATGTGTGATATAGCTTGGTATATCAGTCCCGTATACTTCTCATGCTTAGTTTGATGAAGTATGATCACTTGAACCATTGGGTGAAGTGATCCCTCCACTTGATGTGTTGCACTCATCTTTCTTTTTCCAAGTCCTATTCATTTGCCTCCTTATCTTTTCGACATCAATATTTTCTTTTCCCTTGTTTTCTTCAGTCTTGGGTGCCTTTGATCTTGTAGGATAGTTTCTACTGATATGACCAATTTTCAAACAACTAAAACATGTGGTTTGGTTCAACCATCTTTTGTAGTTCCCTTTGAAATGTGTTCTTATGTAGTTCTGAGGTATATGTCCATATTCTTGATAATAATGACAACTATACCTAGTATTGTAATCCCAATGATAATGACTTTCATTCCCTTCTATTTTTGCTGGTTGATTTGATGTCCAAATAGGTTTTGATCTGCATTCAAATTCCCTATGGCTATATTTTTTGCAATTATAACAATGTCCATCAAATCTCTAAGTCCTTGTGACATTGGATCTGCAATCTTGTGTCATATGTCCTTGCATGTTGCATTTGTGATAGGAACTCTTACTCTTGGGTGTGTTTGATTGATTAAATCTTCTACTCCTGCAAACATTAGCAGTATGCCCCTTCTTATTACAGTAATGACAAGTGGGTTTTGAATCATTACCTTTGTCACTTCTTTGTTCGGCACTCTTTGATGATTCTCCAACTTCAGTGTTGTTGTATCCAAGTCCTGATGTATCATGGGCAAATTTTGGGGATTTGAGTAATTGTTCAAAATACTTGATGGCTTCACTTGACTTGTTGAGATTCTCTGCTACCTCTTTTTCTTTGTTCAACTCATTCTTCATTTTCTCATTCTGCATCTTAGAAGTAGAGATCTCAATATCTTTCACATTGAGTTCATGGTGAAGGTTCATCATTTGGGCAAGTGTATCCATCTACATGTTTGAGATCCTTGTCAATTCAGTACATTTTTCTTCAAGTCTGTTTGCAAGATTTCTTTTGTCATTTTCCATCATGACTTTATCCTCAACTGCTCTTTTCTTTTGTTTAGTAATTTCACATATCATTATGGCATGTGATTCATGTTCCATCTTGAGAGATCTTATCTCTTTTACTTGAACTTTGTTTTTCTCCATTAGTTTTGCTATTGTTGCATCAAACTCTTTAGTGTCCCCATTGGCAAACACTTGTGTGGTATCAACCTCCTTCTAGTGTATATCATTTTCAGCTATGGCTATCTCCTTCCTTCTCTTTAATGATTTTCTTAATTCCACTCTTGCTTCCTCTACCTTTTGTAAAGTGAGATGTACATCAATCACCTGGTTTTCAATGATCTTTACAAGTTTGAAAACTTCCATCTCTAGATCTTTTTCTTCAAGCTGTCAAACTTTTCCTTGTGAGAACCTAGATGCTCTGATACCAATTTTTGGAATATTCAAATATGGAAAGAGTACTTATGAGGGGGGGGGGGGGTGGGGGGCAGGGGTGAATCAGAAGTATCCCACTTTAACCAATAAAACTTTTAGGTGAAAGTAAATTGTATGCATGTAAATACATTAAGTAAACATGAAACTAAGACATGCATCAACAACACATAACACTAGAATTTGGTAACCCAAAAACCCTCCAAGAATAAGAAGGTAAAACTGGGGTGGGGATGATACCCACAAAAAAATATTGCAGCAATATTGTTCAACCACTTCTGATGGTCTGCCCTATTAAAGGCCTACCCTGTTAAAGGCTGTACAATGTATCAATAGTGACCTGGTTAGAGGATTTACAAACACTTTACATGAAGTGTCACCCTGTTAAAGTATTTAATCACCAATTTAAAGGATCTATGAAATAGATGCTAAGCTAACCTATCACCATAAGATTTTTATCCTGATAGATTGCAATCCTTGATTGTTGAATGCAAGCACCTATTTTGCTTTCTCTAATCTTGATCCTTTGTGATCTAATAACCCTTGCTCTGAAAATAGATTTCCTTATGCACCCTTGTATATCCACTCATATATTTTACGATAAAATTTTGTCTTCCTTATAAAGACATTTGAGGATTTAGGGTTAGGTATGGATCTATGATCCATATTTAATCTCTATTTTTTGCTTATTATTTGCACTCCTTCCATTGGTTGCATGCCTTCATCATTTTTCTCATTGGCTGCATGTAGATTGCATAGGAAAGATAAAAGATTTGATCTTATCATTAAATCCTTCAAGATTTACCTTATGTCAGCTACAAAAATAGTTTACATCATAGTTTGTGCAAGTACAAACTCTTATGCTAATATCTTGAGTTACTCAGCTCTTGAAGCATTACTGATACTCGGCACATGTTGTTTCCTGGATAGCTCGGCACCTAAACAAAATTGTATCACTCGAACCTTTATGCTACTTGATACTTGTTAACACTCAACACCTTATGTTGCTCGGCACTTGTTATCACTCAACACCTTATGTTGCTCGGCACTTGTTATCACTCAGCACCTTATGTTACTCAGCACTTACACTTCACTTGGCACCTAATGTTCACTTGACCCCTGAAGTCTTTTCCTAACTCGGCATTTTTTGTTTCTCGACATGCATGGTGTACTCGACTCCAATATAGAAAGTAGGTAAGTGTATTGGCACTCAAGTGTCAAAAACCATTATGAAGTTAACAATTTCCCCAAGGTTGGATGTTGAATTTGATATAGAATCAAAATATCCATTGTCAATTTTTGGAGTTGTATTTGATAACAGATCAAGTATCAATACACATGACAACTTTTATAATAAGGAGAATACCAATGGGGAGAAGTTTCATTTTGTTTTAGATTCTTATCATGCTAATTATACTAAGATTGGTTTCAAATATAATAAAGAAGAAAAGGTGAAAAGTGATAAATCTAATTTTGAGTTTTCAATATATGTTGATGTTAAGTTCAAAGTTCATTCTAATGAGTTGTCTAATGAGGATTGCATCAGCATGGTTTATGTTAGCACTTTCATGATAATCTTTTAGACTTGGTAACTAATTAGTTGTTTGAGTGTGAAGAGGTTTTAACAAAAGGTAAATCTGATTTAATCAATGACATGATTGCAAGAAGGCATAGATCATATTTCACATATTTTTTTACACCCGGCTACACAAGGTGAGTTGCAAGATTTTGATATATGCAACTGTTGAACAAGGTAGAATATGAATCATTTGTGTTTTTTTTTATTAGCATGCATCTATCATATGTGGATGATGGTTTTCACTTTGATCCTAGTTTACATGAGCATGCTAATGTTTTGTCTCATAGTGAGCATGATGTTGAGGTTAATGCTGATGTATGCATGCATTATGAGAATGAAGGTGTGAATTCAATTTTGCCAAGTGTTTTGTTTTGAGATGCTAATATGATTGGTGGAATTGATGGGAAAGATAATTTTAGTTTACCTCAAGAAAATATCAATGAAAATTAGATCTATGATAGAGGTAAGAATTTTTTTTGATGTTGGGTGGCCCAGGGCCATCGTTTGTACATTGTAGGAGTAGTTTTCTTGCTTTAAATAAAGTTGTTTCAGAGAATTTTTCACTATTTTAGGAATTTTTTTCTTCTTGAAAAGATTTGAATCCTTTCCATGCCACAAGGTACATGCATCCCTAGAGAGAGCCACTATTGGGACTCATAATTGTAGCCCGGATTTTGAGTACCATTGAAAAAATCAAGCCCTTAAATGCTTTCTAATGCATGTATAGTTGGCTATACTTGAGAGACCTAAGAGGTGTTAAATGTTTCTAACACCTGTATTTAGTGCTTCTATGTGTCCCATGAAGATTAACTACCATTCTGAATCATTTCGTGAAGTCCTATTTTGAGCAATTGTCAATTCTACATTTTCACCCCTGTGACAAATAGCAACAGGAGGCCATGTCTGCAATTGAATATCTTGCACCAAGTAATGTTTAATAAATCACCACTTTGAGAATGTTTAGTGTCCATACCAGAGAGCCTATGTTTCAAATTTTGAGTCATTTTGAATCTGTTTGACTAGGTTTTGAATCTCTCAAAGTTGGTCATTTACTTTGACCCAATTGATTGAAATGAGAAAATTCATTTTACATTTCATTTTTAAGGTCAGATACTTGCTATGTTTCAATTTTGAGCTTATGAAAAATCCATTTGATCAGTTTTCAAACATGATTCCAAATGTAATTTCTAACTTTTTACTGGTGTCAAGAAGTGCAGATTTTTTGGTACCCCTGTACATGGTGTCATATCTCAAAATTTGTCCTAGGTGAGATCAAATGGATTGTACCATTACGTTGTACTTCAAAAATATTTTAAGTGTGTCAATTTTCAAATCATGAAAAATCAATCTACACACTTTCCCAGGGCAATTCCATTTGCAAAAAATGCTTTTCTACCATTATTTTCTGTCTACAAATTGAGTAGCCCTCTTTGACTGCTTGCCAAATGTGCCCAATCATTTTTCATGAGCCCAAATCATAGATTCATACTCACCTCATGACAATGAACCAATGCCCCAGCTTTTGTACCCCCAAGTGTTAGTTTACCTAGTTTTCAAAGCCAAATTTGTACACAATTTATTGCTTTCTGACATGTTTTCTTGCAAGAAATTTTAAAGGGCTAACTTCAACAGTGAATATCTTTTGACTTAGATTTCATCATGAGATAAAATTTAATGGGGTAAAATTATATGGAATAGAGAATCAATGTGTCTAATTTCAAAGCCCAGTCAGATGTTTGGGTCAGTTTTTTAAAGCCAGCTAACAGGCCCTGTTAGCAAAAAATCACAGTTTCCAAAGAATAGGTTGCACATGTTTTAAAGGTTGAATCATCAATCAGATTGTTTTCAGTCATAATCAGATGTCCATTAGATCACTTTGACATTTTAGTTCTTTGAAAATAATATTTTTTTTTAGCTAGACCCACTTTGGGGACTGACTAACTCTATCAAATTAACAAGTTTAGAGGTGAGTAAAGGTGTCTTAAGAGTGAAAAGTTGTGCACAATTAAATAATAGGAAACTTCATACAATAAAAAAGGAAATACAAAACATCCATCTTCTAAGTATCATGAGATTTTTGAGATGCTAGAAATGTATAACAAAGGGGTTTTGTCTTGTTGAAAAATCACATTCCAATGGCAATATAGATGATAGTGGCATAGGACAAGTAATTTTTGAACAATTAATAAGGATGAATGATTTTAAAATGCCTTGTACTCATTCCCATGATGGTATCTTCCTTCCATAGACATGCACAATCATAGGAAATGGTTTTAAGAAACATATGCCCTTCTTGTTTTGTGCTTTCATCATTAGCCGAATCATATATCTTGAGTCTCCATGTCAATCGAGGTTTGAGTTTTTCAAAAATCAAGAGTGCATTTCATATGGTCATGTAATTCATTCACTAGAGCTCCATCAAAATGGAAAATGACCCAGATGGAGTTTGACAATAGGTTTTGTTAATGGGCAGGGCTATGGTTGTACATTTTCATGGAAGACATGGATTACAACACAAAAAGATAAGGTAAGTCACAAAAATCCTAGATCACACTTCATTTCAGATGGAAAGAGAGAAATGTAGTTGAGAAAAACAATCTTATGTGAGAAAGAGATAAAAATGGAGGAGGTAGGGAAGATAAGAAAGATGTACCATTGATGGCTGCCATGCTTAGATTCTCACTCATCAAAGTCATCACACCCATTTTCTCATATGGAGATTTCTCTAATTTTGGACACTTGTTCCTCATCCTTCCTCCTTGAGATATCTACTCAAAAACATATGAAAATTAGCATATAAACAAACATTGATCAACATAATCATAGCAGGATATAGTTTGCCAAAATTGTACAAAAATAGGGTCATATGAGGGACCCAAATTCTAGTGTTCAGTAGTACTGTAACTGTGCAACATCAAAGCTCTGCCAATTTCCTTTTCAACTTTTGACCTCTTTTTTCTAGGCCAAATATCTAATTGTATTTCAATTTTTTTTTTGAGTTTCATTTTGTTTATCTCATTTGTCAGTGGACTTTATGTTTAGTGCTAAAAAAAAACCCTAAAAAAGAGACTGGTTTGTAAAAATAAAAAATCCCCAAAATAAGTGGGATCTAAAAAGCATGATTGAGCATTGGGTAGTAAAAAAGACACTAAAAGAAATTAATGATTAGACCACCTTACTTAATCTCATATGTACTAATGAAATGAATGAAATGGATCCATAAGTAGTTTTAATGTGAGTAGGTAGAGTATTCGTGTGTGGTGAAAACTTAACTATGTTTTTTGGTGGTAGAGCAACAAAAGAGTTAAAATGAGGATTTGCAAGTTTCAAAATGCCCACATGCAGAGAGGAGCACATTGACAAGGAAAGCCCATGGCATGAAAATATGAAGGCAGGGAAGCCACCACTAAAGGGAGTCAATGCTAGAAATAGAGAGCCACACATCACAAAAAATGTGGGTAATAAAAGTAGTAGCCCACATCGATGGAAGTCATGTAGGCAATAGGAAAAACTCCCTTGTAATGCAAACCCATGACAAAGTAGGGGACACATGCTAGAATGCTAAAGAAAATTGCTAGCCATGCAAGATTAAGCTCAATTCACCAGCCTGTCTTTGAGTGGTCTTGGTTAATATGATAGTGCTTGATGTTTGACAACAAAGTTTGATCATATAGAGAATTACAACTCTTCTTGGCTAGTTTTGGTTTTATTCTTCGAAATGAACTCAACGGTACTTGGATAGGTCTAACTCACATTCAAAAATTTCAATAGGATGATGCTCACATCATTTGTGCAAGATTTCAAATCAAAGATGAGGTCCAGGGTGTGCTAGATTTTTTGCAATACACATATGACTTTTTGGCTTTACATTTGACCTTGAGTTGTCCATTATTCTAGAAAAACACTTGGGGGACTTAGAAACAATGCTTGTACCACATTCATTATGTGGTCAAATTTTCAAGTCTTTAAATACTCTAACAACCTAGTAGTAAACATCTTAAAGAGATACACCTTTTAAAAAAGTAGCTGCTTCATGGTGGGTCTGACCCAAATAGCTAGAGGTGACCAGAATTAAATTTTGAATAGACAGAAATGCTAACATGGACCGAATAACACCTAATCACACCACGTGGAAAAACTAATGACCATTGCTATGTTTCCAGGAATTTTTTCTCACTTGATAACTATAGAAACAAAGCAATTTCCTAGGTGGCGATGATGTGTGTAGCTAGCTGGCGATGAGTGGGCACAGAGGTGGAGATGACGTGGTAGTAAAGGAAAGTGTCAACTAAGAAAAGTTCACCAAAATTTGGTGGTTGCCATGTTGCCACCAGAAAGAGAGAAATTTTCTAGCAAGTGACATGGAAATCTACCAAAAAATCCAAAAAACTTGTGAGTATGGTGTGGGGCCCACCTGAAATCAGAGCCAATACAAATATGACAAGTGGCACTATTTAATTGGTTGATGGGATATAAGGACTTTAAATAATAATAATAATAATAATAATATCCTTTACTCTATTAGAGTTTATGCAAAGATCGGAAGATTTAGTTTTAAAAACTAAATATTCTATAGTTTAAACTATAGAAATTTTTTAAGTTTTTCAAATTTTTGTATTTTAATGAAAAACTGCAAGTGGAAGCCTAGATTTTTAGAGGGGCATAACAGGGGCATTTTTTGCTCAAAATATGGACTTTAATATACCGTTGGAACCTGGAGAAGATGAATTTTCTAAATATGGAGTTATTTTTTGCATAGCTATTCATCAGTTTAATTTATAAAAAAAATTGTGATTCCCCAGGCATTCTTAGGAGAATGTGCAGATTTCATCATGGAGCATCAAAGTTCACTAGGAGGTAGATATAAAAGTTTGTTGAAGCTTGATTGTGGAAAAAATAAATTCTAAAAGACTATATTGCATTCTAGAGGTCATTTTAACTAATTTTTGCCTATGTTTCAATATGGCATCAGAAATTAGTTGTTCTTTCCAATCAAATATCTGAATCAATTTATGCTTTTGAGAGCCAAAATGATCAATGATTTGATTCACCAATTGTAGAGAGAGATTAGAGAGATGCTTTTAACTTGTTGAGAATGTTTTCCAAGTAGACACATGTCAGTTGCATAATAGATCTGGAAATTCATTCCTCCTATATCATTATCTTTCTCATTCTTTGTATAGGTTCTAGTTTTTCACTGTGAAACCAGTTGGTTCCAATTCTAGGAAGAAAAAGTACTCACTACTGTGACACCATTCTTTTAGCATAATTCTCTTATATGAACAACAATGGTGTAGATTATAGAATAAGTTTTGATCTATTAGGTGTTTTATGTTTTTATTTCATGCATTTGAATGTATTGTTTCAAAGAAATTAATATGAATGAGCTAGAATTTCTTTAGTTTCATTCTAATTCTCATCTCATATCTAAGTAATTTGTAGTCTTATGTGATCTAGGAACAAAGACCTAAGATCCATTTGCACCCTTTTATGGTTGTATGTCAAATATGTTTTACTGTTGGAACAAAGGGCCAAGTAAATGCTTGATGTGTTTGATAGGGTTGCTAGTTATTTTGAGAAGGATATTTAATGAGAATGAAGTCTTAATGAACACTGATGTCTAAATCATGATGTGATAGGATAGATCTAATGTCTTGGAGTATGAAATATGTCCTTGATATCATAGATGCACACATTAGATTTATGAAATTTCCCAATAGATAAGGCATTTATTAGTTATAGGATCACTTGTTCATGCTATTGCATATTTGAGGTTTTGTTGATCTCAAGATCATTACTCAATTGCTTTTCCCTTTCATGTTGAAGAGCTAGAATAGAATGCCCTCACTTAGCTTATGAATTTCATAGTTTGCATTTAGCTAGTGTAGATCTTTGTTATTGCATGAGTTATTAGTAGATATACATGTTAAATCTACTAATTATAGATTCAAGAATATGTTTTTGCACTGGTACAATATTAATTTAATCTGAGGTCCACCCACCTAGGTTTTGCAAAGCCTGAAGTAGAAGAAGGGTCTAGCCTAATAGTTGGCCCAATGTCTAAAAATATGTGTCAAGGATGAGAGTTAGCTGCCCCTAGACATGTCTTGTTCTCATCAGGGTAATTTGAAATTTATAGCATTTTCAAGCTCCAACTCTTTGGATAATGAAAGTTGGATTGAAGCAATGAATGAAGAAATAGAACAAATAGAAAAGAATAAGACCTGGACTCTTGTTCCTCACCCTAGGATAAGAATGTGATTGGAAAAAAGTGGGTTTTCAAAAATAAGCTGAATGACGAAGGAGATTTTTCAAGAAACAAAGAAAATTTAGCTTTAAAAGGTTACTCTCAAGAGGAAGGTATTGAATATGGTGAAACTTTTTCTCATTTTGCAACATTAGAAGTTGTTAGAACTCTACTAGCATATGCAACACATAAAGCGTTTAAATTCTATCAAATGGATGTAAAATCTGCATTATTGAATGGAATTCTTGAAGAATAAATTTACATAATACAACCAAAAGGTTTGGTAGATCCTAGCAAAAGGGATATGGTTTTAAACTACACAAAGCACTATATGGACTCGAGAAAGGTCCTAGAGCTTGGTATGAAAGACTTCAAAAGTATTTGAGATAGATTAGTTTTCAAAAAACAAATGATAAAAATAGTCTATATATCAAAGAAGGACTAGATAAGAAGATTATATTGGCAAAAAAATTGTTAATGACACATTGTTTTCTAGAAATGATGACCTGTGCAAAGCTTTTTTAGAAGAAATGAGTAAGGAATTTGAAATGTCCATGTTTGTTGAAACAAAATTCTTTGTTGGATTATAAATTCAATAGAAGAAAGATGGTATCTACATTACTTTGTCTAAATATATCAGGGAGATTCTAAAGAAATTTGGAATAGAGGATTCAAAGCTAGTGGGAACACCTATGTCTACTGGACATAATCTTTCCAAAGATGATAATTACAAGGAGGTAGATCAAACCACATACAAATTGATGATTGGTAAACTATATTATGTTGCGCATACTAGGCCTAACATTGCTTTTGTAGTTGGTATGGTGGCAAGATTCTTAGCTAATCCTAAAGAACATAATATAATGGAAACCAAGAGAATCATGAGGTATCTAAAAGGTACTAAAGAATATGAATTATGGTACAAGAAAGAAAGAAACTTAGAGTTAAAATCCTTTACTGATGCTAATTGGGTAGAAGCATTGGTGACAGAAAGAGTACCATTGGTGGGGCATTTTTTCTTGCAAAAGACTAGTGCCTTGGACCAGCAAAAAGTACATTTGCATCTCTAAGTCAATAGTAGAGGTATAATATGTTGCAACAATAGTCAATTATTCTAATAGTGTTTGGTTCAAGCAACTATTGCTAGGTATGAAGATGAAAATCAAGAATCCATTAGTTAGCAATCAACATATCAAAGAATCTAGTGATGCATACCCATACCAAACACATTGCAATAAAATATCATTTCTTGAGAGAATTGATGCAAGACAAAGAAGTAATGTTGGAATATGTGAATACTAAAGAATAGATTGTAGAAATATTCAGCAAAACATTACCTAAGGATGCATTTTTGTATCTAAGACGTAAGTTAGGGGTCATTCCCCTATCTAAAGATCACTAATGAAGTTTAGTAATGCATCAACCAGAGCATCTTGAAGATTAGTCAATTTGATGTAGTAATGAAAGGACATATTGCATATGAATCAGTACTTAAGGTATACTAGAAACTACATTTTTTATGGTCTTTGGCATAAGATGTCAAAGAGGGAGAGTTTGATGTCATAATTCTATGGAGAAAGAGGGAGAGTTTAATGTCAAAAAGAGAGAATTTTATTGAAGATTTTTTGAAGAAAGAAGAACTTGGTCAAAAAAATTTAGAGATGATATATGAGTTTTCTATCAGAAGAAGATGTTGCAGTCTAATTATAATTTTTTGATAGAGGGAGAAGAGTGAAGGTAGAGGGAGTTCACACTAATAGAGGGGGTTCTCATGGATGAGAATCAAAATGAAACTATGGATATTTTCCTTACTTTATTTTTATCTATAATTTCATTGTATTATGACATGTTGTCTTGCTTTCAATGCCAAAGAGGGAGATTGTTGAAAACAATTGGTCAATTGTATGTTGTCTTTGATGTTACACAAAATGTCATACATTCACCAGTTAGTGTCTATTAAGATCACTAGGGAAATAAAGATAGTTTTATGTGGTTTTTGAGCATTCTATGTATGACAAGTTCAGATGATAGTGTCTACCGAGTTCACTCAAAAGATAAAGGAAAGTTGGAAGGTAAGAGTGTTAGGTGAGCTCACTCGGTTACCAAAGAGAATTCATAGAAGATAGTGTCTATTGAGTTCACTCCTGAGACAAAGAGAGTTGGTATGAAAACTAGTGTTAATCAAGATCAATTGGTTAACAAAGGAAAATTTATTCTGAGCTATTGTTTGTTAAGTAGGTTGGCTAACGATGGATTTTCTAGTTTTGGCTTATTGAGTTAATGAATTTTTTTAATGGTTTTAGCCAACTGAGAAGATGAATATTACTAATCGTAAGTTGTACTCAAGACAACTTGACATTGCATAAGATACAAATGTAAGTTCAAGTTGAGGATTTGAATGTGAATGAGTATGATGAAGAAGAATGCTTAGAGGAAGAGAATTTGAAGGATAAGTAGAATAGCCTTATGGAGTTGCAAAGATACATTTGATCAAGAAGGATCAAGTATTGAAGCTAGAATTAAGATCTATAATCAGCAATTGATTTGTATTAGAAATCATGTTATTTCATTCTTACTTTCTAGCCATTTTAGTAGTGATCCAAATCTCCTAACAGTGTTGGCTTAACAACCATTTGTAAATCCTCTAACAAGGTGGCATTTCTAGATTCAACTATCTAAAGATCTCTAACAAGACCACTCCTAACAAGGTGACTAAATCCTCTAACAAGGTCACATCTAACAGTGTATTTTGTAACCTTTAATAGGGTTGGCTAGTAATAGGGCTCACTTTAAAAAATGAAAATTAGTAACTAGTTGCAAATAGTGGCTTTTCCCAAATTGGGTTACCATGTTAAATCTTGGTGTCACTTGTGTCCATGTGCTATTTAATTTCATGTATATGCAAGTAAGTTTAGTTAAGGTTAATTGTAGGTAACATCTAAAAAATTAATTATTGCCAAGAAACAATTGATTTTTAGTATTTGTCAAGTTATAACATTTTCTAGTGTTAACCGAGTACCTATGTGTTTGCCAAGTTATATCATAATATAGTTTATTAGAGTTTATATTTAAGTTATACTGACATCTAAGGGAGCTAGGATTTATTTGTGTGATAAATGATTCACCCCTCATCTCTCTGTTACTCTTCTTATGTTTCCAACACTCCTAATAGGTTGATTCAAATCCTTTAACATGGTTACACCTAATAGTGTATTTTGTAACCTTTAACAATGTGCTATTTAATTTCATGTCTATGAAACTAAGTTTAATTAAGGTTCATTGCAAGTAACATCTAAAAAATTATTTATTGCCAAGAAACAATTGATTTTTAGTATTTGTTGAGTTATAAAATCTGCTAGTGTTAACTGAGTGCCTATGAGTTTACCAAGTTATATCATAATACAGTTTATTAGAGTTTATGTTTAAGTTTTGTTGACATCTAAGGGAGCTAGGATTTATTTGTGTGGTAATTGATTCACCCCTCCTCTCTCAGTTACTCCTCTTATGTTTCCAACACTTCTAATAGGTTGATTCAAATCATTTAACATGGTTACACCTAATAATGTATTTTTTAACCTTTAATAGTGTTAGTTCCTAACATGGCTCACTTTAGAAGAGTGAAAAGTTGCGACTAGTTGCATTGGTGGTTTTCCCAAAGTGGGTTTCCATCTTAAATCTTGGTGTCTCTTGTGTTCATATTATTTTCATATTGCTTTATCTTTTTACAACTAAGTTAATAAAGGTTAATACACATTAATAACTCAAGATTGCTTTGGTAACTGAGTTACAGTGATTATTTTCTAATCGAGTTGTATAAGGATTTAAGTATATAATTGACATCTAAGGGATCTAGAATTATTTTTGTGGTAATTGATTCATCCCTCCCCTCTGAATTACTCCTCTTATATTTCCAACAACATTGTGTAAGTCATTTATAGACCGAATGAGGAAAGAGTTTGATGCAAGAGCATCCAATGGTGTAAGGGCAATCCTGTATCACCCAAATAAAATCTTACAGATAGTTTATGTTTAATGTGCTTTCGTTATATGGATACCCATTTGGGTCAAATAAAGGTTCCAACTCTCATTGTTTTACTATTGGTTTTCTAGGTTAGATTTTTTGAGCACCTTGGGATATGTACCAATGTAGAAAATGGTTTATTTTGTAGTTGAGCCATAATTATGATGAGTTAGAGGGTGTAAGTTGGAGGGATGATTATATTCTAATTCAAAGCACTCTAGAAAAAGAATTAGGTCAAAAGACTTTACAATTAGAAAGTTATTATAGTTTTAAGTTGCCTAGACACCTCCTAATAGTGCTTCAAAGCCAAAAATGTAAATAGTTCATCAATCAAAGTCCCATATCAAAAGTTATGCCTCCCAAAAGTTGGACTACCATTTCTAGATTCTTCTAATTTTACACTGAATTCCAATGTGATTTCTAGAACCTTCTGTTTTGGTGTTGGATGCCAAATGGAAAATTCTAGAATGTATTCCTAACCCTAAACCTATTTGGGGTTTATTTAAGAACATTTATGGCATTGTAAAGGCAGTTCTTAGTGGAGTTCAAGAAAAGGTACTAAAAGAAGATTTTTTCCAGATTCATATAACATTGTAAGCCCATAGGGCATGTCTTGAAGTCTATTTTTAGTGTAATGAATGTAATAAAAAATCACTTCTCAAAATAATATTTTTCTTTTCCTATTGTGTTCATTTTGGTCTTGGGTTGTGTCCTCATCAAGTGGTATTAGAGTAGGCTTTCCAGAGTGTGTAGACAGAGCATCAACTATGAGGTAGTTTGCACTAAGATAGTGTGGTTGTGGGTTTGATATAGTGAGAAGATGCCTCCATGAAGGGAGCATGGTGGAAGGATCAAAGTTGTTAATCCTAAGGTTAGATCCCTCCACAGACAAGTCCAAGCATTGCAGGAGGAGATTCAAAAATAGATGAATGTTTTCATAGGTGACAAAAGTAAGGAAGAAAATGAAGAAGAAGAAAATATTGGACAAGAAGGGGAAGGCAATAGGGAAGTTCGATACAAAGTAGAGGAGAGGATTTTTAGGGCCATTACTAAGCTTGGAAAAAGACCTAAAATTGACGTGGACATGTTTTCAGGAAACCAGGATGAGTTGATTGACTGGATCAATGATCTAGAGGGATATTTTGAGTATGAGGATGTCAATGACTCTAATAGGGTTAAGTTTAAAAAGGCCAAAATGAAAGGCCATGCTAAAATCTAGTGGCAAGATATTCAATAGGAAAGAAATAGAAGAATAAAGGAGAAAATCATGAGATAGGATCGCATGGTGGGCAAAGTAAAGAAGTAGTTCAGTCATAGTGATTATAAGCTGGATTTATTCAAGAAAATGCAAGGATTAAAGTAGCCAAGAAAATCTGTCCAAGAATATAAAAAGGAATTTTATCAAGTTCTTTTTAGGGTAGGGCATGCAAAAGCAAACAAGGAGAAGGTTGCCCATTACCTTAGTGGGTTAAGACCTAGTATTCAAGAGGAGTTAAGTCTAATTAGAATGACCAGCATTGAAGAGGCATACCGGTTTTTCCTACAATTTGAGGAGAAGCTAAATAAAAGGTTTGGTGGAAGGCAAAGATGGTGTGGTCAAGGAGTAAGAGGTGTTGGCAGGTCATTTGGAGGCTGAAATGAGAATGCAAAGAAAAATGAAGATGTGGGTACTAGCCAAAACCAAAGGAACGAGGGTTTCAACCACTCCTATGATCAAAACTTTGGAGATTAGAGAGGAAGAGGTAGAGGATGTGGACAAGGTTTAGGAAGAGAAGGTTTTTGTAGTCCCTATTTTCATTGCAATGAACAAGGTCGTAATGCCTTTGAATACCCTCAATGCCAAGGAAGCATAGATAGGAGAGTTGATGGTTAAGCAAGGGTTGTGCATGTGGATGATGATGCACAATCATTGCATTCAGAGGATGTAGAAAGAGGAGAGCTTTTGGTTAATGAAAGGGTCTTCATAAATGGTGAGATTGAGCCTAGACAAAGGAGGAGATTTTGTCATACCAGGTGCAAGTGCGAGGGTAAATTTTGTTATGCAATTATTGATGGTGGAAGCACTAACAACTTGGTGTTAGAGGAGATGGTCTCAAAGCTAAAGATCAAGAGGGAGAAACACTACCAACCTTATCAGATTGCTTGAGTGAAGGATTATCATAAGAGCCTAGTTAGTGAACAATGTTTGGTAAAGTTCAAGATTGGGAACTACCATGATGAGGTTCTTTGTGACATCATTCCAATGGATGTCTACCATTTAATGTTGGGAAGGTCATGGTAGTTTGATAGGCATGTTATACATGATTGTCATGCAAATACATACTCTTTGACAAAGGATGGATTTTTCCACAAATTGAAGCCCTTCATAAAGGAAGGTGAAAAGGCATGCAGTAGTGCTAGGGTATGTCTTGTTGATGGAAGAATTTTTTTGGAAGGTATGAACATCAGCATATGTGTTATGCTTTAATTCCTATAAAAGATAAGGAAGGTAGTAGTGAAATTCTCATTGAAGTTTTAGGTCTATTAAAGGAGTACAGAGATGTCATCTCTAATAATTTTCTAGAAGGGTTACCATGAGTAAGGTAAATTAGTCATCAAATAGATTTAATCCTTAGAGCTAGCTTGCCTAACAAGGTTGCCCATAGGATGACTCCTACTAAAATTGAAGAGCTAAACAAACAAGTTCAGGAAGTGTTGAGGAAAGGTTTGATTCGAGAGCCTAAGCCCATGTGCAGGACCTATAGCACTGTGACCAAAGAATGATGGAGACTGGAGAATGTGTATAGACTCTTTGGCTATAAATAGAATAACCATCAAGTATCTATTTCCCTTGTCAAGAATGGGTGATCTTATAGACTATTTGAGTGGAGCTCAGTACTTCAGAAAGATAGATCTCAAGAGTGGCTATCACCAGATATGGATACAAGAGAGAGATGAGTGGAAGACTACATTCAAGACTAAGGAGTGTCTATATGAGTAGTTAGTCATGCCCTTTGGACTAACCAATGCGCCAGGCACCTTCATGTAACTTATGAATGAGGTACTAAAGAAATTCCTGGGAAAATTTGTTATTGTCTATCTGAATGATATTTTAATTTTCAGTAAATCTCTAGATGAACATTTATTACACATTCATAGTGTCCTTGAATGGTTGAGGGAAGAAAAATTGTTGATTAATTTGAAGAAGTGTAGCTTTTTCCAAAAGGAGTTAGTCTATTTGGGGCTCATTGTATTAGCTGAGGGTCTTAAAATGGATCTAGAGAAGGTAAAGTCCATTTTGGAATGGCCTATTCCAAGGTCTACTACTAAGATGAGTTCATTCCATGGTCTGGTTAGTTTTTATAGGAAGTTCATTAGGAATTTTAGTGGCATTTGTGTACCCTTGACTAACACAATGAGGGGGGATAGAAAAGAGTTCAAGTGGACCACAAGAGCTACAAGGAGTTTTGAATTATTGAAGAAGAAGGTGACAAAGAAACTTATATTCACACTTCCTAATTTTAGTAAAGTGTTCCAAGTGGATTGTGATGCTAGTGGTAGTGCTATTAGGGATATATTGAGCAAATAAGGTGAGCCTATTGCCTATTTTAGTGAAAATTTGAATGATGCAAAGAAGTATTCTGTTTATGATTAGGAATTATATGCAATAGTTTAGGCCTTAAAGAAATGGAGGCATTATTTGTTTCCAAAATAATTTGACTTGTATACTAATCAGCAAGCATTACATTACCTAAATAGCCACAATAAATTGAATTAGAAACATTTGAAATGGGTAGAGTTTGTGCAAAGCTATACATTTCTATTGAAACATAGAAGTGGAAGATCTAATAGGGTTGTAGATGCATTAAGTAGGAGATAGTTATTACTAACAATAATGCAGGTTGAAGTGGTTGGGTTTGATAAATTCAAGAATCTGTACCATAAGGATCCTAATTCTGTTGAAGCATGGAAGGCTTGTAAAGAACATGTTACTCTAGATAAGACTAGGTGGCTAGACTACTTGATACAAGATGGTACGTTGTTTAAGGGTAGCCAATTGGGTATTCGTGGAAGTTCTATGAGGGAGAACTTGGTCAAAGAGAAAGATAGTGGAGGGATGGTAGGGCACTTTGGTCAAGACAAGACCATTTCCATTATTAGATAACATTATTTTTGGCATCAATTATCATAGGATGTGAAGAAGTTTGTATAGAGTTGTCAAATATGTCAAGCAGCCAAAGGATTTAGTCACAATACTAGACTCTATCAGCCATTGCCTATTCCATCAAAGCCTTGGGAGGACATAAGTATTGATTTTTTTCTTGGATTTTTGAGGACACAAAGGGGTAATGACTCAGTATTTGTGGTGGTTGATAGGTTCTCCAAGATGGCACATTTCATTCCATGCCATAAGACTCATGATGTAGTACATATTGCAAATTTGTTTTTCAGAGAGGTGGTGAGGCTACATGGTCTCCCAAAGAGTATTGTTTTAGATAGAGATACTAAATTTGTGGGGTATTTTTAGAGGACTTTGTCAAAAATTTTGAGGATATAATTAAAGTTTAGTTCTACACATTATTCGTAGACTAATGGACAAATAGAAGTGGTAAATAGAAGTCTGGGCAATTTGCTGAGGTGTTTAGAGGGAGATAAACTCAAGGGATGTGATTTGATTCTACCTCAATTATAATTTTCTTACAATAATTCTATAACCAGGAGTACTATTAGATCACCATTCTAAATTGTGTATGGAAGTAGTCCAAGGATTGCACCAGAATTGAAGAAGATGAAGCAAGGGGAGAGGAAAAGTGTCAAAGCAAAAGAATTTTCTAAACATGTCAAGAACCTACATGAGGAGGTACATGCACATATTACAAAAATGAACCAATAGTATAAATCTAGGGTAGATCAAAGGAGGAGACATAAAGAGTTCTAAGTAGGGGATCTAGTTATGGTATACTTAAGAAAGGAATGATTTCTATTGGGTACTTATAACAAGTTGAAGATGAAGAAATTTGGCCCCTACAAATTTTTGAAGAAACGTGACTCAGGAAATGCATATGAAGTGGATTTGCCAGATGGGATCCACATTTCTCATATCTTCAATAGTGTCGACTTAACAAAATATCATGATGATGGTGTAGATGAGGGGTTGATGTTGAAACCATGTCCAATTCCTACTTCTACAAAGGAATAGATTGAAGAAATTCTAAATAGTCATTTGGGTCAGAGTACTAGAAACAAATAGTATGAGGAGTGCTTAGTGAAGTGAAAAGGATGACCAATAGAAGACTCAACTTGGATATCAATAGTGGAGTTTTCCCATTTGGGTTTTCCTCTACCACCTATAAAGTGACAAGGTCACTTTTCAATCTACCTAGGTGTCTAGTGTAGGAGCATCTAATGGTGTAAGGGCAATCCTATATCACCCAAAAAATATTCTTAGAGATAGTTTATGTTTAATGTGTTTTCATTTCTGGATACCCATTTGGGTCAAATAAATGTTCCAATTCTCATAGTTCCACTATTGGTTTTTTGGGTTAGAGTTTTTGAGCACCTTGGGATATGTGCCAATACAAAAATGGCTTATTTTGTAATTGAGCCATAATTATGATTAGTTAGAGGGTGTAAGTTGGATGGATTATTATACTTGTTGTTTAAAGCACTCAAAAGAAAGAATCATGTCAAAAGGCTTTGCGGTTAGAAAGTTATTGCAGTTTTAAGTTTCCTGAAAACCTCTTAAGAGCACTTCAAAGTTAGATTTTAGTCACTAAACGGCCTCATATAGGCCAAATAAATGGGTGGATACCAAAGCTTTTACATAGAGCTATAGAGAACTTGGAGAGATTTCCATAAATGTAAACAGTTTGTCAATCATATTCTCGAATCAAAAGTTATGCCTCTCGAAAGTTGGACTACTATTTCTAGATTCTTCTAATTTTACATCAACTTCTAATGTAATTTCTAGAACCTTTTGTTTTAGTTGTGGATACCAAATGGAATATTCTAGAATTTATTACTAACCCTAAACCTAATTGGGGTTTATTTAAGAACATTTATGGCATTGTAAAGGCAATTCTTGGTGGAGTTTGGGAGAAGGTACTGAAGGAAGATTTTCTCTAGATTTAGATAACATTGTAAGCCCATAGGGCATGTCTTGGAGTCTATTTTTAGTGTACTAAATGTAATAGAATATCACTTCTCAAAATAATATTTCCCTTTTCTTGTTGTGTTCATTTTGGTCTTGGGTTGTGTCCCCATTAGAGTTTGAGATGTCTATTTTTCAAGAGATCAAATTATTTTTTGGCTTGCAAATGTATCAAATGAAGAAATGCATCTACATTAGACAATCAAAATACATGATACTAACGAATTTTGGTTTGGAAGACTAAAGACTAGTAGGAAAACCCATGGCTACTAGACACAAACTTTCAAAGAATGATTATTCTATTAATGTGAATCAAACATTGTATAGATCAGTGATTCAAAGGTTGCAATTTGCTATTCGTAGGTGACTAGATATTTCACTAACATCTGGGATAGTTTCTATATTTTTTGAAAATTTGAAGGAAAATCACATGATGACTATGAAAAGTATACTGAGATATCTTAAAGGAATGAAGGGATCACTAAACTAGTTGTCATATTTTGTAATAACACAAGTTCTATAAACATATCTAAAAAATTTATGATGCATACTAAGGCCAAGTATAATTCTATCAACTATCATTACTTGAGAGAGTTACTACAAGAAAAAGAAGTGAGATTGGAGTATGTGAATACAAATGAACACATTGTTCATATATCTAAAAATCCTTACCGAAGGATGCACATAAATACCTAAGAAGCAATTAGGGGGTGATTATCCTAAATAAGGCTACTTAAGTTGAGATGGATCTCTCCATCAAATGTTTTGATTAAAATATCTTACAAACTAATGTAGAATGTCATAATTTAGGAATTGGCTAAAGTAGTGAAGAGAGAAGCACAAGATGTTAAATTATTCATAAGAAAGATGATAGAAGAAGGACCTAGTTTATGAAACAACGTTAATTGAAAATGTTGAAGTATCTTTGGCATTGTTTTCAAAAAGGGAGATATTATATAGTTAGCATCAATAGTGAAAAAGAGGGAGAGACTTGGATATCACTTACCATAAGAAAGAGGAGAGATTGTCTAAAAAATTAAAGCCTGAGTGTATATTCAAAAGAGAAAGAGGAAGAGGTGTTTCCATCAAGAAATTATGAAGAATTTTAGAAGACATATATTAAAGAGGGAGATTATATTCTAATATCGAACACATTGGGAGATGATGGAAGAAAGTTAAGTGTTTTGGATTGTATGGTAACTAAAGGTATTTCCATCAAGGTCAAAGAGGGAGATTATTGGAAAATACAATTGAAACAATTATTATGATGTTATTGATGTCA
The DNA here is from genome assembly GCA_028749045.1 of Cupressus sempervirens. NCBI lineage: Eukaryota > Viridiplantae > Streptophyta > Pinopsida > Cupressales > Cupressaceae > Cupressus > Cupressus sempervirens. The sequence continues at coordinate 104,168,286 of CM053785.1, forward strand.
AAGATTATTGGTTAGACAGTTGCTACCTAATTAAAGTGTGATATGAAGATGATTGATGAAGAGGATTTGAAAAGAAGAGATAACAAGAGGACCTAGTGGAAAAGTTGAGTTACAAGGAACTAAGTAGGCACTTGATCAACTTGAACTTGACAGATAATTTCTTTTCCAGTAATAACACTACGTAAATTAGTTAGTTGTGTTGAATCCTAGAAGAGATGATCAATGAATAACAAATACATAAGCTTAACCAAGATTCAAAGAAGATTAAGGAACTTTTAGTTGAAGTTGAGCTGTTCTAGTGTTGATCGAGTGAATAGTAGAAGCCGAAAAAATATTATGTCAAACAAGCATCAAAAAAGACAAATTAATAGGAAAGTTGGATTAAGTGCCAATAAAAGGAATGAGTGAAGATAGTGTAAGCAAAGAAATAAAGTTAGTGATGAGTGAATTATGTAGTAATGACTAAGGTCGAGGAACACAATTTTGGTTGTCTTAGCATTTTATAGTTTGTGAAATAATTAAGATTCATGGGCAACATAGTTGAATTCTTGAATTATGTAAAGTTTGTTCAAGATAAGGATTGATCTCATTGGAGAATTTAATGTAAGGAAAATTGTGTTTTAGAATTTCTATGCATGGATTCAAAGAAAAGTTTTGAGAAGATTCTAGAAGGAAAAGGAGGAAACAAAATGATAGAAGGATTTAATGAATATTACCTAAACCTAAGATAAAATGTGGTTTTTAATTGAAAAATGATCAAAGTTTCCTATTTAAGGAGGCATAAAGGCTAACCTTGTAATGTTGGAGAAATTGTTGATTTTTTTGATTGGTATACTTGAGCAGAAAGATGACCAATGACCAGTTGAGGTGAAGAGTGATTTCTTGAAGGCTTTGCAAGAAAATTTGTGATGGAGATGATGATGGAGGTCTATAAATGAATCAATTGTTGAACCAAATTGTGATTTGTATTTATAAAGTGAGTTTCATTTATCAAATTAACCTATTGTTACTTTCTAACCATTGTACCAGTTAAAATCCTCTATTCAAGGTCAACCTAATAATCATTTGTAAATTATTTAATCAAGGTGACATTCTAATGGAATGTTCTTACATTCTCTAACAAGGTGATTAAATCCTTTAATAAGGTCACACCTAATAGTGTGTATTGTAACCTTTAACAAGGTTGACTCGTAATAGAGCTCACTTTAGAAGAGAAAAAATTGGTGACATGATACTATTGGGTCTATCCAAATATGGTTTTTGCATTAAATCTATGTTTCTTACTTTTGTGTATGTTATTTGAGATGTTCACTATTCAATGTTTTACATTCTCTAAGTCAATTGTTATTGGGATAGTGGACAACAAGTTTATGTTATGGATAAGTTGATCTAGAGATTGAGTTACTTAATGTTTAGATCTAAGTTGTTTGAAGAGTTGAAAAGTTTGATTGGTACATCTAGACCTGAGGATAACCAATTAAACCCTACCCCCCCCATCTCAGTTATTCTAAATCATTCTAATAGGCATGACTATCAAGATGACTACCATTATTAAGTTAAGAGGGCCTCCTTCACAAATTTCCTTCGATGATCCCATAAATTGTTAGATAACTGGTGGAGTGAATCTATTATGTTTAGTTATCCTATAATCTCACTCAAACTTATCAGTACCAAAAAAATCATAAACAACATAATATGTCACTCGATATACTCATTCAACTTTTCATTTAAATTAATCATTTCAATCTAGACTATTCATTCATCATTTGTTATAATTGACTAACATTAGTAAAACTTACTTATCACTAACCAATAACTTAGATGTGACCAACTTTTAGAAAAAGCATAAATATCAAAAAAATCACCTTGCAACACAACATGATTCACAGATTTGACACTATCATTTTAAAAATGGAAACCTTGTAAAGGGAAAACCACCTAAGAATGACAACCCAAAAATTTCACTCTTCTAAAGATCTTCTAGGAGCCAACTTTGTTAAAGGTTTACATACACATTATTTTTTATTAAGGCTAAAAAAAAGTCTTTTACAAGGGACTCTAAATCCAAAAAGTTTATATTAAAATTAAAGTATTAAGTTCTAAAATGGAATAGTTCTCTAAGTAGAAAACACACCCAAAACCACAACCAACCAAACCTAGAGAAAACCAACACTAAAAACTTGACAACCAAAAATTAGCTACCATATAGATAAAATAACATGGACAAAAAGAATGAAATGAACAACACAAAGGAAATCACCTTAAGCAAGATATTTGATATTTTCTTTCAGCTCGTACTGGATCCCTTTAATCTTCTCTATGACATTCTTTATGTCTCTTTGGTCAATCTGAATCTCCTTCTTTATCTTTCTTTTTTTTGTGTTGGAGTGCATCCTTTTTCCCATTCCAACCTCTTCATCATCCTTTTCTGGTTGCTCCATATGCAACACTTGGTTAATTTCCTTCTCCTTATCAGTGATATTCAAAACCTTGTTCAAGTATTCAACTGAAGAGTCAAGTAAACCCTTGCACTTTGCAACCACATCCTTTTTCTCTTCTACATTAGGAAAATACCATTTCTCAAATCATCTAAGGCCTCCTAATTCTACTACTCCTATTTCTTGTTATCCGTTTAAACACTCTTGATCATCAATTCCTAAATTTTCCCCTCTAAAGCCATACATTTGAGATTCAATACTTTAATAGAGTGGAAGGATCATTTCTTCAAATTAAGGGAATATAGAGAGAGATTGATTTTGTTGTCTCCAAGACTCCATAGGGAGGGTCTAAAAGAAACTATTTAATGTGATCTTCTATGAGTTTTACATTGAACTCATCATTATCCATAATGTGGAGCATAGGGATTCTTTCTTTCCTCATTCCCTTCTTCTCCAAGAAGTCTTTATCAAATTTTTTAGAGTGGCACTCAAAGCCCTTGGCTTGAGCTTCAAGAAGGGAAAAAAACACATCATGGTTGATGGACTCATCATAGTCAATAATGTTTACATACATATTGTCAATGTGACCTTGTAAGAGGATTTGCGCCAAAATCTCATCTAGACCTTATTCATTCTTTGATCCTTTCTAAAGAATGGTCTTGTTAGAGGTCATGCAAACACCATTAATCGATGTTACCATATAGGATTTATAGACTTTTTAGGTCCACTTGGTTAAGAGATTTGTTTGCTACAATGATAAGAAAGTAAAGACATAAACGATTTTTAAACTATAACACTACCTTTCTTTTTTTGATCTCATTTCTTCTCTTATCTTTGTCTGATCTTGGTATTCTATTTTTCTTTCTCTTTCTCTTTACTTGGGTGATTCACTCCATAAACTCTTTCTTCTTTATTCAATTCTTCCCAGCTCACTTGGCTGAACTATCTTCCTTCAACTTCTTCAATAGTCCACACAATCACCTCCTGAACAACACAATCAATATACTTTACATCAACAACTAAAAATGTGATTTGAATCCTCCTTAAATAGTCATTTATGTGCTTCTAGATTCTTCTATATTTTTTTGGACTTCATCACAATTATCAATCTCTGATTCAATGAATTAAGACATATAGAAAATAAAACTTTGTGCTTAACCTTATCATCATTTTTTGCATCTCTAGATCTTATAACAAATTTTGACTCGTACCTTTGTACTTCTCGATCTTTCTTAATTTTCATCAAAAGTCATCTTATGTTCTATACCTTTACATCACTTGTTCTTCATGTTGATACTCGGTGATCAAAGTAACTCAATTAGGTAATACTCAAAATTACTCAGTTAATACTAAGTTTACAACTTTTCTTTGCTAATCTATTGGTGAACACTATAGTCAATTGGTGAATATTTTCTTTCTTCTTTAAGTGTGTAACTTGATATAGCTTGTAATGGCTCAATACATTACAACTTTACATGATTGTAAACTAGTGAAACCAACATTACATTAGCATTGTCCAACTCCTTCAAGTACCCATTGAATACCATACTTATCAACTATTGTCATCAACATACTTTCTTTGAATCCTCTTCATCCATCAAATGCTATAGTACTCTACCAATTTAGCATAATGTCTAGCCAACTATGACTTTGACATCAATAAAAACATCAAAAAGTGATATGTGTCTTTTAAATGCATTTAATGCATCATCATTAACTTTATTTGTTGAAGCCAACAATAAATGGTACTCATCATAGGGAAGTCCTCTGCAATGCCCACTTTTTGGTGGTATGGGAATTTTTTCAAAATTTTGGGTAAAGATGTCTTTATGAATATAGATTGGTAAAGGGTTCATAGTGATATCCCTATGATGTTCTTGACAATGACTATTTTAATCAACATTAATATGCACTATAGGCATTTGTTTAAACTATAATATTTAGGGAACCTTGAGAAGTCCTGCCTAATTTGAGAAATTGTCTCCTTATTTGTGGACCCTATCACCATGGCATTCCTTGGCATGGAAGGCAACTAGTTCCCCTATATATGATAATATCTTCCTTTGACCCACTCAGAGTAATAGAACGGTTCACTATTATTCACAAGAACATTTATTTTCTCCATTACTTTATGCATGTGAAGCGAATGTAAGTGAGAAATTGGTTGGAGAGATATGTGGCATATGAAAGGATTGGAGCTTTGGAAAATAAAATAGAGGTGAGCTTGGAGCGTTTAGAATTTCTAGTTCTAGAGGAAGAAAGAAGAGGTTTCAAAAGTTGAGGATTGACCATCTCCATCCCATATGCTATAGACTAGTCTTTCATCTTGGCCTCTTTTGATTCAATGGGAATGTAGAATTTATGGTCCATAATAAAGCTTTTGTCCCTCATTTTATGCTTGTATAGACATACTCATTTGGGCTCTACTTGTATTTTATTTGTATTTGAACAGATGCTTCCATTTTGATGGTCCAAATACTCCTTTTTCTTTAGAACTATGATTGTATTATTATCTTTTCATCTAATTTTTTCGTTAAAAAATTTTAATCTTTATTTTCCTTTTTGTTTATTAATAAGTCCTAACAAGTAGAATCAAGTATGTGTTGGGTGGCAAGAATTATGTTATTTTAGGTGAGACTGAAAGAAGGGTAATTGAAGATAAGTGGATCTTAGGAGGATGAGCTACCAAATTTTTCATTTTCATATCCATATTTATTGTGATTTGTTTAAAAAGAGGATTTATTCTTATGTAGGGAAAGGCTAAAGGACTATAATCCAACATAGTCATATCAATGCCCCATGAGTTGGGTTGTAATTAAATTTAAATTTATCAATGGCTTTAGCCTCTTGCTTGTAAAATAAATTTAAAAAATGTAAAATTAAATATTATACTTAATTGTAGCAAGACTGTAAAGTTGGAAACATAAGCAAAACATAATGTAGATAACATAGGCTATTTTGTATCAGCAATTGAGCTATATGCCTTGACCAAATTTGGTGAAAATTTTAATCTTTTTAGAGGAGTAATATATATATATCTGTGTGTGTGTGTGTGTGTGTGTGTTACTCCTCTAAAAATACATACACATATATGTATGTAAGTATATATATATATATATATATATATATATATATATACATACACATATATATATATATATATATATATATATACATACATATATATATATATACATACATATATATATATATATATATATATATATATATATATATATATATATATATATATATATATATATATATATGTATGTATGTATGTATGTATGTATATATATATATATATATATATATATATATGTATGTATGTATATATATATCTATGTATGTATATATATATATATGTATATATATATATGTATGTATATATATATATGTATATATATATGTATATATGTATATATGTGTATATATATATGTATGTATGTATATATACATATATATATGTATATGTATATCTATATATATATACATATACATATAGATATACATATACATATATATATATATATATATATATATATATATGTATATGTATATATGTATATGTGTGTATATATATGTATATATGTATATGTGTATATATATGTATACATGTATATGTATATATACATACATACATATATGTATATGTATATGTGTGTGTGTGTGTATACGGGTGCAGAATTTGGTAATAAATTTATTTAATTGTTAAGTTATATATTTATTAAATTATAATTAATCAAAAAATAAATAGATTGTAAATTTTAAACATTTTTAAAAATGTTAAATATATCATTTCTAAGAAAAATGATTTGAAGTCTTAGAAATAAAAAATTTAGTTTACAAGTGAATAAATAATAAATTGAAAAATTAAAAGGTAAGAGTTTACAGTACAATGGTAAATTTTAAAACCTCATATATGAGAGGTCTTGGGTTCGAATCTACTCAAAAAAATTAACCACAATATATAATGATAATTTACAATGGATTTGGCCTATTATTGATCAAAAAAATAATAATTTCCAAAATTTTGGAACTACAATAGTTGCACTTTAGATTAAAAAAAAAATCATTTGAACATTATAATCTCATCCAACCTAAGAAAAAAATCATTTCAAATAAATATATAAGTTGAGTAAGCCATAGATTCTCTGATAGTAAACAAAATTGAGCATTTCATTTGTCTAGTCCTTTTATGTCAAAAACAAGTCTTTAGTATCATTGTAATGCAAACTTTGCTTATTTAATGGTTTTTTTTTTTGCAACACATTTGGTAATGGTTGATTTCCACTTAACAAAATGTAGGCTATCATCATTTTAAAAATAGATTTGTAAACTTAAGGGTTTCTCTTTGTTAGTGTAATATCAATTACATCACTACAACCAACAATATTTCAATATTAAGCATTCAAAATCCATTCTATCAAAAATCATTGCATGCTCAGGAAAGACATGATATTTTTCTTCTAACCACCAATAGTTCAATATTCTAGGACAGTGTAAGATCAAAAGACAAGTGAGCATTTCAAAGAATTTGAAATCCATTTTATTAGGAAATCATTGCATACTCAGCCAAGATATTATCTTTTTCCTTCTACTTCTAAAATGACAATAGATATATAGATTGGGCACTAGCAAGTCATTTGATGCTAATTTTTCTAGTTATCCAAACATTGTCTATGAAATATGTGGAAATAATGATACAACACTCAAATTTCATCCAATTCAGCAAATGAGCTTAGGAAAACAACACAAATAAGTTCCTCTTTAGTCTCCTCAAGATTTTGTGAAAAATTCTTATGTGTTGTCAATGGTGATGCCTATATAACATTAACAAAAAATGGTGAAGTGTGAGATAAATTATGCATGGGACAAAGTTTTAAAAGGAGTGAAAAGAGAAGTGTGTTAGAATTCTTTAGAATAACTGAGTTTGGGGGGGGGGGGGGGGAATTAGTTATTCAAGGTCTAAATGTTCTAATAATACTTTTTCTCAAATTATAGTGAGCCCATAAACTTTTCATCCATCCAAACTTAAATCAATCCTCTTAGCAAATTACAGTAAATCAATATGCAGGGATAAAAAATGCAAGATCAACTCATGACACAGTGATTTACATGGAAACCTAATTTGGGAAAAACCACCGGTAACATGCTACTTAATTCTCACTCTTCTAAAGTGATGCCTTGTTGAAAGCCTACCCTGTTAAAGGCTTACAACACACTATTAAATGTGACCTTGTTCGCGGATTTTACTATACTGTTAGGACTGGGCCTAGTCAAAGGACTTTAGAACATTCACTTGGAATGTCACCCTGTTAAAGGATTTACAACATGGCTTTTAAACCAACCTAAGTCCATAGGATTTAAACTAACTGTTACAATTGCTAGAGCCTAACAATAATGGCTTTTTGATCTGATACAACGTACAACATATTTTGTAGATTACATATCACACTTCTGTTCAGTCCTTTTGCTTGGTTTTAATCACTTTCGCTCTGATAGCTTGTCATCTCAAACTTCAGCTCCTTGAGTCTTCTTACTCATCATGCCAATGCAACCATATCTATGGTCATTAGTTGAAGCAACGTAACTGTGTTCTCTTACTCCTTAGCACCTCCTTCAACACTTTATGCTTTCATGCTTTACCTCTTCTCTTTTGCTTCGTGACCTAATGACTCGTTAAATAGAAATTTGGATTGCCTTTGTTGCTCGTTTCTCCCTCTCCAACTTTAGGGTTTCAAATGGATTATGTAGGATACAATGTATCTACCCCATATCTTGCTCTTATCTAGAAACTTACAAAAAATTTCTACATGGTGTTCTATGCCACCAGCTCATCACTCTTATCTTCTATTTAATTCACAGAACTCTAGATAATAAACTTGTTGGCTCAGATCTAGCGAATCTTTGATCTTTGAAATAATGCAGCAACTCAGCATTCTTGGTTTCCTGATGCTTGGCACCTCTGTATTACTCAGAACTTGTATTTTCTTGGCACTTGATCTTTGCTCGACACCTGAAGATCACTCGGCATCTGAAGTTGAACTTGCTCAGCTTCAACTAGGAATCTATTTGACACTAACTATCTTGCTTAGCTTTCTCTCTAATAATCTTAGTTAGGCTTTACAAATGACTTAGCTAAAACCTTACATCTTTGATATGTTTTAGTGTGCCCATTCTCTATGTCTTAGAGTATGGCATCAATACACTTTTTCATTAATGGCTTAGCTGATCTTTGTACTTCATTACAACATCATAACTTCAACCTTTCTCTAGGTGTTCTAGTTACATCTTATTGATTGCCTCCTCCTTGTCAATCAACCAATTGATAGTATTTGGATCAGTAAAGTAATTGTAATTCCTACAAGTAGCAAGTTTGACATCAATGACAAAACAATGATTGAGAACATTCTTTACCAGTTCCATTACTTTTTATGTATGATCTCTTCAATCATTTTGCAACAATCTCTCGCATGATCTTTACAATCATTTCCAACAATCTCCCTCTTTGGCATTGATGGAAAACCAAATTGATCAATAGATCATCTTTTTACCACCAAAATTATATACATTTTCTATGTCTTCCTCTTGACTACTAATCACATATATCTCCCTCTTTCATATATATCTCCCTCTTGTTTTGTATTGATCAGTTTTCTGCATATTTCTCCCTCTTTGACATAAACGCCAAAGATGTAGCATTTTTAACATGCACAATATAATCTTTGGCTCTGATGTCTTCTCCCTTTGTCACCATGCTTGTGACTGATTTGGAGTTTCTGCTCCTGCTGTCATCCTCTGCATTATTCTTTAGATGTTTCATTGATTTATTCCTATTGATGCAGGGCAGCTTCCTTATTGCTTTATACTGCTTGAGTTAGGGGCATTACCCCCAACTTTCCTCTAAGATATTCATAAGCATCCTTGGGCAATGGTTTGGTGAAGATATCTATAGTTTGTTCCTTTGTGTGAATGTACTCCAACTTCACTTGTTTGTCTTCTACCAATTCTCTGACATAGTGATACTTGATTGCAATATGCTTAGTTTTTGCATGCATTACTAGATTTTTGGATATGTTTATAGAACTTGTATTATCACAATACAATATCATAGGTTTGGTTACCTCTTCTTTCATACCTTTCACTAGATGTGTGAGCCACACAATGTTTGTGTTATTGACTGTTGCTGCCACATATTCTAATTCTGCGGTGGACTAGGATGTGCATGTTTTTTTCTTGCTAGTCCAAGTAACTAGCCTTTTACCTAAAAATAATGCACCTCCACTTGTGCTTTTTCTGTCATCAATGTTGCCTCTCCAATCTACATCTGTATATGCGTTGAGCTCAAACTTCTCATTCTTTTTGTAATATAGACCAAAGTTATCAATTCCTTTGAGATACCTCATTATTCTCTTTACTACTATGAGATGATTTTCTTTGGGATTAGTAGAGAATCTAGCCACTATTCCAACTGCTAATGCTATGTCTAGTCTTCTATGTACAACATATTGTAGTTTTCCAATCATGGATCTGTGCATTGTTTGATTAACTTTAGCTGATACATCATTTTTGGATAGCTTATTTCCTATTGCCATTGGTGTGCTGACTGGTTTGGATTCTTCCAATCCAAACATTTTAAGTATCTCTTTGATATAGTTTGATTGTGTCACAAATATACCATGTTTTAGTTGATGTACTTGCAATCCAACAAAAAATTTGATCTCTCCGAACATAGACATCTCCAACTCATGTTTCATTTTGTCAGCAAAGCCTTTACAAAGCACTTCCTTTCCTCCAAAAACTATGTCATCCACAAAGATTTCAGATACAATAATATCCTTACCTTCTTCTAATTTGATGTACATGTTGTTGTTATCATCAGTTCTTTCCAATCCTATTTGCACTAGATACTTGTGAAGTCTCTCATACCATGCTCTGGGTGCTTGTTTTAGACCATAGTGTGCTTTATGTAATTTACAAACCATATCCCTATTGTTCTCATCAACAAATCCCTCTGGTTTTTCAATGTAGACTTTCTCTTCCAATATACCATTTAAAAAAGCAGACTTTACATCCATTTGATAGACTTTAAAACCTTTATATGCAGCATATGCAAGTAAAGTTCTTACTCCTTCCATTCTAGCAACAGGGGCAAATGTTTCCCCATAGTCTAATCCTTCTTCTTGAGCATAACCCTTGCGTACTAGTCTAGCTTTGTTTCTAGTAATCTCACCATTCTCATCTAACTTTTTTTCTGAATACCCACTTGGTGCCAATCACATTCTTGTCAACTAGTCTGGGAACCAAACTCCAGGTTTTGTTCTTCTTTATTTGATCAATCTCTTCTTCCATAGCTTTATACCAGTCATCATCTTGTAATGCACCATATACTATTTTAGGTTCAAATTTGCTGATTAGACATGATTCTTTTCTTAGTCTATTCCTTGTCATTGGTCTTGCATCTTTTTCACCAATTATCTATTTAGTAGGGTGATGTCTTTTTACATATTTGGATAATCTTGGTTCTGTCCTTGTTTCCATGTTTGATCTTTTAGATTCAAGGTCACTATGCACTTCGTTATCAAGTTGTTCTTCATCTCTTTCATGTGTTTCAGGATTAGATTGTGCATTTCCTTCATTCTACAACTCAACTTCTAAATGTAACTCGACATTCACTAGTTGTGAAACTGAAATTTTTTGTTGAATCCCAATTTGATTGACAACATCCTCATCAATAGGCATTCCTTTATAAGAATACACAAAGGTTCTGTATTCATCCATTCTCTTTGGTTCCTCAGCTTGAACTTCTATATGCTCATCAAATTTTAAATTTGCACTTTCCACAATTTTGTTAGTGTTGGTATTTAAACACTTATATGCTTTACTTCTAGTGGAGTAACCAAGGAATATGCCTTCATCACTTTTTGAATCAAATTTTCAATTTCTAGCATCTTTAAGGATAAAGAATTTTCAACCAAATACTTTGAAATGTTTCACATTGGGTGAGTGACCATACCATAATTCAAAAGGTGTTGTATTTGTACCTTTCTTGACTTGTACATGATTCAGTGTATGAACAGCTACACTTACAACTTCTCTCCAGTATTTTAGAGCAATAGTCTTTTCCATCATTAATTTTTTGGCACAATCAATCACAGATCTATTTCTTCTCTCATCAATTCCATTTTGTGGGGGAGTTCTAGGAGCTGACATTTTTCTTTTGATTCTTTTGTCATTACAAAATATCTTGAACTCATTTGATATGAATTCACCACCTCTGTCTGATCTTAAGCATTTCAAACTCTTTCCTGTTTCCTTTTCCACTCTAGCCACATACCACTTAAACATTTGAAAAGCATTAGATTTTTTCTTTAAGAACATAATAGTCATCATCCTGGAATAGTCATCAACAAACAACATTATATATTTATCTCCTTTGTAGCTTTGTACTTCCATTGGACCACATAAGTCAGTATGGACTAACTCAAGTACTTCTTTAGATGTATTGTTTTTACTTTTGAAACTTGACTTTGTCATCTTTCCTAGCTAACATTGTTTTCACATGATATTATCAAGATTCTTCAATTTTGGAAAACCTCTGACTTTTTTCATTTTACTGATATTGACCAGATTGTCAAAGTTGACATGACATAGCCTTCTATGCCATTACCATTCATCATCAAATTTTTCAACAAAATAAGAGACATCATCCATATCAAGGTAAAATAGATTACTTCTTGTTTGATCTCCTTTTCCTATCAATTTACCATCAGTACCATAGATTTTTTTAGTTTTGTTTCCAAATTCTACTTTGCAGCCTACATTACCTAACTGTGAGACATTCAGCAAATTCTAGTTTAATCCTTCAACATAGTATGCATTATCACATGAAATTTGTTCTGTAAGCTTAATGGAGCCTTTTCCTTTTATTTGACATGGAACATCATTACCAAATGTAACACTATTTCCATCATACCGAGTAAGGTTAACAAACTTACTTTTGTCTCTTGTCATGTTATGTGAGCATCCACTGTCTATGATCCATCTGTCATTCTTGCTCATACATGTTACTAGTGTTGTAGGTTCTTCTTCATCAGATTGGTCCTTCATGGCTACATAAACAACTTCATCATTATTATCATCATAATTCTCTTCAACAATATAACACTTCTTGCCTTTATCTTTGTAATCTCTCTTATCATCTTCTCTTCTGTATTTGTACTTGTTGCCTTCCTTGTAATCCTTTTTCTATGTACACCTTGTAGCAATATGTCCTACTTCATTGCAATTGAAACAAATCATAGGCATCTTACCTTTGAATTTTCCTTTGCCTCTATGAAATCTTCTAGCTAGCAATGCTTCCAATTGTTCCACATCTTCCTCATCAGTACTACTATCACTAGATACATATTTCATTTTTTTTCCTTTCTTTGATTTCACCTGTTCAACATCTTTTAGTGATAGCTTGGCCTTGAAAGAAGATTCAACATTCTTAGGTCTGTAGTTGTCAAAGTTAGATAACTCAAATGCAGTCAGTCTACCCACTATACCTTCAAAACTTAGATTGTTTCTTGGCACACATCTAAGTTCTTGTATTGCTGATACTATAATAGCATAGATAGGGAGCAAGGTTCTTAAGAACTTACTATTAATAGTATCTTCTATTGGAGTTGATGAAAGATAAACCCCATAGCTCCCAAGAATCACCTGCATGCAAACACCTATTACAGAAAGAGAGAAGAAAAAGCTATGGAGGCAGGAATTGCCAGATCCATAGATGAGACATTCTTGATGAGAAAAAAGTAGATTGCTATTATCAAAATTGAATTCTCAAGTTAAGTTTACAATGAGAGATCATCCTTATAAAGGAGATCAAAACCCTAAAAAAGGTCTAACCTAGTTGCATCAAAAAAATTAATAAAAGAAATTAATTATTAGATGCCTAAAGTTTAGCTTAAGCAACTAGAGTTAATTAGGAAATATCTAATAACTCTAACACTATGTTGGAGTTGATGAAAGATCAACCCCACAGCTCCCAAGAATCACCTGCATGCAAACACCTGTTACAGAAAGAGAGAATAAAAAGCTATGGAGGTAGGAATTGCCAGATCCATAGATGAGACATTCTTGATGAGCAAAAAGTAGATTGCTATTATCAAAAGTGAATTCTCAGGTTAAGTTTACAATGAGAGATCATCCTTATAAAGGAGATAAAAACCCTAAAAAAGGTCTAACCTAGGTTGCATCAAAATAATTAATAAAAGAAATTAATTATTAGATGCCTAAAGTTTAGCTTAAGCAACTAGAGTTAATTAGGAAATATCTAATAACTCTAACCCCCCCCCCCCTTAAGATAAACTTAGGGAGTAGCTAAAAACATAGAAACTACTGCTGAAAGTAGAAATGGGTCTTGACAAACAAAGCCTGATGAGGTACCCAAGCACAACCAAATCTCTGAAAAGAGGAGAAATAGAGAAAACCACATGGGAAAAACCCTACTCCAAAAAGAGATGGAAAACATGCTGAAATAAACTAGTGAAGGACTGAAGAAGCCTCCAAACTGGGGAATGTCCCAGAAGATAGGAACAAAGATGATCATGTAGAACACCACTGAAGCATGTAGAAGCTACAAAGCTCTGTCAAAAGTAACTGCTGATCTAAAAGACCTCCACTGAAATAGAACCTAATCAGGTAGAGAAGACTATAATCTGCATCGAATCAGGAGGCACACAAAGGCAAACAATTGAACTCAAAGATACAGATGGCATGAAATACCAAAGCCTGAAGAGCTAATCAATAGAACCAAGGAAGCATGAGAAACAACAGAAGAACCCCCCCTAATGCAGACAAGGGTGAGGTGACAGGTAACTGAAAAAGTGGGCCAAAAGAACTGCATGTCAAGGAACCACAATCAAGATGCACAAAATAGTACATGTGTGTGTACTAAGGTGATCAATCTCAGACATGTCATGAGGCTAATGTCACAGAAGGGACACTCACTAGACAAAGGAAGATGGCAAACAAAGGCAAAAACATCAACCCCCCATGGCACTTTATCAAAGTAGTGCATGTACAATAAGGTACAAGATATAATGAATCCCAAGAATACAGTAATCTGTATGAGTGTCCTTAGATGACGCTACTCGAATCAGAAGGCAAACAAATGCAAACAACTGAAAAAAAAATACAGATGCAGTATGGCACTTTATCTCAATGCGTTTACAATAATACATACAAATGATGGCTAAATAGACTAGAAGAGAAATAAGACTAATACAGTAGATAGTACAAGTGATGACAAATCATCTAAAGAAAAGAAATTGATCCTCAGACCTGAAACAACCAAGTTATCCATCAGAATGCAAAAGTACATAAGACTAAATAGAATGTGCCTAGAGCAGAATCTAGAAAAACAACTAGCATCACTGAAAATAGGTCAAAAAGACTTTTCTAACGATATAAAGAATTCCCAAATCAGAGATTAGATGCTCAAGATATGCCTCTCGGAGTGCAAAATTGTACCCCTAATTTTGATAGTAGAAAAATCTATCAAAATAGAATCAAAATTGAAAATTAACTATACCACTATGACGGGCTCGGAACTAGCTTTTTGATGATATCTTGTTTGCAAAAAATAGAGTCTGTCTGCCCAAGATATGAGCAAAAAAGCGAAGGTAGGTCCAAATAGAGTCCGAGGAGGTGACAAGAGTAGTGATGTAGTGCTGATGTCAGTAGGTGAAAAGCCCAAAGTTAACGGTCAAATGGTCATCAAGGCAAAAAAATGCCGTAAAATGATCCCTATTGAAACAAAAAATTCAATCGCCAAAAAAAAAAGCCAAACAAAGGGCCGGTGCTGGATTAAAAATCGGTGGCCAAGAAAAAAGCATGTGCTTTAAAAAAAGAACACCACCATCACGATCTTTATTCTTCTAAAAGAAGAAAGAGCCATCAATGTCGCTGATTGAGGACCACAAGAACTTGGAGACCATGTTAATTGCATGAAAACTACCATGCAAATAATTACAATCTTTGATTTGGGAATAAATTGCCCAAATAAACCAATCAATAATTGCCCCTTTGACTTTGGAAGCCATTGATTGGGGGCAAAAGATTGAGGTCCATAGTCATTGGCATCCAGTTAAAAGCCAATCTCCCACCAAAACTTGCAACATTTTCAAACAGAGATGGAGCACAATCCCATAACATATGCTTGTTGACTTCCAATAACAGGGAAACCCGTCAAGAGATCCATGAGGCATAATAGAGGCCCCAAATCATGGAAAAAGTGTGCACAAATCATAGATCATATTTCCAAAAAAGATGCACCTCTTTCCAAAATTCATGCATCAGACCTCCAAAACAAAAGGCATGAAGTGCACAAAAAATCAAGCTATGTGCTTGAAAACATAAGCACACCTCTGATATGACATGGATTGCGGGTGGCAATGGAACCAAAAAACTTCATACATGCTGCGCTCCAAACAAAATGTAGGGAAATCAACCAAGTGACTAGAATCTAAGCAGAGGGGCCAGAGAAAGATTGAACTGCCCATCAAACACCCTCAAAAACAACTAAATCTAGCGCAAAGGAAAAAATGACATGGCTGAAGGTGGGAATGCCTAGTCCATGACACCCAAGAGGAAAAAACTTTCAATAAAGTCTCTTGATCTCCAATGGTAGACACCTCTATGAAATCCAACATGCGATATACACCCAAAAAGCACAGGGAGACAGAGGGCACGCTGACTGTGTGTGCAGATCTGTTAGAACTATCAAACAAGGGTGCCAAAAAATCGTCGAGCCACCAAAGAATTCATACTAAATTCAAAACAACATGAAGAGGGCCTTGCTGAGCAGAGAGAAGAGATCCCAAAGGATATCTCGAGAAAAAAGATGTTCCCAAAATAGGGCTATGTCCAAAAAGAGGGTCGAGGTCCAAACTTGCTAGAGACCCAAGAACCAAATGCGCAGCAAGCACAGTTGGGGTAGGCAACGTGGGCACCAAAAACAAGGCGTGATCTCCAAAATTCTCATCACCCAAAAAATTGCAAGAAGAAGTACGAGCCTGCATGTAGGCCTTGCCTAGCCTTGGTTTGTGTGTCTGATTAAAATGATGAATAAAATAGGGGCATGAAAATTTGGAGCTCTGATACCATGTTGGAGTTGATGAAAGATCAACCCCACAGCTCCCAAGAATCACCTGCATGCAAACACTTGTTACAAAAAGAGAGAAGAAAAAGCTATGGAGGTAGGAATTGCTAGATCCATAGATGAGACATTCTTGATGAGAAAAAAGTAGATTGCTATTATCAAAAGTGAATTCTCAAGTTAAGTTTACAATGAGAGATCATCCTTATAAAGGAGATCAAAACCCTAAAAAAGGTCTAAACTAGGTTGCATCAAAATAATTAATAAAAGAAATTAATTATTAGATGCCTAAAGTTTAGCTTAAGCAACTAGAGTTAATTAGGAAATATCTAATAACTCTAACATCTTCATCCAATTGACCACTTAAACATCTTATTGCAGTTACCACTTCCTTTATTCTAGCACCATACTGAGCAACATTCTCACTTTCCTCCATTTTCATATCATCAAACTTTCCTCTAAGGCTTTCTCCATTTTCTCTTTGGACATTCTAATCTCCTCCATAGATGTCTAATAGGGCTTTCCACATTTTGAATGCAGTGTCACATCCTTTGATATCATCGAATTCAGCATAGTTGAGTGCTAAAGCAATCTCCAGCATTGTCTGATTGTGTTCCTATTTGTTTTTCAAATCTTCTGTAGTAAGAGTACCAGTTGGATCAACATGTTCAGTAATAATTGAATTTTGGGCATAATCTCCTATGGATCCAAGATGTAGCTTCATCAGACTTTGTCATGCAACAAAGTTGTCTTTGTTGAGCTTGGGGACTTCTCTCTTAGGCATTTTGATCTTTTCTGCTCCTAGTCCCTTTAAACTGAATCAATAGTTTGGCTCTGATACCAAGCGTTAGAATTCTTTAGAATACCTAAGAGGGGGGGGGGGGGGGGTGTATGAGTTATTCAAGGTCTAAATGTACTAATAATACTTTTTCTCAAATTATAGTGAGCCCATGAGCTTTTCATCCATCCAAATTTAAATCAATCATCTTAGCAAATTACAGTAAATCAATATGCATGTGAAGCAAATGTAAGTGAGAAATTGGTTGGATAGATATGTGGTATATGAAATGATTGGAGATTTGGAAAATAAAATAGAGGTGAGCTTGGAGCGTCTGAAATTTCTAGTTCCAGAGGAAGAAGAAGAAGTTTCAGAAGTTGAGGATTGACCATCTCTATCCCATATTCTATAGACTAGTCTTTCATCTTGGCCTCTTTTGATTCAATGGGAATTTAGAATTTATGGTCCATAATAAAGCTTTTGTCCCTCATTTTATGCTTGTATAGACATACTCATTTGGGCTCTACATGTATTTTATTTGTATTTGAACAGATGCTTCCATTTTAATGGTCCAAATACTCCCTTTTCTTTAGAACTATGATTGTATTATTATATTTTCATCTAATTTTTTTATTAAAACATTTTAATCTTTATTTTCCTTTTTGTTTATTAATAAGTCCTAACAAGTAGAATCAAGTATGTGTTGGGTGGCAGGAGTTATGTTATTTTAGGTGAGACTGAAAGAAGGGTAATTGAAGATAAGTGAATCTGAGGAGGATGAGCTACAAAATTTTTCATTTTCATATCCATATTTATTGTAATTTGTTTAAAAAGAGGATTTATTCTTGTGTAGGGAAAGGCTAAAGGACTTCAATCCAACTTAGTCATATCAATGCCCCATGAGTTGGGTTGTATTTAAATTTAAATTTATCAATGGCTTCAGCCTCTTGCTTATAAAAAAAATTTTAAAAATGTAAAATTTAATATTATACTTAGTTGTACCAAGACTATAAAGTTGGAAACATAAGCAAAACATAATGTAGATAACATAGGCTATTTTATATCAGCAATTGAGCTATATGCCTTGACCAAATTTGGTGAAAATTTTAAACTTTTTAGAGGAGTAATATATATGTGTGTGTGTGTGTTTGTGAGTGTGTGTGTGTGTGTGTGTATTACTCCTCTAAAAATACACACACACACATATGTATGTATGTATGTATGTATGTATATATGTATATATATATGTATGTGTATATGTGTGTGTGTGTATACGGGTGTAGAATTTGGTAATAAATTTATTTAATTGTTAAGTTATATATTTGTTAAATTATAATTAATCAAAAAATAAATAGACTTTAAATTTTAAACATTTAAAAAAAAGTTAAATATATCATTTCTAAGAAAAATGATTTGAAGTCTTAGAAATAAAAAATTTAGTTTACAAGTGAATAAATAATAAATTGAAAAATTAAAAGGTAAGAGTTTACAATACAATGGTAAATTGTAAAACATCATATATGAGAGGTCTTGGGTTTGAATCTACTCGAAAAAATTAACCACAATATATAATGATAATTTACAATGGATTCGGCCTATTATTGATCAAAAAAATAATAATTTCCAAAATTTTGGAACTACAATAGTTGCACTTTAGATTAAAAAAAATCATTTGAACATTATAATCTCATCCAACCTAAGAAAAAAATCGTTTCAAATAAATATATAAGGAGTAAGCCATGGATTCTCTGATAGTAAACAAAATTGAGCATTTCAATTGTCTAGTCCTTTTATGTCAAAAACAAGTCTTTAGTATCATTGTAATGCAAACTCTGCTTATTTAATGTTTTTTTTTTTTGCAACACGTTTGATAATGGTTGATGTCCACTTAACAAAATGTAGGCTATCATCATTTAAAAAATAGATTTGTAAACTTAAGGGTTTCTCTTTGTTAGTGTAATATCAATTACATCACTACAACCAACAATATTTCAATATTAAGCATTCAAAATCCATTCTATCAAAAATCATTGCATGCTTAGGAAAGGCATGATATTTTTCTTCTAACCACCAATAGTTCAATATTCTAATATAGTGTAAGATCAATAGACAAGTGAGAATTTCAAAGAATTTGAAATCCATTTTATTAGGAAATCATTGCATACTCAACCAAGATATTATCTTTTTCCTTCTACTTCTAAAATGACAATAGATGTACAGATTGGGCACTAGCAGGTCATTCAATGCTAACTTTTCTAGTTATCCAAACATTGTCTATGAAATATGTGGCAATAATGACACAACACTCAAATTTCATCCAATTCAGCAAATGAGCTTAGGAAAACAACAAATAAGTTCCTCTTTAGTCTCCTCAAGCTTTTGTGGAAAATTTTTATGTGTTGTCAATGGTGATGCCTCTATAACATTAACAAAAAATGGTGAAGTGTGAGATAAATTATGCATGTGACAAAGTTTTAAAAGGAGTGAAAAGAGAAGTGTGTTAGAATTCTTTAGAATAACTGGGGTGGGGGGGGGGGGAAATCAGTTATTCAAGGTCTAAATGTCCTAATAATATATTTTCTCAAATTATAGTGAGCACTTAAACTTTTCATCCATCCAAACTTAAATCAATCATCTTAGAAAATTATAGTAAATCAATATGCAGGGATAAAACATACAAGATCAACTAATGACACAGTGATTTATGTGGAAACCTAATTTGGGAAAAACCACCGATAACATGCTACTTAATTCTCACTCTTCTAAGGTGATGCCCTGTTGAAAGCCTACCCTGTTAAAGGCTTACAACACACTATTAAATTTGACCTTGTTAGAGGATTTTACCATACTATTAGGAATGGGCCTTGTCAAAGGACTTTAGAACATTCACTTGGAATGTCACCCTGTTAAAGGATTTACAACATGGCTTTTAAACCAACCTAAGTCCATAGGATTTAAACTAACTGTTAAAATTGCTCAAGAATAACAATAATGGCTTTTTGATTTGATACAACTTACAACATATTTTTTAGATTACAGATCACACTTTTGCTCAGTCCTTTTGCTTGGTTTTAATCACTTCCGCTTTGATAGCTTGTCATCTCAAACTTTGGCTCCTTGAGTCTTCTTACTCATCATGCCAATGCAACCATATCTATGGTCATCAGTTGAAGTAGAGTAATTGTGCTCTCTTACTCCTTAGCACCTCCTTCATCACTTTATGATTTCATGCTTGACCTCTTCTCTTTTGCTTCGTGACCTTATGACTCCTTAAATAGAAATCTGGATTGCCTTTTCGACTCGTTTCTCCCTCTCCAACTTTAGGGTTTCAAATGGATTATGTAAGATACGATGTATCTAGCCCATATCTTGCTCTTATCTAGAAACTTCCAAAAATGTTCTACATGGTGTTCTGTGCCACTAGCTCATCACTCTTATCCTCTATTTAATTCACAGAACTCTAGATAACAACCTTGTCGTCTCAAATCTGGTGAATCTTTGATCTTTGAAATAATTCAGCAACTCAGCATTATTGGTTAGTTGATGCTCAACACCTCTGTGTTACTCGACATTTGTATTTTCTTGGCACCTAATCTTTGCTCGGCAGCTAAAGATCACTCGGCATCTAAAGATCACTCGGCATCTGAAGTTGAACTTGCTTGGCTTCAACTAGAAATTTGTTTGACACTAACTAGCTTGCTCGAATTTGTCTCTAATAATCTTAGGCTTTACAAATGACTTAGCTAAAACCTTACATCTTTGATATGTTTCAGTGTGCCCATTCTCTGTGTCTTGGAGTATGGCATCAATACACTTTTTAATCAATGGCTTAGCTAATCTTTGTACTTCATTACAACATCGTAACTTCAACCTTTCTCTAGGTGTTCTAGCTACATATTATTGATTTCCTCCTCCTTGTCAATCAACCAATTGATAGTATTTGGATCACTAAAGCAATTGTCATTCCTACAAGTAGCGAGTTTGACATCAATGACAAAACAATGATTGAGAACATTCTTTACCAGTTCCATTACTTTTTTTGTATGATCTCTTCAATCATTTTCCAACAATCTCTTGCATGATCTTTTCAATCATTTCCAACAAAGTGTTTTTGTGTAACCTAATCTAGATGCCAAGTATACAAGCCCTGTGATAAGAGGAAAATAAAACTCTATTAAAAATCCCATCTTCAATCTCAAACTCTTACAACTAAAATTACCATAAAGAGAAAAATTCATCTCAAGCATATGAGGGATGGTTGGCTATCTCATGAGAACTTTTGGATTTTTTGAAAAGTACATACTAATTGAAAAGGATTTTAAGTAAAATACTACTTGGCTAAATTTTACGAGTTCTCTATGTAGTCATCCTCCATTAACTAGAAACTAAAGATGAATAAGAGAGGGAATTAAACATATTTATAATGTTAATAGTTAACTACATATAAGTTTTAAAGGGGAAAATAGCCCTAATTTATTCATTAGTAATTTTTATTCATGAATGAAAAAAACCCTCCAAGCTCAAAAACCCATGAATAAGAAGAGTACTCCTAGCCAAATGCAAATATAAGTGGAGAAAAGATAAAACCCTCAATGCAAAATATTGGTCTGATCTTTTATGTAATAATTATTTTTCCAATCTATGTATAAAAAATTAGATTTCAGTCAATTGTTAGAGGCTAGGGTTTTTGGTTTTTTGGTCTTGCAATTCTGATAGCCTTTGAAAATATTTGTCAAACCCTAGGTCTTGTTTCTTTTGATTTATTCAGGCATGAAACCTTTTGAATTGTGAATATTCCTTGTCCCACTAAAATCTTTTGTGGTGCCAAGTCTCTTTTTCTTGAATTATTCCCCACCGTCTGATCTTTGTAAGATCTACAATTGTTGCATTGTTGCTATGAGAAAGTGCAAGGTTTTATACTATAATGACATAGTAACTACTAGGAAATTGGATTGTAGTATTGTAAAGTTTTAGCTAGCACTAGAAAGGTGCATTGTTTCTAAAAATGTTTAGTTATGTGCTTCGTTTCAGAGTTGTTAGTGTCAAAAAGGACACACATGGAACAAGTTGCATTTGACATCACTAGAACTTAGACTTTCTATTGAGTCACTATGTTAGGACTGAAAAATCTTTGCACCTTGCCGGGGAATGACGAAAGTGACAACCTTTGAAATTGACAGTGACTGCGAAGTTCCCACATAATATCATAAACATGCATACTCATTGTTCTGAGAAAAGTACTAATCAGTATAATCATGATTGATAGGTAATCTTTTCCCCATCGCTGGATTTAAATAGATCACTAGAGATCACTATGTCATGAATGGAAAGGTGATGGATTTCATCGATAGTGACATAGTAACCCATCGAGAAAATGGTTTTGTGGTAGAAAGTCTTAAAGGTGGGCCATCATATTTTCTTCATTAGATTTTTACCATGATATGAGGGCATCCTACTAAAAATGTATGCACCAAAAACCTTGAATCAACAAAGGTTGCTATGTCATGACCAGAAAATCTTTGTGCCTCACTGGTAGTGATATAGTGACTTACTTGAAAATGTGAAATACAATGAGGCCCAGAAGACATGATGTCACAATACAGATTAAATAGTAATACATGTGCCAGATCGACAAGAGTTTTCCACGTCATTAGGAATGTGGACCCATGGCCAAGTCAGATGATTGATGAACAATGATGATCGTTGGATCAAGATCAGATTAATGATCATTGCCTAGTTGCTATAAGAAGTTGTGCACTGTTTACCCAATGTGACTTGGCAACTAAGGGACACACCACTTTGTATTAAATAATGAATCAGATATCCTCCACTTGATAAAAATGAGATCAATGGTCCTCACTATCTCATGTAGGTGATATGCTCACTCTTTATGTATAGCAAGATAGTGACATGACAACACATATTCTCAAGAATTAGTGGGTCCATTTTGAAGCACCAACAATGAAGGAAAGGTACAGGTGGGGAATTTTCATTGGATTAACTACCAGCTTGTCAATTACAATGTGAATCATCCCTATTTGCATTCCTAGACCACAGGATTTTATGAAATCAATGTGCAAATTTGAAAAGGGAAGGTGGTGCCACTCTGTTTCCCTTATAGTTCATTTAAGAGGAATGAAAGCTTCACATATGAGAAAAAATAGAGTATATTGTAAAAGATTTCACCATTTTCATCTCACGTGAACAAGATTTCAAGCTTTTTGAGTAGGAGAAATTACTAAGAATATTGTGTTCAACTTGCTTAGAATGTGAAGTAGTTTCCCCATTGTTCATGAGAAGTTGCAGAATTATAGAGAAGAACAAGTAGAAGATCAGGTAAGGTCCCATTTCCTATAATCTTTGTAGCATTTTAATTTCTAGAAGTTACAGTCAAAATGCCTCCAAAGAAGGTGTTCTCAGGGCAAGAGGATCTTTTAGTTAGGAATATCCATGATGACTTGCTAGAATTGCTCCTAGAATCCACAACTAAGATTGTCGAAGTAAAAAATTTAACTTCATTAAACCCTAGGCTGAAAATTGCAGATGGACTATATGATGAGAGGAAATGGGTCAGGGATGCCAAAACTTCCCAAATTGGTCTTTTTTTATTCAAGAAATTGGTTTTCAAAGAGGAATCTAGTTTCCCTACATGCCAATATTTGGAATTTTGATTTGGGAAAGTTAGTTGTTCCAAGTGTTTTTATGGATTATGACCTCCTGAAAGATGTTGCAAAGAATTATGATCAAGCAGTTAGAATAATAAGAAGAACTAATGGTGTGCCTCTAGTTACAAATAGTCCTAAAGAGATTAGAGAGGTTTTTTGTCTAGAACCTTTGACAGATTATCATATGCCCATTAATTTACATGAATTAGAGAAGGAATATATGTCAAAGAGGGATGTGATTAGGGGAGGTGCATTGAGGGCACATATTATAACAATTGAGAATTTTCTAGATTTTACAATGGCCTCTAGGGAACCTTTCAAGATAGAATTTTTCACTTCCTGGGCTGTAGAGGCATACAAGACTTTATGCCAAGTTTTTGGTGAGGATGAATAGAATGTCATGCCCATCAATCTTATGTACATGATGCTTTAGATTGATTCCTTCAATGTGGATCTTATTTCTAACTTTGCCTCCTATTTAGTAGAATAAATTCATACTGGCATGTTAGGAATTGCAAAGGGGAAAGTAGATGAGATTTTTGGCCATTATTCTTTGTTCATGCATATGTTCTTGTTTAAAGGAGTGACATATTTTGGTAAGGAAATGGACTTAAATAGAGAATAGGATGGAGAAGCACTGATAGTCCAGTTATGGAGTGCATATATGACCTAGGATGCTGATAATGCTAGCTTTGTTAGGTTTGATAGGTACTTTGCCTCAAAATTGAGTTGCCTCATATTAAGTGATAATCCCATAGTGCCTAAGGCACCGATGAGTCTCATTAGGCCTATGGATAATCCTATTGATTTGAAAGTTTCATATAATTGGGGGGACATTATCCCACACTCTATTTCTACTGTCATAAGGGTTTATGGTTTTAAAGGAACCCCTCATGTATTGCCTTACCAGGTAACTCTAAAGGTAGGGATGGCTAAATTTTTGTGGCAGTTATGGGGACTAGAAGAAAGTTATTTGTTGAAAAGGAAAAGAGGATCAATATTCCCTAATTATACTATAACCCATCAATTTGTAATTACTAAAGGGGGTTGGCTTTTCTTGTATAAAATTTTGGATTAGTAAAAAATGGTTGTTTCCCATCCCTATTTTTCTGATATTGAGGGATTTTATAACTTGATATTTAGGCATAGAATTAAACTAGGAAAGGTAAAACATGACTCATATTATCCTAAGGACATCATATGAAATGAGTTCCCCTTATAGGAATAGGAAATAAAGAAGGGAAAATGAAGAGCTTACTCTAGGATTTTGGAACTTATACATTATCTTGAAAAGGATTATAGTCCTCTAGATAATGCCTTAATAGAGGAAGATAAAATAAAATAAGCTCATGAATACTTTTCCTAAAATAATGGAAGCCATGAATGAAAAGAAACAATTCTTTATTGATTCATACCCAGATAAGGCCAGGGAAGTTCTGACAAGGTTGGCATTCACTCCTAATGTAGGAACTAGATAGTTGATTGTCCAAAAGAGGCCTAGTTATACTATAATTCAAAATAAAAAGGCCACTATGGATAAGGGAAAACAAATAATGGGATCCACCAGTGTTTTCCTATAAGAGAGACTTGATGATCCTTCCAAAAAAGAATAATGAAGGAATTGGATCCTAATGTTGAAGAATATTTGCCTACTCAATCCCCTTTGTGGATTGGAAAGGAGTAGCTCACTAGAGAGCAGATTGAACAAATAGGGTCACAAGGAGATGTTTTTGATTTTGATCTTCATTATTCCTTGCCTCCAAGTGTTCATTTGTCTTATTTCTCTATTCCAAAATTTCACATAATCTTATTGGTCAAATCTCCAATGCAAATGAAGAAATTATGACTCTCAAAGAAAAAAATGAAAGAATAAGAAATGATCTTAATTTTGAAAGACAAATTAATGAAAGAACAAGAAATGAGTAGAGATCTGAAAAGAAAATTAGTGAAAGATTGAAAAATGACCTAAACACTAAAAAAAAAGTCAATGTAAGAATGATGAAATCCAAAATAGATATGAACCAATTGAATCAACAAAATGAGCAAAATCTTCATAGTAAAAAAGGTAAAGTAGGACTTGGATACAAAGAAGAAGGTGAATCCTCCAAACAAGGTACTCAAAGAAATCAAAGGCCTACTTGTAATCACTATGGGAAGATAGGTCATACATCAAACAAATGTTGAAGCAATGAAAAGGAAAAATTCAATGAAAAATGGTGCAATTGCAGTTAGCATGGTCATAAAGCTAAAATATGCAAGGAGAAACCAAAGTTTGAAGGTAAATGTCACAAATGCAAGAAACAAGGTCATAAGGCATCTGAATACAAATCAAAACCATTTAATCCAACTAAATAATTTGTAAAGTTAATATTTGGTCGAGACTACAATACTTGGTGTAGATGTCATTATTGTGGAGAATATGGACACATTGGCATAAACTATGGAAGGCATCACTTGAGAATGAAGGATACTACAATAAGATGTTACACATATATTGAACTTGGTCATATAGCTAAGAATGGCATGAACATAGGTAAAGTTGAAGATGAAAAGAAAGTAAGATTTGATAACATCAAGAAACATATGAGATAGCAGTGGTTTCCTAAATCTACTGAGGAAACTAGTTCAAGTCATGGTAGTGAAGTCACTCAAGAAGTGGGTGACTTCATCATTTCGAATTAAGTTCTTAAGAAAGAACTAGAATTGTATTCTCAAGGTCATATCTCAAGCAGTTCTAATGAAAGGAAGAAAAAGATCCAAGTCAATAGTCTGGATACAAAGGGATCACAAGAGTTTAAAATTCAACATTCACCAAGTAAGATCAGATCATACCAAGCAAGGTTGGTCATACATTCTACCAAGTGAGGTCAAGAGTAACAAAGTTTTGTTTGATTGCCAAGTCACAAGATTCTACCCAGTAATCTGCACAAATAGTGGGTAATAGCCTGTCAAGCAATATGTCATTATGGTTCTCTTCGTGCTGAGAATTAATGGAAGGTTTTCATCAAAAAGGAAAAATTTTGACTTCATTTTTATTGTGAATTCACTATATCTAGAGCAGAGCAATTTATAGAGCATTCAAGCAATCTTGACCAAAATTTGCTGTGAAAATTTTCAAGGAATTTTCTCACTTTACAGAGTGATCATGGCATATGGTAGTAGCAGCAACAAGGCAAAGAGATGTTCAAATATGTTGGTGAAAGGCATTGAATGGAAAGCCCCAAATTTCACGTTGGTCCTAGTGATTGCAGAGTGATTAAACCCTAATGGAGCTCAATCAAAAATTCCTCCAAAGGTAATCCTTATAACTCATATTCATACTCATTTCAAATGTGTTGTGCAAGAAATTAGAACCCTAGAAATGGATAGTGCCCTAGGAGAAATGTGTATTGATGGAACTTTGAAACCTGAGCATAAGCATTTAGAAGTCAAAGGTTTAACCCACATCCCACATCTGCCAAGAAGCTTCCAAGTAAAATGGATTAGGAATATTTTGATCCATGTGCATAATGATTAGTTATGGTTAGAGTAGCCAGTTTTGATTAAGAAGAAGATCATTCATAAGATTACTAGTCTCCCTATGCTTATCAAGGTTAAAACTACAAAAACCCTAGGTTGAGAAGAGCTTCAAAAGAAAACCCTAGCCGAGTGGGATGGGAGAGGATTGAAAATTAACAATGTATTTGATGTGGAACTTAAATTTGGTATTCATATTATTGCACATAAGATATATAGCTCTAATTGACTAAATAGTGTGTCATGTGAGGCTATGGACTTAGCATATAAAGTTGTTAAGACAAATTTGGAATTTGATCTAGCAAACCTAATGTTGAAATAGTTAAATAAGAACATGGATAGCATCAGGACTTCAAAGAATAACCCTTGTAAATTTGGTTCTTTTTTAACTTGTCTATTCTTTTATGTTCAAAAGTTTTTCACCTCCAAAGGCTCAGTGATGTGGAGAAAAAAAACTCTTATTTTGTATCGGATTAATGAATTTATTGCAGAAATGGGTGAGAATTTTGATACCATCATGGATGACTATTTTGAAGTTTTTAAGGAGAAGATGAACAACAAATTCCAAATACCTCCCAAACTAGTTGAAGGTTACAAAGATGATGTATGTTTCCTGGTTGATTGTGATAGAGTTTATATCCAGGCAATTAGGCCTAGAGTAGCATGGGTAAAACCTCTTCCTTATGAGGTCAAAATTGATGGGGAAAAGGATATAATTGAAGCCCTAGTGAATGATCCTATAGATCCAAAACTACCTATCTTTGGAACTTATGATGAAGCTAAAACCAAAATAGAGATTGGAATTAAGATTCCTTGAGCACTTAGCAGAGGTAAGAAGAGGGTAGCAAAACTAAAAATTGTTGAAGTCCCTCTTATGCTTACCAAGGGAAAAGGTGAAGATTAAGAGGAATTTGAGAATGAAGAAGAAGAACTAGTGAGAAAGAAAGGCAAGGTGATTATCACCAAGCCACCCAAGCCCTCTATAGTTGTGTTCAAAAGGAGATCTAAGAAGAAAGCAAGAAAAGATGAGAGTGAAGTTGAGTTTTATAGAGTTCCTCCCACATATGAAGAAAGATTGAAGAAATGAAGAGAAGGTTCTGGTATAAACAACTTCAAGGCACTCAAATATGAAACCAAGACTCCTACACAACATAAAGAGAATGATGATCTGATCATGGAAAAGTTAGGCAAATGGAAATTCTCTCTTAATAGTTTTCTTCACAAGTGCTAGTAGTTCTATTAGACATGATCAAGGTCAGATGGGACAACACCATTCAAAATATCAAGGATATATTTTCTCAAACTCTAAAGTATTTGGTGCCCAACTTGACAAGATGTAGAGGTGAAGAAAGCATTAAAAGACAATGAAAGAAGAATGATTTTGAAATTCAATACTTGTCTTGTTCTAATAAAGATATTGAATATATTGTAAAAAATGCTACAAATGTATGGAAGGATGTGTTCCATATTCCTAAACTAAGTGAGGATCCAATGCAAATAAAGGATGATGATAGTGACAAGGATGAAGATAATGAAGAAGATAATACTCCTTGTGTCACTATAGATGCTAATGGCCATTAGGATTTGATGAAGGATGGTGAAGAAGAGAAAGAGGATGAACCTAAGTAGGAAGATAAGCAAGAAGAAGATGAAGAAAGTGATCTAGTGAGGATTGTTGCAAAAGCCATTGCCTCCCTTCCTCATTCTCCACCAAAATTTGTAGTATCATCAATGGAGATAGCTTTAGCAAGTGTGATTGCAACCACAACAAATACATCATTTGCTCAATCATTCTTTACTCCCTCTTAGCTCTAGGTATCACTAATGGAATTTTCTACCACTTCATCTACTGAGCTATAGCCCTCCTCTTCTTCAGCTCCCGAGTCAGGAACATCAGTAGTAAGTGCAACATCAAGTTCTACAATTTTTTCTACTTCAGCTATGATTATTATAGTTAGTTCTTCTATTGTAAGTACTTATATTAGTATTCCACCTATTATTATTTAAATTTTGGGTAGCACATCAGTTTTGGATTCTTTTAGTGCCCTAGCTAGCAATCCTTTAGTAGGCCCTATTCAATTTTCACTACAAGCCCTACTATT
Source organism: Cupressus sempervirens (assembly GCA_028749045.1). Taxonomy (NCBI): domain Eukaryota; kingdom Viridiplantae; phylum Streptophyta; class Pinopsida; order Cupressales; family Cupressaceae; genus Cupressus; species Cupressus sempervirens. Next base: position 104,197,937 of record CM053785.1, read on the forward strand.
TCTACCATTGTTTCTATCTCAAAGTCCAAAGTAGTAATATTAGAAGTAGAACCAAAGGTACCACTTAAACCTCTAATTACTAGAAAAGAAATTGATGAAGATATGGATTTGGACAAGGAATTTGAAATTCCATAGCTAGATTTTAATACTGCTACTATGGAAGAAATGAGACTAGTCAGCCAGCTTTTGGAATAGAAGGCTAGGCAGAAGCAGCTTAGAGATGAAAGGGACAGAGAATTCTAAATAATTGGAAGTGCTAAGAATATCTTAACATAAGCTATAGGTGTTGATATTGATTCATCTCAACATATTTTACTAAAGCTAGAGGAAGCAGTATAGAAATTTAATGAGGCTTCTCCTAGATAGGATAAATTGATACAGAAGGTAGAGAAAAAGTTTGCTAATAAAGTGCTTAAGCACATTGCTCAACATATTTCCATACATCAGGTAGAACTATCCTCAATTTTGGTTAATCTTGAAAACTCTTTTACAAATGTAACATCACTTTTTGCCAAGCTATGTGATGTTACTGAGTATACAAAGGAGATAAAAGAAAAATTGAATAAGATAGATGAAGGTTTGAAGGCCAGTGCTCATAAGTTGCAACTTGACCCTAGCTCAAGCTCAGCACATCACATAAAGGTGAGATTCCTAGTAGATATGCAGGCTAAATTGTTGAGAGAGGAAGCAACAATCATATCTACATTGATAGACATCCAAAACATGATCCTTCCAATCATGGACACAATGCAAAAGCACATTGCTTATTCAAAATCATTGATCCACAATAAAAAAATTTTTGTTGTAGATCATATGATTGAACTCTCAGTAGAAGTTCAAGTAGCACTTCAAAGCTGCAAAATTTTGCAAGAAAACTGGGATAGGACACTAGCTCTTATTCTTAAGGTACATTCTAAGTTTCTCTCACATTTTGGTGTCTCTGTATAAATAACTTATATAAATCTTTCGCATTATTGTCAAAAAGGGGGAGAAACTATGTGTATAAACATGTAAGGAGAGAGACTGTGAAGAGACTGTGTATATATATTAAGAAGGAGAAATATTTGTATTATATTATGTCTTATACATTGTATGGGGGAGATATGTGCAAATGTATATATAGCAGATTTACAAAGACAAATTTGAAAAATCCAAAAATCAAATCAGTATGTTAGTGTACATAAGTTTTGGCTAATAAGTGTTTTTGTCACTAATGCCAAAGGGGGAGATTGTTGGCATTAAGTTATGTTTGTCATTAGTGACAACACTTATTCACAATTTTGTATGGTTACCAAGTTTATCATTCAGTCTCCAGTGTTTGCTGAGAAATTCAGTGGTTATCAGATTTCACAGTTCACAACAAGCATTCTAGAGGCTACCGAGTAAAAATAGGCAGTGTAAAGTCTAGTAGTTATCAATGAGCAATTCAATTATTATAGAGCTTCATAGTGTCTCCCAAGTCATTAGTTCCTATGATGTGAAGCCAGTGTTAACTGAGTGATGGATGAGTAGTGTTTATCGAGTGCAAGCAAGGTAAACATGGTATTCAGTTTCTACCAAGTGACACCATATCTACCGAGTCTCCAATGGTCACTTTGAGTTTGAAGCTACATTGTGTGATTAGTATGGAATGAGCCTCTACTTCTACCATGTATATGATGATTTTGAGTAATGCACTGGATGTTAAGTATCAAAAGTTCACCAAGTTAGTTTTAGAACCTAAGTTTGTTCTAAATTTGGGCTAGATCAATAATATTTGTGTTATCTTATGTTTTAGCCGACCTTTTAAATATGAAAATTGGAATGGTATATATGTATCTGTATTATATCATCTCAACGTGTGTATGTAAGTTCTATAATGATAAGAAGATGTTTTGATGAGAATGTGAATGAAAGCCAACAACAGAGCAAGGTATTCAACAAGGTCAATTTAGGAGCAGAAAAGTCTTATCTATCACAAGAGGTGATTTGTACTTCAAGGATCTAATTAGAAATCAAGTTATAATTAAGATCCACTGTTTCATCCTAATAGGTGAATCGGATTCAAATCCTTTAATAGGGTAGACTTAGCATTCTTTTCTTTAAATCTCTTAACAAAGTGCATAGTTAATTGTATGTTTGTAAACCCTCTAACAAGGTGGACTTAGTAGTCCTATTTGCTCCTAATAGGGCAGATCATCAAAAGTGATCGATGTAAGCCTTAACAGGCCAACTTTATGCTACAATACTGAAGTTTTGTGGGTATCATCCCCACCCTAGTTTTACTTTCTATTTGGAAGGTTTCTGGGTCCCCAAATACTATGTTCATGTGCTATGAATATTTATCTTTCAGTTTCTAATGCATGTAGTAGATTAGAATATTTAATGATGAATGGATTATGTGTTGAATTTTTTTTTAAAAATTTAGGTTACTAATTCACCCCTCCCCTCTTAGTAACCTAGCTAGTCTTGACTATTTCCAACAATTTTTATTACTCAAGTAGAATTGGATGAGGGAAACCATCAGGAGCCTCCTTTGCCAAGCCTTGATTTGATAGTAGTAGATTATAAAGGTAGGGAATTGGACCCTATTATAGAGCAAGCTAGTCATAATTTTTTTTTTTAGATGATAGCTTTGTTAAATCCAAAGCTTTCCGCCAGTTTGTATGGTGAGAAAACATTGGAAAATTTGAAGAAAGATCTAATAAATTAAGAACAGAGCATCTAGAAATGGAGGAAATTTCCTTGCAGAATCAAGTGAAAGGAGAAATGATGCAAGAGTTTCAAAACATAAGCCCTAAAGAGGGAATGAAGATGGTAAAATCATCAAACATTTTATTGCTACCCAATTTAGATATAGCTGATGCTTTGATTTTTAATTCTATTTCAAATAAATTGGATTTGCAAGACCAGAATGAGAAAGAATTCACAAGTACTATATTCAGTGAAGACCAGGCTACCTTAGTCATTTGGTCATTAAGAAAAGGGTCACAAGCTACCTCATCATACCAGATGATTCTAGACTGATGGGAAATGTTGTTGTAAGAAGGGTAGTAGATACCACCCATGTACAGGTAGCTCATATGGGTGTTGGAACATCTCAATTTGTTTTGTCTATTGTTGAAAAAGAAGAAAAGGCAATGTTTGAATTATAGAGTTAAGATGAGATAATTTTGGAAGCTTATAATAAAGAGGTCCAAAAGAGGATTGAGCTTGAAAATAAGGTCATGGGAAGGTCTTCTAGACCAAGGATTACATATCCTCACCTTCCAATGGAACCTTTTAAATCCACTCCACCTATAGAAATACCAGATACACCACAAAGGCTAAAGTACTATACAACTAAAGAGTTTGAAGAGGAAAAGAGCAAGTTGTGGGCATTGCATGTAGAGCTGAATGTATAGTATGAAGAAAAATTAAGGAAGCCTTTCATTTATTTGGGATATAAAATTGAATGGCCACTATTTTATGATCAAGTAGCAAGAGTATTAAATATATGGGATGAAATGCAAGAAAATGATGAGGCTTTTAAGCCTATTGTGAATAAGTGGGGAAAGAGAAAGAGAAGGAAAGAAATGAAATTTTTGTGCTACTCTATCATAAGGTCTTCACATGATTAAATTGAAAAAACTTATGATATTGTTAATGATCTTCTAGAATTTGATAATAAAAGAGTTCACGTAGAAGGAAGAATAGTTGGCTACTTGAATAAGTATAAGAGCTAGAAATTTGATTTATTCCCTCATGCTATAGATAGGAAGAATAATTTGAAAAGTAAAGATGAATGGGCTAAAGAACTAGATGATTTATTCTATCTGAGAATGAATAAAATCATCAATGAAACAAGGCATGCATGGTGGGCCACCACAACGGAAGAAATGGTAAAAGCCCAAATATTCTTTGATTCTTTGAAACATTATTTTGTAACTATTGATAAAGAGGGTGAATATATTGTTAGGAAGGAACTGGATATTCTACAATTTAATTGTCTAGATGACACACTTTTTGACAAGTGGATGGTAGAAATTTCTCTTGATGAATAGTTTGAAGAAGTTGAGACTAATAGTGATAAGGTGCAGGATGATGAAATAAAAATCATTGATACCATCACACAAGGCCAACAGGAAGAAGAAAATAAAGGTAATCAATCAATTTCAGTTGTAGGTCAAAAGGTCCAAGATGTTGACATGACTGAGGAAGAAAGAAGAGTAAAAGTAACTTTGTCAGTCCATGACGAAGATGGTGAAAACCCTTAGGTCAAGATTGATTTGCAATCACCAGAAAAAACTTCATCATTGTTTAGCCTAGCAGTTGCATACACAAAATATTTAGAAATAATAGCCAATCAAGAAATCAATAGCATGGGAAGATGTAATAGAAGGGGGAGCTACCAAAAGAATATTTTGATGTTTAAGTATTTCTGTTATACACATTTTTTCCTTTTTGTGACAATTGTGTGTAAATATCCTTTGTTTAGGACAGTTGTTAATTCTCTATGCTTGAAGCTTATTGCATCTCACACTATATAAGTGAGATTCCAAGGCTAGAGAATGGTCTGATTTCTAATGCAATTTAATTTTACACTAAGTATGTTTCAGTCTAGTTGTGATAGTAAACTTGATGATTTATCTTCTCTATAAATTTTTCTGAGAATACATTGAAATCATATGATCCTTGTTTCTTTTTAAGGTCATTCTGAGTTATGCTATGTAATTGTATACAATTTTCAAGGAAAATTAATACAAAATTGAGTTGTGCCCATATTTGTTCTTGTTGACTTTTGTCTCCTTTGTTATTATTTGGTTATTCTGATATTGTGTGAGTAAAGCTTGTTCAATTGAATGCAATTCACTTAGGTTCTATGTCAATTCATTGTTGTTGTTTATTCAATGAATTAAGTAAAGGCTTCAATAAATTTGATGGGATTGCTATAGTAATAGAAATGATATCTATAAGGAGGAATTCTAGTAAGAATTGATGATTATATTTGTTCATTGGATCTATAAATTGGAGTGGACTCTAAATCCCAGTGGAATAGGCACTGATCTAATTAATCTAGTTGATAGATATGTAGATCATAAATAAGCATCAAGTACAAAATCAAAATCAATTTTATTTTACTATTTTGAAGAATTGTCAAAGGTGGTCAGCACTTGTTTGCATGAAACATTTTAGCTCTAGTTTGCTGGTATTGCTGGAAGTACTTGCAAATTTGAGAAGAATTATGACCGAATCTACATATATGGGATGTATGTCATATGAAGTATTAAAAATGGATAAGCTATGCATGTGTTAGGGAGTGAAGATGAGAATTGGAATGAAACTAATATAATTCTCATGCAACAACATTTGTTCTGAGTCATCCCTTAGGTATACCTACCTTGGTTTTGTAGAGCCTAAAGAGTAGAAAGCTAGTCTTCATTTTGAAGTTGGTTCCAAATGGTTTACAAACATAATTGTTGATAGGAAGTAGCTAATCCTTAGATTATGTGAGTATTATTATATTGGTATTGAGCATTTTGTTGTTCAATAGTTTCAAACACTGACACAAAATACATGAAATTTTTCACTAACCAAAACCAACATAAATCTTCATGATATTCATCAATGTTATATGATAAACAACTAACAAAACTTAAATTTGAAAATAAATCGTCATCTCAATAGGGTTTCAAGAAAAGCACTAGACATTTGAAAAAATATTTGGATGTCTTCACAGCATTTACATGATTCAAGGGATATTTTCACTAAAATTTGAAGTATCTCCAAAACTCCAAGATTCAGTACCATGTTGAACTCCTTGAAATTATGTAACCAATGCAACTTGAACAGATGAAAATGGAGTCCGTATGCTCAAGTTATGGCCAGTCAAAGGTTTGTCAAACCTTGGATCAGAGGTTGCAAAGAAGGAAAAAATTGGTCAAACTTGGCTTCAAATTTAAGGTCTCATCAAGAGCTTTTTGTAAACCTTCATTTCATCAAAATCAGAGCTTAGACATGGATGATATGCTCTATTAAATTTGGTTGATCGAAAAGGGTCACTGACATGTCCTATTAGTATGATGACATCAACATGATGTCAACTAGCCAATCAATTGTTGACACATGGAATTCCAATATGTGGGTGAGAGTTATGCGGCAAGTGCATAGTTAGCACTCCGTGGAAAAAAGGTTGTACATGTATTGTGGCTAGGAAGCCCACGTGTCGAAACATCATCGGTGGAGAACATGTGGCAACTACCCACAAAGACACATGGCAAGGCAGTTTGAATTGGTAGCATGATGATTGTTGGGAGGTGGCCAGAGGTGGGTTCGATCTCATGACTACCAACTTCCAAAAATAGCCGATGGCCTAATATTTCATTTAAACTTAGTGGCCAGTAGGTTTGGAAAAGGTGGGCATTAGTGGGGCTTGAACCCCAACCCAATAATTAGGCCAAAAGAAAGGTGGTTGTTGCACCATGCTTGTAACTAAAAATATATATGCCAAAAATGATATTTAAGTTATAACAGAGTTGTCAGACACCTATTAAAAAAGTTTTTTTTGTTAGCTTTTGTTATAATTTGACCCCAAATTTGGTTTAAATGCCAAATTTATAGATTGGCAATGGGGTTAATCCAAAGGGTTAATTTGTTAATAAATTCTATTTTTAAATTATTTTGTTTTGGCCTAATTTAGGAAAATTTGATGTATAAAAGCGGGTAGAAGCACATTTTGAGAATAAAGGAATTTGATGGGAGCTGATAAAAAATTGTTCAGACATTTGAGTTGAAGAATTCTGTAGGAATTATTTTGAAAAAATAGAAGGATGACTTATTTTTGAGAAGTAGAGAGAAAATCATGGAGGACATATTGTTCAGTCTCATACATTAGAGTAGAGTAATGCTATTGTAGTTGGAGGGGTTAATTATGTAACACATTGTAATTGATTTTTGGAGATAATTAGATCAGTCAACCAGTTCGAGCAGGACCCATAGATGTAGTCATAATAGGGTGAACTTCGAGATCAAATTGTGTTGTGCCTCTTATCTGTCATTTCATTTTTGTCAGTTGATTGTGTTATTTTTTTCTATGTTTTTAATTATGTTAATTTTCTTTAGTAAAAGCATAATATTAACTTTATGTAATTGGTTAAAATTCCTCTATAGCAATTCTACGTTCTCCTTCTTTGTAATTTTAACAGTTTAAAATAAATAGCCATGCATTTACTACTTGGATTTGGAAATTATATCTAATTATTGGGATTAATTCATAAAACTTATAGATCTTAAATCAAATCAATTTTGGTATCAGAGCCTGTTTTGTAGATAAATTGCAAGTGGTGAATGTTAACTAGGTTGAGGTTAAAACAAGGAGAAGGTAAAATTGAAAATTTCAATCCAGAGACTGGGAAAGACAAAATTTTCCATAGATCATGGCATCTAAACAAAATATTTTTGAGTTTGATGCAGAAGCCTTCTGGAGAGCATTTTTGGAGTTAAAGGATTTGGTGGAAATTATTCTTCAAGAGAAACATGAACGATAATTGAGAAAGATGAACAGGACTAGGAAGAAGGAAGAAGCTAAATCTTCATCAAAAGATGACAAAGGCAAAGGACTAGGAGGTGGTAGTGACCCTCATGAACCTCCATCCCCATCTTCTTCTTCTCTATCTACTTCTAAAAAGAAACATTTTGTGAAGACACCCTTGTTAAAGCTTGATGTGAAATTTGATTTGCCCATATATAATGGTGACTTGGATGTAGAGAAACTGGATAATTAGCTTAAGTAGATTGAAGTGTACTGTAGGGTTCAAAATATTTTGAATGGTTCTTCCAAAATCCAGCTAGCTACTCTTAGAATAGAAGGCACTACATTAGTCTGGTGGGAGAGTAAGATCTAGGATGATCTTTCTATACATGGTAAAATCATTTCATCTTGGTATGTATTTACACCTACTTTGAAGAAATAGTTGTATCCTTTGGTTCATATGCATAGCAAGGCATTATGGACTGGAAAAATATCAGGCAAGGTAAAAGGTAGTTTGTACAAGAGTATACACAAGTGTTTAGAAAGAAGGCATTAACTCTTGGAATTCCTCTTTACACACAAGATACTTTATTAAAGTATATAGGTGGAATGCATTCATATTTGAAGCATACAATATTGATTTTAGTCCTTATAACTTTGATGAAGTATGTGTTCTAGCAATTCATATTGAATCAGGTAGAGGAAACACAAAATTCAGCTCAAAGAAAGAATTTCTTCCTCCTGACAACATTAAGAAAGGAAAGAAGGTAGCCACAATGAAGAAAGAGGAAGGTGACAAGCCTACTTGTTCACATTGTTAGAAGAAAGGGAATGTAGGAGAAAAGTGTTGGAAATTGCATCCAAAGTTGAAACCAAAGTGGTTTAAGAAGGATCAAAAGGGAAAACAAAAGTCTACAACTATTTTTTAGGATCTTCAATCAGATTCTGGTGATGAGACAACAATATCAACTATGGATTTAAAAGGTAAAGTTTTTGTTGATTCTACTATTGATGTTTCATATGCTTCCACTTCCAAAAGTCATGTTGTTCCTAAAGATAGTAAAAGGTGTGAACTTTTTCATATAAGGGTGATTTCTAAGAACACTAAAATTGATACATTGATAGATAGTGGGTCCCAAGTTAATTTGATTTAGAAAGAAGTTGTTACGCAGTTGGGATTGGAAACTAAACCACATAAGAGACCTTATCCACTAGGTTGGGTGCACAATGATAACAAATTGCAAGTCACTAAGAAATGTAAGTTGAGATTTGCAGTAACATCTAAGTTCATAGATGAGGTTGAGTTTGATGTGGTTCCACTTGATATCTGTGGGATTGTGTTGGGTAGCTTGTACTTATATGATAGAAAAGCTATCCTCTATAGGGAACATAACAAGTATCATTTGTTTAAAGATGGAATTGAATACATTATAAGAGCTCATCGCATGAAGAATGCAGGATCAATTGTAAACATAGTACATTTAAAAATGATTGTAAATGTAAGCAATAAACTAACGCTCCTGTCTGCAGTAGCTAGTGAGGATCAGGTGTAAGCAAAATCGAGTCTTCAACCCGAGATGGTAAAAGAGGATTTGAAAGGTTCAAATTCTAATGAAGTTTCTATACAAGAGGTCCAAAATGTTGATACTTTTTCCATTTCATTAGTTATTTCAATTTTTTTGCTTCTACTTCTACTAGTTAGTACTATGTGGGTGATGAACATAACAATGAACACTTGTGGATATATGGTCGATTGTATTAGCAATGCTATTTCATTCTTCATAATATGTGTGATGGTTCAAATATTTAGAATTCTAGCAATTTGTGCAGGTGATACTAGACAAGGGAGGCAAACATGCCCTCATTTTCAATTTATGTAAAAATAGACTTTCAAAGGTCCAAAACCTCTTTTTCAGTGGCAAGGCTTGATCCGAGGGATATTTTCACTAAACTTTGAAGTATCTCCAATACTCCAATAATCATTACCATGTTGAACTCCTTGAAATTCTATAACCAGTACAACTTGAACACACAAAATTGAAGTTTGCATGCTCAAGTTATGGCTAGTCAAAGGTTGGTCAAATCTTGGGTCAGAGGCCATTAGAAAGGAAAATATTTGAACTCTCCAAAATGGGTCAAAGTTGGCATAAAATTCAAGGTCTCATCAAGAGCTTTCCAACAATGTTTATTTTGTCAAAATAAGAGCTTGGATACAAAAGATATGCCCGATCAAAGTTGGTTGACCAAAAAGGGTCGCTAACATGTCATGTCTATACGATGATGTCAAAATGATGTCAACCAACCAATCAAGTGTTGACATGTGGCATTCTAGTATGTGGGTGAGAGTGACATGGCAACTGCACAATCAGCAGTCCATGGAAAAAAAGTTGCACACATATTGTGGCTAGGAAGCCCACGTGGTGGAAGGTCATTGGTGGAGAACACGTGGAAATTACCCACAAAGACATGTGGCAAGGTAGTTTGAACCAGTAGCGTGATGACTATTGTAAGGTGGTTGGAGGGGGGTTCAACCATGTGACCATTGGCTTCCAATGATAGTCAGTGGCTGTTAGGTGACTAATAGCTTTTAATAGTTGGTAGTTCAATGTTTTGTTTAAAGCTTAGTGGCCGACAGGTTTGGAAAAGGTGGGCACCGACATGTTTTGAACCCCTAACCTAGTGGTTAGGCCAAAAGAAAGGTGGCCACTAGCTTAATATCTATATGCCAAAAATGATACTTAAGTTATAACAGAGTTACCAACCACCTATTAAAAAAGGTTTTTTTTGTTAGCTTTTGTTATAATTTGACCCCAAATTTGGTTTAAATACCAAATTTATAGATTGGCGAAGGGGTTAATTTGTTAATAAAGCCTATTTTTAAATTATTATTTTTTGGCCTAATTTAAGAAAATTTGATGTATAAAAGGGGGTAGAAGCACATTTTGAAAATATAGGAATTTGATGGGAGTTGATGAAAAATTGTTCAGTCATTTGAGTTAAAGAATGTTGGAGGAATTATTTTTGAAAATCTAGAAGGACAACTTATTTATAAGAAGGAGAGAGAATATTTTGGAGGATGTATTTTTTAGTCCTGTACATCAGAGCAGAGTAATGCTATTGTACTTGGAGGGGTTGATTTTGTAACACATTGTAATTGATTTTTGGATTAATCTAATCAGTGTAGCAGTTGGAGTAGGACACAGAGATGTAGTCCTAATAGGGAAAACTCTAAGGTCAGATTCTGTTGTGCCTCTTATCTCTTATTTCTTTTCTATCGTTTGATTATGTGTTATTCTTTTCTATATTTTCAATTACATTAATTTTCTTCAGTAAAAGCATAATATTAACTTTATGTAATTGGTTAAAATTCCTCTATAGCAATTCTAAGTTCTTCTTCTTTGTAATTTAAATGGTTTAAAATACATAGCCATGCATTTACTGCTTGGATCAGGAAAGTATATCTGATTAGTGGGATTAAGTCATAAAAGTTATATATCCTAAATCAAATCAATTTGACCCTATTTCTTTGAATCTGTCTAGACAACCTTTAGTTTCTACAAATGTAAGTAATTTTTTTCTTTTTCAAATATGACTTCTACCTATTTCTATCATATCTCTTATGCTTATCAAGTGGTATCTATCCCGAAGCTTGATACTTTTTGTTCCTTTTTGTTAGTGGCCTACCTCTGACAAAAAGTTAACTCTTTTGTCGAATCATTATGACACATGATTGAATCAAACTTATACCTAATTCATTTTTTTCCATCCTTTTTGGTTGACATTTTTTTTAATTTATCCAAAATTTAATATACCTCTAGAAATTGAGAAGCTATCTATTAGAAAATTGGAATTTTTCTTCTATAATTGTTTTAAAAAATATTTACAATAGAACTTTAACCTTTTACAATTATATTTGATCATGTAAATTAGTGAGGAGAGCCAATGAAAATATTAGTTCACTGTCCTGTATAAGAAAGGAAATAAGAAGAGCTTTAGTCATTGCCTTTTCTTAAGGGAAATAACATAATTCTAAACATCAGATGTTGGCTTTTTTGTTGAAGATGTCAAACCAAAGGTTTTGGTTGCATATGAAGGTCCTTTGAATTTGGATGGTGTGTGAGTAGAAGAAAATAAATTGACTCTAGACAAAGCTTATTATGTCACAACATATTTGTATGGAGTGGTCCAATGTTACTTTTAAAGAAGATAAATTAGAGAAAGGATAAAAATAGGATTGATTTATAACTCTCACAAACAATTTTTGGAACAAATTGTTACCAAAATGTTTTATTTTGGTGTATCTCCTAGAATAATATTTTTTACAAATAATTATCAATTTGAGGATTGAGATTCAGTTGGTGGTTATGAAATCCACAATCTTGATGTTTGATGATCAAAATTTTCCATTTGAAATCTTTACAAAAGTATATTTGTAATGAAGCACATGATGTAGAAATTGAATGAATAGTCAATCCCATTGAAGTACACTAAAGGGAAAAATCAAATGAAGGCCATCTAGGACAATATCAGGTATGATAGTAAAGCTTGTTGGAATCACATAATAAAAAGAGCTGAAGGATTATACCATGAGTGTTGGAAGAAGTTTTTCGGTTGACAAAGTATTAAATATTGTTAATTGAGGTATATCTTCTATAATAATTATTTTATTATTAATCTTGAATGAGGTGAAGTAAACAAGTATAAATCTAGTTGCTACTTCATAAAAAGTGATGGGTCTAATAGTGATCTAGGGTATTGCGTCTCTCAACACTCAATAAAAGGCTTCATCAAAGTAGATGAGGGTCAAGGTTTGCATGTGAATCTAGAATTGGTAATACCTAGTAGAATTCAATGGTGTTAGCTCATTGCAAAGTGTATTAAGTAACTTTTAACTAAGGTGTACATTAAACTTATAGTTAACATATTTTATTAACTTGGTTTTAGTTTGAATCTAAGTGAGCATATTTTCAAAGTGTGATAGTATGTTCCTTGATTATGTAATCCACAAAAGATCAAACTTCCAAAGGTCTGACATACAGTGGATGAAGATTGATCAAACCCTTGAAGATTTTGTTGGAATGAATAACTCATACTCATTAATTAAAGATGAATTAACTCATGCTCCCTAAACTAAGAGGTTTAAATAACTTATTTTTCACAATCAAATGATAAAAAAAAAATTTCATTCTATTTAAAAATTAAGACATAGTGATTGAAAGTTACAATAATTTAATCAAAACATTTAAATTATTTTGTAGTAATTGTAACCATTAATTTCAAAGGAAGAAAATAAATTATTTATAATTTGTGTAAACATAATACTATTTGTTTAAATATTTCATAAATATAAAAATATTTAATAAATTAAATTTAAAAATATTTATTGAACTTAACTTATAAATAATTATTAGATTCAATTTACAAATATTATATTTTGAATTATTTAATAATAATAATTTTACTTACTGATTAAATTAAATTTAAAGTAATAAATAGAAACAAAAGCCCCTTTCTATATTTAACAATTATCAAATGAGATATGAAAATAAATCATATAAAAATCACATTATCTTAAAAAACTCTATTTTTGTAGATGAAAACAATAAAATTGTCCACAAAGATTGGGATAGGTAACAAGGTGAACCCAACAAAATGATGGAGGGTCTCAAAAATATAATTTTTTTTTTCTTCTCCAACTTGCCCTTCATTAGATGGAAGGGTTTTTCACGTTAATTAATTGAAAATAAAAATGGATGGTAAAACTAAGAGTGGAAAATAAGAAAAGGGAAAATTAGACAACAAAATAAATTAAAAATTGTAATATGTGTTTAAATTAACTCAATATTTCAAACACTAATTAATTGAATTTGAAAAAGAATGAATTAAAAAAATTATGAAATAATTTTTTGGATTCTTTAAGTTCTTTGTAGAGGTTCAATATTCAAATTTTTGTGAGGATATTTTGGTACAAATTCTGTGTTGAATGGAGTTTGGGTATTTAACTTCAATTACAATAACTATAGAAACATATAAAGTATATGTTATTGTGACAAATTGAATTGAAGAGAGTGTTTTTAGACAACATAAAATCTTGCATTATGATCACTCTCAACTATCCATTGTAGGGTAAATAATATTAAAAATAAATGTTAAAGAAGTATAATATCATAGTGATCATTTTCAACATAAATAATGACATCAACAACTATAGTGGTGCCCAGCTTGGGAGATTCCAAGGCCCTACTCTCCACCATATTTATTATCAACTGCCCTACCCATAGGCCATTTTAAACATCACACAGTAAGAAACACATTAAGCTTGGAAAAATAAGTCAACTTTGAGTATTTTTAACACTTTTAGCCCAAGAATCAATCCTTAGAGTGTGATGTTTAAGTTTTCCCCTATCGACTTACCTACCCTACCACTCTTTAGTAGTACTTCCTACAAACCCCCAAAGAAATCTGCAATCAACATTCTAGAAACCAATAACAATAACATCAAACAACTTATAAAAATAATAATAACATCAATCTCCTAATCCCACTTTATTATTTCTTGATCCTCTTCTTCTTTAACATTTTTTTGGTTGGGTGCTCTTTGCATAACATAAGTGTAAACAAGTTACAATATTAGATGTTGGGAAAATATTTAGTAGGGATAGCAGATGATGGGAAGCTAGAAAAAGATGCAATCAACATGGACAATCATACAGTTAAGGAGATGAATCTTGAGGAATGCCTTGTGAAAGATGGAGTTCTCAAGGAGGATAATAAGTATATCACCATTAACTTTTATTATTTGGATTCATCTGAAGTAGTGCAGGGTAGAGAATCCCCAAAGGAGATGTCTTAGCCCCTAGCAATACAACCACACAGTGGAAACACAACAACAAGAAACGATAATGCAAGATTTGATACTAACTCAAAATAATTTATTCATAGAATATAATTAATTAAATGTAATGTGCCCATCCATAATGCTTTCTAGGTTAAGGCCAAATACAAAAAATAATTACAACATTAGTTCTGCAAGTTCCAACAAGATCAAGCTCAAACATTAATCCTAGCTAGTCCAGATCTGTAAAATCAAAACTACCTAGAAGAAACCACCAAAAAAATTCTGAACTTATTCTTGCAAGGCCTCCAAGCAATCTCCTTGTTTTCTAGTTGTAGCCCTAGCTCTACTCCAACCTCATCAAAGATCCACACATTCACAACTTTATCACAATCCTACTATAAACTACCTCACATTTGGTGCTTTGTCTACAGACTCAGGAAAAACTCGCCCTTCAATTACTCTCCATGAATCATTCCATGAATGAATCAATGACTAAAGACTCCACTAAAACCCTTACTTATACCAATTTAAGCCACAAGTTGGCACAGAACACAAATTAAATACAAATACATAATTTAAATGCCACAAGTCAATTTGCAACAACAACTAAATGTCTAGAAATCAATATCCAAGTAAAATCGTGATATCTCCTAGCTCCAATTGAATTACAACCCACTCTTCAAACTATAGGTATAAATTTAGGTCCTCAACAACTCCTTAAATGTGAAAAGGCCGATTCCACAATAAAAAGTGCACATCTATCCCAAAAGTCACACACAAAAACCTATCATGTAGTCTACCATAAATTGATACTATAGGAGAATTTTCATATCTCCCAACTCATAATGAATTAGAACTTTCACTGTTGATCATAAATATTACTCTAGATCCTCTTCAATCTTTGAAGTTAACAGCCTCTCATTCATTAAGGATAATTAGTTACATGCTTTGTAACAGACACCCAAAAACCAAAAAAATGCAGTTCTAGTAGCAAGGTAAAAATAGTTCAAACTTCAACTCAATCCATCCAATCTCTATGAAATCATGAGAAAAAGTTCTTCAATGCATCTGCAACACATTCCTAACCATGAAAAGAATCACACCACCAAAATTCAATCTTGATTCTCCTAAATTAGACTCCCCAGGTAAATAGAAAAGTATGTCCCATACTTTGATGCCCAAATAAAGATCTACAATCAACTTCATCTTTACCAAAGGCTTCCACTTCATCAAAGTCAATAGAAAAAATCTAAAAACTGACCATCTATGCTCCATTCACTAAAACATCATAATCAAATACATTTCAACAACCCAATCAGCATGCTCACACCCAAGAACAAATTGAACATAATGCTTCAACAACAAATCCTCATCCACATCAACAACTAGTGAATTCACACCAGAATCAACAAACTTCACATCAGCAGCAACAAACTCCACATCACCAACAACATATAGATCTCCATCAACATATGTCAAACTCTCAACACCAACCATCTCATTGCTCACAACAAGATTCTTTGCAACATACAACTCACCAACAACAATAACCAGATCATCCATGACTAAGTGTTCTGTAATTTTAATGTCAGAATCAGAAAACTAATGATGAAAATTAATCTTTGTCCTGGCATAAATAAGGTTAGGAATATCCTCAAAATAACCTCTAGTTGCTTTGCAGATTCTATATCAGACTCCACAAACTAATCAGAAAAACCAACCTTTTCCACCTCGACCCTGCTATGCCATCTTATTTCTCAAACAAGTCTTCTAACTGGCCAAACAACTCTCTTTCTGATCGGTAGACTCCAACTCTAGTAACATAAAACTTCTTTGTTTGGTTTCTCAAATCTTTTAGAAAAAGAAACATCCATAATAGCATCCATCTAAGCTATTATCTCATTAATCCTCCTTTCCATTACATCACAGATATTTGCAATCATCCTAGGATCCAATCCTCTTGAAGGCATCTCCCAAGATCTTCATAAACTCTCTACAAAAAATCCTTCTCATGCTCCTTGTGACAAACCCAAATTGTTTGCAAGTTGGATCACAACCTACCACCTAACACGAACAATTAGAAACCATATCACAAGTCCAATACCATAGATCTACAATCCACAAACTCTCTATGATCATGCTTCAACAATATCAATCTTCCATCTTCTCATCCATCAATCCATTAGCAAGCCCTCTATAATTGTAAGTTAGAACCATGATCTCCCACCTCACAACCAAGAGATATAGAAATCCAAAAAGAAAATCCACCACCATATCATGATCAACTCAGATCTACTACTCCAACCCAAGTCCTGGTGTGAATTTCCTCACCTTAAACAATCTTTCTACACACTTAGGAACAACTGTGCTCTGATACCATCTAATGTAGCGTAGGGAAAAGAATCCCCAAACAGGATGTCCTAGCCCTTAGCAATACAACCCCACAGTGAAAACACAACAACAAGAAATAATAATGGAAGATCTAATACCAACTCATAATAATTCATTCATAAAATATAATTGATTACATGTAATGTGCCTAGTTGTAAGGCCTTCTGAGTTAGGGCCATACACAACAACAATTACAACATTAGTTCTGCAAGATCTAACAAGATCCAACTCAACAACTAATCCTAGCTAATCCATATCTATAACATCAAAGAAATCTAGAAGAAACCACTAAGAAAATTGGAAATTGTGCTCGCAAGCCCTACAAGAAATCTCATTGTTTTCCAGCCACAACCCTAGCTCTACTCCAAGATCATACAAGATCCACACATTCACAACTTCATTACAATCCTATTGTAAACTGCCTCATATTTGGTGCTCTATCCACGAATCATTCAATGAATGAATCAATGACTAAAGAATCCACCACAACCCTTACTTATACAATTCTAAGCCACAAGTCAGCCTAGAACACAAATTAAATACAAATACATAAATTAAATGTCACAAGTTAGCCTGCAACGACAATTAAATGTCCAAAAATTGGTATCCAAGTAAAATTGCAATATCTCCTAGCTTTGATTGAATTAGAACTCACACTTCAAACCATAGGTAGAACTTTAAGTCCTCTACAATGTCTTAAATTTGCAAAGGTCTGATTTCTTAATAAATAATGTAGATCCATCCTGAAAGTCACATATAGAAACCTATCGCGTAGTCTACCAAAAATCAATACTATAGGAGGATTGCCATATCTCCCAACTCATAATGAATTGGAAATTGCACACTTTACCATATATAGTAATCTAGGTCATATTCAACCCTTGAAGTGTGCAACCTCTCAATCATTAAGGATATTTAGTGACACACTCTGCAACAAGCACCCAAAAATTAGAAAAATGTAGTTCTAGTAGTAAAGTAAAAATAGTTCAAACTTCAACTCAATCAATCCAATATCTATGAAATCATGAGGAAAGGTTCTCCAATGTGTCTCCAACACATCTCTAACCATGAAAATCATCGCACTACCAAAATCCAATCTTGATGCTCTTGCATCATCATCCCAGATTTACATATGTAGGGATAAATACAACCAATTAAGAGAGAAACCTATTGAACTAATTCGAGACTAGAATCTTTGCTCACCATTGTTGTTAATTAATATACTAGAGAAATTTTTTGAAGAAAATATTAAAGCTACTACACAATTTTCCACATAATGAAAAAGAAGATCTTGAATAATGATTTCACAAGGTCACATTAGAAAGGGAATGACATGTAATTTTTTATCATCAAAAAATGAGAAGAAAGATTGATGATATGAGTTGCTTAAATATCTTGTCAAAACTAGCTTGAATGTTGGACTAGGTATGCCAAACCCCACCAAGGTGGTGGTAGTTACCAATAGGACCAAAAAGGTCCAATTTATTACACATGTAGTACAAGACTTCCCTTTTTCCAAGTGTCCAATGAAAAACCAAAATTATATCTTTGTGAGAGGATGAGTCAACCATATTTAAATCCCCACACATAACACAAGTGGTTGGCGACAGTTGATCCACCATCCAATACCAAAGGTGAGATCTTTCCACATAATCATTAGGAGCATAAATATTAACTATGCCAAAAGAATAATTATGAAAAGATAAAAAAATCCAACCTATTCTCTGCATGTGGTTAGAACCATACAAAATGATAAAAGAAATTAAATGAGGGAGAGAGATGAGTAACTACATCACCTCAATCAGAAAATGCTAAGAAGAAAACATGGCACTATCTAGCCAAATAGCTTGGCAAGCTAAGAAGAAAACCATAAGTTTTAACCTCCTAGAGACAAAGAATATCTAGGTGACCAAGACTTCATCTAGTGTCATAAAAAAAATATTTTTTGGGGAGGTCTATAAGAGCATGAAAATTTCAAGAAAGAAAATTCTTGATAAAAAGTCTTGAATGTCCTCCATTTCCCCTGTTGGCATTATGATTATTTTGTCATTACCGACAACACTTACTCAATTCTGTATGCTTACTGAGCATCAAGTGGTTACCATGTAAACTTAGTAGTTCAGCAATTTACACCGAGCAGATAGTGGCTACTAAGAAAATACAGACAATGTGAAGTCTAGCAGTGTCTACCAAGAAATGAAAGATTCAATGCAAATCGAGCAATGAAAGATTCCTTGTTTACCGAGTGAAGCAAGGTAAACTCAGTGAATAGTATCTTCCGAGTGACACTTCATCTTCTGAGTCACCAGTGGTTACCGAGTTCAAAACTACTCGGAGTGATAAGTATAGACCGAGCCTTCACTTCTATCAAGTGCATGACAATGCCAAGTAATGCAGTGGACGCTAATTATTAGAAGGTCATTGAGTCAGTTCAGTGAACTCGAGTTATTTACTATTAGGCTGACTCTGTAATGTATTTGTTTACTTGTAATTTGGTTGACCTTGTAATTTTGTAAGTTTGAAAGGTATATATGTAAGATGTATTGTAAGATATCAAATATGATGATGAATGTATGTATGATGCATGGAATGAGAAGGAATTGTGAAGTATATGCGAAAGATCATCAGTAGCAGTTCAAGGTACACAACAAGGTCAATTCAGAGACTGAAAAGTTTTATCCATCACATGAGGTGATCAGTGCAAAAGGGATCTTATCAGCAATCAGTAGCAAGTATATCCACTGCTTCATCCTAATAGGTGAATCAGATTTTCAAATCCTCTAACAAGGTAGACTTAATGGTCTTTGTATAAATCTCCTAACAGAGTGCATACTTGATTGTATGTTTGGAAATCCTCTAACAAGGTGGACCTAACAGTCCTTTGTGCTCTTAATAGGGCAGATCACCAGAAGTGGTCAATGTAAGCCTTAGCAGGCCAACTTTATACTGCAGTATTGAAGTTTTGTGGGTATCATCCCCACCCCAGTTTTACTTTCTATTTGGAAGGTTTCTGGGTCTCCAAATATTGTGTTCACTTGTGTAATGATTGTTTTATGTTTCAGAACTAATGCATGTAGTAGAATAGATGAATGTATATGGTAAAATAATAAAAAGTTTTAAAGGTTATTGATTCACCCCTCCCCTCTCAGTAACCTGTCATATCTTAAATATTTTCAACATCCCCAATATAAGATAAATTGTTATGAAATAAAGTTATAGTGCATTTGAGAGGACAAGAATCTCATATGGAGCTGAATCTCTAATTTCCCCACCTTTGATGTTCTTTGACTAGTCATCCAAGCTATGAGAGTGTTGAAGATATTAGGATGAAATCATAATAGCATATTGTATTGTACAGAATCAGATGAACTGAAACACACTCATGAGGCTTACATCATCCCCTAGGAAATAGGGTTTGAAGAAGGCACCATGAGAAAAGAAACATTCAAAACAAGAGGAACCATATTAGGGGTTGCCCGAACAAGCCCCGAGGAAGGCTAAGAAGTAGTTGAAGAAACATTTTTGGAAGCCAAAGAATTTTTTCCCATATGTACCACAGTCATCCATGCATCTTTCTTGGGGGCCTCAATAGGATTGAGCTATTTGGGAGGCTATTTGTTAGACTCAAGCAATGGGAAATCCTTGATCTTATGCTCAAAAAATTGAAACTAATAATATGTGTTTGATAAATTTAAGTAGATCATATTGACCTTTCGGGTGAGTGGTATTCCCAATCTAGATATCAATCATTTCTTTTAGGTCCTATGAGAGGTCAGCCTCTACACAAACCCTTCTTTTGAGGATGAGCATTACTAAATTTAATAGGATCTATGCAAATGACCTTACCAACAGTTTGTACAATAGCATGCGAGAAGGTCCAGCAAGGCAATGAGAGACTAAGAAACTTAGCCCACACTGGGACTTGATACATTTTTTCATCTAAGATGATAAAATCTCATGACCACCTCTACAAAAACTAGGAGGGAAGACCTAATAGTCTAGGGACCATAGGAAAACACCTAGTCAGCCTGGCTAGGGTTAGCACAATGAAATAACAAAATCCCTTTGTGAGGTTTTGTATGCCTTCAAGCCATATTCCACAAGGAACCTAAGCTTTGGCAACCCATTATCTAAGTATGCTTTTAGAAGAATGCAAACCAAAAAATACCCTATTAGGGTTTTCTTATCAAGTCATACACATGTATTACCAAAATCATGGGCACTAAGAACAATATCAAGAGAGGAATAACCTCATGGAACACCTTTGGTGCAAACTTGTGGGGACATTTTCTTGGGGGAGCCATCAACGCCAATAGTAGAAACTCCAACATCAACATCAATTTCTAGGCCAAAACTAGTTGAAGCCATTATAAACCTAAAAAATCCCACAGTAAATGTAGTATGATAGACACAAGGCACAAAAGGATTCAAGGAAAGAGTCGTATAGTTTCTCAAATCCTAGTAGAGTCCATCTACCAAATTCCCTAATTTTCTAAATCAAATTGAACTTTTTGACTACTTGAATGTTTTATTTATTTATTTTTCTTTACATTGTATATCATTTTTTATTATTATGACATAATAATTAATGAAATATCTTTATTTATGTGATAAATAATGTTATCCTAAAAAAATTATTTAATAGACATTAATGTGAAATAATGCTCGCTACTAAACTTTTTTCAAAAAAGGGGCAAAATATATATATACAATTGAATTGACTTTGATTATCTCATTAATTTTATGTCATGTATAGATGTCTTAAATTATATACAGGCTTTAAAATAATAATTTCAACCAATGAGTACAAAATAAAAATAAGAGAAATCCATATCAATCCACACTTGAGAAGTGAAAGGGAGAGAATCATTTGAAGACGAAAGGGAATGAGATTAAAATAGCTTTATTAAAATTTGATTTTTGGAACATTTTGATCAAGAATGAAAATAATTTCATCCATGATCTTGAAGCACTTAAGGTGACATTTTTTACTTAAACATAATATTCCAATGACAATTCCAAACCCAAATCCAAAACTCAACCCCACTCCCACTTCCCACCAAGCATCATCCCATTGTTCATCATCTACATCTTGAGTGTAAGTAGAATTTGGAGAAAGAGAAGAGGAACAATTTGTGTTGATCTGAAGTCCACAAAGATATGCATTGTTTGAAAATGATCTATGATTGAATGTAAGAAACTGACCCCCTATTGGTATTCTTCTAAATAAATTATTATAAGATACATTGAAATAACTCAAATATGTAAGAATTTGTAGCTCTCCAAGAATATCTCCAATAATATTGTTGTTTGAAATATCAACTGATTCCAATTTCACAAGATTTCCAAAAGAAGTAGGAATTGTTCCATTGAGATGATTTCTTGATAAATTGAGAAAATTTAGGCCAATGAGGTACCCAATGCCTTCTGGAATATTACTTGAGAAGTTGTTGCCAAAGAGATCAAGACATCGAACCATTGCCAAAGATTTTTCATACTCTAGAAGTTGGCCTTTGATAACTATTTCCATCTTGTCTACATAAGGCATTGAGCTAGAATTTGAATATTGAAGGACATCTGAGCTTTCTGTTTGATTTTTCATTGCTTCCAATTCACTCAAGCTACTTGGAATAGCTCCAGACAAATTGTTATTTGACAAAACCAAGACTTGAAGATGTTGTAGTTTTGTCAATTGCAATGGTATTTCACCTGTAAATCTATTTGAGCTATGTACTAAAATTTGCAGATCAAACAACTTATCTAACCAATTTGGGATTTCTCCTTCCATGTTATTATATCCCAAATCTAAAATTTGTAAAGATGTACACTTTTGAAGTGAAGATGGAATTGGCCCTTGTAGTTTATTACCTCCTAATTTTAATGTATGAAGACAAATCATGCTCTTGATTTCACCTTTGAACTGATTTTTTTCTAGATCCAACACCTTTAGTGTTGTCGAGCAATTACCAAAGCTTGCAAACAAATTACCTGTAAACTTGTTTTTTGACAAATTGATAACCTCTAAAGAAGGACCTTCACAAATAGAATGTGGAAAGACACCACTGATTCTATTATTTGCAAGTGAAAAATAGATGAGTTGGCTAGAGCTATAGTTGTTTACACTTCTTTGACTAATCCTCTCAAATTGATTCTTTGACATGTCAAGAAACCGCACATTAGGATGTGGCATGAGAATATTACCTTGCAAATTATTTCTATGTAAGTCCACATATTTAACACCAAATGCACTAAACTTTGAGGGCAATGCTCCTTCAAATTGACTGTATGAGAGATTGAGTATCTTCAAGACTGTGAGGTCTGACAACCATTCTGGAATATTTCCCCTCAATGAATTATTGTATAGGTCTATTTTGTTTATGCTATATTGAGTGGATATAAAGGATGGAAAACCACCATGCATATTACATGAAGTCAAACGCAAAGATTGGAGCTGAAATTTAGGGATCCAATAGGGATGGATATCTATTGTCAAGAAATTATTGGAAAGATCCAACATTTGCATTTTTGTCAAACCATCTAACTGAGAAAGTAAAAAAGTGCCACTGAGATAATTATCACTCTCTAGGGAAGATAGATTACAGATAGTAGATGGCAAACTCCCATTTAATTGGTTTGACACGAGGCAAAGTGAAAACAACTTTGATAGCCCACATAAAGAGCTCCATGGAATATTGCCTCTAAGCGAGTTATAAGAAAGATCCAACTCAGCCAATGACGACATATGTCCAATAGCAGGAGGGATAATGCCTCCAATTTTGTTATTTGAAAGAGACAATTCACTCAATGAAGACATATTCCCAATAGAGTTTGGAATCACTCCTCGCACATTTGAATTGTCAATAGAAAGGATGCTGAGTTGGGAAGCATGCTGCACAATGGAGGAGAGGTTTACTCTGAGATTGGAGTTCTTGTACAAGTCAAGGTTTCTCAGGTGGGGAAGAGCTAACACGGTGGAAGGGATGGAACCATGGAGACTGTAGTTGTCGAGGGAGAGTGTAACCAAAGATGTAAGGTTTGAAATCCAGATGGGAAATGGCTGGTGGGCGACATCACTATCAAAAAGGTAGAGATGGGAGAGGGAGGTGAGGTTGACAAGAGAAGAGAGAGTTGTACCTGACACCCCAGACATGGAAAGTACTGTGAGGTTGGTGAGGGACGCAACATTCTCGACCAGTGCACCCTCACCTCCACTTGATCTGACATTCACATCCTTGATGTGGAGCACCTCCAAGCCTCGCATATTTCGAATCCAGGAGCCCGATTGCCTCAACTCCAGATCAGGATTGTAAGATATGTCCAGATATTCCAAGGTAGACATGTTCCCAATCTCACTTGGAATCCGGCCAGTAAGACCACACTCATAGAAGCTCAGATGGGTCAATCTGGTGAGGCTCATGGGGAGATGCGAAGCGAATGGAAGAGGGGACAAGTCAATCCAGCTGAGGTCGAGGTACTCCAAATGGTGCAGCTGGAATAAGGCAGGGAATATCTGGCTGCTCGAATTCCTCGCTACTGCGGACAAGGTAGAATAAAAGTAATAAGTGCTAGGGCTAAGGTCGAGACGAGCCACGTGGCCTGAGACCCTGTGGCAGGCGATTCCGAGCCAGGAGCAGCAGTAGAGCCCCTTCCATGAGCTCAGCTGGTCATTTGAATCAGCCAGCTCTTGTTTGAGGCGGAGGAGAGCACTTCTTTCTTCTGGAGGGCATCCTCTCCATGAGATTGAGGTGGAGGAGGAACAACAGGTGCCCAACAAGAGTAGCACCAGCAGCAACAGAAACAAGTATTCCCCATCTTTTACTTGAGACCCTCTTAGTCTCGACTCTCGATAATAGTAATAATAAACCCACAACACGAGAAATTGGGGCTTCCTCTTCTGTCTATGAAATTGGCTGCAAATCGATGAGTATTTATAGCACAATAATAAACCTCATATCAAGACTTGTGAGCCTCTCATGCGAGAGTTTCTTGGATTCGAATTCACTTAACACATAAAAACAATTAATTACAATAAATAAAAATAATTAATCTAGGCTTTGGTATCAATACATAACCAATACATAATATAAATAAAATTAAATATATAATATCATATTATATATTTATAATTTTTATTATAATATATTTAAAAAAATATATATTACAAATGAAAATGCGTTCATGTAACGTTTTTTAATATATAATTAATATAAAAATAAAAATCTTAATCATACATAAAAATGATTTTTTAAAAAATTTTCAAATGATCCAAATATTTGACATATTAATGATGTATAATGCATTCTAAAATTTGGAAGCACAAATACTATACAATATTAGTCTACTATTTGTTTATTAATTGTGCAACAAATATCTATATAATGTCATTTTTATATACTTCCTTCTATTTTATATATCTTTAATTATTCTTTCAAATGAAAACCCTATTGAGTACCCTTGCACCTCCTTTTGGATGCAAGTCTACACTCTACACTCTATAACTGACTGCTTTTACAATTTGGATTTTTTTAGCTTTTGCTTAACTGAGGCTATTGGGCTCCATCCAATTACTCGTCGCTCAATAACATAGTGGAAACCAGATAACATATTGAGTACTACAGGTTTTATTTCGATTCAACACGATGAAGATTGTCTGTGCCATGCGTAACTCGATTATTTTATCATTGTTCCAAACAAAGTCTTCGCTGTGTATAAAATATCAAGACTCAAATTTTCAGAGTCTTTTTGACAATGTGCAGAAAAGTGATTGAGCAATAATTTTCTAAGACTGGAAAATTCGCAGAAGATATTAACAGTAAAGACCGCTTTCCAGTTTTCAATGTATCTATCAATTCCACAATGACGAGTGCGTGTCGGTGTGTCATGTTTAAATGGAATCTGTTTGTAGTGGCCGCTGTGTCATGTTTGGTGTGATTGTTGAGTGTAAATTCATCGTCCTTTTTCCAAGTGCGGTTTACTTCTTAAGATTCCAAGAGAACCCATTTCACACTAGCACCATTTTGTCAAATAGTAGAAATGTGCTAACTATCGCATATAAGAAGAAAAAGAAATAAATTTTATTTTTACAGCTCGAAATTTGACCATTTGTCTTTTTTTCAATGTTTTAAATAATATCTTAGATTTATTAAATTTAGAAATAATTAAATTTATAATTGAAAAATATAAATATTTGATATTAATAATAATAAATTATATTTCGTTCGAAAATAAAAAATTATTTTATTCAGTCAATAGTGGAGCTCTAAATGATTGGAAAAGAAATGGACCATCACTATTAGTGATTAAATATTTTAATTAAAGATTATTATTTTTTAAAGAATATTTTAAAATCATTTTATGAATATTTAACATTTTAAAATTTTAAACAAAAATTTTTTAATTCTTATTGCCTAAAATAATTTAGTCAAATAAATTCTTTTTATTCAATTAATTAAATTATTTTTAAAATATTAAAATATCTCTAAAGTTGGAAATGAACTAGTAGAGCCTCCCTTGCCACTTTGCATATGTATTTATACTCCATGGATATAATTTGAAGAATAGTAAAAGTAAATAGGTTTTATATTCATAATCTATTTTAGATTTTTATTTTATTTATTTTTTGGTTTATTCGAAAGCCCTGGTGAAGTTGAATGGCTCGCAAAGAGCCGACCAGTGATCAACTATTGAACCAATTATATATATATATATATATATATATATATATATATATATATATATATATATATATATATATATATATATATATATATATATATATATATATATATATATATTCATTTTTAAATTTAGAATGTTATATTCTATTAAATTATTTAGTGTAATATTATATTTATATGATTATATTAATTTTCATATTTTTATTTATTTTTATTTTTATTTTTTTAGTCTTTAGTAGTTGCTTTAGATTTATCAATGAAAATAATATCATCTCCATTTCAACAGTTGTAAATGGAGATAAGGGTTTTATGAAGACTTGTTGAATTGTTGACAATGACAACATGTGTATGATATGTATATTAAGGTACAACTATTGTTTGATTTAGAAGCATGCCTCATATGTTATGTTCAACAAGTTGAGGGGACTTTATTTTGTCTCTCTATGTAACAGCTCTCCAATATATGTAGATTCTCAATGTTTTAATTCTCTTGACAATGTTTTTGAGGAGAGGAAGAGGGTAGTCTTTTCTTTGTAATGTATGTTGTTCAATGTTTAAATATCGTTGCAACATATTCAGATGATATTTAAATGAAAATATATGTTTAAGAATATTAAAATTCTTGTGGAAACTCTAGTATTTTTGTAACATATGTAGTAGTGTTTTTGTAAATTGTTGTTTAGAATATTTTACCTGTGTAGTGTCAATGTGTCTCCATCTTTTATATCTATTGTATTCTAGTATAGCTTCCTTTTAGCACCATTGCAATGACACCCAACATTCCAACAATGTATTATTATGTGTTTTCAAGGAGAAGTTTTAATGTGGTGCTTGAGATGACCATTTATTGTTTGCAAACTTGATATCATTTTTAAATTATAGTTTCTTGAGTAATGATCATAACATAGTCGCAATCTCTAAGATTATATCAAATTTTAGAAGATATTTGGATATGTGTTACCTTTCAAAAATTTGAATATGATGTTTGGTAAGATTGATATTGATAATCATTTCTCCTTTGTGGTTAGTGAGGTTTACATGGAAGACATGCATTGTATTTTTCTCCCTTTATCTAGATGAGTTTTGTACATGGAAATAATATTCCCTTCGAAGATTTCTCCATTATTTTGAGAAATGAGATCTTCAATTGGAATTCTATTTGTATTTTCCTTTTTATGTCTATAAACACAATCAACTGTCTCATTGTAACATGTTGTCTATTTTGTATGGTTGTATTATGTGATATTAGGTGTGATAAAATTTAAGAAGGGAAAAAAGTTTATGAGAAGGATTATAAACAACATGAATGTGAATCCATTAGAGGATAGCTTTGTGAAATATTATGAATGAAGAGAGACATTGAGGTTAATGAAAGATTGATTCAGGTGTTAAATCTTCTCTATGTAGTAATTTTGTGAAGGTTGGTTTAAGGATTTGTATAAGAAGAAGAGTGGAGATTTCGATAATAAGAATAGGGGATCATATATTCACCTCATAAGTAGGATTAGTCATGAAGCAATAATAATAAGTAGTCTATAATGGACAATAGGTCATAGATATGAGATAGATGTGGTTCTAAAGATTCATCTAAGTAATTTGAATTTTCTATCAATGGACATCATAGGCATTGATGTTGATAATAGCATCACCAATTAGCATAGGTTAACTTTGTAATAGTAACACTAAGTGAGTTATTCATCTTTTAATAGATATGTCTTCATGTATTGGCAATAAGTGCTTGTTTCACCAATTTGCAGAATATTGCTATTAAAAAAAAGATTGGAAGTAGAAAAAGGAGTAGGTATCAGTTGTCCATGGGTATAATAAATATCACACTAAATTTTGGTATGGGAGTTTTTCATACATAAGAGTTGAATGTTAGAATGCAACAAGATATGATTTCTATAAATTTGTGCTTATGTTTTGGGAAGAAAAGAATCAAGTAGCTATCATTAAATGTTTGAATTTGAATGTTTGAATCTAGATATGACATTCTCATAAGAGATTTTTTTTTGGACTAATTGTAGGAAATGCAATAGAGAAAGTAAACTCTGAGAGGGAGGGGGTGAATCAGTCCTTCAAAACTTTAATCATGGATTCATTCACCACACATCAATCTCACAATTTTTATGAAAAACTAAAATAGCCAGCTAAACATATTCATCTATAATATGAAAGTAAATAACATTCAACGCATGTATGAAAAAAGATATGATTACCCAAAAACCCTCTAATGAGAAGGTAAAACTGGGGTGGAGATAACACCCACAAAATTCACTACTACAGTAATAAAGTATATCCAATGAAGGTTACAATGTTTGAGCCTGAAACATGATCTACCCTATGAAAGGTCTTCCTTGTTAAAGGCTTACAAGATTGTTAGATCTTGCCTTGTTAAAGAATTTCAATAGCTTGTTAGAACTGTGTTTGATTAAAGGACTATAACTTACAATAAAGTAAGTATCTTGTTAAAGGATAGCCTGTTAGGACTACTCTATTAAGAGATTTAACTAATTCACTTATTAGAATGTCTTAGCAATGATCCTATGATTAACACTCTTCTCCTCTATAACAAATCACCTCTTTGCATGTATCCTTGATCCTTTTGATCAAATGTATCTATTTTGTGCTCTAATTTATTTCCTCTATTT
Source organism: Cupressus sempervirens (assembly GCA_028749045.1). NCBI lineage: Eukaryota > Viridiplantae > Streptophyta > Pinopsida > Cupressales > Cupressaceae > Cupressus > Cupressus sempervirens. The sequence continues at coordinate 104,226,983 of CM053785.1, forward strand.
TCCTTTAACTAATTCTACAATGTATCTCAATTCACAATTTCTTACCCACCATGAATGCTATGTTTGCACATGAAAACTTTTCTCTTTTCTCCTTCCCTTATTCATAAAAAACTTTAGGGTTTGTCCTACTTAAGAAGACTTAGGTGACTTATGGTTAGGTATGAATAAAAATTGTGATTTACCCATATTGCCTCTTAATCCTTCTCTTTATTTGATTGGATGCATGTTCTGTATTGGGATCCTCAATAAAAATTCATTATTGTCATCTAGGATCACAAAAAAATGTCAAATTGGTTCCAAAATGGTCTACATAGTAGTTTGTGCCATTACAAACAATTATGTCAAAATTGTATTAATCGACACTTGAAGTCCCTGATGCTCAACATCAACTACAACTTCATTATTGTAACTCAGCCTTTGAATGAGTTAGCATCCATTGATCACTCGACATCTAAATGACTCGAGACTTACCATATATCTCTCACTCAACATATACTATCTGGCAACTTATGCTTGGCATGCATTACTTGTTCGTCATGAACTAAATTGTAAATGACTTAAGTGTATAGATACACATATGTCAAAACTAATCTAAGATTAATAATCTCTCTCTTTGACATGAGTGGCAAAAACACTTGGTCATGCATGAATGATCTTAACTTATGAGCATAACTCCTATGCTTACTATCTATGATCAACATATGTACAAAATTTCAAAATTTTGCAAAAATTGACTTACCAATCATACCTCAAAATCTTATAACTCCCCCTAAGTTGATTGTGTTGTTCCAAATATGAACCAATACTCTTGCTAAGTAAATATGCATATGTTGAACTATTTTGTACTATTTTTCTATCTTTGACTCCCCCTTTGGTTGGTCCCCCCAAAGTTGTATTCATTCATTCTTTAATGTCATTTCTTCTCTCTTAAAACTTATTACTCCCCCTTTTTGACACTGATGTCAAAGGGTTATATACGTAGATTGTTTCATTTCCAAAGATGCATCCCAATTATCACAAGCTCCCTCCAATGATTTGATTTGGATGGATAACTTAGTAGCAAGGTGAACTAAGCCTTCATGTGTAGAAAGATGGAGATCTTTCTTCATTAATGTTTCTACAAAGGCTAGTCCCTTATGTAATATGTCCATCTGTGGGGTCTGCATGGACTGGATGCTTATCAATGTGGCCTGAATATTTGCATCTTAAGCATGTAGGTTTGCCAACTAACCTTGGGAACTCATCAAATTCTTGAAGTGTCTTTGACTGTGAGTGGGAGAATTTGGTAGAGTAGTACCTATCATCTTCATATGTCCCTGTATATTTGCAATATAACACTACATTTCTTGTGTGAATAGAGTTGTATCACACAACTTGATGTAAAGCATGAAAATATTCTTTAGGACTTCCTTTACACTTTCAATCTTGGTTGCTAACTCAACTTGGCAAAGTGCAATAGCACTTGATATCTTTGCAGTGACTTTTCCTTGAAATTTGCTTTCAAACCATTCAATTAATTTTACATTGGAATTTAGGTCTACATTATTAATATGTTATACAATGTTTACTAACTACTCCATGATAGGATTGTCTTCTTGAGGTGTTGGTAGGATAAATGCATCAAGAAATATATCCTTGATTTCTTGCAATTCTTTCTTCTTCCTATGCTCTCTTTTGAGAAATTCTTGATGATTTTTCCTTGCAATTGCATCCTATATAGTATGGCCATTTTTTCAATAGTGATTGTTGCAAGGTCAAACTTTGGTAAAACAATCACTTCATCCAAGTTTACATCACTAAATGATGTAACCTCATCTACCTTAGAGGTACTAGGACTAGGCCTTGATGACTATAGTGGTGTATTTTCTACACTCGACCTATGAAGTGTTTGACTTGGAGGAGTATCTGTTACTGGCAAAGTAACTAGTGTTTGTATTTCTAATTGCTCCTTAGGCTTTATAGTCAACTCTGACTCTTCAATTCTCTCCTCTTCTTGTCTTTTAATTTTAATTGCAACTTGAACTTGTGCTATAGGTAGAGGAATATCTACCTGACCTATTTGAACATGGGTTCCATCCTTTGCTTTTGTAACAACTTTTGGTACTGAGATAGTATGCACCAATTTGTTGATATCTACCATTGTTGATTCTTTTCTTTAGTACACTATATTGCAGATTGTATCACAATAAATTGATGGGTTTTTTATATGTCTTGTGCTTCCACCTCCGCAAATTTCTTCTCTGCCTTCTTAAGTTCATCTACACTCACCAATATAGGATGACTACATAATTGTGCCTTAGTTGTGGTGTCTAGCAATGTCTTCTTCATTTCCTCCTCTATTATCGGATTGATGTTATGAGAAACAATATCCAAAAAATCCTTGATCTTTACTATATCTATCACATGTGGATTGGCACCCATGATCTATATATCCGGTATACTCTCTTTTATTTTCTACTCATCTTCAGTTGTTTCCTATGTATCTCCATTTGTCTTATTGTCTTCCACATGTGCATCTATCACAACATCAACTTTAGTAACCTCAATTACTTCTTGTTCACTTTTTTCATCACCTACCTCAATAGGTGTCTGCTCAATTACCATGGGTGTTGTCAGCCCATAAATTACCTTCTATATTTGGGTACTCTTTTTAACAACTTCTTCAATTTTATTCTGCAAAATATTAAATGCTTGATACTTTGGAGAAAATCTCCCTACATACTTCTTAATGGCCTTTGTTATCTCAAATTTATCTAAACCTAGCATCGCACTTGCAATTGTAATTTCTCTTGTATTTCTATCTCTTGTGAGACTATACTTCTACCTTTTCTCAACTCTATCATATAAGTTCTTTGGTAGAGAGTTAACAACCTTAATTGGAGTCATCTTAAATGTTGTCATCATGGCATATACTAACTCTTCTACCTTATCCATTTCTAGCTTCCAAGCTTATCAAATTCAATATGTGAAAATACACTCAAATCTACATTATTCTTTATATTTTCACATAAATTATCCAAATTAGAAGAAGGACAATGACTTACCACTTTAAATTGGTTGTTTTCATCATATTTTGTCCTCTCTTCACCTGATTCAACTGGAGAAATGTACTTTCTCCTTTGTCTCTTGTTAGACTCATCATCTTTTATAGCTTTCCTAGCCCTCTTTTCTTTTGGTTTTGTCACTTCTTGAGCTTTCTTAGCATTATTTCTTGTGTTGGTTTTGGTAGTTAGAACTATAGGCTTAGGTTTTACAACCTTCTTTGGTTCACTAACTTCCAAAGCTTTATCTTTCCTCTTCTTCTTCTATGTAGCTATACGTGTTATAAATTTGTTCATTACTCCCTTCGGGATTCATGACAAGGGATTAAATTCCTCCTATGTACTATAAGTTGACTGGTTGTATCGGGCATTGATAGATTAGTCTTTTGGTGCAATGGCAACTCCAAACTAACAAGTGGTATCAAAGCCTCGTCACAGGTTTGAATCCTTAGAGCCTCAAGTAACACTAAGGGGGAGATTGTTAGAAAAAAATTTAGTGCTCCCCTTCTAGATTCATGACAATGGCTTAACCACCTCCTATGTACTTTAAGTTGAGTGCTTGTATTAGGCATTCGTAGATCGATCTTTTGGTGCAATGAAAAACCCACTCTAATAATAGTTTCTTCATTGGCTTCTTCTCCCTTAGCACCTTCTTCAAGCTCAACTTCTTCTTCACCTTGATCTTCTCCTTGACCTTGGGTTATGGCTAGTGGTGATTGAGCAAGAACATCTTCTTCTTCATCATTTTCATAGTCTTCCTCTTCTTTATCTTCCTTTGCTCCTTTACCAAATTTTTCTTTAAGCTTCTTAACAATTTTTTTCTTCTTTCTTATTACTAATGTTATTTTCAAGTCCATAGTTATCTTTGATTTTTCAACATCATAATTACCAAAGGAAGTAGCCATATTATATACTTCTTTTGCAAGCAAAGCTATAATTGCTACAAATGCCTCATCCACATTAATCTCATATCCTAGAGGTCTTCACCATCTTACCCTTGGAATTGGAGCCTATATATATGTGAAATCACTATGAAATAGAAAGAAAACATCATTAAGATGTTTCTTAACTAGTGATACTAGAATCCTATGTCTTTGCTTCATTGACTTCTTAAAGTCCTCAAAGTAACTAGTCATAATAGACTCAAAATTCTCTCCCATCTGCTCAATGAATTTACCTATTTGTATTGCAATCGATCTATTTGTCTTCCATGAAAATTTACCAAAGGAAGGAAATGTGTTCTACACATAGAAAAATATACATACAAGTATTGATCCAAACTTGCATTGTGCACTCTTTGTTTTCCTTATGGCTCCTAATTTTTTTGATAATTGTTGCAACTGTAGCTTGGAAAGGTCATAAGAATGATCCTTCTTCACTATCTTCTAGCCTATGTCAACCATAATACAAGGTACACTATTCAACCTATTTTATTGAAGGAATTTGTGTGCAATAATCCTTATTGAAAAATAAATTAGGGGATCTATGTGGTATCAATTATTATTCCTCTCTTCTTCCACACTACCCCTTTATTTTTCTCATTAACCTCTTTTGTATCACTTCTCATGGTTTTGGGTTTGTGTAGAGTTGGATACCTTATTACCCTTTACACGATCTTCTTAGTAATATTGATAGGTCCATTTTCTAACCATATGGAATTGTCATGAATTTTTCTCAAAACAATCTTTATCCACTCTATCTTGAAAATGTTAGCGAAATCTAGGGCAAAAGTTAACCCTTTTCTTTCTACAATATTGTATTCCTCCTTTAGTATTTTGTTTACATATAATTTTCCATATAGGTTTTTGATTTCTAGTCTCGCATCTTGAATCATTAAGACTTGTGCTAGTATCATAGATAATGCACTAGATGAGTCTTATTTATAAGCAATATTATGAATTGCTTTGAAATTATGTTGTCTACTCTCATTGCTGATTAATTGAAAATTTAAAACTTCTTTTCCCTCTTTGATCTTAGTAGAAAAAGAACTAAATGCCATATATAATACCTAGTGTTTATATAAATTCAAACAATGTATTTGATGCAGGAGCATCTAGAGGTATAAGGGCAATCCTGTGTCACCCAAAAAAATGTACTTAGACTTAGTTTATGTTTCATGTCTTTACATTTTTGGATACCCATTTGGGTCAAATAAAGGTTCCAACTCTCACAGTTCTACTATCAGTGTGCTAGAAAATCTCGAAAAAATAGGAGCATACAATTTGGCCATCATTTTGGTGACCTAGAAGGTGTGAATTGGCTAGATGAATGTAATTGTGATTTAGAGCATTCTAGAAAAAGAATCAGGTCAAAAGGCCCCACGGTTTCAAAGTTATTGTAGTTTTTCGGGTTTTGGAGACCTCCTAAGAATGCTTCAAAGTTAGGTTAGGGGTATTAAATGACCTTGAAAAGGGCCAAAAAATGGGGGACAATCAAAGTTGGTCCATAGGGCTATAGAGCACTTCGAGAGCTTTCTGGAAATGTAAACGGTTCGTCAATCGGAGCTACAGTTCAAAAGTTATGCCTCCCGAAAGTTCAGTTACCGTTTCTAGATTCTTCTAGATTTGTGCCAACTTCTACCGCAGCTTTCGGAACCTTCTATTTGGTCAGTGGATGCCTACTAGCACTTTCTAGAATGTACTCCTAGTCCTTAATCCTCTAGGGTCTATTTAAGGATATTTCTGGCATTGTAAAAGGTAGTTCAGAGTGGAGTTTGAGAGGAGGTACTGAAAGGAGAAATTATGTCCAAATTTATGCTATTGTAAGTCCTTAGGGCATGTTTTGAAGTTTATTTTCTCTGTATTATTTGTAATAGCTTATTTTCTCAGTTAATACAATTTCCCTTTTCTCTTGTGTCCATTCTGTTCTTGGGTTGTGTCTCCATCAAGTGGTATCAGAGCCAGTTTTCCTGAGTGTGTAGACAGAGTGCTGACTGTGAGGCAGTTTGCACTAGGACTGTGTGTTTGTGGGATCGAGTTAGAAGATGCCTCCATGAAGAGAGTGTGGTGGAAGGGCTAGAGCTATTAATCTTGAGGAGGTTAGAGCTCTCCAAAGGCAGGTGCAGGCATTGCAAGAGGAGCTCCGTAGAGGAGCAAATGTTACCACAGTTGACGACAGTGAGGATGACAATGAAGAAGAAGTAATGGAACCAGAAGGGGAATTTGATGGTGAAGTTTTGAATCATGCAGAAGAAAGGCTTTTTAGGGCCATTACTAGGTTTGGGAAAAGACCTACAATTGAAGTGGGTGTATTTTCAGGAAATCTGAAACCAGATGAGTTGATCGATTGGATCAATGAACTGGAGGAATACTTTGAGTATGAGGATATAAGGGACCCAGATAGGGTTAAGTTTGCAAAGGCCAAACTCAAAGGCCATGCAAAAATTTGGTGGCAAGAGGTTCAATTGGAAAGAAACAGAAGAGGAAAGGAGAAGATCACAAGATGGGATCGCATGGTGGACAAATTGAAGAAGCAGTTCATTCCTGTGGATTACGAGCTTGATTTGTTTAAGAAGATGCATGGGTTAAAGCAAGAAAGAAGATCAGTCCAAGAATATATAGAGGAAATTTACCAACTCTTGATTAGAGCAGGGCATGTAGAAGCAAATAAGGAGAAGGTTGCTCATTATATCAGTGGGTTGCGACCTAGCATCCAGGAGGACTTAAGTCTGGTAAGAATGACCAGCATTAAAGAGGCATACCCGTTTGCACTACGAGTTGAAGAGAAACTAAATAAAAGGTTTGAAGGAAGACAAAGAGGGCGTGGTCAAGGAGGAAGGGGAAGTGGTAGGTCATCTGGAGGCCGCAATGAAATCCAAAAGAAAAATGAAGATGAGGGTACTAGTAGGAACCAGAGGAATGAGGGTTTCAACCGCTCTTGTAACCAAGACTTTGGAAATCAGAGAGGAAGAGGTAGAGGATGTGGACAAGGAAGAGGAGGCTTTCGTGGTACCTATTTCCATTGCAATGAAGAAGGTCATCATGCCTTTGAATGCCCTCAATGACAAGGAAGGACAGATAGGACAGCTGAGGGCCAAGCTAGGGTTGCTCATGTGGATGAGGATGCACAATCATCACATTCAGAGGATGCAGAAAGAGGAGAGACCTTGGTAGATGAAAGAGTCCTACTAAGTGGTGAGAATGAACCAAGACAATGAAGGAGTTTGTTCCGTACCAGATGCAAGTGTGAGGATAAATGTTGTGATGTGATCATTGATGGTGGTAGCACTGATAACTTGGTATCAGAAGAGATGGTCTCTAAGATGAAGCTCAAGAGGGAGAAACATCCCCAACCCTATCGGATTGCTTGGGTAAAAGATGATCATAAGGTCCTGGTAAGAAAACAATGTTTAGTAAAATTCAAAATTGGGAGTTACTATGATGAAGTTCTCTGTGATGTTATTTCGATGGATGTTTTCCATCTATTGTTGGGTAGACTATGGCAGTTTGATAGACATGCAGTACATGATGGACATGCAAACACATAATCTCTGACAAAGGATGGAGTTCGCCACAAATTGAAGCCCATGAAAAAGGAAGGTGAAAGGGTATGTAGCAGTGCTAGGATTTGTCTTGTTGATGAGAGGAATTTTTTAGATGGCATGAAACATCAGCATATGTGCTATGCTTTGATTCATAAGAAAGATAAAGAAGGTGGTAGTGAAATACCACTTGAAGTTTCTGATTTACTAGGGGAGTTTGGAGATATTATCTCTGATAATGTTGCAGATGGATTGCCACCAGTAAGGAAAATCAGTCATCAAATGGATCTGATTCCAGCAGCTAGTTTGCCTAACAAGGCTGCTCACAGGATGACTCCTACTGAAACAAAGGAGCTATATAGAGAGTTTCAGGAGCTATTGAGGAAGGGCTTGATTCAAGAGAGCCTAAGTCCATGTGCAGTACCTGTAGTACTTGCACCAAAGAAGGATGGAGAGTGGAGGATGTGTACAAATTCTCGAGCTATAAATAGGATCACCATCAAGTACCGGTTTCATTTGCCAAGGATCGATGATATTATGGACTACTTGAGTGGAGCTCAGTACTTCACAAAGATAGATCTGAAGAGTGGTTATCACTAGATACGGATTTGAGAAGGAGTTGAGTGGAAAACAACCTTCAAGACCAAGGAGGCTCTTTATGAGTGGTTAGTCATGCCCTTTGGATTGATGAACACCCCAAGCACCTTCATGCGGCTCATGAATGAGGTACTTAAGAAGTTCTTGGGAAAATTTATTATTGTCTATTTGGATGATATTTTAATTTTTAGCAAGACTTTGGAAGAACATTTATTGCATATTCATAGTGTCCTTGAAAGGCTAAGGGAAGAGAAACTGTTAATTAATCTAAAGAAGTGTAACTTTGCAAAAAGGGAGTTAGTCTATTTGGGGTTTGTTATATCACCTGAAGGACTCAAAATGGATCCGGAGAAGGTAAAGTCCATCTTGGAATGGCCTACTCCAAGGTCTGCTACTGAGGTAAGATCATTTCATGGTCTAGTTAGTTTTTACAAGAAGTTTATTAAGAATTTCAGTGGCATATGTGCACCCCTAATTGATACAATAAGAGGGGATAGAAAAGAGTTCAAATGGACTGTAGCAGCTACGAGAAGTTTTGAATTGCTGAAGAAGAAGGTGACAGAACAGCCTATGTTGGCACTTCCAAATTTTAGAAAGGTTTTCTAGGTGGATTGTGATGCTAGTGGCAGCGCTATTGGGGTTGTATTAAGCCAAGAAGGTAAGCCTATTGCATATTTTAGTGAAAAATTGAATGATGCAAAGAAGAAGTATTTTGTTTATGATCAAGAGTTCTATGCAATACTTCAGGCCTTAAAGAAATGGAGGCATTATTTATTGCCAAAAGAATTTGTTTTTTATACTGATCATCAGGCATTACAGTACCTAAATAGCCAAGGTAAATTGAATTAGAGGCATATGAAGTGGGTAGAGTTCTTACAGAGCTATACATTTGTGTTGAAGCATAGAAGTGGAAAATCTAACAGGGTTGCAGATGCACTAAGTAGGACATAGTTGTTGCTTACAGTAATGCAGGTTGAAGTAGTTGGGTTTGATGAACTCAAGAATTTGTACCCCGAGGATCCTGATTTTGCTGAAGCATAGAAAGATTGTAAAGAACCTATTTTTGTAGATAGAACCAAGTGGTTAGACTATTTGATTCAGGATGGCATGTTGTTCAAAGGTAGTCAATTATGCATTCCAAGGAGTTCCATGAGGGAAAATCTAATTAAGGAGAAACACAGTGGAGGGATGGCAGGACATTTTGGTCAAGATAAGACCATTGCAATTCTTAGAGAACATTATTTTTGGCCTCAAATTTCATAGGATGTGAAGAAGTTTGTACAGAGTTTCCAGATTTGTCAAGTTGCCAAGGGGTTTAGTCACAATACTGGCCTATATCAGCCATTGCCTATTCCATCAAGGCCATGGGAGGACATAAGTATGGATTTTGTTCTTGGATTACCAAGGACACAAAGGGGTAATGACTCAGTATTCGTGGTGGTTGATAGGTTCTCCAAAATGACACATTTCATTCCGTGCCACAAAACTCATGATGCTGTCCATATTGCAGACTTGTTTTTCAAAGAGGTGGTAAGAGTACATGGTCTTCCAAGGAGTATAGTTTCTAATAGAGATACTAAATTTGTGGGGTATTTCTAGAGGACATTGTGGAAGAAGTTGAGAACATACCTAAAATTTAGTTCCACGCATCACCCACAAACTAATGGCCAAATAGAAATGGTAAACAGAAGTTTGGGCAATTTGCTGAGATGTTTAGTTGGAGATAAGCCCAAAGGATGGGATTTGATTCTACCACAAGCAGAGTTTTCTTACAATAACTCTATAAATAGGAGTACTGGAAAATCACCATTCCAAATTGTATATGGGAATAGACCAAGAACTGCACCAGAATTGAGGAAGATAGAGCAAGGGGAGAGGACAAGTGTTGAAGCAAAAGAATTTGCTAAACATATCAAGCATCTACATGAGGAGGTTCAAGCACACATTACCAAGATGAATCAAGAATATAAAGCTAGGGCTGATCAAAGGAGAAGACATAAGGAATTCCAAGTAGGGGATCTAGTCATGGTGCACTTACAAAAAGAAAGATTTCCAGCCGGTACTTACAACAAGCTGAAAATGAAGAAATTTGGCCCCTACAAAATTTTGAAGAAACATGACTCAGAAAATGCATATGAGGTGGAGCTACCAGATGGTATTCACATTTCTCCCATTTTCAACATTGTAGATTTAATAGAGTATCATGATGATGGTGCAGATGAGGAGCTGGTGTTAGAGCCATGTCCAATTCCTGCTTCTAAGAAGGAGGAGATAGAAGACATTCTAGATCATCGTGTGGGTAGGAGTACCAGAAACAGGCAGTATGAAGAGTATTTGGTCAAATGGAAAGGACAGTTGATCGAGGACTCAACTTGGATTTCAGTAGCTGAGGTTTCCCATTTGGGATTTCCTCTACCATCCATAAAGTGACAAGGTCACTTTTCAATCTACCCTGGTGTCTGATGTAGGAGCATCCAGAGGTATAAGGGCAATCCTGTGTCACCCAAAAAAATGTACTTAGACTTAGTTTCTATTTCATGTCTTTACATTTTTGGGTACCCATTTGGGTCAAATAAAGGTTCCAACTCTCACAGTTCAACAATCAGTGTGCTAGAAAATCTTGAAAAAATAGGAGCATGTAATTTGGCCATCATTTTGGTGACCTAGAAGGTGTGAATTGGCTAGATGAATGTAATTGTGATTTAGAGCATTCCAGAAAAAGAATTAGGTCAAAAGGCCCCACGGTTTGAAAGTTATTGCAATTTTTTGAGTTTTGGAGACCTCCTAAGAATGCTTCAAAGTCAGGTTAGGGGCATTAAATGACCTCGAAAAGGGCCAAAAAATGGGGGACAAGAAAAGCTATTCCATAGGGCTATAGAGTGCTTCGAGAGCTTTTCAGAAATGTAAACAGTTTGTAAATCAGAGCTATGGTTCAAAAGTTATGCCTCTCGAAAGTTCAGTTACCATTTCTAGATTCTTCTAGATTTGTGCCAACTTCTACCGCAACTTCCAAAACCTTCTATTTGGTCGGTGGATGCCTACTAGCACTTTCTAAAATGTACTCCTAGTCCTTAATCCTCTGGGGTCTATTTAAGGAGATTTTTGGCATTGTAAAAGGCAGTTCGGAGTGGAGTTTGAGAGGAGGTACTGAAAGGAGAAATTATCTCCAGATTTATGCTATTGTAAGCCCTTAGGGCATGTTTTGAAGTTTATTTTCTCTGTAGTATTTGTAATAGCTTATTTTCTTAGTTAATACAATTTCCCTTTTCTGTTGTGTCCATTATGTTCTTGGGTTGTGTCTCCATCAGTATCTCAGCACATGATAAATACCTTCACAAATATGATGAATAGTGTTGAATAGTGGTTGTATTCACTCTGAAAACACTTAAAATGGTCTCTTTAATTCTCCTTTAGCTCTTTGTGCTCTCTCCAAATTTGAATGATTTCAAATGAATCAAAAAAAATTCAACTCAATTAGCTTCCATATAGTTTTCTTTATGCTTGGCAACCACTACAAGCTCAGTCAACACTATCACTTAGGATAGCACGACATTAACTAGAATTCACTCAGCAACATAAGTGAAGATTTTCATGCTTGGTAGTAACATGAAAATTGACAAAACTTAAAGATTTCTTTGAGATTCTAAACAACACTTTGCATCTTTCTTCATGCAAATATAATCTTTTTAGAACTAAATTCTTGGAATTGATGTATAGTATATCTTTTAAAAATTATTCCTACACATACCTCTTCATTTTCTAGTCGGGGATGGTGTAAACACTTGATTATATTGGATGAAGTGATCTCATCTATACTTGATGTACTACAATCTTCCTTTTTCTTCCATGTTTTTTTCATTTGTATTTTGACTTCTTGAACATCTGGCTTTCCTTTTCCTTTGTTGAACTCATTGCTTGGTGCCTTTTACTTAGTTGGTGATGCAGGCAAGGGATGAATAACTAGGGCTAAAGGCTCACCTAGCTATCCAAACCACCCTACAAGAGTTAACACAATGGAAGCAAACACAAGGAACAACAACCAAAGGAGGAAGAAGAGTGAAATGCTTTTATTGATTCGTCAAAATATTTTAATACATGCCTAGTTGTAAGGCCTTCTAAGTTATAGCCAATTACAAATACATTCACATTCTAAGATCCAACTGTAAATTCACACTTTCAGTTCTTCTCTCCAATCCTTTTCCCAAAAACTTGCCTAAAAATAAGCCTAAACACTCTATATATACTTTCCAAAATAGCTTATAGATTATTCTAAAATATTACATAAGAGGAAGGCCAACCAAAAAATGGTTTGGACACATCACAAGAAAGTTTTTTAACATAAATTTTGCAATCAAAATAAATCCTGCAAGTCAGCTCATAGAAATCACATCCAAATGTTGACACTCAGCATACACTGGGTAACTCGATACATGAAGAGTCACTTAGAATACACTGGGTAACTTGGCACATGAAGGAATTTTTATAGCAACTTGACACATTTAGGAATTTCTAGGCACATGAAGGATTTGCTAGCCACATGAAGGGATTGCTACAGTAACTAGGAACATGAATTAATTGCTAGGCACATGAAGGAATTGCTATAGTAACTAGGCACATGAAGGAATTCCTATAGTAACTAGGCACATGAAGGAATTTCTAGGCACCAACTTGCAAAATGAACAAAAATGAGCTGGATAACAAGGAACCTAGGATGCTCCTGCATCAGACTACCAAGGTTGAAAGAAATGATTCTCTTGAATCATTGAGATCCCATAACCTAAGTTGAATCCAACTCAAATTGAGAAATCCATGAAGCATCTTTAATAGGTCTATTCTTCCACTTCACTAAATATTCATAGTAATCTTTTTCTCTTGTGCTCTTGGCAACTCTTTGATCCAATATCTATTCAACTTCTCCAATCTACTTCTTAGGATAATCATCTGATACAACAACTTCATCCTCTAACTCATGATACTTATACAAATCAGAAATGTTGAATATAGGAGATATATCCATATCATTAGGTAACTCAACTTTATAAGCATTACTACTATCAAAATTCTTCAAGATCTTACAAGGTCCAAATTTCTTAATCTTCAACTTATTGTATGTTCCAACTAGGAATCTTCCTTTCTTTAGATGAACCATCACCTCATCACCAACTTAAAAATCATGGTGTCTTCTAGACTGATTAGCATTCTCCTTATACTTATGATTACTTTTTTCCAACCTCAACTTCACTTCCTTATGCAAAGACTCCATAAAATCAGAAAATTCTTCATCTATATTACTTCTCTATTCTTCACCCACAACATCTCTAAAATCTGATATACCTCTAGGATGTATTCCAATAACAATCTCAAAAGGTGTCTTCCCTATAATCCTATTCACAAAATTATTATATGAAAATTTAGCTTGTGCCAAAATCATCTCCCAATTACTTGGCTTATTCCCATCTAAACATCTTAGCAAATTACCCAAGCTTCTATTCACAACCTCTATCTATCCATCTATTCTTTGATGGAATGTAGAAGTAAACTTCAATTCAATACCCATCTTCTTCCACAAAGTCTTCCAAAAATAACCACCAAACCTACTATCTATGTTAGAAATAATGCTTCTAGGTAATCCATGCAATCTCACAATCTCTTTAAAGAAAATTTCAGCAACATTCTCAAAATTTGATGTCTTCTTACATGGTATGAAATGATCCATCTTAGAAAATATATCCACCACAACAAATATAGAAACATACACCTTCACTATCTTATTGATAGAAGGAAAAGGATATCATTGAGGAACTATTGAATTCCAAATTTTAGTTCCATGTCAGTAACACTATTGGTCTTCATGCCTCTTGTATCCCACTCAACAAGAATTTTTCTTTCTAGTTCTACCTGACTTAGGTTTTTGGTAGTCTTTTCCTTCTTTAACATTGTCAGCCCTATGATTTGATGAATCATTTTCTTTGTTATTTGATAGTAAGTTCTACTCTCTTTGTGATAGAAAAAAAAGGAGATGATGTGGAAGAATATGATGCAGAAGATGAGAAATAAGAAATAAAATCTAAAGAAGAAGAGTCAATTAGGAAGAAGGGTAAGTTTATCATAACCAAACCTACAAAGTCATCTACTACAGTATTCACAAAGAGCATCCAGATCTAGAATGAAATTTAAATTAGGTGAAGAATATGTAGGGGATATTATTTTCAAAAGACCTCCACTACATTTTAGGACAAATTAAAGAAGATTGATGTAGGAGATGGCATGTAAGACTTCAAATCTCTTAGATATGAGACCTGGAATGAAGATGAGAAGAAGCAAGTTGAAGACATGATGATGTCAAAATTAGGAAAGTGGAAATAATCACTTGATCAACTTGTACAAAAAATTCCCAATGAGCTTATGGAAAGAATCAAGCCTAGATAGGAAAATTCTAGGAAAATTGCAAAATATATATTTGAATAGACTTTGAGGTAGCTCATTTTGAGTCTTGGTGATAAAGAGGTAAAAGAATCCATGAAGAAAAATGAAGAAAAACTCACTATAAAATTCAATAATTGCATGATATTAGTTAATGATATTGAACAGGTGGTGAAGAAAGCTACAACTACATGGAAGAATATCTACAAACTTCATCAATAGAGAATTTTTGTCATTCATGTTAGTGACATAGATGATGAAGATGACACGAAAAAAAATGACAATAATGAAGAAGAAGATGTAAAAATAGTTGATGTAAATGTAGTGATCTGTAAATGGATCTAGGCTAATTGTGGTATTAAATGTTTAAATAAAATCAAATTAGCAGAAGTCTTAATACAATTATACATAAATGAAATTAAGCATCAAAAACTTCAGTTGAAATAAAACAGAATTCAGAGAGAGAAGAAAATATAAAGTGCAAACAAAGTTTGATTTTGGAGTTCATCACAATGTGACTACATCTCCAGGTCTGCTCCAATAGAGTAAGACCAATCCGATTAATCTCCAGTAAAAGAGTGTACAATGATTTACAAAATCACCCATATCCACACAATGCCACTTTTTGAAGTATAGGAATAAAAAATAAAATTTCCAAAATGGCCTCCTCTCATCTCACCAAAAATTCCTTCCTAAATGATTAGACACAACATCTAGCCAAAATTATCCTCTAAAAGGACCCCTAAAAATTATGAGTGAAAAATACTCTCACCATCTCCTCCTTTTATACATGAAATTTGCCTTATTTGGTTAATAACCAAATAACAAAATGACACCCAAATTCCCCCATCAAAATAACAAATAAGCCTTAATTAAATAAGGCTTGGCGGCTTCTAAAGGATGATGTAAAACATGCGACACTCGTATTATAGTGAAGCAAAAATTTTGTAACCTAGTAGTTCTGGGTTCAACTCCTGGCCACCCATTTTAAAACAACCTGACCATTGTTTCAGGAACAAAACCAACCGCATGCTATATTTAGCCAAGTGCACCATCAGTGGTCTAAAAGTAGTGCGACCGTTTAAGAGGAGAAAGGTTAATGGGTCAAATCCCCAAACAAAATTTTGTTAAAAACACAAACAAAGCAAGGAAAGTTGAATCTGCCAATAGAGATGGAGGTGCCATGTGGCATGCCGAGGAGGTGCCATGTGGCAAAACCCTATTCATCATAATTTTCCAACTAAATTACTGATGTGGATGCCAACGTGTTTGATAATTGTACACATATGCAACGTGTCAATTTTTGACTAGTCCACTTCATTTTTTGCCACCTCGATATTCTGACATCATCATCTATTACATTTTGCCTCCAAAATTGATACATTCATAACTTCTTTATACGAGCTCCATTTTTGACAAAACAAACGTTGTTGGAAAGCTTGTGACGAGATCTTTAATTTGAAATCCATTGTTGACCACTTTTAAGTTAGTCAAAATTTCACCTTTTTGATGGTCTTTTTACTAGGTTTGACCAAAATTTGATTGGTCATAACTTGAGCATATGGACTCCATTTTTGTTTGTTGAAGTTGCATTGGAATCAGGATGCCGAGATCTTTCTAATGGTGCAAATATTGGAAAGAAATGAGACACTTCAATTTTCACTAAAAATATCCACTTGATCAAGCCTCCCTACTGAAGACCTTTTGGACCTCCAAAAGTGACATCTACTTTGACAATAAGTGAGGACTTTGCCTCCCCAATTGTCCCATATCATCTTTACATCTAAATACCTAGCTCACAAGCACAATGAAGACTGCAAAAAAATTGTTGATCATAAACATTATTCTATCACTTCCATAGGCATCTACATCAACTGTCATAGCCATTAATCAACAAACATTGACTAGCATCAAGCTGAACAATAATGTTGAAATGAAAGAGAATAAATCAACAACATATCGATCCTTCACAACAGGAATATTTTTACCCAAGGAACCATCAATGCTTTCAATCATCATTCCCTCATGTAGTACTATGGGTGCATCCTCCAACATCTAACCCTGGTTAGCTACTCCAAGTTCAAGTGTAGAACCACTTGTACTGACAGACATAAGAGTCAACTCTTTACTTGCATTAATTACCCTCTTTAACTTCCATGTGTTTGCAAAAGAATGATCAGTCTTAATCCTATGAGAATGTACAATGTATTGAATTTCATTTGTAAACAAGTGATAATGATTCTTCTCCCTGTAGAAAATTTCTTTTCTATCATAAAGATAAGGGCTACCAAGCACTATCCCACAAATATCTAGTGGAACCACATCAAACTATACTTCATCCACAAACTTACTAGTGATTGCAAATCTTAAGGTGCATTGTCTTGTTACTTGCAACTTATCATTTTCAAAAATCCAATCTAGTGGATAAGGTTTGTTATGTAATGTAGTTTTCAATCCCAAGTTTCTTATAATACTTTCTGAGATCAAGTTTACTTGAGAACTACTATCTATGAATGCATCAATTTTTGTGTTCTTAGCAACAACCCTTAAATGAAATAACTCATTCCTTTTCTTATCTTCAGGGAAATCATTAACTGTAGATGAAGAAGCACAACTATGAACAAAAACACTAGAAATAGGAGATTTACCTTTTAAACCCATAGCTGTTATCTTAGTCTCATCATCTGAATCTAAACCAAGATCCATGACAACATTTGCGGCTTTCTCCTTACCTTTCTATTTCTGATCATGTTTTTGTACCCACTTAGGCTTCGATTCAGGATGCAGCTTCCAACACTGTTCTTCATCATGACGCTTCCTATTATAATGAGTGCAAGAAAGTTTCTCATCCTTCTTGATTGTAGTTTCCTTCTTTCCTTTCTCTATCTCTGCATTCTTAGAAGATTTCTTTACATCTTTATCAAACTTATCAATAAAAGATCCTTTACCCCTTGACTTTAAGTGTGTAGCTTGAAAAAACACTTCATCCAAATTACAAGGGTTCAAAACCAAAATAGAATGCCTAAGGTAGGAATGCAAACCTCCTATGTACTTCGGCAAAGTATCCTGGTGTACAAAGGAACATTCAAAGTAATAGCCCTTTTCCTAAATTCATGGGTGTACTCTTGGATAGTTTGGCCTTTCCCTTTCCTAAACATTTGCCAGTCCATCATTAACTATTGCATATGTCCTAGGGGATAAAACTTCTTCTTAAGAGCATTAACAAACTCTACCCAAGTTAAACTGACTCTACCATGCTGTGAAACTTCTACCTTAGTCTTACTCTCCCACTAGGTTAAAGTTGTACCTCCTAACCAAAGAGTAGCTAATTGGATCCTATCAACATCATCTAATAGGTTATGGACTCTATAGTAGACTTCTACTTGCTGAATCCAATCATCCAATTTTTTAGCATTAAGTTCACCACAATACTTAGGCAAGTCAAATTTTACATCCAGTTTGATCTTAGGCTTATACCCACTCTTGAAAGGGTTAAAAGAATAGAATGAGGAGAAGATGGAGGAGAAGGAGAAGAGGGAGGAGAAGGAGAAGAGGGTGGATCTGGTTGCTTATAACCATCTCCATGATGTTTCCCTTTCTTGTCTTCATGATCGTCTTGCTTCAACAAACCTCCTTCATGTTCCTTTCATTCTTTTCTTTCTTGAAAAAGTATGTCCACCTTAGCTTTCATCTCAAGGAATTCTCTTTGAAATTCCTACTCACTGATCTCATTAGGAACCTCCATTCTATAAATAGACATCTTTGGAAAAGTTCTTCACTTCCTAATCTTAGGATTAAATTCTTCAAGCTTGCCTTCACCCTTCTCAATCCTGGATCTTGTTCACATTCAAGAAAACAACTACAATAATAGTCAACTGGGCTCTAATACTGCTTGATCGGTAAATGGATCTAGAGTAATTGTGGTATTGAATGCTTAAATAAAATCAAATTAGCAGAAGTCTAAATACATTTATACATAAATGAAATTAAGCATTAAAAACTTCAAAATAGAATTGAGAGAGAGAAGAAGATATAAAGTTCAAACAAAGTTTAATTTCGAAGTTTGTCATAATGTGACTACGTCTCTGGGTCTGCTCCAATAGAGTAAGACCAATCCAATTAATCTCCAGTAAGAGAGTGTACAATGATTTACAAAATCACCCATATCAACACAATGCCACTTTTCGAGGTGCAAGAATAAAGAATAAAATTTCCAAAATAGCCTCCTCTCATCTCACCAAAAATTCCTTCCTAAATGCTTAGACACAACACCTAACCAAAATTCTACTCCAAAAGGACCCATGAAAATTATGAGTGAAAAATACTCTCACCATCTCCTCCTTTTATACATGAAATTTGTCTTATTTGGTTAATAATCAAATAACAATTTAATCTTCCAAAAATAACCAAATAACAAAATGACACCTGAATTCCCCCATCAAAATAAAAAATAAGCCTTAATTAAATAAGGCTTGGTGGCTTCTAAAGGATAATGTAAAACATGTGCCACTTGTATTATAGTGAAGCAACAATTTTGTAACCCGGTGGTTCTGGGTTCAACTCCCGACCGCCCATTTTAAAACAACTTCACCACTGTTTTAGAAACAAAACCAATCGCATGCTATATTTAGCCAAATTGAGCAAGCTGTTGCAACCAATTCTCAAACACAACAACAAGTTCCAAAATGTGAGGTTAATGGGTCAAATCCCCAAATAAAATTTTGTTAAAAAAATGAACAAAGAAAGTAAAATTGAATCTACCGATAGAGATGGAGGTGCCATGTGGCAAAACCCTATTCGTCAAAATTTTCCAACTAAATTGCCAATGTGGCTACCAATGTGTTCGATGACTATACATATATGCAACATGTTAGTTTCTAATTGGTCCACTTCATTTTTGGTCACCTTGGTATGCTGACATCATCATCTATTACATTTTGCCTCCAAAATTCAAATGGCCATAACTTCTTTATATGAGCTCCATTTTTGACGAAACGAACACTGTTGGAAAGCTTGTGATGATATCTTTAATTTTAAATCCATTTTTGACCACTTGTAAGTTAGAAAAAATTTCACCTTTTTAATGGTCTTTGTAATAGGTTTGA
The DNA here is from genome assembly GCA_028749045.1 of Cupressus sempervirens. NCBI lineage: Eukaryota > Viridiplantae > Streptophyta > Pinopsida > Cupressales > Cupressaceae > Cupressus > Cupressus sempervirens. The sequence continues at coordinate 104,246,629 of CM053785.1, forward strand.
CTAAACTTTGATTGGTCATAACTTGAGCATAGGGACTCCATTTTTGTCCATTCAAGTTGCATTGGAATTAGGATGCTGAGATCTTTTTGATGGTGCAAATTTTGGAGAGAAATAAGACACTTCAATTTTCATTGAAAATATCCACCAGATCATCTAGATGATGAGGGGAAAGAATAGGAAGCTACTGACGATAATCTCCCTAAGATTTAGAGTATTGAGGAAACCAACCCAGAGAAGATTATAGTAGTAGTTATGTCCTCATGTCCTCACTTCTTAAGGAAAGCTTTAATTCCATTGAGCTTAGTGAAAGCTTCTACTAAGTTGGTTGTGGCAACCACTGGAACACCATTACACCCAACCAATCTTTGCACCTATTCAGCTAGTACTCACTAACTGAAGTGATTAACACTTCATCTACTGAGCAACTAGTACTTCCTCCATCATTAGATTTGGATACAAAACAACTAGGTATTTTACTATTAGTGCTATATCTACTCTTGTTTCCATCCCTTCTATTTCTACTATTGTTACAATTCCAAATATGCACCTAGTTAGTACAATCACAATTGAGAGCAAGACTCAATCGAGTACTAAAGTTCCAAGCAAGGATAAAGGCAAAGAAGAAGACATTTATCTTGATGAGGATATAATTATCTAAAATTGTGATATCTCTACTCTAAATCCTAGTCAAATTAACATCATTGGTGAACTATTGCAAAAGAAAGCGAGGAAGCAAATTTCTTAGAGAAGAGAAATGAAGAGAAAATCAAGTTCTTGAAGATGTAAAGATCATATGTGTAGATGCACTACGTACCGAGGTTGATAGGACACAACTTATTTTGGTTCATTTAGCAAAAGTTGCTTAGAAATTCAATGAAGATCTAAGTGCTCAAGAAAAGTTGTTACAAAGAGTAGAGAGGAAATTTGAAAACAAAGTATTGGAGCAAGTTGCACTAAACATTACTTGTCTACTATTCTCAATTCATAAGAAACCTTTAAAAATAATGTTACTTCATTATTTAGCAAGTTATGTGATAAATTTATCTTCACTAAGGAAACCAAAGATAATCTATGTAAGATAGATAAAGACTTGAAGGCAAATGCACACCATTTGTCACTTGATTTGAGCTACAGTTCTGCTCACTACTCAAAAATTAGATTTTTGACTAATATGCAAGCAAACTTATTAAGGGAAGAAGCTAGAATCAAGGACACACTTATAGACGTCCAAGGCATGATTCTCTTGAACATGGATGCATTGCAAAAACACATTGCACATACCAAAACTCTCATCCATGATAATAAATTCTCCATAGTTGACCACATGATGGAGTTATTAGCATAAGTATAGATTGCATTACACATGAGAAAGGTGTTGCAAGAAAATTGAGACAAGAGAATTGTATGGATTTTAAAAGTATATTTTGACTTCTTGTCACATTTTGACATTACCATGTACCATACACTTTTGGAATTTATTTCAAAAAGGGGGTGAAGAAGAAGAAGAGATAAGATAAAAGGGGGCAAAGAAAAATAAGAGATGAAATAAAAAGAGAAGATGTGACATAAAGATATGAGATATATAGTAATGTAAATTATAATATGTATATATGTATGGGGGAGCAACATAACATTTATGTACATTTAATTAGAAAACATATCTTACAAAAGCAATTTTGAAAATCTCAAAAATAGAATACGTCACCAAGTTGAAGACACGGGATGGAGACTAAAGATTTTTTTGAACTTGAAATTTGGAGAATTTAGTTTTTGATTGATAAATGTTTTTGTCACTTGAAGGATATTATTGACATTATGGTCAAGTTTTTTTATTAGTGACTGACACTTAGTCAAATGGTTAGCAGCTACTGAGCGTATCTTGTAGTTTATAGTGTTAACCAAGATAATTCAAGTCCTATCGAGTTCTATAGTAGCTATTGAGTTCCAGAATCAATATTTAGTTCCCACCAAGAAGTATATACTAAGTTAATGAGTAGTAGTGGAAACTAAGCTTCATAGTATTTACTGAGTTGCATAGTGCAAACTATGGTCTGCAGTGTTTACTGAGTTTGCAGCATCAGAGATGTGAACCAAGTGTTGACCAATCTAGGAAGTGTCAACCAAGTGATTTAGTTTATACCAAGCTCATAGTGTTAGTGTTGACCAATTCTTTCAAATCCAACTAAGTGATTTAGTTTATATGTCAAGCTTCATAGTATTCATTGAGTCACTATCATTGACTAGGTTTAGACTACTTGGAAGTGATTAGTATGTATTGAGATTCTATGTTACTAAGTGCATGATGAAGCTGAGTCTTGATAATGGTTACCAAGTACCAAAACATCACCAACTTTATCTTCAGAACCCAAGTACCAGTAGTTGAGCCAACTTTATGTATTTTGGTGAAAGTTGTATTGTAGATGACTTTGATGAATTGTAATTTGGATTGTATATATGTAATGTATTATATCACATCCAAATAAGAGAGATAGAAAAATATATAATACAAATATAATAAGAGAAGAAGTATGAATTAATAAGGCTACATGTAGTATAAGGAGTAGAAAAGATTTATCTATCACAACAAGGTGATCATTACACTTCAAAGGTAACTCAACCACCAAATCAAAGTTATAGATTAGAGAATAGCCACTGGTTCATCCTAATAGGTGTATCAATTAAATCCTTTTACAATTTATAAGGTAGACTTAACAGTCTTTTAAAAATCTCTTTACTGAGTGCATACTTCATTGTATGTTTTGTAAATTCTTTACCAAGGTGGACCTAGTAGTCCTTATTGCTCTTAATGGGGAAGATCATCAGAAGTGATCAATTGTAAGCCTTAACTAGCTAACTTTATACTACAACAATAAAGCTTGTGGGTATCATCCCCACCCTAGTTTTACTTTCTATTTGGAAGGTTTTTGGCTCACCATATCTTGTGCCCAAGTGTTATGAATATTTGAATTCTTTTAGCTTGTCATTCATGCAATTAGATCAAATCCTGATTCACCCTTCCCCTGTTAGTAACCTAGTCTATCCTATATTTCCAATAATTGGTATCAGATCTTTGTGGTTCTCAAAAAAGAAGTTTTACAACTTGAGAAAGGATTAGAAGAAATGGAGGTATTTAGGTTGGATAAGGCTATGGGAAATGAAAATTTGAATTGGGAATTGGCTATTGGGAAACTAAGGAAAGAGAACGAACAACTCTCTCAATATTTGAATAGAAGAAAAGATCTTGTAGTACAAATAAATGACAAATTCTACACTGAAGAAATAATTGAAGCTATTAAACCTAGAAAAACAAATTTTGAAAGCTATATTTGGTTGGGAATAAAACACATGGTATAGATACCACTACTATGGAGAATTTGGGCACATTGGAACAAATTGTGTGAAACATAACATGAGGACAAGAGACACCACTAGAAGATTTTTTATTTGTACAAAACATGGACATCTTGCCAAGAATTGTATGAGCACTAGAAGGATTGAAGATGAAAAGAAATTCAAAGTTGACAACATCTAAAAGTAGATGAGGCAATAATGGATTTTGAAATCTTCTAAGAATGCAAGTCTGAGGCATGAAGCTCATGTCACTCGAGAATTGGGTGACTGAAGCATTTCTACTTGACCTCCCATAGAGATGACTGGAACTAAGAATCTAAAGCAAACATCTTACATCAGTTCCAGCTTAATAAAAGGAAAGATCCATACTAACATTAAAAATGCAAAGTGATCATTGAGTGTCTAAAGAAAATCTAGACCTTACTGAGGTAGGTTAGTTTGCAAGACTCTGCCAAGAAAGGTTAGGATACACTAAAACATTATGTGGACATTGAGTTACAAATGACTTTATCGAGTGCTAAGGTCAAACCGATTAGAAGACATTATTTCACCAAACAAGTTATTGTACCAAACATTTATGGCAATTAGAAAGTGAAATTTTTTTATAAGGAAAGGAATCAAATTCATTTATAACTATGAATTTTCAAAGAGCTATTTGCAAAGAGTAATTTATGTGCTACCAAGTGATCTATGCCATTTTTATTGAAGATTTTCATGTTTTCATTAACCCTATCAAGCATGCATCCTCTAGCATTAAAAACAAGAAAATATCTAAGATGTTGGTTTGAGGAGTTGATTGGAAGGTAGTATACTTCAAGTTGAGTCTGAAAATCATAGAAGCACTTGATCCAATCAGAGCTTAGTCACTGATTCTACCAAAGGTATTACTTGTTAATGATATTTGTTCACTTTTTCATAGTTTGATATAAGATATTGGAACCATAGAGATGGATGAGACTCTAGAAAAGTTATGTGTGAATGGTGCATTGAAACTTAAGCATCAACATTTGGAGACCAAGGGTTTAACACACATTTTGCATATGCCTTGAGACTTTCAGATAAAATGTAAAAGGTTTATCCTTAGCCATGTACACAATATGTAGCTATGGTTGGAGAAGCCTATTCAAATAACAAAGAGAAGTATTTATCAAATCACAAGGCTTCCAGTGTTGACCAAGGAAAAGACTACCAAAATCCTAAGTTAGGAAGAACTGCAAATCAAAACTCTTGTTGAGTGGGTAGAAGAGGCACAAAGATCAGTAGTGTGACTAACATGGAGCTGAAATTTGGAATTCATTTGATAGATCATAGTATCTATAGCTCCAATCATCTCAAAAGTGTATCATGTGAGGTAGTTGATCAAGCTCTCGGGGTGGTGAAGAACAACATGTCCTTCGCCCTTTCTAAGCTAATGCTAAATAAATTCAACAAAAACATGGAGAGCATCAGGACTTCAAAGAATAACCCATGTAAAATGACCTTATATTGTAAAAGGTTTTAGTTTCTATTTTCATATTGGATGACTTATTCTATCTCTTCTTTGTAAGCGGTAAAAAGATTGTACAAAGAGGCTTAGGGTTAGGGGTTTCATAATGTAATGGTGATATTATAGCTTCTTGTAGTGGTATTGAGCTATAAGGGATTGTGAATTGCAATCACTAAATAATAATAATATTGGACTTGTTGTTGTTAGATGTAGCCTAGATATTGAGTGAACTATATTAAATCCTAGTGTCTTTTGTTCTCTTCTATGCGATATATTATTTTATTATATTGTTTATATTTTCATGTAACTATTATTTCTATATGAGGTTAATCCTAACTAGTGGTATTAGAGCCAAAAGGTCATCATATTTTTTTGAGCAAGATCATCATCATTTTTTTTTCTTTTTGAAAGTGATCCTCTACAGGAAGGTCTCATGGTTGAGTGGGAGTCTCACACTTGAGTGGGAGCAATGGAAGATGATGGTAAGCTAAAGGTGAAGAAGTTTAATTAGAAAAACTTTCAGTTATGGAAGATGCAAATGGAAGACTATATTTATCAGAAGGAAAATCCAAGAAATAGGGAACTATAACAAATTATGAATAAGAGATTTTAAATAGAAAGGCACTTGGAAGCATTTGATTATGCCTAGCACCATTGGTGACATTTAACATTACAAAAGTGAAGATGATAGAAGAGTTGATGGAAACCCTAGCAAAATTGTATGAAAAGCCCTTTGCTTCAAATAAGGTATTTCTCATGAAGCATTTATTTAATATGAAGATGAAGAAAGGTGGATGTGTTGTAAATCATTTAAATGAGTTTAATACTATTACTAGTTAGTTATCTTTTGTGGGTATTAATTTTGATGAAGAAATTAGGTCTCTCTTGATTTTGTGCTCTTTACCTAAAAGTTGGAATAGCTTGGTAATGGCTATGAATAATTATGTTTCTAGATATACTACCCTAAAATATGATGATGTGATCAATGTTATTTTAAGTGAGGAAACTCATAGGAAAACCTTAGGTGGATCTATATTAGGAAGTGGTTCAAATGCACAAACAAGAGGCAGAATGACCAAGAGAAGAAATAATTCCAAAAATAATGGGAAATCAAGTAGAAAGTCAATGAGAAAGAGGTCTCAATATAGAGGACCAAGAGATTGCTAGTACTATGGTAAACTAGGAGATAAGAAAAAATATTGTTGGACTCAAAAGAATAATGAAGGAGATAAACTAGAAGAGAACAAAGAGGAAAATTTTGTAACTAAAAAATCCAAAGAGGATGCTTTGCTTCTGTCTTTAGAAAGTGTTGATAATTCATGGGTTTTTGATGCAGGAGCATCCAGAGGTATAAGGGAAATCCTATGTCACCCAAAAAAATGTACTTATACTTAGTTTCTATTTCATGTGTTTTCATTTTTGGATACCCATTTGGATCAAATAAAGGTTCCAACTCTCACAGTTCCACTGAGTGTTCGTGTAAATCCCAAAACAATAGGAGTATGTAATTGAGCCATCATTTTGGTGAACTAGGAGGTGTAAATTGGCTAGATGAATGTAATTGTAATTTAGAGCATTCCAGAAAAAGAATTAGGTCAAAAGGCCCCACGGTTTGAAAGTTATTGCAGTTTTTTGAGTTTTGGAGACCTCCTAAGAATGCTTCAAAGTCAGGTTAGGGGCATTAAATGACCTCGAAAAGGGCCAAAAAATGGGGGACAAGTGAAGCTATCCATAGGGCTATAGAGCGCTTTGAGAAATTTTCAGAAATGTAAATGGTTCATCAATTAGAGCTACGGTTCAAAAGTTATGCCTCTCGGAAGTTCGGTTACCGTTTTTGGATTCTTCTAGATTTGCGTTGACTTCTAACGTAGCTTCTGGAACCTTCTATTTGGTTGGTGGATGTCTGCTAGCACTTTCTAGAATGTACTCGTAATCCTTAACCCTTCGGGGTCTATTTAAGGAGATTTCTGGCATTGTAAAAGGCAGTTTGGAGTGAAGTTTGAGAGGAGGTACTGAAAGGAGAAATTATCTCCAAATCTATGCTATTGTAAGCCCTTAGGGCATGTTTTGAAGTTTATTTTCTGTGTAATGTTTGTACTAGCTTTTTTTTTTCTCAGTTAATATGATTTCTCTTTCCTATTGTGTCCATTTTGTGCTTGGGTTGTGTCCCCATCAAGTGGTATTAGAGCTGGTTTTCCTGAGTGTGTAGACAAAGCGCTGACTGTGAGGCAGTTTGCACCAGGATTGTGTGGTTGTGGGTTTGAGTTAAGAAGATGCCTCCATGAAGAGAGCATGGTGGAAGGGCCAGAGCTATTAATCCTAAGGGGGTTAGAGCCCTCCAAAGGCAGGTAAAAGCATTGCAGGAGGATCTCCGTAGAGGAACAACTGTGGCCGTAGGTGATGAAAGTGAGGATGACAATGAAGAAGATGAAATTGGACCAGAATGGGAATTTGATGGGGAAGTTCTAAATCATACAGAGGAAAGTCTTTTTAGGGCCATTACTAGGTTTGGAAAAAGACCTACAATTGAAGTGGGTGTATTTTTAGGAAATCTGAAACCAAATGAGTTGATTGATTAGATCAATGAACTGGAAGAATACTTTGAGTATGAGGATATTAGGGACCTAGATAGGGTTAAGTTTACAAAGGCCAAACTGAAAGGCCATGCCAAAATCTGGTGGCAAGAGGTCCAATTGGAAAGAAATAGAAGAGGAAAGGAGAAGATCACAAGGTGGGATTGCATGGTGGACAAATTGAAGAAGTAGTTCATTCCTATGGACTACGATCTTGATTTGTTTAAGCAGATGCATGGGTTAAAGCAAGCAGGAAGATCAGTCCAAGAATATACAGAGGAGTTTTACTGACTCTTGATTAGAGCAAGGCATGCAGAAGCAAATAAAGAGAAGTTTGCTCATTATATCAGTGGGTTGTGACCTAGCATCCAGGAGGAATTAAGTCTGGTAAGAATGACCACCGTTGAAGAGGCATACCAGTTTGCCCTACGAGTTGAAGAGAAGCTGAATAAAAGGTTTGAAGGAAGACAAAGAGGGTGCGGTCAAGGAGGAAGGGGAAGCGGTAGGTCATCTGGAGGCTACAATGAAACCCGAAAGAAAAATGAAGATGTGGGTACTAGCAAGAATCAGAGGAATGAGGGTTTCAACCGCTCCCATGATCAAGACTTTGGAAATCGGAGAGGAAGAGGTACAGGACATGGACAAGGAAGAGGAGGCTTCCATGGTAGCTATTTCCATTGCAATGAAGAAGGTCATTGTGCCTTTGAATGCCCTCAACGACAAAGAAGGATAGATAGGAGAGCTAAGGGTCAAACTAGGGTTGCTCATGTGGATGAGGATGCACAATCATCACATTCAGAGGATGCAAAAAGAGGAGAGACCTTGGTAAATGAAAGAGTCCTACTAAGTGGCGAGATTGAACTAGGACAACGAAGGAGTTTGTTCCGTACCAGATGCAAGTGTGAGGATAAATGTTGTGACGTGATCATTGATGGTGGTAGAACTGATAACTTGGTATCAAAAGAGATGGTCTCTAAGTTGAAGCTCAAGAGGGAGAAACATCCCCAACCTTATCACATTGCTTGGGTAAAAGCTGATCATAAGGTCCTAGTAAGTGAACAATGTTTAGTAAAATTCAAAATTGGGAGTTACCATGATGAAGTTCTCTATGATGTTATTCCGATGGATGTTTGCCATCTATTGTTGGGTAGACCATGGCAGATTGATAGACATGTAATACATGATGGTCATGCAAACACATACTCTCTAACAAAGGATGGAGTTCACCACAAATTGAAGCCCATGAAAAAGGAAGGTGAAAAGGTATGTAGCAGTGCTAGGATTTGTCTTGTTGATGGAAGGAAGTTTTTAGACGATATGAAACATCAACGTATGTGTTATGCTTTGATTCCTAGGAAAGATAAAGAAGGTCATAGTGAAATACCACTTGAAGTTTCAGATTTATTAGGTAAGTTTGGAGATATTATCTTTGATAATGTTCTAGATGGATTGCCACCAGTAAGGAAAATCAGTCATTAGATAGATCTAATTCCAAGAGCTAGTTTGCCTAACAAGGTTGCTCACAGGATGACTCCTACTGAAATAGAGGACCTAAATAGATGGGTTTAGGAGTTGTTAAGTAAGGGCTTGATTTAGGAGATCTTAAGTCCATGTGCAGTACCTATAGTACTCGCACCAAAGAAGGATGGAGAGTGGAGGATGTGTATAGATTCTTGAGCTATAAATAGGATAACCATCAAGTACCGGTTTCCTTTGCCAAGGATGGATGATCCTATGGACTGCTTGAGTGGAGCTCAGTACTTCACAAAGATAGATCTAAAGAGTGGTTATCACTAGATACATATTCGAGAAGGAGATGAGTGGAAAATAGCCTTCAAGACCAAGGAGGGTCTTTATGAGTGGTTAGTCATGCCCTTTGGATTAACGAACACCCCAAGCACCTTCATGCGGCTCATGAATGAGGTACTTAAGAAGTTCTTGGGAAAATTTGTTATTGTTTGTTTGGATGATATTTTAATTTTCAGCAAGACTTTGGAAGAACATTTATTGCATATTCATAGTGTCCTTGAAAGGATCAGGGAAGAGAAACTGTTAATTAATCTGAAGAAGTGTATCTTTGCAAAAAGGGAGTTAGTCTATTTGGGGTTTGTTATATCACCTAAAGTTCTCAAAATGGATCCAGAGAAGGTAGAAGCCATCTTGGAATTGCCTACTCCAAGGTCTACTACTGAGGTAAGATCATTTCATGGCCTGGTTAGTTTTTACATGAAGTTTATTAAGAATTTTAGTGGCATATGTGCACCCCTAACTGATACAATAAAAGGGGATAGAAAAGAGTTCAAATGGACTGCAGCAGCTGTGAGAAGTTTTGAATTGCTGAAGAAGAAGGTGACAGAACAACCTGTGTTGGCACTTCCAGATTTTAGAAAAATGTTCCAAGTGGATTGTGATGCTAGTGGTAGTCCTATTGGGGCTATATTAAGCCAAGAAGGTAAGCCTATTGCATATTTTAGTAAAAAATTGAATGATGCAAAGAAGAAGTATTCTGTTTATGATCAAGAGTTCTATTCAATAGTTCAGGCCTTAAAGAAATGGAGGCATTATTAATTGCCAAAGGAAATTTTTTTGTATACTGATCATCAGGCATTACAGTACCTAAATAGCCAAGGTAAATTGAATCAGAGGCATATGAATTGGGTAGAGTTCTTGCAGAGCTATACATTTGTGTTGAAGCATAGAAGTGGAAAATCTAATAGGGTTATAGATGCACTAAGTAGGAGACTATTTTCTCTTATAGTAATGTAGGTTGAAGTAGTTGGGTTTGACAAACTCAAGAATTTCTACTCTGAGGATCTTGATTTTGCTGAAGTATGGAAAGCTTGTAAAGAGCCCGTTGTTGTAGATAGAACCAAGTGGTTAGACTATTTGATTTAGGATGGCATGTTGTTTAAGGGTAGTCAATTGTGCATTCCAAGGAGTTCCATGAGGGAAAATCTGATTAAGGAGAAACACAGTGGAGGGATGGCAAGACATTTTAGTCGAGATAAGACCATTTCCATTCAGAGAGAACATTATTTTTGGCCTCAAATATCATTGGATGTGAAAAGGTTTGTACAGAGTTGTCATGTTTGTCAAGTTGCTAAGGGATTTAGCCACAATACTAGACTATATCAGCCATTGTCTGTTCCATCAAAGCCATGGGAAGACATATGTATGGATTTTGTTCTTGGATTGCCAAGGACACAAAGGGTTAATGACTTAGTATTTGTGGTGGTTGATAGGTTCTCCAAAATGGCACATTTCATTCCATGCCACAAAACTCATGATGCTGTCCATATTGCAGACTTGTTCTTCAGAGAGGTGGTGAGACTACATGGTCTCCCAACGAGTATAGTTTCTAACAGAGATACTAAATTTATGGGGTATTTCTAGAGGACATTGTGGAATAAGTTGAGAACAAACCTAAAATTCAGTTCCACGCATCACCCGCAGACTGACAGCCAAACAGAAGTGATAAACAGAAGTCTGGGCAATTTGTTGAGATGTTTAGTTGGGGATAAGCCCAAGGGATGAGATTTTATTCTACCACAGGCAGAGTTTTCTTATAATAACTCTATAAATAGGAGTGCTAAAAAATCACCATTCCAAATTGTATATGGGAGTAGCCCAAGGACTGCACCAGAGCTGAGGAAGATAGAAAAAGGGGAGAGGACAAGTGTTGAAGCTGAGGAATTTGCTGAACATATCAAGCATCTACATGAGGAGGTTCAAGCACACATTACCAAGATGAATCAAGAGTATAAAGCTAGGGATGATCAAAGGAGAAGACATAAGGAATTCCAAGTAGGAGATTTAGTCATGGTGCACTTACAAAAAGAAAGATTTCTAGCCAATACTTACAACAAGCTGAAATTGAAGAAATTTGGCCCCTGCAAAATTCTGAAGAAACATGACTCAGGAAATGCATATGAGGTGGAGCTGCCAGATGGTATTCACATTTCTCCTATTTTCAACATTGTAGACTTAACAGAGTATCATGATGATGGTGCAGATGATGAGCCAATGTTGGAGCCATGTCCAATTCCTACTTCTAAGAAGGAGGAGATAGAAGATATTCTAGATCATCGTGTGGGTAGGAGTACCAAAAATAGGTAGTATGAAGAGTATTTGGTGAAGTGGAAAGGATGGCCAATTGAGGACTCAACTTGGATTTCAGTAGCTGAGGTTTCCCATTTGGGATTTCCTCTACCATTCATAAAGTGACAGGGTCACATTTCAATCTACCCTAGGTGTCTGATGCAGGAGCATCCAGAGGTATAAGGGCAATCCTATGTCACCCAAAAAAATGTACTTAGACTTAGTTTTTGTTTCATGTGTTTTCATTTTTGGATACCCATTTGGGTCAAATAAAGGTTCCAACTCTCATAGTTCCACTATCAGTGTTCGTGTAAATCCTGAAAAATAGGAGTATGTAATTGAGCCATCATTTTGGTTAGCTAGGAGGTGTAAATTGGCTAGATGAATGTAATTGTAATTTAGAGCATTCCAAAAAAGGAATTAGGTCAAAATGCCCCATAGTTTAAAGGTTATTGCAGTTTTTCGGGTTATGGAGACCTCCTAAGAATGCTTCAAAGTTAGGTTAGGGGAATTAAATGACCTCGAAAAGGGCCAAAAAATGGGGGATGATCAAAGCTGGTCCATAGGGCTATAGAGTGCTTTGAGAGCTTTTCGAAAATGTAAACAGTTTGTCAATCGGAGCTATGGTTCAAAAGTTATGCCTCCCAAAAGTTCGGTTACCATTTCTGGATTCTTCTAGATTTGCGTCAACTTCTAATGCAGCTTCTGAAACCTTCTATTTGGTTGGTGGATGCCTACTAGCACTTTCTAGAATGTACTCCTAGTCCTTAACCCTTTGGGGTCTATTTAAGGAGATTTCTGGCATTGTAAAAGGCTATTCGGAGTAGAGTTTGAGAGGAGGTACTGAAAGGGGAAATTATCTCCAAATTTATGCTATTGTAAGCCCTTAGGGCATGTTTTGAAGTCTATTTTCTCTATACTATATGTACTAGCTTTTTTTTTTCTCAGTTAGTATAATTTCCCTTTTTTGTTGTGTCCATTCTATGCTTGGGTTGTGTCCCCATTAGTTTTAGATTCTGGTGCTTCATTTCATGTTACACCTCATAAATGTTATTTTATTGATTATGTCCAAGGGGATTTTGGGCTTCTTTAATTGGCAGATAATGGACCTTTTCAAATTTTTGGAAAGGAATAGTTTAGATTAAGTTATAAAATGGGAATCATTGGATACTACATGTGGTAAGACATGTTCCAAGGCTAAGTAGAAATTTAATTTTAGGAGGACAGCTTAATGATGAGGGTTGTGTAGTTACTTTTAATGATAAAAATTAGATAGTTTCAAAAGGTTCCCTTTTAATAGAAAAGGGTGTGAAAATAAGCACCATATATCCTTGTACAAGTCATATTGTTCCTTCTATTTTGATTGTTTTAGAGAAAAATGAATATGTAGGAATAGTTATTGCAGTTTAATAGGGAGAACAAATAGCTTTTTTAGATATTGATATAGCATTGTGGAACAAAAAAATTGGGCTCATGACTAAGAAAGGTATGAAATTACTTCATTCAAATAAAATTTTACCCGGTAAAAAAATGTCAATATGGATTTTTGTGAAAGTTATGTGTATGGAAAACAAAATAGAGCAAGTTTTGTTAATATTGGGAAGGAAAATGAAAGTGAGAGATTAGAGCTTGTGCATATAGATGAATGGGTAATGACTTAGGTATCTTCCCTTGGTGGCTCTCATTATTATGTTACATTTGTTGATGATGCAACTAGAAAAGTATGGGTTTGTTTCCTTAGATAGATATCTGATGTATTTCTAACTTTTATGAATTGGAAATGCTTGGTTGAAATTGAGATTGGAAAGAAATTAAAATGTTTCAGATCTAATAATGGTGTCGAGGATTGTAGTCATAAATTTGAAGATTGTTTATTTGCTAATGGTATTTATAGATAGAAAACTTTTCCAAGGACTCCATAGTAAAATGGAGTGGCTTAATGAATGAACATAACAATAATGGAATGTGCAAGGAGTATGAAGTCTCATGCAGGGTTTCCCTTAAACATGTGGGTAGAGGCTATCAATACTACTCTATATTTGATTAATAAAGGTCCCTCTACTACTTTGGGCTATGGTATTCTAGAGGAATCATGGACTGGTAAGAAGGTAAGTTATTCTTTTCTCAAGACATTGGGTTGTGAAGCATTTGCTTGTTAGAAATAATAGTCCACCAATATTATTGTGGGGGGGGGCGGGGGGGGGGGGGAGCGGGGGGTGTTGGAGGGAGTGAATCAATTAAAGAGATATGCATACACAAATACACCAAATATATTGACTAGGAAAACCCTTGATTAGGGGAAAACCCTAGTGGGAATGATACCCACAAAATGATGTACTAATATGAATATTTCTTGTTAGAAGGTGGACCCTCTTAGGAGTTTTTTATAATACTTAGTAAAAATAGTCCATGTTAAGAGACTTTGATTACTTGTTAGGAGTTGTAGAAGGTAGCTAAACCAACTATCCAAATAGCTTCAAGATCAGATCAATGAACCCACTATCCAATTGATCTCGGTACTATTCCTTTTAGAGTAATAGATGTGTGACAATCTTTTGCATCTTCTTTTGACTAGTACATCAGACTTCTTCACCTTTAGATCATGCAATTAGATTTAGAACTCTACATTTAGAAATAGTAACCCTTAAGGTCACTTACATGCATACTCAAATCACTTTTCTCTACTATTTCACAATTCACAATTCTCCTCTGCTCATCAATCTCATTCATGATGTCTAAAAGTCAAAAAACATCTTTCCTTTATACCACACTCAATGTTAAGTCCTTGAGTTAGTTTCACACTTTAAAATAAGTTAACTAAATGAAATATGCATTTAATTAATTCTTTCAACTCATAGTTATACCCAAACTTTCACATGTGTGACTTCATACTTGCACATTCACTGACATCATCACTGGTTAGTCTTCTACCTCTATTTAGCTATGTAACCCTTCATTTCGAATACAATGCTTCATATCAACCATACAATAGAAACTATTTTCCCAATGCTCTATTTTATGAAGTTCTCTATAAATCATCAATATCTTTCATACTCTATCAATTCAAGTTCTGTGCACTTGTCCATGTGAAAAATACATACTATAGTATGTGCTAATAATTGTGCATAAGTATATACATAATGTATTTTCGTTAATACAAAAAACATAGTCTACTACTTTGTCAGTCTTTTACAAACTCATTACTATATTGTCATCAATGACAAACATAGTTATAAATACATCATAACAATTTTCTACAATACTCCCCCATAGCATCAACATGCATGCTAAAAATCTCCCCCTTTGGCATTCATGGCAACATAGATGAAAAAAATCTAATTCTGGAATACCAACAAATCTCTTATCTTTCTTCATGCAAATTTGTGCAATACTTCTCCCCTATAATATAATATTTTTCATGCCATACCTATCCCCTATTGACATCAATGTCACACATAGTACATAAATGGTACAATTGTTTGAATATACAATAATCTATTAGTAAGGCCACAAACTGGTTTGTTGCTTTACAAGTTTTGCATATTACTCTATAAAAAAATAGAAGTGTCTAAAGGCACTATTTCATACCAATCACTTATTACCAAGAGCCCTTGACTAACTCTATTCATCGTAGATACTCCCCCATAGAGAAAGCATCAACATTCAGTCCAATCTAGCAATGGTGCTATGTTCCCTAGACTGATGCACTTTTGCATCTTCTATTTTGAACTACGTAGGGGGATAACCCCAAGCATACCTCTCAGCTACTCAAATGTATCCTTTGGTAAGGCCTTTGTGAAAATTTCTATAATTTGTTTCTTAGAGTTATTGTACTCCATTTTGATTTCATTTTCTACAACTTTCTCTCTCAACACATGATAGTTTATAGCTATGTGCTTAGTTTTAGAATGCAAAACAAGATTTGTAGACATGTTAATAGTGCTTGTGTTATCCAAGTAAATGATAACAATTTTTATGAATGTAATTCCAATATCCTTCATCATCTACTTCATCCATATGACTTGATTATAATTGTTCACTGCTGTAACATACTCTGCCTCTATAGTGCTTTGTGAGGTGTAATCTTGCTTCTTGCTGAGCCAAGAAACCAATCTTCCACCAAGAAAGTATTCTCCTCCACTGGTGCTTTTTCTATCATCCCTATCTCTAGCCCAATCAGCATCTATATAAGTGCAAAGAGTGAAATCATTACTTTTTTCATACCAAATGCAATAATCTAATGTCCCTTTTAGATATATGAATATCCTTTTATTGCTGCATAGTGATATTCTCTAGGATCATCCTAAAATCTTTCCACAATTCCAACTGCATTAGCTATATCAAGTCTACTATGAGTCAAATACTGCAATCCTCTAGTCATAGATCTATACTTTCTATGTTCAATAGTAAGTGTCTCATCCTTTCTTGATAACTTGTGATTAGTTACCATAGGAGTTCCAATAGGTTTACAATTTTTTAGACTAAATATTTTTAGAAAATCTTTAAATACTTGGTCTAAGAAATAAAGATACCTTCTTTTTTTCGAAGAATATGAAATCCTAAGAAAAATTTCATTTCTCCTATCATGCTCATCTCAAACTCATTCTTCATATCTTTTGAGAATTTTTTATTAGCTTCATCATTTCCTCAAAAAATGATATCATCAACAAATACAATAATCATCAACAAACCATCTTCTATTTTTTGCAAGTACAAGTTACTATATGATGTTCCTTTAGCAAATCCAAGCTTTGCTAAGTATTTATCCAACCTTATATACTAGGTTCTTGGTGCTTGCTTTAATCCATACAAGGCTTTCTTTAGTTTGCAAGCCACATCCTTATCTTTTGTCAAAAGAAAATCCTCTGATTTCTCAATGTAAACTTCTTCAAGTTCTCCATTCAAGAATGTTGACTTAACATCCATCTGATATACCTTAAAATTCTTATTTTTTGCATATGGTAGTAACATTCTGACTACTTCCATTCTTGCTATAGGTGCATAAGTTTCCTCATAATTAATTCCTTATTACTGAGAGTAACCTTTGTATACAAGTCTTTCTTTGTTTCTTATCACTTGTCGCTTTTCATTCATTTTATTTCTGAATACAAATTTTGTGCCAATCACATTTTTGTCCTTAGTTCTAGGAACTAATTTG
Organism: Cupressus sempervirens; assembly: GCA_028749045.1. Taxonomy (NCBI): domain Eukaryota; kingdom Viridiplantae; phylum Streptophyta; class Pinopsida; order Cupressales; family Cupressaceae; genus Cupressus; species Cupressus sempervirens. The sequence goes on from CM053785.1 coordinate 104,263,295, forward strand.
CATGTGTCATTTTTTATTATCTGCTAAAGTTCTTCTTCCATTGCTTTTATCCAATGATCATCTTTCATTGCTTCATCTGTGCTCTTTGGTTCTACTTGAGATATTAGGCATAGTTCTTCATTAATTCTACTTCTTGTCATTGCTCCCTTTTCCTTACTTCCTATAACATGATCAATAGGATGGTTTCTTATTATTTGGGGTAGGTGTTGCTACTTCAATTCTTATTTTAGGTACTACACTCTACCCTTCTCTTACAACTTCATTTTGCACATTATTTAGCAAGTCATTATTAGTTTTGAGAAATAGTTCATTGCATATGTTGGTCATCCTAGAATAATCATCTCCATCGGAGTTATAATCCATCATCTTTTCCTTAGTGACAAAATTTTCACCAACTTTAACATTTGTGCACTCTACTATAGTTTGGTTCTATCGTTGAAACATCTATAAGCTTTACTTTTCAATGAATATCTAAGAAACATACCTTCATCACTCCTTGGATAAAACTTACCAATATCATTATCTATTTTGATGTAGCATTTGCTTCCAAATATCATAAAGAATTTAACAGATGGTGAGTGACCAAACCATAGTTCATAGGGTGTTTCTCTCATACCTTTTCTAATTTTCACTCTATTTAATGTGTATACTATTGTATTGACTACTTCTCTCCAAAGAAAATTTGGTACATCATTCTTGAATAACATAGCTCTTGTTGCTTTAGCAATTGATTTGTTTCTTCTTTCAACAATCCCATTTTTCTTAGGTGAATGGGGTGAGGAAAGTTGTCTCCTAATACCATCCTCTTCATAATAGATATCGAATTCTCTAGAAGTGAATTCTCCTCTATTTGATCTTAGGCTTTTGATTTTGTTGGTGTAAATAAGTATTTACTTATTACACTTACTTAAGTTTACTTAGGTTAATGCATTAGTTTATTATTTTGCATTATTTTATTATTTTTATTTGTGAGACACTTAGGAGTTTGCACACCTTTTTGAGTTTTCATGTAGAAAACATAGGAGTACGTAACTCTATTTAAGCACATGGTGTCTATAACACTAATTTGTGTACACACCCTTGTAAGTTTATCCTCTCATCACCGCACTTACTTCCATGCTTAATGGAGGATAACCCATATTTGGTGGACATGTGCTTGGTTGTATGACACATCATGGTGCTAATTACAAGGCATTCTAGATGTATCTCAAAGGCCTTTATACACAGGCACTCCTAGTGTACTTTTACATCACATTATTGATGACATATTGAATACATTATCATTCTGATCATACTCTCTCTCTTCTTGGTCTATTGTGTGCTTGTGTTTGAGTTCTTAGTTCCTGGGCAAATTTTTCTCTTAGGCAAATTCTTACATGGTATTAGAGAAACTTGGAGAGTTTCTCTTCACATAGCCATTTGAGACCTTGCTTGCTTCATCACCTTAGCCCAAATCTAGAGTGCTGCAGAATTTGGGAGCATCTAGAGCCAAATTTGACCTCGCCATTGCATCCGAAATGCTAAATTGGTGAAAATCGACTACAAATTTGGCTACCTTATCCTGAAGTCGACTGTGAGGCAAAAATTTTTTGCAAGTCAGAACTCGGAGGCCCCGATTTGTAGTTGGGGTATGGTCTTTTTTAGATCTATAATTTAATTTTTGGATCTATTTTTCTTCTGTAATTTTTGGAATTATTTTCCGAATTCATTTTCTAGCAAAGAAATTTTTTTAGCAGACCCGAGCAATGACACCCCGAATCTGCCTTTTGGAGGGATTTATTTTGTTTTTCGCAGGCAGGTTATTTTATTTGATCGACAGGGTTTAATTCAAATCTGTGAGCATATTCTTAAATCCATCGCAGAGGCCGTATTGTTGTCAAAATTTGACTAATTCAATAACTCTGGACCGTAAACTGCAAACACAGACCGCTACAGAATATTACCTAGCAGCCATAGCTCCTTTAAGCGGCAGCCTCTACCCAAGCCCTTCACCTACAGGCCACCTCTTTGTTTATAAATTTGCAATAGCTTCAGTTTAAACAACGTATTTCATGCACCGACTATCAATGTGGGATTAAATCCTGACGAGCAGTCATCAATGGCAGCTTCCTCATATCACGACAGCTTGATCACATTTTTTGGCAACCATAGAGACTCAAGTTTTTGACGTTGCTGTTTGTTAGAATTCCCACCCACGAGTTCAAATTTTTCGGCATCGTGTTTTCTCGGCAGCAACTATTCTTACTCGCAGACTTATTTCACTGAACCCGCAAAGTTTAAAATCTCTGGCAGTCACGGCCTATGATTCATTATTTTCGACACTGCTGCTTTTTTCAAAACTTTAGTGTAGCATTTAAGTCTTTGACCCATAACCAAAAATGCCGACCTCTGTTATGCCACCACATGGCATCTCTCCATTGGTCCCACATAGTTTCCTATGCAAGGCACCAAATCTACAGACCAACCAATACGAACGTGACACGTGGATCATACACGCAGATAGTTGACAAGTCATTTCATCTAAGAATGCCATGTGACCTATGGAACCCAGTTGGACTAACACATGCACTTTTTTATATAGTACAGACAATCCAGTCAGCTGCCATGTCATCCCTAGGTGTTATTTTTTGCTGACATAATCATTTACTGAGGTTAAAATTGGTGGCCTTCTGACCATCGAACCTAGATGATTTACAATTGCAACAATGATCATTTGACTATCAAATTTAGACTCGTAATTTTCCATCCAGACCCCTCTTCAGATTGCTTTTTAGTTTGGCAGCCTAACTTTGCAAGCTCATATCTTGGACATCTGGACTCTAATTTAGGTGCAATTTTTTTTGAAATCAGGTAGAATTTCTTGAGTTTTCTAGCGGTGGTGTTGTTTTCTAGTTTTGGTGCATAGATTTTGCAAAAATTGTGTCTTTTGGTGACTATACCTGCATAATCCTGCATTTTCCAACTTTAGAAGCTCCGTACGAGCACATTTGGTCACTTTTTTAGGTTCTATTTTTTTTTGAAAGTGTGTATTTTTTTGTCCACTTTCTAGATATGAAGTTAGACTATAGGGTTGTTTGGACCAATTTCTCACTTTTAGAATTAGGCCTTTCTTAGCATTGTAAAGCTTTGATTTTTTTTCATAATTGTTGTAAATCTAAGCTACAATGTTTAAGTAACAGATTTAAGCCTTATAAGGCAGTTGTAAAAACAAAATCAGAAAGTCCACTTTGTTCATTTTGACAAGTGGCCCATTGTAAATGCACTACTTATAAAGTGCCAAAGCATCTTTTTTTGGGGGGGGTCTTTTGATTGAGTGAAAAGGGGGGTGTGTACTATGTTTTTTGTCTCTCTCTCTATTGTGCTCTTTTCATTTCTACATCATGGGTTTTAAATGTCCTCCTTTAACTTCATGCAACTATTCTACATGGAAAGATATTGCATGGAGTAGATTAATGGAAACAGGATATAGTCTTTATGTTGATGGTAAAATTACCAAACCTACTGATGCTAAAGAACTCATTGATTGACAAAATCAAGATCGACAAGATTTGGGTGTTATCAAGAGATGTGTACATGGGGATCTTCTCTTTCATATTAAAAATTGTTTAGAATCTAAAGAAGCTTGGGATAACTTGAATAGTTGTATGGTAAAGTTGATGAAGAAAAGGGATTTTAGATTGAAGATTATCTACTTCTCTTGGATCCTAAGAATTATGACACAATTCAGGATTATATCATTAAAGTCAATGAGTATAGGGCACTTCTCAAAGATTTTGGAAATCCCATGAAGGATGACAGGTTGATTCATCACATCCTGAAAAGATTACCTTCTGAGTATGCCAACTTTGTATCAAGTTTCAATACTCATAGGTTAACCATGGGATTTGGTTAACAGAAGGCTTCCTTTCATAGATTGGCAAGCATGTTGATTGTTGAATAATCTCACTTGGTGGATTTTGGACTTCTCAAGTCATCTAAGACTAAAGCCTTGGTGGCTACTGATGATCAAAAATCAAGTCAAGGGGGAAAAAGCAACAATAAGATGAAGTAGTGGAAGCAGAAAACACAATCTAAGACACAACAACCCTCCTCTCAACAAGGCAGTTCTTCTTCAAACAACAAGGGAAGTAATGAAAAGAAGGATAAACTCTTTTGTGCATATTGCAAAAAGCAAAATCATGAAGAGCATCATTGCAAGACAAAAAGAATCGATGAGTTAGAAAATCTACTCAAGAAGAACAAGATTCAAGTGCTAGGTAATTCCAAGGATTCTACTCCTACCTCTTCAAAAGGTAAAGGTCAAGCACTTATGGAAAAAACAAGTTCTTCAGAATGGATACTTGACATAGGTGCCTCTTACTACATGGGTTCTTCAAGGGAAGACTTTTCTTCATTGAAGCAGTCAAAGGTACCACAAATCTTTGTAGGAGATGATGCTAAGATGGAAGTTGAAGGGAAAGGACATATGGAAATAGAAGATGGGGAATTCAAAGATGTTCTCTATGTTCCAAATCTAAGATCCAATCTCCTATCAGTTTACCAAATCACTCACCTTGGAGATGGTCACAAAGTTGAATTCCTTCTAGATTTAGTGATGGTGTGAAGTCTCAAAGATGATTCATTGGTAGCAGTGGGCAAAGTCAATGATGAGAAATGGCTTTATTCCTTCTCCCACTTTGTACCTAAGAGTCCTTCCCAAGCCTTGTTAACTCGCTCTACTTCAAACATCAACTTATGGCATGAGTGGTTTGGTCACCTTGACTTCCATTCTCTTTAGCAACTTTTCTCAAAACACATGGTCAAAGGTCTACCTAATATCAACTTTTCTAAGGGAGAATGTTCATCTTGTTCAAAGGATATGAATCTCAAGGAGAAGTATGATAAAAGGAACTCTTCTCAAGCTCCAGTTGTTCTTCAACTAGTTCACATGGTATTAGCAAGACCCTTTGAAGTGACTTCAGTCAACCAAGGCTGCTACATACTCAGATTTGTTGATGACTTTTCTAGATTCACTTGGGTCTTCTTCCTTCATCATAAGAATGAAGTGGTTCAGAAGCTTCAAGACTTCAAGACTCATGTTGAACACAAGTCAAGGAAAGCCATCAAAGTACTAAGGGTGGAAAATGAGAACAGATATGTTGACAGAAGACTTAAGAACTTTTGCAGAATTGAGGGGATTGATCTTCAAAACTCACCAGCATTCAGTCCGCACAAGACAGATGTTGCAGCTATGAGGATTAGGACTCTCAAGACCATGGAAAGTTGCATGATTAAGGCCAAGTCTCTTGATCCTACACTTGAAATTGAAGCCATTAGCAGTGCTACTCACATACTTAACAGATCTCCTCATCTAGCCTTAGATGGCAAGACTCTTTTTGAGGCATGATGCGGCAGAAAATTGGTTGTGAGTCACCTTAGAGTCTTCGGTTGTCCAGTATGGGAAAACCTTTCTTCTAGGAGTTGCAAGACATCAACACCTAGGCCTTGTACCTTTATCAGCTATTAAGACAATGTGAAGGCTTACAAACTAATGGATCTAGAGGCACATGAGATTTTTGTGGACTTTTGGCCACTGCTAAGAAGGAGGAATATGTCATGTTTGAATTCTAGAGCAAGTATGAGACAGTGGTGGATGCCTACAACAAAGAGGTAAAAAAGAGAATTGAGCTTGAGAATAAGCTATTGGGACAATCCACTAGGCCTAGAATAACATAGCCTTGTCCCCTAGTTGAACCTTTCAAATCTACTCCCCTCATTGAAATGCTAGATACAACCCAAGGGCCACAGTACTACACTGCTGAGGATTTTGAAGAAGAGAAGGCTAAACTATGGGCCTTACATATAGAGCTAGAATCTAAGTATGAAGATAAACTAAGAAAAGCTCTTACATATCTGGGAGACAAAGTTGAATGGCCACTAATCCATGATCAATTGGTTAAGGTGATTAACATCTAGGAGGAGTTAAAAGCAAATGATGAGGCTCTAAAGCCTATTGTGAACAAATGGGTAAGAAGGGAGAAAGCAGTGACCTTGTTGTGTTTATCTATTATAAATAATTCTCATGATGAGATTGAAAAAACCTTTGACATTATTTCTGATCTTGCTGATTTTGATAACAAAAGGATACACTTACACAAGATAATAATAGGCTACTTAGACAAATATAAGAGCCAAAAATTCAATTTATTTCCTCATGCCCTAGATAAGAAAAATAGTTTGAAAAGCAAAGAGGAATGGGTGAAGGAACTTGATGATTTATTCTGTTTAAGAATGAATCAAGTCATAAATGAAACACGACATGCACGGTGGGCCACCACAATAGAAGAAATGGTGAAAACCCAAATATTCTTTGATTCTTTAAAATAGGAATTCATTGATATTGATAACGAGACTGATTATATAATAAAAAAATAGAAGGATATTTTGCAATTCAATTTGCTAGATGACACATTATTTGACAGGTGGAGGGCAGAAATGGCTTCTAGTGAATAGTTTGATGTAGATGAAACTAACAATGATGAGGTGTAGGGTGAGGAAGTCCAAATCATTGATACCATCACTACTCAAACCCAATCAGAAGAAGAAAACAAGAAAAGCTTGTCACTTTCAGTTGTAGGCTTGGGACCATAGGATGTCGATATAGCTAAAGAAGACAAAAAGGTAGAAGTTGTTCCTACCATACAAGATAAATATGGTGAAAGGCTACAGGTGGAAATTAATGTTCCATTGTCAGAGCAAGCTTCATCGTTGGCTAATTTTGTAGTTGCTTATGAAGAGAAATCAAGTCAATAGCCAACTCAGCAACACTAGAATCTGTAACAGAAGCTAACCCACCTAAAAGAATGTTTTGATTTAGATATCTTCTGTTACCCACATTTTTGTCATTTTGTGATAGGTGTATGTAAATATTCCTTGTAAAGGACACCTACCATTCTCTCTTAGCCTGAAGTTTGTTGCATCTCATAGTATATAAGTGAGATTCCAGGGCTAGAGAAAGGGTCTAAATTCTATTTGCTAAGTGATATATTTAGTCTATTTTTGGTCCACCATTTTTGGGCAAAAATTCATGGTGTATTTTCTCTGTCAGATCTTGAGAATACATGAATATAGAATGATCTGTGTTTCTTTCTAAAGGTCATTTTGAGTCTATTGTAAATTATATACAATTTTCAAGGAAAATGAATACAAATTATGAATTGTCCCCATATTAGTTCTTTTTGAGCTTTGTCTCCTTTTGATTACTTGGTTATCTTGATGTTGTATAAGTAAAGGCTTGTGTAATTGAATGCAATTCTGTTAGGTTGTATATCTTTTTATCAGTGCTGTTAATTCAATACATTAAGTAAAAGCTTTGATGAATTTGATAAGGTTGTTGTAGTAGTGGAAAGGATTTTGAATGATAATTTGTGATAAGAATTGCTAATAAAATTTGTTGTAAGGCAAAAAACTAGATCTAGAGATTTGTAGTAGACTCTGAACCTCAATTGATTAGGCGCTAATCAAATTTAATCGAGCTAAAAGAGAAATGTGTCACACATGATTGTCAAAATGTAGAATTATAATCAACTTTACTTTTATTTCTGGTAGATCTTCAAAGTTGGCCTGTACTTGTCTACATGGAATGTTTTAGCTTTAGTTAGCCATTATTATTGAGAACATCTGCAGACCTATAGAAGATTTTTAGCCATATCTATTATATGGGATGTGTTTATTAAAATATCAAGAATTGTACATGTATTGGAGAATTTGAGATGAGAATCAAAATAAAACTATGATAATTATCATACAGTTTTCTCAGTCTTGTATCATCCCTGGGTATACCCACCCTAGTTTTGCAGAGCCAAAAGAGTAGAAAACCACCCTTGGTTTTGTAGAAGTTGGGCCCAAATGGTTTGCACATACAATTGATAATAAGAATTGGCTAGTCTTTAGACTGTGTGAGTATTTTCATCTTGGTATTAAGCATTTTGTTGCTTAGTAGTTTTGAACACCAAAAAAATGGTGACTCTATTGGGGAGTTGTCTAACACATCTGTGAAAAGTACTACAGTTTCTTTGGTCCTATTGTGTACATGTGTGTCAAGTTATCTAAGTTTTTCGCATTTTTATAAGGGAATATTTAGTGAAAAACCTTGAGATTTTAAAGAAAGACTAGCCCAAGTACCACAGCTACACACTGACATATCTAGCCTATCCAAGTGTCTTATCTAACAAGCAAGAGTTGTAGTCTTATGATCCCAGTGATTGGCCTTTCTAAGTTAGATATTTCTAGTTCTATTTGTGTGTTTTTCCTTGGAGTCAGAAATAATTTTGTATTTTCCCAAGAATAGGGTGGCAACTCAGTCAAGGTTTTGAAGCTAGTGCTTATTTTAACAAAAGGTGAATATGGATGACAAGAGAAAGAACACAAGAGCTTATATGAGAGCCAATCCTGATGTCCCAATGTATACTGATTCACCTCAAGGTGGTAAGAAGAACTAAAATAAGAAAAGGATAGATCCAAATCCCACCTGGAAACCCAGAGGTAATGCATCCATTAATTCTCAGTATCAACTAGTATTAGGGAGAGAGTCTTCTTCACTCAGTTCTAAATTCAAAACTACAAGACTCTTAGGAGGCATTTTCAGTACCCCATTACCAGACGAGAGAGTTTTTAAGGACAAAGATGTGTCCACCGTAGGAATTGCTTCATCAAGGCCAGATCCTATAGCAAACATGAACTACAGGCTAGTATTTAGGAGTTCATTTGATGATCCTTTTAATCATAGAGCAGCCCCATATGTGGAGCCCAATCTTATAGATCTAGATGATCCTACTGTTTCAGAGGATACTTCTGTAGATCGTAAAGAAGTGCATTCTGAGATAGGAGTTTTGAAAAAATGGATTGCTGAAGAAGAAGCTAAATGCATTCATCTTGAAAAGAAAAAGGAGCAAGCCACCTTGGATACCATAATAGAAAGGGATACTCTGCTAAGAAGGATGGCTACTTTAAAGGAGTAGAATAAAAAGTTAGAAGAAAATACCACAACTCTCCATACTGATGTATTTGGAGATGTAGACAATCTGAGAGCTAAAGTTCAAGAACAAGAAAAATGCCTAACTCAAAGGCAAGAACCAGTTATTACTCAAGTCCAAGCCTATAAACCTATTCAAATGGACCCTGTAGAACCTACTGTAAAAGCTCCAGATAAAGGGAAAGGCAAAGCTATAGGAATCCAAATAAATGAACCTCAAGCTCTTCCAAACAAACCCATACAACCCTCTATGTCAAAATTAGATCTAGATCTAGAGAAGGCTAGAAAGGAGAAGGAAGATCTTGCAAAAAAATTTGAAAAGGTTGAGAATGAAGCTCAAGCCATAGAAACTAAGAGAAAAATCCAATTCATAAAATATAATTTTGCATTGGCTTCATGGCCAAATTTGTCTACCCCATCTGCAACTCCTGCACTAGCTAGTGGTCCAATAATCTCAACTTAGGGAATATCCCAATTTGCCCTTGCCTCATCTTCCACCAATAATACCCAAATCCCCTTTGTCCAACATCAACAATCCCAAGCTGCTCCTCTAAGCCAAGCTAACATAGCAAGTACCTCAAATGTTCTTGGTTTCATGAAGAAACTTGTATACCTAGAAAAGTATAGACAAATATCATTTGCTAGTATTCCTCATACTCCACATCCTAGATCATTTGATTTAAAAGACAAAGTGGTTAAGTTCTCTGGGAATAATGTTGTTACTGGCGAAGAAGATTTGAGAATTTTCATTGACATGTTAAATGATTATGAGGTTGAACATGAAGATATGGTAATGAAGTTGTTTGTGCATTCACCAACTGAGGATGCAAGGGATTGGTTTAAGAGGTTGCCTGATGATAGTATCACCTCTTGGAATGACTTGGAGAAATTGTTCAAAGAGCAATATGGAGACAACACTAATGCGGGATTCATGTTGAATGAATTCAATAACATCAAGAAAAACCCAAATAAGTCCACATTTGACTTCAATGTCAGATTCTAGGAAGGTATGTACAGACTATTTCAAGTTATGAGGTTAAATGAGGATGTCTATCTTACAACATATTTCAATGCTTTTGATAGAAAAACTTTCTTATCAATTGAGGGATAAGGATCCCAAGACTTTAAAGGATGCCTTTAAAATTGCAATAAATATAGAGAATAATCGGAAGGCATCTAGCAAACTGGGTAGTAGGGATGATCCAAATCTTTTTAATCCCAAGAACAATAACAAGATGGAGGGTGATACAACTCCTATAGGAAAGAATCTAGAAGAACCTACTATAAGCCAAGTTTTGGAATTACTAAAGAAGATGAATCCCACTAGTTTCAATAAGACAAATCTTACTGAGAGAACTCCTATGAATAATAGCAATTTCAATAGGCAACCTAGAATGCAAAACTACCCTTACACCACCCAGTGGAAAGATGGTAAGCCAGTCGCCAACCAGACACAAAATGTGAAGGATAAGGGTACCCTAGATCCCTTGCAAAGGAATATTGTAAATATGAATGATCATGTACCATGGTGCATTGTATGTCAATCACCTCATTCTACTAATTATTGTGTTGTTGCTCAGTTATTTGCCCAAGATCATTGTGTGCAACCTAAAGAAGGAAGTGAAGAGAAAAGCCATGATGATATAAGTTGCAATATAGTGAGCTTGTGTGATGACTCTATAGATTTTGATTTTGAGGAACCTAAAAATGATGTTACCAGTCAGAGAATTGCTTATCATTTACATCATCAGCAAGTGCTTTCAGATGATGAAGGTTATGATATAGATAAGGTATGTGTTGCATCTTCTAGTGTAGGTCACACAAGCTTAAGAAAGCCCTCCAAAGAGAAGATTGACAGAATCACAACAAAAATGATTTCCTAGGTCCATAGTAACTACAATTTGAGAAATAGAATAGTAAATAATGATGTAGGAAAGCCATCTAGTGTATTCATCAAAGATATCACCCATAAGATGAATGATCAAGATAAGAAGGTCAATGTAGATGTGCCTCAGATCAATGACAACAAGGGTAAGAAGTGGGAACCAAAAAAGAAGGTTTAGTTTCAAATAAATGAAGTAGAAAAAGTAGTTGTGCAACCAAAGAAATCACAACCTAATACTATCAAGCAAATAGTGGTGCCTGCTGTTCAAAAGACTCTAACTCCAGGTACTCTTGTAAAATCCACTACTGTTGAACCTATTGATATGATATCTATGTTGTCCCAAATAACTATAAAAATACTTTTGTCTAAAATTCTTAGAATTGAAGAACATAAGAGCAAGCCTCTATCATGGTTGGGAGGGATAGGAAACAATAATATTGTTGTAGAACCAATTGTTGTCGAAAAAACCCCATTAGTAGTAGAGGAAAGTGGTATCATATCCCAGATTCCCCAGATGTTTTTAGATGATTCCTTAGTGGCATTCATAGAAGATATTGACCCTTTTTTCTTTAGTCTGATCATAAAAGGGAAAACCCTAAAAAACTATATGATAGACTCAGGGGCTTCTAACACCATAATGCCTTTCAAAGTAATGGAAGCTTTAGGGTTAAAATTGGACACCAAATAGGGTAGATGTAGAGGAATGGATGCTAGGGAAGTCCCATTCATAGGCACCATAAATGCTTTACCATTCAAGTTAGCTACATATCCTGAAGTTGAGTTAACCATGTCTGTCCTTGTAGTGGATATACCTCCACATTATGGAATGCTACTCTCCAAAAAATGGAGTACTGCCATGGGGGGAAACCTACAATGTGACTTAACCTATGCTACTTTCCACATTGGGGATAAAGCTGTCAGGGTAAATAGAGAGCCAAGGGTTAATCACATTTTAGGAGAAGAAATTGACAAAGATGCCACTTGTTTCTTAGATACTGGTGTCAATGCTTTCAGAGCTGAATTGATTATTCAAGAAGTTGAAAATTTAGTTGCTATCATTGAACATGAAGTTGAATGTTGCACTAACTCACCAGTGTTATGGATAATGTTTTTTGATGGGGCAAGTTCAAAAGAGGGTTCAGGGGTAGATGCAGTTTTTGTCTCCCCTGAGAAAAATACTTTAAGATATTCATTTACTTTGAAGTTTTCTTGCACAAATAACATAGTAGAGTATGAGGCTTTTTTTCTAGGGCTGAAAGTTGTCATACATCATGGGATTAAGAAGTTACATGTCATAGGGGATGCTGAATTAGTATCTCAAGATAAAGGAAACTTATGCATCCAAGAATAGAAGATCAAAGTAGTATAGAAATGCAGTTTGGGATTAGATAGAATCTTTTGATGCATTTGGTATCTCATGGAGAGATAGGACTCAAAATAAGATGGCTGATTTGTTAGCAAATGTAGCAATCAAGCCTAAGGAGATGTCATTTGCAGGGATATCTCAAATTGAGGTACAAAATATACCTTCCATACCTGATAACATTGAAAATTGGCAAGTATTTGAAGATGACAAAGACATTATAAATTTCTTGTTAAATGAAGACAAGTACAATGGTTAGGAAATGGATTGCAGTGACTTAATTGAAACCATAGATGGTAAGGAAACCATTTTTGGCTAGGAGATTATGCAATTGAAAACCAATAAGGTGCCTAAGGGGTTAGTGGTTTTGGAAAGTGTTTTTGATAACTGGGATAGAGTGAAACCAAGAGTTAAGGACTCTAAACCTCAAGAATTAGAAGGGATAAGCTTGGGTACTGGTGAAGCTCCCAAAAAAGTTTATATTGGCCAAAAAATGTATGCTAAAATCAAAAAACCATTAATTGACTTGCTTAGGAAGTATAGACATGTTTTTGCATGGTCATATGATGATCTTAAGGCTTACAGGGAAGATTTGTTCTAGCATGTCATACCATTAAAAGATGATGTAAAACCTTTAAGACAAAAAAAAAGACCAGTAAACCCTACCCTAGCTCCCAAAATGCAAGAAGAGTTGATGAAACTAAGGGATGGGGGGATAATCAAACCAATTAGGCATTCCACCTGGGTTTCAAATTTGGTACCTATCAGAAAGAAGAATGGAGATATAAGATTATGCATGGATTTTAGGAATTTGAACATTGCATCTTTGAAGGATAATTATGAATTACCCAATATGGAAGCCATGTTGCAGCAAGTGACTAGGTCTGAGCTAATGTCAATGATGGATGATTTCTCTGGATATAATAAAGTTTTGGTAAAGGAAAGTGAACAATTCAAGATAGCCTTCACAACCCCATGGGGAACATATGTATATGTAAGGATGCCATTTGGCCTGATTAATTTAGGAGCTACTTTCCAAAGAGCCATGGATGTGGCATTTCATGATTATATTGACAAATTTATGGTTGTATCCCAAGATGATCTTACAAGATATTCTAAGAAGGCTGAAGATCATTGCATACACTTGGAAAAAATCTTTATCAAAGCTTTGGAATATGGAGTATCCTTGAACCCAAATAAATGGACATTTGGGGTGACAGAAGGAAAATTACAAGGACATATAGTGTCTAAAGATGGGGTGAAAATAGACACTAAGAGAATAGTAGCTATTGACAAAGTCCCCAAGCCAAAGAATGTAAAAGGAATTCAGTCCTTCTTTTGCCAAGTCAATTTTCTTAGAAGGTTTGTTACCAATTTTGCTGAAATAAGTAGACCTATCTCAAAGATGCTCAAGAAGGGAGAAACTATAGATTGGAATGGTGAGCCTTCACAAAAATTCTAGGATATTAAAACTGCCATAAAAAATGCTTTAGTACTGAGAACTCTAGATTACACAAAGCTTATGCATATTTTTTCTTTTGCATCCTTTCACACTATAGCTATAGTTTTATTGCAGAAAAATCAAGAAGGATATGAGTAGCCCATTGCCATTTTCAGTAAGTCACTGTAGCCTGCTTAACTAAAGTATGAAATAAATGAAAAACAATCATATGTTTTAGTAAAGGTTGTAAAAGCTTTTAGATGTTACCTAGTAGGTGCTACTATTATTGCTTTTGTACCTAGTGCTGCAGTCAAGGATATATTTTCTCAACAAGAAGTATCAAGCAGAAGGTGTAGATGGATCAACAGGATCCAAGAATTCAGTATTGAAATATAGATAGCTAAGTTGGTAAGAGGTCAAGGTTTGGCTAAACTCATGGCTGAATCTAATCTAGAGGCTAATTAGATAAATCTGGCAAGTGATGATCTTAGATTTGACTTATGTGACATGGATCAGTGTGATTGGTACACCAATGTTATATATTACTTGCAACACATGGAAGCTCCTCCCCATTTGCCTAAAAATGAAAAGAGGAGTACTAAATTGCAAGCCATCAAGTATATAATTATCCAAGGCAATCTATGGTGAAGAAATTTTGAGGGAGTATTGTTGAAATGTGTTGATAAAAAAAAGGCAAAAGAAGTCTTGAAGGAAATGCATGCTGGAGTGTGTGGAGGACACTATATGGCCAAAACTACTGCACATAAAGTAATGAGGGCTAGATTTTTGTGGCCTTCCCATTTCAAGGATGATCAAATTATGATTAGGAAATGTGAACCTTTTTAGAGGTTTTCTGGAAAATTGAAGTTCTTAGGTAATACTCCATTGAAGCCAGTGGAGGTTCAAGAACCCTTTCAACAGTGGGGTCTGGATTTCATAGGAGAGATTTTCTCCAAGTCTAGCACTAGCTACTCTTGGATTCTAGTGGCTACTGACTACTTTACAAAGTGGGTAGAGGCTATCCCCACAAGAAATGAAACAAGTAAAGTTGTCAATAATTTCCTACTAAATAATATTATTTCTATATTTGGTTGTCCTCAGAAAATTGTAACAGACAATGCTATGTGCTTCAAGTCTGAGGAATTCATTAAATTTTGTGATAAATATGGAATAACAAGGTCATCATCCTCTCCTTATCATCCACAAGGAAATGGACAAGCTGAATCCACCAATAAAAGCCTATTAAAAATTATTAAAAGAACCTTGGATGATAACAAGAAAGTATGGGATTCCAAGCTACAATTAGCAATATGGGCTGACAGGGTAACTGTGAAGAAAGCCATTGGTGTAGCTCCATTTGATATAGTGTATGGAATTCAAGCACGAATGCCTCAAAACAACTTGATAGGACTCTACAATTACATTCAGTTGTATGATCAAGATACTATAGATGAAATGCAAGAAAGGATGGATGAATTGGTAGGACTGACAAAAACCAAAAGAGAAGCTTCTCTTAAGAACCAAAAGTTGCAACTACAAGTTAAGACACTCTATGATAGAAGAATGGTAAGCAAAAAGTTTTAAAATGGAGATCTAGTCTTAATGTGGAATGCCAGAATTGAAGATAAAGGGAAACATGGAAAATTTGATCCTATCTTGTTAGGCCCTTATTTGATTAAAACTACTTGGGGTGAGCATTCTTATGTACTCAAAGATTTGTTGAACAATATTCTTAAACTGCCAGTTCATGGACAGTTCTTGAAGAGGTATTTTTCTTTAAAAATACTTATTATTTCCATGAATAGTAGTTTAGGGTTTTCTTGTATATATTTGTAAATCCTTTTGTCTGTGTATAGTTCTTGTGCATAGTTTTCCTGTGTGTTGTTCTCTTGGTAAGTGGTTGATCGGTTGGGAGCCTGTATGCGGTCTGCTTCTCCCAGAGATTCTGAGCCCTCACTTGAATCCAAAACATTCAATATCCCCAGATAGAGCCACTGTTGGTCTAAATTTTTGCATAATAAGATTCCATTGTCCAGGTAAAAAAAAAAAATTCAGATTAGGATCCATTAATGGTGAGTAGGTTTCTAACTAAGTCATATTTTTTGATAGTCCCTATGTTCCTTTCCATTTAAATTTTTCCTTGGCATGAAAGTTTAAAGAAAAAAGGGGGGCTAAGTGAATATTCCTTTCTTGCCCATGTTGAAATCATTGATTCAATCCTTGTGAAAGAAGTTTTACCCCACTATCAAATTTTTTTCGAATCTATGGTCATTTTTAACTCACTATGGAAAAATGCTCAATTGTTACGTATAGCGAGTTAGCGAGCTGTTGGCACGTGTTTGTGATACTAAAAAGAGAAATTTGGTGTTGAGAATTATGTTGACATAAGGTAAATTTTGGCACATGTTGTTTCCTAGGCTTGTCAATTTTATGAATGAAAGCATGTGAAGAAAATTGTAAAGGGTATCACCGGCATCCAAGTTTCTCTGGCAATTCGCTACATCGCTATCAGAAAATCCATGCGAGTTGCTGGTGACAACATAGCAAATGCTTGAATTCTTGAAAAAGGCAGCATTCTTTTTAAAGGTTGATATGACCATGGAAGTTCCCATGCAATATTGTAAATGTGCATGGCTACCTTCTCTGACACCAACATTAATTGGCAGGTCTTTCAATCAAGGTGGGTTTTGTTTTCTATCACCAGAATCGAGAATCTATCGAAGGTCACTATATCACTAGCTAGGATAACACTATTTTCCTAGTAGCGAAATAGCAAGGGCCCAATCATTACAAAAGATGGCATTCTTTTATGGCTAGAAGTGATTTGGAGAATCCCAAAAAATCCTATGCAGATTTAGCTTTTACTTCTGTGCAAGTTGTGCTACATTTCTCGACGTCTATTTACCGGGAGGTCATTGTATTGCTTGCCAAATATTTTGTGTTTTTTCGATAGCGATGTAGCAATCATCCTGAAATTCAAGAACACAGTGAGGCCTAAGACATGGGATGATTAGAAAATATATAAATGTTCCAGCATGTTGTGCCAGCTCAGCGACAACAGTACCATGGACCCACTTCCCATGTATAAAGTACAAAGATTTCTAATCGTAAGATTGAGCTAGGATCAAAGGCCATTGTTACCTTGCTATGAAGAAGTGCTCAAAAGTTATGTATAGAAAGTTAGCGAGTGATGGCCCACCACTATTGCAATAAATTGCTATCCACAAGAACAAGTCTAGATCGATGATGCTCATTAACTCACTATGAAGAGATGTGCAATGAATAAGTATAGCAAGCTATCAAGTGAGGGACCCACCATTGATTCCTTGAAAATTTATTTCAAATATCTGCCATACGAAGATCAATGGTTATCGCTAGCTCACTATGAAAAGATACTTGAGAGATAAGTATAGCGAGCTAGCAAGTTGATGACACATGTCCATGGTCATCCGTGGGCCCAATTTGAAGTGTTAGCCTTGAAGGAAAGGTACAAATGGAGGTATTCTATTGGCTTGACCGCCAATGTGTTAATAAGAAAATTGAGTCAACTTAGTTGTCATTCCTAGATCGTAGGATTTTCCAAGAATCGACGGCACAAATTTAAAAGGAAGTGTAATGCTACTTTTTTTTTCTATTCTATGCATTTATGAGGAATGGAGGCTTCGTGTGTGAGAAAAAATCAAGTATAATTTAGAAGATTTTCATTCATTATAGTCCCACACCAACAAATATTTCATGTTCTTTGAGCATAAGAACTCGTCAATCACATTGTGTTAAGCTTGGTGAAGACGTGAAACAATCCCATATCTGTTTGAAAGTAACTGCAGAAGTTCAAAGAAGGATAATTTTGGTAAATCAAGTAAGTACTCACATATAACCTCTGTGACATTCCAATTCTCATTATTACTGTTAGAAAGGTTAATCTTTCCTTGGATATATTTTAATTAGGATATTCCAAGGGTCCCTACATGTAATTTTTCCACTTGTACACATGTGGAGGACATGTCATTATTTGTCCATTATTCCACATGTAAGGACAACTCTTGTTTATTTCTTTATTTAGTTTATCCTCCTTAAGAGGATTGTGACACTTTGCACACACCTATTATGAATGTGGCATTCATAGAAATGGGAGTTACAAATGCAACTCCTCTCTCATCTCTATATAAGAGATGCTCCTCCTTCTTTCTTCATAACTACACACCACTCTAAGCACTTGATGTTATTGTATTGAGCTACCTTTGCTCCAACACTCTCTCTCTCTCTTCTTTAGGCATTTGCCTTCATTCATAATAACTCACAAGGGGTTTTCTTTGCTTTCCCCTTATAAAATCCTTGTCTCCATTGTTGAACCATCTTGGTGTATGCTCTTGGAGTTGCTTATCTCATGGTAACATTGTTTCACACTTAACTTACTTGGATTGTTTCTCGTTCCTTGCTCAACATTATTCATTTCTTACAATTACAATCAAGATGCCTCCTAAGAAAGCATTCTTTGGGCAAGTTAACTATATGGACAGGAATGTCCACAATAATTTGTTAGAATTACTCCCAAGATCCACTACAGAGTCTGCACAGGTTAAAAGGTTAATTTCATTAAACCCTAGGCTAAAATTTTTTGATGGCTTATATGACAAGGGGAACTAGGTTACGGATGTAGTAACTAATCAAACTGATCTTGTTTTCTTTAAAAAGTGGTTTTCAAAGAGGAATTTGTTTGCCCGTCATGCTAATATATGGAATTTTGATTTGGGAAAATTAGTAGTTCCAAGTGTTTTCATGGACTATGACTTGCTAGAAGACATTGTCAAGAACTATGTCCAAGCCATTAGGGTTGTGAGAAGAAATGATGGTGTACCTCTAGTGTCAATTAGCCCTAAAGAAATTAGAGAGGTTTTTCACTTAGAACCATTATCAGATTACCATGTGCCAATCAATTTGCTAGAATTAGAAAAAGAATACAAAGCAAAGAGAGATGTAATTATGGGAGGTGAACTCAAGGCACACATTGGTACTATAGGAACTCTACTAGTAATTACTACAGCCTCTAAAGAACCTTTTAAGGAGAGCCTTTTCACTTCTCGGGCTGTAGAGATATACAGGACCCTGTGCCATTTTTTTGGTGAAGATGAGCAGGATTTCATGCCCATTGATCTTATGTATATGATGATTCAAATTGCTTCTTTTGGTGTAGATGTCATTTTTGATTTTGCCTCCTTTTTAGCTAAAGAAATTCACATTGGTTTGGTTGGAATTGCAAGGGGCAAAGTGTAGAAAACTTTTGGCCACTACTCCCTATTAATGCATATGTTCTATTTCAAGGGGGTAACAAATTTTGGTAATGAGATGGAGTTGAAGAGAGAGGAAAATGGGGAAACACTGCCAGTCTAGTTGTGGAGCGCAGATATGATCTAGGATGCAAATAAAGCTAATTTTGTCAGATTTGATAGATATTTTTCTTCCAAATTGAGATGTCTCATATTGAGTGGCAATCCCAGAATCCCTAAGGTACTGATGAATCTCATCAGGCCTATGGATAGCCCCCATAATTTGAAAGTTTCACACAATTGGCGAGATGTTATTCCTTACCCTGTTTCTACAATTTTTAAGATTTATGGTTTTAAAGGGAGTCCTCATGTCTTGCCTTACCAAGTGCCCCTAAAGGTAGGAATGGCAAAAATCTTATGGCAACTAGGAGGAGTAGAAGAAATGTTCTTGTCAAAAAGGCAACTAGGGTCAATTTTCCCTACCTGCACAGTAGCCCATCAATTTGTGATTACCAAAGGAGGATGGCTCTTTTTGTGCACAATTTTGGATTAGTATATGATGGCTATCTCCCACCCCCATTTTTGTGATTCTGAGGAATTTTTCAATTTGGCTTTGAGGCATAGAATTAAGCTGGGACCGGTCAAACATGATTCATATTACCCAAAGGACATTATAAGAAATGAATTCTCATTGCAGGAAAAGGAAACTAAAAAATAAAATTGAGAGTTTACTCCCGAGTCCTAGAATTCATTCATTGTTTTGATTTGAATTATAGTCCTTTAGATAATGCTAATACAAAGGCTAATAGAATAAACAAGCTCATGAGTAACTTCCCTACAATAATGGAAGCCATGAATGAGAAGAAACAATTTTTTATTGATTTTTATCCTGATAAGGCTAGAGAAGTCATGAAGAGGTTAGTTTTCACTCCTAATATAGGAGCTGGTCAAATAATTGTACAGAAAAAGCCTGGTTACACTATAATTCAAAATAAAAGGGCTCCTGTAGGTAAGGGCAAACAAATAATGGGATCCACCAGTATAGCTCTAGAGGAGAGACCTGATGAGCCTAGCCCAAAGAGGCAAAAGGTAATAAGAGAAGGGAGATCTCAAGTTGAGGAATACTCATCCACTCAATCTCCTTTGAGAATTGGAAAAGAGCAGTTCACAGGTGAGAAAGTTGAAGAGATGGGATCACAGGGAGGTGTTTTTATTACTCAAGTAGAATTGGATGAAGGTAACCCTCTAGAACCTCCTCTCCCCAGTTTGGATCTAACAATAGCTAATTATAGAGGCAGGAAATTGGACCCTGTATTAGAACAAGCAAGTCATCAATTTTTTATTGATCACAGTTATGTGAAATCAAGAGATTTTCAGCAGTTTGCATGGAGGACAAACCTGAACATTTTTGAGGAGAAATGTAAAAAGATGAAAATAGAGCATCTAGAAATGGATGAAACTTCCATATAAAACCAAATTAAAGAAGAAATGATGAAGGAATTCCAAATAATTACCCCTGAAGAGGGAAGGAAAATGGTAAAGACTTCTAACATACTATTGTTTCCAAATTGGGATATTGTAGATGCCTTAATTTTCAATTTTGTTTCAAATAGATTGGAATTGTAAGACCCAAATAAAAAGGATTTCCAAGAAACTGCATTTATTGAAGATCAAGCTGCATTAATCAGTTGGTCATTGAAAAGAGGATCTAGAGCTACATCATCACAACTAGATGAGTCTGGATTGATGGGCAATATACTTGTAAGAAGGGTTGCTGACACCTCCCATGTACAGGCAGCATATTGGAATGTGGATTCTTCCCAATTTCTTTTGGCCCTACTAAGAAGGAGGAATAGGTCATGTTTGAATTGCAGAGCAAGTATGAGACAATGCTGGATGCCTACAACAAAAAGGTAAAAAAGAGAATTGAGCTTGAGAATAAGATATTGGGACAATCCACCAGGCCTAGAATAACATACCCTCATCCCCCAGTTGAACCTTTCAAATCTACCCCCCTCATTGGAATGCCAGATACACCCCAAGGGCCATAGTACTAAACTACTAAGGATTTTGAAGAAGAGAAGGCTAAACTATGGGCCTTACATATAGAGCTAGAATCTAAGTATGAAGATAAAATAAGAAAAGCTCTTACATATCTAGGAGACAAAGTTGAATGGCCACTAATCCATGATCAATTGGTCAGGGCAGTTAACATCTGGGAGGAGTTAAAAGCAAATGATGAGGCTCTAAAGCCTATTGTGAACAAATGGGTAAGAAGGGAGAAAGCAGTGACCTTGTTTTGTTTATCTATTATAAATAATTCTCATGATCAGATTGAAAAAAGCTTTGACATTGTTTCTAATCTTGCTGATTTTGATAACAAAAGGATATATTTATAGAAGATAATAATAGGCTACTTAGACAAATATAAGAGCCAAAAATTCAATTTATTTCCTCATGCCTTAGATAAGAAAAATAGTTTGAAAAGCAAAGAGGAATGGATGAAGGATTTTGATGATTTATTCTGTTTAAGAATGAATCAAGTCATAAATGAAATATGGCATGCATGGTGGGCCACCAAAAAAAAGAATTGGTGAAAGCCTAAATATTCTTTGATTCTTTAAAACACGAATTCATTGATATTGATAATGAGGTTGATTATATAATAAAAAAATAGAAGCATATTTTGCAATTCAATTGGCCAGATGACACATTATTTGATAGGTGGAGGGTAGAAATGGCTTCTAGTGATCAGTTTGATGCAGATGAAATTGACAATGATGAGGTGTAGGGTGAGGAAGTCCAAATCATTGATACAATCACTACTCAAACCCAATTAGAAGAAGAAGAAAATAAAAACCTATCACTTTTAGTTGTAGGCCCAGGACCATAGGATGCCAATATAGCTAAAGAAAAGGAAAAGGTAGAAGTTGTTCCTACCATACAAGAGAAAGATGGTGAAAGCCTACAGGTGGAAATTAATGTGCCATCGTCAAAAAAAGCTTCATCATTGGCTAATTTGGTAGTTGTTTATGAAGAGAAATAAGATCAATAGCCAACTCAACAACACTAGAACATGTAATAGAAGCTAACCCACCTAAAAGAATGTTTTGATTTAGATATCTTCTATTACCCACATTTTTGTCATTTTGTGATAGGTGTATGTAAATATTCCTTGTAAAGGACACCTATCATTTTCTCTTAGCCTAAAGCTTGCTGCATCTCATAGTATATAAGTGAGATTCTGGGGCTAGAGAAAGGGTCTGAATTTTTTTTGCTAAGTGATACATTTAGTCTATTTTTGGTCCACCATTTTTGAGCAAAAATTCATGGTGTATTTTCTCTGTCAGATCTTGAGAATACATCAATATAGAATGACCTATGTTTCTTTCTGAAGGTCATTCTAAGTCTATTGTAAATTGTATACAATTTTCAAGGAAAATGAATACAAATTATGAACTGTCCCCATATTAGTTCTCTCTAAACTTTGTCTCCTTTTGATTACTTGGTTATCTTGATGTTGTATAAGTAAAGGCTTGTGCAATTGAATGTAGTTCAGTTAGGTTGTATATCTATTTATCACTGTTGTTAATTCAATGGATTAAGTAAAAGCTTTGATGAATTTGATAAGGTTGTTGTAGTAGTGGAAAGGATTTTGAATGAGAATTTCTAATAAGAATTGCTGACAAAATTTGTTCTAAGGCAACAAATTAGATCTAGAGATTTGTAGTAGATTCTGAACCCCAATGGATTAGGCATTGATCAAATTTAATTCAATTGAAAGAGAAATGTGTCACACATGATTGTCAAAATACAGAATTATTATCAACTTTACTTTTATTTTCGATAGATCTTCAAAGTTAGCCTATACTTGTCTGCATGGAATATTTTAGCTTTAGTTAGCCATTATTGCTAAGAACATCTGTAGACCTATAGAATTTTTTTGCCATATCTGTTATATGGGATGTGTTTATTAAAGTATCAAGAATTGTACATGTATTGGAGAATTTGAGATGAGAATCAAAATGAAACTAAGATAATTCTCATATAGTTTTCCCAGTCTTGTATCACCCCTAGGTATACACACCCTAGTTTTGCAGAGCCAAAAGAGTAGAAAACCACCCTTGGTTTTGTAGAAGTTGGGCCCAAATGGTTTGCACATACAATTGATAATAAGAATTGTCTAGTCTTTAGACTGTGTGAGTATTGTCATCTTGGTATTAAGCATTTTGTTGCTTAGTAGTTTTAAAACACCAACAATCCCTAAGTTAGCACTTGTTACATGATAAAATTGATTTTCAAAGGTTTGACTAGAGGCCCATTCATCAAGAAGAATATCTAGTATGTTATCTAACTGGGTTCGATTTTCAGCAGTTGTATGACACTCCTCTCCATTAAATGCAAGTAGATGTGCATTGATAGCACAGGGTACATAGGGCTCTACATGATTTTTTTCAAGTAACTCAGACTTAATGGTTACTTTAGTGCCATATCTAGTCCTTAAGAGCATGTGGGACCAATCAGATGACAAATAGCCACCAATCTTAGTAGTGAAATCCCTAGACAAGTAGATAGCAAAATACGGGGGTAATTCTATGACATATATATCCTGCTGAATGGAAAAATTAGGATAGGCATGAAGGGTGACACTTGCATCTTTAATCATTCCTATAGTACCTATAGACATCCCATCAAGTTGAACAACACCCTTTTCAATAGGCTGGTATTTTAGTCCTAACTGGTCAGCTATCTTTTTTTGCATTACCGAGCTTGTAGCTCCACTATCTACCATACAATTATGGACTAACTTGTCACCAATTATCAAGGAAAGGTAAAAAGGAGGCGGTTTTATTACCTTATTTGATTCTTTTGTAGTTTTCTTGCTATAATCCTACTTTTCATCAGCGTTGGTTAACACCACCTTTGTTCAAACATTTATCACATTTGTGGGATTTGTTTCATCCAAGAGAGCCTTTTGCAGGATATCCGTTTGACCCAAAATAGCTAAAGTCTCCCACATTGACATAGACACATTTATCTTCTTCATATTCTCTACTATGTTAAATAACATAGCAAAGTGTGATTTCTAATGTATTTTAGCAGCAACATGTTCTATTGGCTTGTGAATGGTCTCCTTGGTGACAGGGACATGAGTGTCTTCCACCATTTTTGTAGCACTTGATGATGGCTTAGTTGTATCAGTTGCTTTACCCTTGTTTTCTATTTGGCCTATTTCAAGAGCTCTTTTCTTAGCTTGGGTATTTGCTGATATGGATGAGCCATTATTAACTGCGCAAAACTCATCTCTCTGCCAGTTGAGGAAATCAATCTCAGGAGTCAGTACATCATGTTGCTATTCAGGTGCATCATTTGTGATATTTTGCTATCCCACTACTATATTTTGCACCATCAATGCCTAATTTATAACTCCATTTGTGCATGTAGCTTGATTGTGTGGTTCATTACAGGGATAACACCACTTAAAGTTCACTGCAAGATTATTTTGCATGGGCACAATGTCTCTAACTGGATTAGCTGAATTAAGAGGAACTAGATTATATGGACAGAAAGACCTTTGATTAATATTCTACCTATAGCCTATTGCTTTACCTTGAAATGGTGGCCTATTTCCTTGAGGTTGGCTTTGATTTTGATGCTGGTAAGGCAGATTTATAGCTAAATTCTGATGTTGGTAAGATGGCCTAGGCTTAAATTGTTGCTTTTTAAGATTAACTAGCTCATTACTAAAGGTTTGCATCATATTTCCAATTTTGAGCTGACTATTTTTAATCTCTTGCAGCTCTGGAGAAGGACCTGTGGTATTTAAAGGGCTTGCCATGGTAATTTCTTAGCTAGGAACTATAGGTAATGGGTTAAATGGCAGAATTACCAATGGTATATTTGACTGAATGTCTAGAAAAATGAGTATTGGAGGCCTAGGGGCTATTTTACCAGCCTAGATAAGACTATTTTCAGCCCTAATAGCGATCTCATAAGCTTGAGGCAGTGAAACACCTCCCATAGATTGAATCATTACTAAAATATCTCTATTTAAGCTTCTTAAATAATAAAGAAAAGCATGATCTGTTGAAGGTCTTACTGTATTGGGTATTCTAGTCTAGGTCCTTTGAAACCAATTATTAAAATCCATCATTCTTGTGGTGCACACTCCATGGTTGTGAGCTACTCTACAAGTGACAAAAAGTCTGACTTATCCTCAAAATGTCTTGTCAAAGCATCACCCAAAGCATCCCATGAGCCTATAGAACAACCAACTAGGCTTCTGAATCATTGAAGTGCTTTTCCTTTTAATGATGCAACCAGTAGCTTAGTAGCCACATCCTCCTCTGTAACATGATGTACGTTGCATAAAGTTGCAACATCTCTTATATGCTCATATGATGTAGTCTGATTTTCTCCTGTGAAATCAAGCAAACTCTTCAATGCAGCTTGTGGTATATCATGGTGTTGAGAAAAATTCAAGGGACTCCCTTGATTAAAAGGAACAAAAGCATATGCCCTCACCATTGGTGGAGGTTGTTGTACAGGCTATTGTACCGGTTGCTATTGTACAAGTTGTTGTTGAAAACTTGTATTGACTATACTTTCTGGTATAAAACTAGTACTTACCAAATTTTTAATTGAATCAGCAAAAATGTCAAAAGAATCAACTCTTACTGATGGGCTTGCTGAATGTCTAACTTTTCTTTGACGTGTTCTACTATATACACGAAGACCAGGGGTTGAAAGCTACTTCCTTGATGATGGCTTTGTCCTGGATAAGCTCCTTCCATGTCTTTTTGGAGTTTCCAACTGCACATATTCAAAAGAAGTGGAACTTTGTGTTTGAATCTTTCTCATAAATTCATCACCTTCTGCCGTCTAGTTGAAAAATAGCCTTCAGTTGTTCCAGCACAGTTGAAAAATGTGCTCATGTCCCACTGGGCATGCCAAAATTGTTAAGTTTTAGGATTTGCACCCTACTGAGCTGGTAATGTTCAGTAACCCTTACTTAACATGGGAGTCATTTCATTATGTGAGACTGGATAATGAAATGAAACCTCTAGATTCTAGGCCAGCTCCTATTAGATTTTTCAGTGATAACCTCTAAAGCTTAATAAAATTGTCAGGGAAAAGGAAGAGAATACTGGAAGTAACTCACATGACAGAGAGGATTATATAGCTTATATGAAATGCAAATGAAACACTTCCTATAAAGACTTGCACAAATGATTTATGATAAGGTTCCAATATTGAAACGACAAAAGAAAGACAAACTAACATCTCACTTTGATCAATTTCCCCTATAAACACGTATCATAACCTACAAATAAACTTACTTTTCTACAAATAGGTGCTGAAATGAGACAAAAAAAAAAAGGAATAAGGAAAATTCTCAAGTTATTCTCTCAAATCACTCATAAAATGCACACAAGACTTGCAGAAAGAAAGAAGGCTTCAACACTTAACATAAAATAACATCATCACATTATTGTCATTTATATTATGTCTCCAAAAGATGAATTATAGACTCTGCAATAAAGCTTAGGACTCTAAAAATGAGTCTCAAAAACTCCTCATAAAATCATATTTCCCAAATGAGTTAGAAAAAACTCATTAAGTACAATGCCCAACTCCTTGGGTCGTATGTAGAATGATAGCCCCAAAAAGAGGACTTAATCCCTCACATAATGAAGTCCTACCCCTAGAAAAACTCCATTATCTCATAAATTACCCAATGATTCACTAATAAGTGCCCTAAAAACACTCTAACAGCCAATAAATCTCCTCCAACTACCAAGGCAAAGTCAAACTCGACCCCAAAGCCTATATTCTCTCATAGAAGGATTCGTAATGTTTTCAAAACTTAAAGGCCATAATAGGGGAAAAAAATGACTCATTTGATTCCTTTTGCATTAATAATAATAAAATATTCAATGACTTATAATAATGTCATTTAAATATTTATATTTCACATTAATGTGTATGCAAAAGGAAAACAAATATATAAAATAAAGTTCTTGTTATTTTGCATTTTAGAATTAAGAAAATAATATTAAATGATTAAAATTAGTCATTTTAATATCATTTAAATGTTATAGTTATGCAAAAAAAACAAGTAACGTTATAAGCCTTAAAACAAAAACTTCTAAGGGATTAACAATAAAAACAATTCACTCCTCTCAAATATGAATAAAATTCAAAAGGGATTAAAATCCCATCAAAAGCCATGGATTCCAAAGAATTATGCAATTTTGAAAAGGCATAGCAAGCCTTTAACCCTGAAACTTTGGTCATTCTACCATTCGCATTTGATAAACTCACGTGAAGGTTTTCTAGTTTGTGTATGCCGCCATTGGAAGAAGGAGTTATTTTCCATTTGAATGCTTCTCTAGGTTTATCTTGTTGCTCTGCAATGAATGGAGGTATGAAAATATTCAATCTTCCATTCTTTTCATTGCTGAAACTTTAAACTAGAAGTGCTTTCTTTGATATTTGAAAGCCGCCATGTTATATTTTAGTGTGCCATAAAATGCTGGTATGGGTTTTAAATCAACCATTTTCTTTGAACTTACGCAACCTTCATTTGCATTTCGAATGTTGAAATATACTGTTGAAAGTCTTCTAATTGTAGGAAAACCCATCTTTGAAACTTATAGCGTTGGGGGTTTTGTGGCTGAATTAATTCACATATCTTGATAATAATCTACATCTTTACCTTTTAGATCTGGGTACCAAGTCTCAATATAATGTTACACCTAGCTGTGCAGCTTTCCACGTAGAGAACTTGACTTACATTATTTGTTCTCATAGAGAGAACACTACTCTCACTACTATTTTCAGCATGATGACTCCATACAGAAAGCATTTCTCTCTCAATGAACAATAGTCACATTTGCAAATATCTTTGTTCTGAGGAAATCATTTCATTCAGTTTACAATCTCTTGGTGACCTGAGAGTGTAGTCTATTCATGGGTTAATAGTAAAATGCCCTCCATTAACATATTGCTGGAGCAACAGCTTAGTAACATTTTTTACACTGTTGTTACTTGCACTACTAATGAACACATGATTGTAATATATATATCTATTGTGCTATTTTTGTCCTCTATCTTTACATTTTTTTTTGAATTAAGACCAAAATTTGAATTTGATGGCAAATGAATTGATCATTGAATGATAATTGCAAATCTATAATTCATGTAGAATTGATTGCTTTGGTTCCAAGTTCTTCAAATCTACACAAGTTGAAGTGGCATTTTGGTTAAGAACAAACCATATATTGTTAGGAACCCAAATTTGTGCATTTGTTATCGTCAAATAATTCCCAATTTCTCATGCTTATAACAATACAATGATATTGTGTTTATCATTTCATTTGAATTTATTCCATAATGAAAAAATACTTTTTCTGATAATGCATTTTTTACTACCAACAGTCCATCTTATTGGTTTGAAACAACTTCTCCTTTAAAGTCATAATTGTAGATGTTTAAAATTGAAGTTGAGATATATTTTGATGTTAATTTACAACTCCAGTTTCTTAAAAACTTCATCTTAACTGCAATAGTTATCCTGTAGAAAACTTTTAGTAATACCTCCTCTCATACATCTACATCTTGAGGCTTTGTGATAACTTTTTCCTATAGCATACTTCCATTTCAATAAATATTACTTAACTCTTAGCATAGCTTGAAGAATTTTCCCTTAATGATCTCTTATGCTTTCCTACAATAGATACACTCTTGTAATCTGTGATGTTAACCATTATTTATTGCTGTAATTTTATAGCATCTTACTCAGTGAGGTTCAAGCATGGGCTCGTGACACTCACAAAATAACCTTTATTTCTTCAGCTTCTTTTCTCTCATAGTGAACTACATCAACAGATAGAGTATGTGTAGTTGTAGAGATAGGTAGTTATTGCTTAGATCTTTCAGGATCTAACATTAGTTGTTTCATGTTTTTCTTGCAGCTGCTGGAGATCATGGAGCTCGGAGCTAGAGTTTTTTGTACCAGCAAAAGAGTGCATAGCCAGTCAAAGCAATAGGAAATGACTGGTTATCTCTATGCCTATTTCTTTCATGCATATGTATCTGTTCATGTATTTCTTTATGAAAGAAATGTAGTATAGTGAGCTATATTCATGGCTTGTGTAAGATTTTTTTCCGTTCAGCATATTAATTCATTTCATTGTTTGAAAACATCAATGTATATTTGAAAGTAAATAAATACAAAGACATTTCTATTGTTTGAATGAAATGAATGACACTTCTGTACTTTTATTGCATGTATGCTTAAAATTTTACACATGTGGAAAATTTTACTAATAGATATATTATCCAACCTTTTTTGATTATTTGGGCCCCAAAAATTCATTTTTTCCAAAACCTATGAAAAATGAACCACAAAAAGTGATGTTTTCAAGTTTGCAGTGATAGGGAATATGTTGGGAAAATCATGCTAGTTTAATCAGGTATTTGATAATATATTGGATATCCAATATTGATGCCCATATTTTTCTAGGAATGATTGGCAATGTATGATGATTAATATATATAGGATTATTACTATGTATGATATATATATATATATATATATATATATATATATATATATATATATATATATATAGAATTATTATTATATATGATTATTATATTATACTAAATTATGATTATTATATTATATTATTATTATTTTTACTATTATTGTTAAATATAATAACGTAATATATGTTATTATTATTATGACCTATAAATATAATATATTAATATATATATATATTATTATAATATTATATTATTTTGATTTTTACAATAATTATTAAATATATTATAGACAACATATATTATTATTGTTATTATTATTATTTTGACCTATGATCCATTTGGTTGGTTCCAATGCATCGAGACAGGTCATAGGTTAACCTATGACCCCTATTGACACATTTGATGACAACATATGTCTCTAGGGGTCCTAGGCCCCCTAGGAACACATTTGGTTGGTTCTAATGCATCGAGAGGGGTCATAGGTTAACCTATGACACCTATTGATGCATTTTATGGAAAAGTATGTCCCTAGGGGCCCTATGAGCCCTAGGGATGCATTTAGTTCATTCTAATGCATCGAGAGGGGTCATAGGTTAACCTATGACCCCTATCAATGCATTTCATGACAACATATGTCCTTAGGGGCCCTACCCTATGACCCCTATCAATGCATTTCATGACAATGTATGTCCGTAGGGGTCCTAGGGCCCCTAGGGATGGATTTTTTTGGTTCTAATGCATCGAGAGGGGTCATAGGTTAACCTATGAACCCTATCACCTTATTTCATAACAATTTATGTCCCTAGGAGTCCTAGGCCCCCTAGGGATGCATTTGGTTGGTTTCAATGTGTCAAGAGGGTTCATAGGTTAACCTATGACCCCTATCGGCACATTTCATGACAACGTATGTCCTTAAGGGTCTTAGGATTGCTAGGGATGCATTTGATTGGTTCTAATGCATCGAGAGGGGTCATAGGTTAACCTATGTCCCTAGGGGCCCTATGACCCCTAGGGATGCATTTGGTTCATTCCAATCCATCAAGAGGGGTTATAGGTTAATCTATGACCCCTATCAATGCATTTCATGATAATGTATTTCCTTAGGGGTTGTAAGGCCCCTAGGGATGCATTTGGTTCGTTCCAATCCATCAAGAGGGGTTATAGGTAAATCTATGGCCCCTATCAATGCATTTCATGACAACATATGTTCGTAAGGGCCCTAGGAACCCTAGGGACCCATTTGGTTGCTTCTAATGCATCGAGAGGTGTCATAGGTTAACCTATGACCCCTCTTGATGCATTTCATGGCAACATATGTCCCTAGCGGCCCTAGGACCCCTAGGGACCCATTGATAATGTGTCGAAAGGGGTCACTAGGGGCCCTAGGGACATATTTTGTCATGAAATGTGTTGATAGGGGTCATAGGTTAACCTATGACCCCTTTCGATGCATTTCATGACAATATTATATTTAATAATAATATAATACTATATATTTTAATATAATAATAATATATTATTAGATTATATAATAATAAACATATAATATTACTATATGTATTTAATAATAATAATGTTTATCATATATATTACTATATTATATTTAGTTATAATAATAATTATTTTATTTAATAATAATAATCATACATATTACTATATATAATAGTATTTATAATCATATATGATAATAATAGTTAATAATAATAATCATAATCATATGTAATAATAATATTAATGCCCACACTTACCAAAAATAAATTTCCCTCTAAAACTTTCCTCTCAAATTTTCCTCCAAAATTCCCAATTGAAAATTTGTAGTAATTGGATACCCGATTTCATATCAGGTATCCGATTTGAAATCCAATACCCGATTTGCCTTCGAGTATTTGATTAGGCTCAGTATTTACCAAGCCTATTTGGTTAATTTTCAATGAAAACTATTGTAAAGCGTTGATTGACATACTGATTGAAAAATAGCTATAACTTTCAAACAATATAACATTTTTTAAATCCAAAAGTTGCATCACATTCTATGCTTCACCTAGTATAAGAAGAAAAAAAAATTGGTTAAGTTTTCAATTAGTTAAGGTGGTTAGACACAAATTTTTTTTTTTTTTTTTCTGAAAATGTTTTAGTAGAAAATTCATATTTAATTATTTATTTGGAATAAAAATACCCAAAAATATGCATCACATCCGGGCATGAGTCTAATTTTTATATCTATAATTATATTTAAAAATATTATCATTTTATTTTGATTAAGGTAGTCAAACATACACCTACTCTTTATTTTCACCTTGAAATTTTTGTAGTATTGCATTAAAATCCAAACTTTTGACCAATCAAATATTTTTTTCTCTAGATAAGGCCTAGTAGTTTAGAAACTAAATTCAATTTCCTACAAATTATTTTCTTACAACTTTTTGATATAAATTGTAGAACCACTTTAAAATTGTGTGTCATGTTCACATAACCTTGATTTGTTGGTTTTTCACTACCACTTAAGGCCATAGTTTGGTTGACCATGATCCTACACATACCCATAGACATGTGGTGAATATTTTATGGGTTGAAGTTTAAAGCACTAATTCATGCACCCCCCCCCCCCCCCCCCACCTTAGAAGTTTACCTTTCCTATTGTAATTCCAACACTTATTTCGAATAGGCCAAGCTTGAAACATTCTTAGGATTAACCTTGGTATTGTTGAGTTCCATCCAAGTTTGTTATGTAACCATCTCCAACATTAGTGAGAGTATTTTTAGTCTAATAATATGTGGTCAGAATTATCTTCATCCTCTTCACAAAAATGGAACCTTCTTGGACCTACATATCCTTTTTCTCTGAATGTATCAACTATAAGGATTTTATTTTATAGTGCTAGCCATGAGAACAATCCTGCCTTAGGTAAGCACTTTCTATCCCAATATAGTCACAATGAGATGTTTGTCTTTGTTCTTAGCTATTTTTTAATTAGGTAATTATAGCCCTCCTTAGTGTTCTAGTTTCTAGTCTTTAAGCCATCCAAAACTAGTTTATCCTCCCTTGGATGAAACGTGACATTTTTTAGATCTTAAGATTCTGATCAACTCCTCTTTTTCTCTATTTGGGATATTGATTTTTACTAGAGGCTTCCATCTCCATACTTTTTCAATGCCCCCATCCACTACCTCAATGTAATTTTTGACATGTTTTCCCCACCTTGCTTTGAAGAAGGTCTTAGAGATTTTAGAGTTGGCTATTTTTTCTATTATTGTGTATCCTCCCTAATAGTCTGACCAAAACAAGTCATGTTCATTATCAAAATTTTGCATCATTGATGTAACATCAATCCTTACTTTCTAGTTCTTTTTAGGTGCTTACTACATCACTTCTATGACCTTGATGGTTATTCTTGGCTCACTAACTTAGGATCAATCCAAGATCCTTTTCTTTCACCTTTCTACCATCACATGCATACACAGATTCTAGAGTATCTTTACTATAATTATGACATACAAAGATTCATGTTGAGATTCATGGAACATCCCATAATTATGACCTTTACTATCTTTGTCTCAAGTTCTACACCAGAGTCAAATTGGTAACCATGCTCCACTTCCCTCTAACATGGTTAATCTCATTGAGTGATGGAAGATAACACTATTTTGAATTAATAATAACTGACATAACAAAGCATAATTCTTCAAACTTCTATTTTTCTTCCAATGCATCATCCTCTTATTAAAAATCCTTTCAATTTCAGCAATAATGTCAAACTCAAAACACAAGTTAGGTTATTGGGTCCCCATTGAAAAGAATATTAAGTTGACTGTCATATTTTCCCTATAGTATTCTCTACATACATGTTCTCATCCATGGTAGGTCTTTCAGTAAAAATACATGAAGTTATTGGTTAGATATGGGCCTTTTTTTTCAAGCCTAACCAACATATTATTATTTTCTCTCCTTCTAAAATAAGTTGTTTCCCTAAAACCTATACTTTTCACCTTTATTCCATAGTCTAGCAAGAACTACTCCCTATCCACTTTTGTCAAGGCTTGAACATTTAACCCAAAGCATTCTTACATATAGGATTTATTGATGACTGATAAATAATTCCCATCTATTCTTCTCACAATCATTGTTTCAAATTTTTAACTACTAGCTATGGCTTAAATAGTATCAACATCAACAAACACATTGGAAACAATGACCTTTCCTAGGCCAGGTCTCCAAGGGTTTGACTTAGGATCCCTTTTTAACCCATTTTCATAAAAGATTAGGTTATTATCTTGGATAGGCCACAACCTCATTCAACACCATGAGGCTTGTCCAACCTTTTATTTCATCTCACTTGGTTTTAGCAGATCCTTGCTTTCTTCAGACATACTTTTCTTTTATCAGTGATTTTGGAATCGGTGTTACTTACCTCCCAATGTCATGAGCATTGTTCTCCATGATACAAGTGCATGGTATAGAATCACCAATGACTAAAGATTTCATAGTTGGTGCAACTAGTAGGGCTTAATAAATTCTCAACTAGGGTAAAAGAACAAACTTGTGAGGAAGCCCATGAATTATTAAAGAATTTCAAATAATCATGATTTCTATGTTCATTGTACATGCAAATGAAATTCATTTTGTTTATTTGTCTCTTCATATCAATTTATTTCATCTTTATTTACATTTATTTTTCGTCAAACAAAAAATTCCAATCAAAGTGATAAAAAGGAAGCCAATGAAGAAAACTATTGGTTGACATTAAACAGAGTAAGAGGATCCTATATGATCAAAAAAGAGTTACTAGGTTAATAAATGTATAGGTTAGTGCTCTAAATACTTGTTCATATTGTAGTTAGCTACTTTGAGTACTTATTGATATTACAATTAGCTCCATCCATGGGAGCATTAAATTCAGTTCCTCAATCACTTTTCTATTCTTAGAATATTTTACTTGTCAAAGTCATAATTTAGTCTCTTTGATGAAATCAAGTTAGCTCATAGATTTTTTTAGTAGGTACATATTGAATTTATTATTGTTGATGTGGTAGTAGTGGAAATGACCTAGTAACACAACATATTTCAATGGTTGTGATAGTTCAATATAGTACTAATGGTTGTGCCTATAAAGTAATCAGTGTTGATCATGTCATGAGTATGTCACTACCTATGAATTATTTTTTCAAAGCAGAGGTATGGAAAGAGACAAAGTTATTGGCATTCCTCTAGGCACCACCATAGTTGTGTAGGTGTTTGGGATTTTGATAGAGTTCAAATCATAACAAATGACCATGGAAATAGAACTACTCCTTCCATTGTTGCCTTCACTAAAACTGAGAGAATCTTTGGGGAGGGTGTTGGATGAGG
Organism: Cupressus sempervirens; assembly: GCA_028749045.1. NCBI lineage: Eukaryota > Viridiplantae > Streptophyta > Pinopsida > Cupressales > Cupressaceae > Cupressus > Cupressus sempervirens. Next base: position 104,298,165 of record CM053785.1, read on the forward strand.
TTGATCCTTATTATCTTTTTTCCTCAAGAATGACTTAGGATCCATTTTTAACCTATTCTTATGGTGTTTTCATGCAAGAAGGAAAATTTGACATCAGGCATTAGTAGGAAGCTTAACTTAAGCTAGTGCCACAATTTTGCTTAAGCCTAACAAAAGTGAACAACTTTTATAACTTTTTATAACATAGGAACTTGTTAAAATATAAAGATATTCATGCACCTTTCAATTCAAATTTTTATTATAAAGTGTATAATTAAAATGTAGACATTTGACAGATGCAAGTTGTCTATCATCTTTTGAATCCAAGATTATTCATGCCAATCTTTGCAATCTAATAATGACTTGTGTAATTAGAGAGAATTCTTGTATTTTAATTTAGAAACCTCAAAAGAATGTTAATTTATAATTTTCCCTTTTTTAAAAATATTTATAAAACTTAATGCATGTCAATATCTCCTACCATATTTTAAGACAAATGCATAATGAAATTGATGGGTTCAAATTCCAAAACTATGCACATATTGATTCAGAATGTCCGAATTTAGTTAGGTTTGTAATTACAATTAATTTATAATGGATATCTCCTTGCACCTAAAATACAATGCATGGCCTACTAGATATGGATTGCAGGCTCTTTTTAGCAACCATAATACCTCACAAACATTACTTTGGTTACTTTTTTTTTTTATGTGGATAACAACTTTTCGACACATAACTTTACTGTATCTCAATGATTGTTGGTATTTTCCTTTTGTAGACTAACCTTGTCCACAAGAACCAATTCACTAGTGCATTAAGAAATCTTGGTAAAAAGACTAATGGTAGCTCTCCAAGTAGGTAGCTTATTGCAAGTCGTTAAATTTATTTTTTTGATCTTTTTATTTGTTTATTACATTAGTAGGTGTTTCATTTTTGTGATTTTAGAGTTTTGAAATAAAAACTTTGTTAGGATGAGCATTATTTTATTTGATGTGGTTCACTTTTAGTACATGTTGATACAGAGAGAGATGGTAAGCAAATGTCAAATAATCAACTGGATAAGGAATAAAAAGAGTGGTTGAAAGTGATGCATGAGAGTTATGATGCAGAGGTAGAATGTTGTAATGAGCAGGCAATGTTGATTTTGGGATTTCACAAAAAGGTAAGATGCATTTAAGATGCATGTAAGTATTGAATTTTGGTCCTTTATGTTGTCTTGCATAGATTTCATAAATATTTTTGTATATTAGTCTTTCTTGGTAACAAAAAGGTGTAGTTAATTAGTATTGATGTTTCATTAGAGGACACCATTGATATTGTCATCCAACTTCTTGAGTATGATATTTATGAAAACCAAATATGACTCACTATACCTTTCCACATTTTCTTTATTTTCTTCAAATTTTATGTGGTTCATACCTAGTAATTAAGAGAAGAACTACTAGTGTATGTTCAGTGTTATATTTCCTCAAAATAGATAACTTTAAAAGCCTTGTATTCTAGTGATGAAAAAAAAATGTATTTAATCAATTGAATTTTCTCACGCCTTAAATCTTCTGCGATTAAAAAGAATATGTTCCTTGTAGTTATGAGTTAGACTACCATATGTAGTATTCCAAGTTTTATGAACTATTCTATCTTGTTTCTTTCTTTGCTAGGTAAAATTTATAGGCAACATTGACATTTTCTGGATAACCATTGTAATTCTTGGCATTCCTCAAAATTGAGAAAGCATTCATAGATGGCATCACATGGAGTCTTTAAATAAGTCACTATATGGGATTTTCCAGCATACCAAGTCATTTTTTATTAGAACCATGAAAAAAAATTGGTCTTCAAGACTAATGTTGGGAAACTATTCTCTTATTCTTATTCTTTGTTTGAGTCGGTAAAAATCTATTTCAGTGGCATTATTAGCATGTGTTAGTCAGTAGTTGCACCTAGTATATGGATCTATTGTCATTGTGTCCCTTAACCAATATTTACTTCTAAATAATTTCATTATATGATGCAAATATGTTAATCGTAGGGGGCCACCCTTAAACATCACATACTAATGGAAAAATTAAGATTAGGAAAATAAGTCAATTTTGACTATTTAACACTTTTAGCTTATTAATAATGCTTTAGTATGTGATGTTTAAGTCATCCACCCATAAAAAGAGATCCACTTAACTTGATAACATTGGAAGTTAAATAATTTTCTACCTTAAAGAACTTTATTCTCTTACAATTATCTTCTCAACATTTTTCTATAGCTTCCTTGAATATGAAGCTCTCTTATCTATCATTCTTGATATGAACTTACCTTGCACTTGAATTGTTATATACTGCAAACCATTTTCTTTTATTCCAAAATACATGTTTTGTTTCCCATAAGTATCAAATTCCCTTGGATTTTTTTTCTATCATAAAATGATGATCAAAACAACAATATTAGTGGCAAATGGAAAATTTATGATAAAATTTATGTTTATGTTCTTTGAAATATTGAAATGTTTTGTATAAGTATTGCTAGCATAGAACAGCTTTGTTATCATTTCAAAATTCCTTTAGTGGCAGGCCTTTGAAATAAATGGTGCATGGATTCTGATTTCAAAATGGAACCCAAAAGTTGCATTTGCCCATTTCTGTGTATGCTCTGCTACATTTAGTCTAAATATTTTTTGAAGTTTTGATTGGTTTTTTTATGTTCTAAGAAGCACATGATTAATATTCAAAATGTAACTCTTATTTTCTTGAATATTATTACTCTATTTTGAAAAAAATTTCCCCCTATTTTCAATGTTCAATGATCACTTACTCTGCATGTTTTATAGTGATTTGGAGTCCAAGAAATATCTGGCTTTAGAGAGGGGTAGATTTAGTAATTATGTTTTAAAGTATAAATATTTGGACAAAACGTCAAACTCTATATCAAGCTCTATTAAAAGAGGATTGGAGAAAAGTTTATAGGTATTGAAGAATATTGCTCAGTCATTGTGAATGGGAGTTTCAAGGGTAGTCTTTCTAGAGGATCTTAATTTTTCAGAGAAGAAGATATTTGATCCTCAAGATAAGTTCTTGCAAAGGTGGAACAAATCTCTTTTCATATCATGTATAATTGTTGTATCTATCTTTTGTTTCTTTATTTGCCTATTGTGGATGATGAATCTAGATGTATGGGTATAGATACAAAATTGGCAATTGTTGCTACTATTTTGTGGTCTCTCATAGATATCTTGTACTTAGTACATATGGCTCTTTACTTTTGAACAAATTTGATAGCTCCTTCTTCTAGGGTGTTTGGGGGAGGAGAGCTTGTTATTGATCCAATAAAAATTGCAAAGTGGTGTTTGTCAACATACTTCATCATTGATTTCCTTGTTGTGTTGCCTCTTCCTTAGGTAGTTGAAAACCATACTGAAACTATGTTTTCTAAAAAAATCATTAACATTGACTATTAATGAGAAAAGTTTTACGTCTTATTCTGCTTAAAGCATGAGTTTATATATACATGTTTTGAACTAACATTAGAACTACTACTAGTTTGGTTAATGATGTACTTCTAGAGTTATGTCAACTTAGTTATAATCTAAATCTTAGCTAATAGTTAGTTACATAAAAAATAGTGTAATAGCTACTGAAATGAGGATTTTCTTCTACCAAGTGATTTTTGAGATGCCTAAGGTTGCCAGCTTGGGTATGTGTTCACTTATACTATGATTTTTTTATCTTGGGTTTACTATGGCTAGACTTGGTTGTTCTATATATATCATACATGGTAGCAAGTGACATGGGAACCACTATGTAGATCTTGGTTACAACTACAGTTCAAGTTATTGAACTTGTTTATAAGCTACTCACCATCTAGTAGTAAGCTACATGGGTATTAATCTACTTGCTGGTTGGATGAGGTCATGCCTCCCACCAAGTCTTATGACTAAAATGCTCTAAGATATTGATATCAGTTCACCAGTGAAACTATTTTAATTTGCCCTAAGTTCAGCTATATAGTTTGCATGCATATACCTAACTACATACATGTATGTATTTATCCTTACAATATATAAAACTATTTAGAATAGTACTACCTACATATATGCATATATACATCTATGTATTTATTCTTATAATGTATAATGTATAAAATTATTTAGAATAGTACTAGTAATACTAAAATAAAAATAAAAGTAAAAATGTATTAACCATAACTTTGGTATATAAATTTAAAACACATCAAATAATTGTCAATAAATAAATAGATAATTAGGAAATATTTTCCACAACAAGTCGAATTGTGATATTTCTATCAGGATTTAGCTGTTTATTTTTTTGAGTCAAACTCATTGACCCATGTTTCATGAGTAGTGGTGCACATGAACCCATCTCTCATGAGAATAAATTGAACACTTAGCACTCATTGGATCTAGGTGATGCTCATAGAGGTGAAGCACGAGGACTTGACCCATCTTTCATGAGTAGTGTTTTTACTAATTACCTAGTGCAAATAATCTACAAGAAATTTTTGTAGGAATAATTTATATTGATCAATTTATTACATTTCTATTATTTATAAATTATTAATTTATTGTGATATTGCTATCAGGATTCAACTATGTGGTTTTTGAGTTGAACTCAATTGACCCATGTTTCATGAGTAGTGGTTCATACAAAACCATCTCTCATGAGAATAAATGGAACACTTGCACTTATTGAATCTAGGTGGTGCTCATGGAGCTAAAGCACCCAAACATGACCCATCGTTGATGAGAAATTCTTTTAATAATCAACTTTGTGAAAGCCACTAGCTTGCAAGAGTAAGTTTTGTAGGCATATTATACATTGATTAATTTATTACATTAGTATTATTTTTAAATTATTTATTTATTGTGATATTACTATTAGGATTCAACTTTGTAGATTTTTGAGTCAAACTCATTGACTCATGTTTCATGAGTAGTGGCCCACATGAACCCTACTCTCATGAGGATAAATGGAACACTTAGCACTTGTTCGATTGAGGTGATGATCATAGAGGTGAAGCACCAGAACTTGACCCATCTTTCATGAGTAGGGAATTTACTAATTACTTTGTGCAAGCTACAAGAGTAAGTTTTGTAGGCACTTGGACTCACTTTTACTAATTACTAGGGTATCATTGATACCCTAGAGATCCAACTCACAGAGATCCAATTCCACTCCCTCTACCAGTATAAGACATCACTAGAGACAAAAACACCATTGGCAACATCCTACTACCACTATCACTTCTACAGGTTATCCATCTATTATGAGGTTTTTCTTTGTTTCTTTGACTTCTTAGTTTTGTTTGGCATGGTGGGGTTACTATCTTGGTCCTTCCACCCCCTTGAGATTATTAAGGTTTCTGCTCATTCCTTCTCTCTTTTCTTGGTTAGTTTCTAGTCACCATTTTGTGTTCTTATTGTTGGGTTTCCTTTGCTTCCTCAATCCCTTTAACCCATTTGTGGTCACTTGTCAGACACTAATAAATTTTATCTTTCTTTTTATGTGTTCATTCATTTTTCATTTTGTGAACTGTAGTATCAAAACTCAACCTCTAGAGTATGAAGGAATTCCTTTCTATTGTAGCATATGCCCCGAGACTAGACATATTGTTGTGCGCTATCTTGTAGAGTTGAGGAAATCAAAGAAAAGAACTTCTTGGTCATTTGGGACTTTTGTTCTTTAATACATTCTAATATTAACATTAATGACTAGGACCTGTTAATTTATGAATCTATCTAGATTTACCCTACATCTAAATCTTTCTCTCATATGCCTCTTTGGGTTAGGCTCTCAAGTCTTCCACTTCACTTGTGGTTGGATTTAGTTCTAGAAGCTATAGGAGATGCCATTGGTGACTTCCAAATGATGGATTCTAAACCATATAATATTTTACATACCACTTACACTCACATTCTCATGGTGTTTGATTATTTAAAGGGCCTCCCTAAGAAGATAAAACTTGTGCTGCTAATGGCTCATGGATTTAGACTCTAGACTATGAAGGAATTCTTTTTTGTTGTAGGGCCTACTTTGAGACTGGACATATTGTTGTGCACTATCCTACAAAATTGAGAAAATAAAAGAAAAGACCTTCTTGGTGGTCTGGAGCTTTGGTTCAACATTACTCTATCCTTAAAGACTCTACTCTTAAGGATTCATCTATGGTTATTGATGGTGCCAATAGATCTACTCTGTCTAACCAGGATTTTGGTCTATTGTTAGATGTGGCTACCATGGTAGCCCCTAGCTCTATGGGTCAAGTTCCTACCCTACAAAGAATCACCATCCAACAATAACTTCTTTTGGATTCATTTGCTGATGCAACTCATACATATTGCGATGGTAATCAATATCCATTGCAACCCACTATATTTTTTTTAAAACAAATCAAATTAGTCAATATTTAAACCAATGCTTGGAGGTTTTCCACACAGAATTGGTTGAAATTTTGACCAACTCTTTGGTTGTGAACATGGCATCCTAGTTATAGGATAGACCAAAATTGGTCAATATTTTGACTGATACTTGGAGGTTTTCTACCAAGCATTGGTCATGACCATGGCATCATGGTCATGGGATAGACAAGAATTTGCTGATATTTTGACCAATTCTTGGAGGTTTTCCACCAAGAATTGGTCAAAATTTTGACCAACACTTTGGTTGTGACCATGGCATCTTGGTCGTTGGATAGACCACAATTGATCAAAAATTTGACCAATTCTTGAAAGTTTTCCACCAAGATCTGGTCAAAATTTTGACCAGTGGTGACTAATTAGGTGTTGAAAATTGGCTAATAGTGATATGTAACTTTTTTCATTAATGGCAACACATGATGTACATGTTCACATGAAACCTCAAAAATAAAGATACTTAGTCTTTTGTTAATCAGAGATTTGTCTAAGTATAGAATTTGGTTTACAATAGTGTATTGTTTTGTTTATAACATGTTATAGATGTCATATTATGACAAGAGAAGTTACATGGAGATAGTATACATATTGGTGATGATGTGTATAACCTTGAAATTTTTTATGGACTATATGGAATAGAGATAATTGTGTTTTGATGAAGTAGGACACTAGAATTGAAGGAAACAATTACTTGTCTAATTAGGGCCAACATCCTAGCTATTTACTCTAACTTGGAAAAGTGAATTGCGGTATTAGCCAACCCAATAGCAATTTGTGTAAAGGCATGGTATTTATGCAAAGGACTTCTTGCGATAAGAAGTGTTCTTGTATGTGATTGTGAAGTTGTGCATAGTGAGAAAATTTTTGTGAAAGCAATATATGAAAAGTTTTATATGAGCTCTCTAGTGATCTGAGATTGAGCTAAAGATTAGAGATTAGACAAGGAAGAAAGATAATAGTAACTTACTTGTTTGAGCAGTGAGCTCTTCTTGTAGTTGAAATTGCATGTTTCTGTAGTGGGATCTTCTTGCATACGTTATACTACAACTCCTAATAGGGATTCAAAGTCTCCTAACAGGGTCCATCCTCTAACAAGGAACATATATATTAGTATATTATCTAGTGGGTATCATCCCCATCAAGGTTTTTCCTTGGCCAGGGTTTCCCTAGTTAAAAAAAATGGCGTTGAGTTATCTTTATGTTTTGTTACTACTATTGTTTAACATTACTTTATTGCTTTGTTATGCATGGTTTAAATTAATTAATAATATCCAGTCGGTGACTAAAGTCTAAAAGATTAGTGGAAGCACTATCTAGAAAGAAAAAGAGAGTCAAACAACTAGCTACCAAACTAGGAAAGAGACAGAAAAAAATGTTGACAATTGAGTCAAGTAATCAAGAGGATGAGGAATAGGAAACCAAGCAAACAAAAAAAGTGACTCATCTAAGCAAACAATGAGAAAAGCTTGAAACCCTTGGAAGCTGAAGATTGAGAAGATAAATACAATGATTGCAAATGAAGGTAAAGTTTTTTAGATGAACAAGTTTTATGATTTATACAACAATTTTGAAAAGGATCTATTAGAAGTTGTAATCTTTCCTTGGTGTGTTTATAAACCAAGGTTAGAACTCCTTTCTTTATTGTTGTAATATATTAGGATATAAGCCAAGGTATCCTAATATATTTCTTTTTTGTCCGTTTTCCACTACATCTTATTTTGTCATCTAGTGGAATATGTGAGGACAAATATATATTGTAATTTCTAATTTTAGATTATTCCTCCTTAAGAGGAATCTCACACTTGGCTTCACACACTTATGAATGGTGGCATTCATAGACATGGGAGTTACATTCCAACTCCTCTCTCTCATCTCTATTTAAGAGATGACCCTCCTCTCTCATTTCACAATGAGGTTTCTTCCTCTTCTCAAATATTGTATGAGCCATTGCTCTCTTGCTCTCTCTCTCTTCCTTCTTAAGCTTTTCATGCCTCATTCATAATGTCACAAGGGGTTTTCTTTGCTTTCCCCTTTCCAAATATCTTGTCTCATGGTGTTGGAGCTTGAAGCTTTCTCTCTCCTATTTTATGGTAATATCTTTTCATGCATTTACTCACTTAGATTCTTTCCTGGTATTGCTTATTTACAGATTTCTTTTTCCATTTCTAACATGGTATCAGAGCAGTTTAATCTTTTTTTCGAGTGTTTGCATGAAGGTACGATTCGAAGGAGACCCTTGAGAGAGATTTCACTAATTTCTTCTTTAATCTTTTTAAGATGGAAGAAATTGAATTGTTTTTGGGTTTGGCTAGTTTACCGCCAAACCTTATTAACTTCTGTTTGCTCTAATTTGTGCAGGTTACTTCTTATTTTCTATTATTTTTCATCTAACCCCCTTTGGAAGGCTTGCCGCCAAAGGGTTTTCCTATCTTGATATCAATGTTTGTTCAAAATTGTGATTAATTTTTAAAAAAAATAAAATAAAAAAATGATGGGTACAGATCAACACTAGGCCATGGCAAGTGCAATTTCACGCTCTCCTCTACCACTAAAGGTAGCCTCAGGATTCCCCAAAATCATATATGCACAAAGAAAGACACGTGCAGGATACCTTAAAGGTTCCTTTACGTCAATTTTTTCCTTTTGACCTCTATTTGTTGTTTTAACAGATCCTTAAGAAGTAGTCCTCTTTGCAATTCTATTACCATTCATGGGCATTCTCTTATTTCCCAGAGAAATCTGTTTAAGCAGATGGTCTATACTTGCAATGTTGAAATGACTAGGTTGAGACACCATGAACCATCTCTCAATACAAGCTAAAAGAGTTGTTACCGACTGCAATGTGGATAATGACTGTATCTGAGCTACAAACTGTATATGACTATTTCCCTACTATTCCTAGTGATCTTTACAGCTAACACCACAATGAGACCCTTGTCTCCCTGTAAAGATCACTATCTCCAAATAAGCAAAGGAGGACTTAAAACACCGTGGAGCGATCAAATTTTTCACCTCAGATTCTTCAAGATAGAAATTTGCAGCAATACTGTGAAGATCATGGCTTTCAGGTGTGGAGGAAGACATGATTAAAGGAACTGATGTGGTTTGTGTGGGAAACCCTGTTAACGTAACCTCACAGAAGCAACAGAGCAATGAAAGCTCAAGGATCCATCATGACAGGAACAACTTCTTTGTGACAATTGCGTTGAATTTTCTCATCCTGAGCTAAATTCTGTTGCCACTATGAAGAGCCACTTCAAGCGCCAAAATTGCTCCTATAAAAGTAAGAATGCTTTTTCATTACCATGCACGATGAAGAATTTGTATTGCTGTTGGTTCACTCCCTCGGCTCATAGGCGCTCAATCTTCGACAGCCACATTTCACCTTCTTACCTTTTAAGCATTCACTGCTTGAAAGCCGTTCATTTTCACAGGACATACACGCAACCTTCCAAGTAAAATGTCGCAACCGAAACATGTCTTCAAGGCTTTTCTTTCTCTAAAACCTAAAACAATGACAATCACTCAAAACCCCAATTTCCTTTGCATCAAAACAAGTCTTACAGGCCCAAATTATGCTACATTTTTATAGCCATCCAAAAAAACAAAGCAACATATCCATCAACAGCATTAAAATCCCCCCTAAAAGAGAAACGCAAACTTTCATTATAGCCGTACTAAACAAAGAAAGTAAAAACAAGAAAAAAAATTTGCCAATTTAGCCCATGCAACAATAGACAATGGCTAGATTTATGATAATGACGACCTTCTTTTGGCAGATTCCTCCAGTTTGAGGAAATGTACCACTGTTGACATCGGGTGCCTAGCAGATCTCTCTATGGGTGAGGATCAACAATTGGGCATTTCAGATGCCTTTGAAACGGCTATTTGCCACTCTATTTTGGGTTCGCAATGAAACCCTTGGCTTTCCCTAAGAAAACTTCTTTAAATTTCTTTGCTTCTTTTCAGGTTATTTTTTTAGATGATTGCTTGTTATGGTGAGAATTTTAAAAGAAAAATTAGACTGATTGCTACTCTCTCACCTTTTCTCAGTCTGCTATAACATATCTCTACTATTCCTAGTAACATTTTCTTGTCTTTTCATGCAAGATTCTTTTTCTTTCTTTAGCTCTTCATAGAGGCATCATTTACTTTTATTATTGCCTCTTGTCAACCTATTTTTTTCATGAAATCACTCATTGCTTTTATCATTGCCTTTTGACAATCATTTTTTGACATTTTATCATTCATTGTCAAACAAGTGCAATATTTTATTTTAAATCTCTCTTTCTCCTTTACGTGGTTTTAAGTTAAAAAAGGAGAAGTTTAAGGATAATTTTTTTTTTTGAGAAGTAAATATCCTCATTTATAATAATTCAGGAGGATTCTTGTTTTATTGGTGGGCCCATCCTTTTTCTCTACTCATTTGTGTTCACCTTGTATGGAGATTTTTACTGATATCTAATAATTTATACTTATTATACTTCTTATTTATCTCAATTATTCAGGTTTATGAGTTATCTTACACTATTGCCTTCATTATTTAATGATTTGAATTTACTATGTTCTAATGATCTATGTGCCCATAGTTGCACTTTTATGCTTTTATAGCATCGTTCTATGCCCATGTTGGCACTTTATGGTTTTATACCATTGATCTACATGATTTATATGATATTTTTTTTGAGTTGCATAGGGAGCTTAATAGTTTTTTCAAGGATAACTATGTAGGTCCCCTCAGTATAACTGATACATAGTTTCCTTATCTAGCCCATGGAGTATCCCTCCATCCTATATTGGTGTGCACTCATTTTATATGGAGTTTCCCTCCATTTGATCCTATCTATTCCACTTTGATAGGATAATATATTTATGGAGTTTCCCTCCATTTCCGCTCCTCAATGAAGAGGATGTTATTATTGGAGTTTTCCCATCCAAATTCAGTTAATTTGATCCAATTTGAAGGCAATATGTTGTTATATCCTCATAATCCATTCTTTTGATTATCCTAACAAATCATGATAATTCTAATTTGATCAGCCTGTCTCTCTTTTTACTTTATTTTCATATATTAATGTGATAATGTTCTGCATACTTTATTGCCTAGATCGTGAGTCATGTAGGTGATGGAGTCGCGACCCATTCACCTGTAGTGGGATGACTCATTAATGGACTGTTTATATCCATGAGATTGATGCAATGTTGATGCAGGTTTCATTAGTTGGCCTTGTCTGTGGTCATTCGTGCATTAGTATGTTTCTTTCATGAGAGACTTATTGCATAAAGATTGGTCATTTTGACCCATATTATGATCATTTTGAGCTTATGACTTATTTTAGATATCATGTTAACTCCATTGCATGTTGATGAACACATTCATTTATTCTCATCTCTCTTAGTTCCTCCTTGATTAAATTATTATAACTTCATTTTTTACTAACTGGACCATTCAATGAAATTTTACTTGTGGATAGTTGTCTTGTTGTTCTCTTTTTTTTCAGGTGATCCATCAAGGAACCACCTCAAATTTTCACATATGAAGATGTTTCTATGCTTCCACTTGATCACATTCAAAGGGCTCATGTACTTTTCTTGGATCTGCAAATGTACCATATGGCTTGAAGAAAATCAAATTACTTCATCTTGAAGATTAAGTTGCAGATTTTTGTAAATTATGGGTTTAATACCCTTTGATGTAATTTCCCCAAGTAAAGATTAAAGGGGGGTGTTAGAAGTTTTAATCTTTCCTTGGTGTGTTTATAAACCAAGGTTAGAACTCCTTTCTTTATTGTTGTAATATATTAGGATATAAGCCAAGGTATCCTAATATATCTCTTTTTTGTCCTTTTTCCACTACATCTTATTTTGTCATCTAGTGGAATATGTGAGGACAAATATATATTGTAATTTCTAATTTTAGATTATTCCTCCTTAAGAGGAATCTCACACTTGGCCTCACACACTTATGAATGGTGGCATTCATAGACATGGGAGTTAGATTCCAACTCCTCTCTCTCATCTCTATTTAAGAGATGACCCTCCTCTCTCATTTCACAATGAGGTTTCTTCCTCTTCTCAAATATTGTATGAGCCATTTCTCTCTTGCTCTCTCTCTCATCCTTCTTAGGCTTTTCGTGCCTCATTCATAATGTCACAAGGGGTTTTATTTGCTTTCCCCTTTCCAAATATCTTGTCTCATGGTGTCGGAGCTTGAAGCTTTCTCTCTCCTATTTTATGGTAATATCTTTTCATGCATTTACTCACTTAGATTCTTTCCTGGTATTGCTTATTTACAGATTTATTTTTCCATTTCTAACAAGATCAGATAGATATATCTACTATTAGATATATTGTATCAAATAATCTAAAATTGAAGGACATTGAGAGAATTATAAACCAAAAGGTCTATGAGAGACTCATTGAGAAGAAGGTTCATGTAAGGGAAGAAGACCTTGAACTTCAAAAGTCTATGCGAAGGACCATTTGCAAGACTAATGATGAAGATGAAATTAAAAGATTGTTGAATAACCTCGCAACATATTTGATGAACAAATTGAGGCCATTTTTATTTATTATTAGTTAGAAGGATAAGTAAAGAAGTGAGACTATAGTAGCAATCAGTCAAACATTGTCAAAAATAGCATCTCCTCTAGCTTGAAGAACCTTAGAAGTGTCAACAAGTGGTGACACTATGTAGATTGATCAAAAAAATGTTATAATTAACATTGATGATACCAATCCATTTGGTAGTTCCGAACCAAATATACCTGACACAAAAGATATTGAGGATAAGTTGAGGAAAATTGAGGAAGAAAAGAGGCTACTAGAATAAGAAAAGAAGAAGATAGAGGAAGCCAAGCAAAAATTACTTGAGAAAGAAAAGAAAAGAAAGGAATATGAAGAACATAGAAGAATTCTAGAAGAAGAAAGGAAAAGGAAAACTAAGGAAGAAGACAAGAAAAGATTAGAAGAGAAGAAAGAAAGAGAGGAAAAGGAAAAGAAAGAACTAAAGATGTAGCAAAGAAATAGAGGGAGGATGAGACTAAACCATCTAGTTCATCTACTCCACTCTCTCTTGCTAGTTTAGCTACCAATGATGATGGCAAAATAGATCTAATCGCATCCCTAACCAAGCTAATTGAGAAGAATAGGAAGGTGAAGAGTTTACAAAGAACATTGATGGAAGTGATAGACAAACTACATAGTACATTGGTAGTTCACCACATAGAACTAGATCCCAAACATAGAGCACAAGTAGTGCTAAAGTCATTTGATAAAGAGTTCACAAACTTGTTGAATGTTATAGACTCAAAGGCTCAAATTTCCCATGATGCTAACTTGTTTAGCACTATCTGCCAGAATATCAAGAATGACTTAGTTAATCTTGATACATTTATAAAAGAACCTTAAAAATTCCAGTAGGAAGGGAAAGCTTTGTATGTTAAGTGCACCTTATCATACAAAATGATTAAAGAGTTGGACAGTTAGATAGAGACAAATATGAATGAGCTAGAGGCTTTATCTAGCCAAATCTAGCATCCATCTAGCAAAGTTGATGATTTTGAGAATCAATTTTCTAGCGTTCACAGTGAGATCAGGAAACTAGAACTTTGAAAAGAATAGATATTGAAGAGAACATCTAATTTCAGAGAATTCATTGCTATGAAGTTATCTTTTGTTGAGAAGTAGCTAGATGAATGTGTCAAGGCCAAGGACACATATACAAACATTTTGTATTCAGATATCAATGTAGTTGAGATTGCATCATATGCTTATGTGCAATTCTCACATCAGCTAAGTCTACCAAAGGGACATGGACCAAAGGTATGGATAGTTTGAAGACTATTTTTGATGATTGTATGAATATTATTTCAGCATAAGGAAAGACAATAGTTTTGGCAGTTTTGGATAGTTTTTGGATAGAATCTTAACATTTTGACCTTTTTCATTGATGTCAAAGGGGGAGAGGTTCATGTAAAAATTGTATACATGATATTTTTGGGAGAGATAGAGATACAATGGGGAGATACATGTGGAAATTGTAAAAAGTGTAAAGTATATTGTAAGGGTGAGCATATGTAAAAACTTAACTAATAGATGTAAGGTGTTATTTACTTTTGTTTTTGTCACTTAGCCAATTTTCCTTATTTTGTTGCCATCAATGCCAAAGGGGGAGATTATTAACAATTGGCTAATAGTGATATGTAATTTTTGTCATTTATGGCAACACATGATGTACATGTTCATAGGAAACCTCAAAAATAAAGATACTTAGTGTTTTGGTAAATAGAAAATTGTGTAAGTATAGAATTTGGTTTACAACAGTGTATTGTTTTGTTTATAACATGTTGTATACATCATATTATAACAAGAAAAGTTACTTGGAGATAGTATACATATTGGTGATGACATATATAACCTCAAAAGTTTGTACAAACTATATAGAACAAAGATAATAGTGATTTGATGAAGCAGGACAATGGAATTGAAGGAAAGAATTATTTTGTTTACAAAACAATTACTTGTCCAATTAGGGCCAATATTCTAGATGTTTACTCTAACTTGGAAAAGTGAATTGTGGTCTTAGTTGACCCAACAAAAAATTGTGTAAAGGTATGGTATTAATGCAAAGGACTTCTTGCGATAAGAAGTGTGCTTGTATGTGATTGTGAAGTTGTGCAAAGTGAGCAAACTTTTGTGAAAGTGATATATGCAAAACTTTATATGAGCTATCTAGTGATTTGAGATCAAGATGAAGATCATATATTGGACAAGGATGGAAAATAATAGTAAATTACTTGTTTGAGTAGTGAGCTCTTCTTGTTGTTGAAATTGCATCTTGGGGTAGTGAGCCCTTCTTGCATACATTATACTACAACTCCTAACAAGGTTTGAATTTCCTAATAGGGACTCAAAGTCTCCTAATAGGGACTACTTATACTAAATTTTCTCATTGACTCCTAATGGGGTCCATCCTTTAACAAGGAACATATATATATCAGTATATTATCTAGTGGGTATCATCCCCATCGAGGTTTTCCCTTGGCTAGGGTTTCCCTAGTTAACAAAATATGGTACTATGAGTTATCTTTTTGCATTGTTACTATTACCATTCAACTTTAATTTATTGCTTTGTTATGCATGGTTTAAAGTAAGTAATAATATCTAGTTGGTGACTAAAGTTTGTAGGTTGTTGATTCACCCCCTGCTCTCAATAATCTCTATTTCTAACATTAGGCTCATCTAAAGTGCATTTTTTTTTACCAAAGAGTTCATCTAAATTTCAACCAATTAGATAGAGGTTTGGTCAAAATCTTGATAACAAAAATTGAAATGCACTACTTGGTTGCAACTTTAACTAACATGATACAAAATTTTGATCGAATTTCACCAAAAATTGGGTCATAATTTACTAGTGTAGTTTTATGTACACGATGGTACAAATTTCTTATTTTGAGGTTGATGTTATTTTTTATTTTGCCTCATTTTTAGCTGATGAAATCGATAAGGGATTAATTGGAATTATGAAGGTAGAGTGGAGAAACATTTTGGGTGGTATTCAATGATGATGCACATATTCCTTTTCAAGGGGGCCACTTATTTCAGAGAAAAAATACGATTAAAAAAAGAATATGAGGGAGAAGCTCTACCTCTCCAATTATGGAGGGTAAACATGTCATGTGATGTGTGAGGCCAATTTTGTTAGATTTGATAGATAGTTTGCATCAAAGTTGAGGGCATTATCATCTATAGATAATCCAAGGATTCCAAAGCTATTGTTGGATTTTATTAGACTTGTTGGTGTTTGAAACTACTGAGCAACAAAATGCTCAATATCACAGTGCTATGACTCACACAATCTAAGGATTAGCTAATTCCCATTAGCAACTATATGAATGAATCAGTATGACCCAACTTCAAAAAAACCAAAGGATGGTTTTCTACTCTTTTGGCTCTGCTACACCAAGGAGGGTATACCTAGGGATGATCTCAATGCAAACTTCTATGTAAAGATTCTTTTAGTTTCATTCTAATACTCATCCATTACCCATTAACACATGAGCAATTTACTTCACTTGATTTAATATTCTCAAACCTATATGCATCCCTTATTAGCAAATCTAGTCCTAAATCTCCTAAAATTTACAAATATTTCTAGAATCAACAGCTACTTAACACTCAAAATAGATGTAGATGAGTGGTGACCAGCATTTATAACTCTTGAACAAGATGGAACTATGGATTTGATTTTATCAATTGATTTAATATGCAGCAACAGAATTCATCCTTCTTACTTTTGACTCATGAGACCAGTGCCTTATCCATTGGGCAAAGAATTAACTATTGGCAGGAGATCTAATTTAGATAACTTGTAAATGAATTAATGAATTGCAATCACCTATCTCCATTCTTATGAAATATCCTTTTATGAATTCACAAACCCTACTGATTCACTAAAGCATTTATATAATTTCTTGAATTAAGAGAAAAAATGAGAATAGTATACAACCCATCCAAATTGCATTCAGCCAATTAAACCTTATTTAAATGACTTTAAAGTAAACAAATTGATAAACTGGAGATAGAAACTGATGACACAAATATAGTGCAAATACCCTTTTGTATTATCCTTTTCATATGACTAATATAGTGACCAATAGAAAACCCATTGAAAGACCAGAATAGATTGCTATTTCTATCATTCAATATGTTATTAGAAAGTACAATGGAATCAAACTCAAATCAGCTACACTCTATTGGACTAACTAAATGTACTTTTTGTTGAGATAATGGGTGTTGCACACATTGCATAATATTGTTATTTTATTATTATATTTTATTATGTATTGTTGTGCCTAGATGGACGTGCAACATGTAAAGATTCCCATGAAATATTCTTGATGAGTTGTATTGTAACATTGTAAAAATATTTTATGTAATTATTTAATATTGGGGAAAAAAAGAATTAAATGCCCAATATTAAATGTGGGGTCAGTGGGTTAGGTAGCACATGGTTTTAGCACATGGTTTATGTAATACCACTTAGTGATTTTGTGGGACTTGCTACTATATAAGCAGCCACAAGGGTAGTTGTTGTAGAGAGAGAGTAAGAGTGACAAGGAGAAGACAAAAGGCAAGAGTCGAGCGGGACAAGGCTTGACAGGTTAGCCAAGGGAGCATTTGTGAAGGTTGAAAGCATGGCATGGGATGTGTGGATTCATGCTTGTTCACATAGTTTGCTCGGTTGTGGCTATGGCCATGAAGGCTTCCATGGTTGTATGGCAATGGTATTTTTTTTGAATAATACATGGTGATGGATGCTTTTGGAGGCCGGGTTTTTTCCCTCAATGAGGGTTTCCCAGGATATATCTTGTGTCACAATTTTGTGGGTATGTTGTCTATTCTCTTGCATGTGGATTTTAATTCCGTATTTATTTTCAGATCTATTATGGGTTATGTGGAAACGGTTATATTCTTTATTGCCAAGTTTCCTTACAAGTGGTATTAGAGCTATGGCTTTATTATTGTAACCCTAGATTGAATCCATGGGAATGCATGAGAGGATAAAAGAAAAGAGCAAGATATATGAATGATTTATTGCAGATCTAAGAGTTTTGGATTTGTTGTTATGATGGGATGTTAAAATATTTGGGCATGTGAAATTGTTGGAGAATTTTTTTTTTTGGATGTTTCATTTAAAATGAGGGTTTTAGGGGTAGCTTGCAAAAATGACCTCCTGGGTAAAAACAGACCTCACCATTAGATCTGGGTTGACATTTCCATAAATTTTGATATATAATATGCCCTATTTTGGCCATGTTAAGAAGAAATAAAAGATTTTTTTGGTTTCAGATTATGATGGCCGTCAAATTTAATCCCGTCAGAATTTTTCGTCACTGAAAAAAATTAAAAATGAAAAATCGTACTGAAAATGGTAAAAAGACTATCTTAGTAAAATGGCCATAACTTTCTCTCATAATATCAGATTTCAGAGTTCTTATAGGCATTGGAAAGCTAATTCAGAGCACTACAAGATGGTGTAGGTTTGGTTCTATGATTTTGAAATTTTGTCCAGTTTTAAGAGCCCTAAAGCTAGATGTTTTTTATTTTGAGTTCTTTGATGGTTTGATGCCTTTGTTGATTCTCATGGTTAGAGGATGGGTTTTTCATCATGATGTCATGGATAGCTTGGATACATGGTTTAGTGGGAGCTTGTGACAGTGATGGGGTGACAGTGCAGGATTAGTTCCTGGTTTGGTTTATATCTTCTTGTTTTGGAGAGGATGGATTTTATGATGCCATAGGTGACTTGGTACCACGATTGAGTGGGATTTTTGTTGGCATTGATATATTTATTGAGTGTTTGCAGATGTTGGAGGTTTGTCTTAGATCCTATTGCTGCAGAAGCGTCTTTGACATTTGCATGGTGCACTTGTTATCTTCATGGTGTGTGAAGATGGATAGATCTTGAGGACTCATGGAGTTCTTGGTTATCTTCATGGTGTGTGGAGATGGTTCTTCCTAGTATATGGAGATGGTTTTCTTCATGGTGTATGGAGATGGTTGCATCTTGAGGACTCACAGGGTTCTTGGCAAAGGTGTGATTTATGCTTTTATTTGGCATGTTATCCTTGGTATGAGGATGGTTTCATTATTATGTCATGGTATACTCTTGATACACATTTAGAGTTGTGACATTTTATAGTATGTTCATATGGAGCATGTTATCTCTTTAGTTGAGATGGTAAGATCATGTTGTCATGTTTATGTTCCTGAGGCCATGGTTGGAACTTTGACATTGATCTTGGTTTACTTTCTTGGTATTGAGTACACTGATCATAAGCTGGATACTTCATGATATTGCTATGTTGCATTTGGAGTTGGCATAGATTGATTGGTTACAGGTGCTCATGGATACTTAGAGACGGTGGTGATGTTGATTTCTCTTGGATTAGAGAAGTATTTGTTGGGACAGTTGATGGTTTCAGCAGGAAGTCCGAGGGGCAGTCACCTGATATGGACTTGAGAGGAGATTGTTCTTAGATGAGTCTTGGTTGGAGACTTGGGTATCTTGATGAGCATTCTCATTCCCCACTCTTGGTCTACTCGACAGTTTGCTACTTGAGAGGTATAGCCCATTGTTTCTCTCAGTTGCATTATATTTATGCTTGTCTTTCATGGATATGGATCTTGAGCTATGGTACATGAGTTAGTTCTAGAGGGCTCATTTGAGAGATGGTTTAGCATTGGTTATCTCCATGTGCATATGTTGTTATGCTGGTTGAGTTTGGGAGATGGTTTTATATTGGGCATTTTCCTTGGATTAGGAATGGTTATTCCTTGGTTTAGGAATGATTTTATTGAGTTTGATCTTCTTGTGAGAGGCTTACATCCATGATTAGTTATATGGTATGGTTTGGGTGTTGTTGAGGCTTCTTGTTGGAGTTTTATGGAGGAGATCATACTTGCACAGTTTACATCTAGAGGTGTGTGTAGAAGGACATGATACAGGTTATGATTTGCATGGTTTCTCTAGTCTTGGTTATCTTCCTGGATGTTTCATTTTGCTTACATTGGATTTCAGATTGGTTGGAGATTGTGATCACTGGTTTGTGCTCATGTATGTCATGTGAGAGATGACATGATTATTCCTTTATCTCTTTCCTCTGTTGGTTGTGGAGAATTTGGGAGAGCATTGGAGACTTGTTATGAGAGTTGTTCTTGCAGGATATTAGTTTATGTATTGCTGATGTCCTTGATAATACATGGATTCACTTCTTTGAGATTTTGTGAGTGGATTGGTTATAGATTTGACATTATCTTTTGCAGTGGGAGCTTCTTGGTATATATGTGGTAGTTATTGCTCTTGAGGCTTGTGATTGTACGTTATAGATTGGATATGTTAGTGATATGAGATTCACTTGTTATACCTTAGAGGTATGGATAGTTGGATGGGTTTGGCACTTTGTTGTGGGTGCTATTTCAGCTATGGATATTTTGACAACTACGGATACATGTGATTACCTTTGGATTAGGTTTTTTGTGCTTGGATTTTATTTAGTACAAGATTTTATTATCTTCTAATGTGACAGGTTGGGTGGTTTTCTCTTTGGATGGCTTCTATGTATGTCCAGTAGCAGTGGCATAATAGGAGGTGAGAACATTCATATTCAAGATGTTGGATACTTTGATTTTGTTGCGGGTACCAAGATGGAGCACTTGGTGTATTTTGATCCATGATGGTGGATGTGCTGGGAGGGATTGTTCCCTTGTTCATTTATGTGGCTACGGATTGACCCTATGTAATGTATACAACAAGTGGGAGATTGTTGAGATCATGGGTGTTGCACACATTGCATAATATTGTTATTTTATTATTATATTTTATTATGTATTGTTGTGCCTAGATGGACGTGCAACATGTAAAGATTCCCATCAAATATTATTGATAAGTTGTATTGTAACATTGTAAAAATATTTTATGTAATTATTTAATATTGGGAAAAAAAAGAATTAAATGCCCAATATTAAATGTGGGGTCAGTGGGTTAGGTAGCACGTGGTTTTAGCACATGGTTTATGTAATACCACTTAGTGGTTTTGTGGGACTTGCTACTATATAAGCAGCCACAAGGGTAGTTGTTGTAGAGAGAGAGTAAGAGTGAAAAGGAGAAGACAAAAGGCAAGAGTCGATCGGGACAAGGCTTGACAGGTTAGCCAAGGGAGCATTTGTGAAGGTTGAAAGCATGGCGTGGGATGTGTGGATTCATGCTTGTTCACATAGTTTGCTCGGTTGTGGCTATGGCCATGAAGGCTTCCATGGTTGTATGGAAATGGTATTTTTGTTGAATAATACATGGTGATGGATGCTTTTGGAGGCTGGGTTTTTTCCCTCAATGAGGGTTTCCTAGGGTATATCTTGTGTCACAATTTTGTGGGTATGTTGTCTATTCTCTTGAATGTGGATTTTAATTTCGTATTTATTTTCAGATCTATTATGGGTTACGTGGAAATGGTTATATTCTTTATTGCCAAGTTTCCTTACTCTTTTCATGAGAAAACAAGAAAATTTTACAAGTTTCAGACCATCACGTTGCCTTGAAAACTAACTTATATAGGTGTGAGTTGCAACAAGCAAAGGGAAAATGTGACTGATAAGTGTCCTTCAAAAGATTTTTACATACATCTAAAACAAAAGGACAAAATTATGAATAACAAAAAAGCTATCACATTGAACATTTTCTTTTGTGGGCTTGCTTATGTTATTTCCTTTGAAAAGGCAAGAATACCTTGATTTGATTTCCCTTATTGCTCTAGTTCCTCAGGATAGGTGGCTATCAAATGTGATAGTGATGAGTCATCTCCTGCTACCTAAGGATCCTCTTTGTCTTTATCATCAATAGAAAAGGTGGCCTCTTCTTTTTCACTCTCTTCCTTGTCATCATCTTCCACCTCATCATCTCCTTCTGTCTATTCTATAGACATAAATTCTTCTTTCCATCCATTGTAAATAGTCTCCTCCGACCAATCAAAATTTAGGATTTCTCTTTGTATAGTTACTAAAGAATTTGCATTTTCCTCTAAATCAACAAATATCTTTTTTGATGACATTATAAAACAACTGTACTTTTACCAACTCCTCATTTGTCATTGCCCATAATAGATGGCCTACTTCATTTATAACCTTCTTTATTCTCTCACAGATGGCTTCATCTAACTCCCTCTTCCATTCTTCCTTTTCCTTTATTTTATCAACTAACTATAGAGCACAAGGGAATAAATCAAATTTTTTTGCAAAATACATTGAAAAGCAATTGGTTAATCTTCTATAGAAACAATCTTTCTTATCATCAAAACCTTGCAACTTAGTTAGTAAATCAAAAATTCCTTCTATCTGATGATATGTTAGATGAATAACAAATATACACATAACAGTGATATCTGAACTTCTCTCTATCCACTTCTATACAATGGGTTTGAATATAGCTTCATTTTTCTTCAATTCATCCCTAATTTTGAGATTCTTGCTAATTGATCGAAAAATGTGGGCCACTCTATCTTGTCTATTAAATACATGATACCCTGCCTCAATTTTTCTTCATGCTGATTGTTAAGCTCTACATGCATTGCATATAACTTATTCTTCTCCACTTCAAAATCATCTATAGCATAGAACTGTGGCCTTTCTGGGGTATCAGGTACCTCAATAATTGGAGTGGATTTGAAAGGTTCAATAGGTGGCCTTGGGGGGTATGCAATCCTAGGTTTACTAGTCTCTCCTAATTTTCTTTTCCCAAGAATCTTCTCAATTTGGGCTACTTTATTTTCAATGACTATATTTGCATACCCCTCTCCTCATATGCTTTCAGCACTTCTTCAAATCTAGCATTTAGCTGGGAAAATCTATCCTCTTCCTGGCCAGACACCACACTACCAAATTTTAGCATTTTTGAAGCCATCCCAATTATCTTTTTACTGCCAACTTCACCAGCCATGAAGACTATCAATGCACTAGTATGTTCTACAGTAGATATTTCTTGCATCCTTGTTTTATCCCTTTTCTCAATAGACCAAACTACAAGGGCTTGGTGGTCATCACTAAATTTGACTCCTTTACGAGCCTGTAGTATCTCTTCTTCAGTTTTTAACTGGACAACATTTTGTTTTCTTACTGAATCAAAAACCATATCATTCACTATATCCCATTCAGGTAAGATAAGGACTCCTGATTGCTTAAATAATTGCTTCCCAACCTCAGGTGTAAATTGGGCAAAATCACTCAAAAACTTGGATTTTACCTCTTCTTTAATAATAGAGTCCGATTTATTTGGTTGCTCTGCCTTTATCTTTTCACAAGTCTTTTAAAAATTGCCTATATTTAACCTCCACAAAAACTACGCAAATGCCCTGGATTTCACAAAATTTTCATCACTTATAAACCTCTCAGAGGCTTGGGAAACTATAGGATCAATTTCCTTACCTTGATAATTAGCAACAGTGAGCTCCAAGGAAGTGTAGGGGGTTCTTGTGGTTCCCCAATCTCCAGATCTATGGAAGTAACAATTGCATCCCCTTCTCCACCAATTTTGTCTGAGTTGTTCCCTTAAAGATGCTTCATCATCTATCCAAATTGGGGATTGGCTTGGGGAGTATTGTTCTGGTTGAGAAGAAGAAGACCCTTGTTCTAACTTCTGCCTTTTTGGAGCACTAGTTGTAGGTGGACTTCTTGGCCTTTGTCTTTGATGAAGAGGATCCTGTTGCACATTCTAAATCATCACATAACCTAACCTTCTTTGTAAGGTATATTAGCTAGGAGCTACTATATTTTCACTGTTAATTCTCCTCTGCACTTCTACAGCCCTATTTGGATATGTCCCAAAATATGTAGCCTTCTTTTCATTCATATCTTGTATTATCTTAGCAAAATTATTCATCAAGGCCTGCATCTTGGCTCCCCAGTATTTCTTTTCTTTTAATGGATCATAGTGGGGTCAAAAGCATTAATGAATTCAATAAAAAATTTTCTTTTTGCAATTCTTTTTTTGTTAAAGTAAGAACATTTCTAATCACATCTTCAAGATAGTAAACTTGTTGCACCATGCGGGAAGCTTTTATTCTCTCCCTAAAGACATCATAGAATCCTTTAGGATCAATAAATCTGGTATGAGATTCTTCCATGTTATATATTTCTAAAAACAAATTTAGATCCTTCCACCCTTTCCTTAGAAAGACAAAATCATGGGTCACAGTAACAATTTGAAAAAATGTGCCCTTCCTAGACAACTCCCTCTCATCTATGGTGCCTATTTTTCATAATAGCTTAGCTATTCCTATCTTCAAAGGCACATGAAATGGTAGCACATGAGTATTTCCTGAAAAACCATATACTCTTATCACTATTGAAACATTGCAGGGAATTATATCTCTCCAATTATGACTGATAAGTAGCCCTTTGGCATGGTCCTCAGGTCTAATCAATTCTAACAATGCTTGTGGAATTCTAGGGCTATCTCCTCTCAAAAGAAATCTAATCTTTGATGCAAAATACCTATCAAACCTCACATAACTAGCATTTGTGGCTTCTGAGGTCATATCCACACTCCACAACTGCACTGGATTCTTTTCTCCATCCCTAGTTGTCTCCAGCTCCATACCCTTGGAAAAGAAAGAAAGTCCCTTATGCAAACATATATGCATAAGGATTGAATATCCATAGAAAGGTTTATCTACTTTTCCCCTTGCTACCCCCACCAGGCCAATGTGAATTTCTTGTGCAAGGAAAGTAGCAAAATCTAGAATAGTGCTCATTCCAAATTGAAGAGTTTGAGCCATTATGAGGACAATTGAGCCTAGGATTTGTTCTACTTCATCCACTCCAAAGATCTTACAAAGAGAAACATATAATTCCTAAGCCCTAGTGTTAAAATGTCTTTTCAATAGTGGCTCTAGGGTGCTAGTAGTAATCACAGAAAAAGTACCAATTTTAGTAGCATGCTCCTATAGTGACCCTTTTTTCAAGTAGATATTTTGTGCATCATACCTTGCTTGAAAGTCACCCATGTCAATAATTTCATGCACAACATGGTTAATTCTCTAATTAATCTAGGGCAAACCCTAAAGAGGTTCACTCCAACATGTTCTTTACCCACCCTATAATTGGATCATACTTCTTGGCCAAATCCACCAATAAGTCACTATCGAAAAAAATTGTGGGGACTATTAATTTTCCAATATCAAACTCCCAGACATTGCTTAGAGGAGTATCCATTCTTCACTTTGAAATTTTTTTTTTGAATCATTCCAAACCTCCCATGGAGACCTGAGCATCTTGTACCCAATTTGCCTTGTCATAGAAACCCTTTGCTACAGCTACTCTAGGGTTTTTAGGAATCAACTCCCTCCCCTTAGTTATCTCATGTACTAATAAAGGAAATTGTTCCCAAAAAATCATCATGCATACCCTTTTTGAATAATCAATTTGCCCAAAAAATTCCCTTTGTGGAGGACTTTTCTAAATTTTCTAAATCTTACTCAACAAATTCTTGATTTCCACTAGTTATAGATCACTTACCTGCTAAAATTTGCTCTTCTTTCTGCAATTTTCTCTGCAAATTTTCTGAAGACCTTGAGGAATTATTTTCCCTAGCTCTAGAAATCCTTTCACTTTGAGAAAATCTACAATCTGTGCTTCAACAATGGCAAATTTACATGTTATATCAGAGCATTGAGGTCGCACGAAGGAAACTTTGTATCATATTAATTCCTACAACCATTATTTTCATGCTATATTTTGAAATTTTAATTTTACTTGTCAATTTCCCATAGATCAGACAGCTTTGTTTCAAAAGAAAAAAGCCTTCTAAAACTTTGGGACCCTCGACCATGCGTCAGAAGCCCGCTTGCCTGCATTATTTAAAAAACCTCGCATTTTGATAATGTGGGAATGTGGGCACAGTTGATCTTAGCCTAATCGATGGTGAACCAAGATCTCTTTATTTGGTGGCCAACTAAACTTACTTGACCAATGAAAAATTACCTTGTAGTCCATGTGCCCTAATAGTAATTAAAGTTTCTACACCCATGACATTGCCGCTTCCAACTTGGCACACCTGTCACCCACCACCAATGAGCGTGCTTCATTACATTTAATCTTTTCTAGCATGGCATGACTTGGTGTACTTCCAAAGGCTTATTCTAGGTCCCACCATGCCCACTTGCCTATATTATTGAAAAATCAAGTAGTTCTATAATGCAAGAATGTGGGCACCGTCGATCTTACCCTAATCGATGGTGATCAAATCTTTAAATGACTGCACATCTAGTCAACTGATTGGACCAATAAGAAAATTCCTCTATGTTCCATGTCATCTAATAGCTTTCCATGAAAGACACACTACTATTACTTTTCTGAGAAAGGCAGGCCCATGATGTCATTTTGTGCTATGTGTCAAATGCCCACTTCCCCACATTATTTAAAAATCGCACAACTTCATAATGTGGGAATGCAGTAACCATAGATCTAAATAAGATCCACAGTTGATGAACTTTGATCATAAGGTAAAACTTATTATTAATTGAACAACCAATGATAGCGCAAGAAAATAAAATGTGCACAAGGTACTGACCAGTTCGTAAAAGGTTTTGACCAATTTTGACAAACAAGAACCTTTTTGCGGTGCACTGAGTTTTGAACATCAATAGGGGCTATGTGTCACAAATGCATTTCCCCACATTGTTTAAAAACCTCACAAGTTCATAATGCAGGAATGCAGGAAACCTTGATCTTGAAGAGATCTATGGTGATGAAAATATACTGTGATTTGACCCCTGTTTCAATAAAATGAAGCAATTAAAACAACTCGATAAAGTTTATCAAAAGATTAAAAGGTTATCCTGACATAAATAAACCTTTAGGATAAGCATGCCCCACCAAAATATTTTTGAAATCATACCCTTTTGAATTTTTCAAAGACTAGGGCAACACCAAAACACAAGCATAAGGGTATCTCACATACTTAGGGTCTTTTCATGGATGATTTGAGAGACAAACCCTAAGAATTTAAAAGGAAAATACAACACATGGAACAAGGAAAAATTAGAGCAATCTAAAGCTTTCAGAATCACTTGAAATAAAACCCTAATCTACAATATTTAAAAAATCAAATGAGTTTTCCCTAAATTTTTCATAATTTCTACAAATGTGAAAAATTAGACCAACAAGACCAATGGATTTCACTACTGGGTTAAAGGTCTCACACAATTGGAATGACATCATTCCTTATCAAATTTATACTATTTTCATAGTATATGGGTTTCAACAAACCCCTCATATTTTACCATTCCAAGTTCCTCTAAAGGTGGGGCTAGCAGAGATGCTATGGAAAATTGAAGGTTTAGAGGAAGTTGAGTTAGCTGGAAGGTTTGGAGGTATAATTTTTTCCACCTATATTGTTGCCCATCAATTTATAATTATAAAAGGTGGATGAATTTTCTTGTATAAGTTCTTAGATCCCTATAAGATGGCAACATCCCATTGCAAATTTTTTGACCCAGAGGGATTCTACGAGATGTTTAAGAACAAAATAAATGAAAAGCACCATGACCATATATTTTACTACCTTGAACTTATCATAAGGAATGAGTTTTCCTTATAACAAAAAGAGGTTAAAAAGGGAAACTACAGGGTTTATTGAAGGGTCCTTGAGTTTGTAAATTCTTTTGATAAAGATTCTAATATATTAGTAGATGCCAAGACTATAGGTGACAAGACAAATAAATTGATGTGATTTTTCACTTAGATCATTGATACATTGAATGAGAATAAGACCATCTTGATCAAAACATACCCTGATCAGTTAAGAGAGGTCATGTGGAGACTAGATTTTACTCCAGTTGTGAACCTGTGATAATATGTCATCCAAAAAAAAAAAGGATATGTTGTATTCAAGATGGAAGAGGAGCACAATAATAAAGGAAAAGAAATAAGTAACATCAGTGCACCCTCTTCCTCATCACATAAGAGACCTACGTCTAAAGTATACTCATTTGAGCATGCATCTAAGAAGCAAAAAATTGGAGAAGCTTCTACTTCTGAAGGTTAGATGTATACACCATCTCAGTCCCATAAATTCATTTTGACAATGAGTGACTTACAACTGAGCAATTAGTACAATTGGGAAGGCCGGGTGATGTTTTTATTAATTCTTCAAAATTGGAAGAACGAAAATTAAGGGAACCTCCTATACCAAGCATGTAATTAACATAGAGTCATTTCAAAGGTAAGGAGTTGGACCCTATTATTGAGCAAGCTTGTCACACTTTTTTGTTAGATGATAGTTTTGTAAAGTCTAGGGAATTCTTTCAATGTTCTTGGAGGTTAAATATTTCTAATTTTGAAGAAAGATGTCAAAAAAGGAAAGAAGAGAAACCTAATAAAGAGAACTCTATTGAAAAAGATGAAATAAAATAAGAAATGATGAATGTGTTTTACAAAATAACTCCAAAAGAAGGAAGAACAATAATTAGGAAGGTTGGAGCATAACTTCTTCCTAATTGGGATATTACAGATGCTATAGTCTTTGATGTAGTAAAGAAAGTTGTAAATACCATGTACAACCATAATAGATAAATATGATAGTGATTTGTTCATGGAATTTGTAGTGGACTTGATGGAAGAAATTTTATAAATCCTTCATATCTAAGATCAAGCAACTAAGGGATAAATGGAAAGACATCATTGGTAAGGAGAAGGAGATCATTACTTTTCATTGGCTAGATGATGCAATTTACAATGAATGGGTAACAAAATATTCCTCAATAATAGATCCTTCATAGGTGGAAGAAGAGGATGAATCAAAGGACATGGAAATAACTAAGGAAGATAAAAAATCACTTGAGCATGGTATTAAAGTGATAGCTTAGGAAATAGAGAGGGTGGCCCTACAACTTGCATAAGAGTTTGAAGAAAAGACACAAGATGTTGTTGCTGAGTACAAAGAAGAGAAAATTGAAGAGACCCCTACCCCACCACAAAGAATGGATAGCTAGAATGCATGACAAATAATTATAGTCAAGAAAGAGAAAGTAGTTCTCTTAACATGATACTTTACTTTTTTGGTTCATCCACTATGGGTATACTTGCATAAAAAATCAAAAACTACTTTAAAATCACTTGAAAGGTGCCACATGTGATTAGATTAATTATCTCATGGGATAGTGATAATGATTCTTTGCCTTATTTGTAACCATGCTTATGCAAGGACAAATGTCATTTTCCCTCTATGCCTAAAGCTTGTTGCAACTTATCCTATATAAATGAGTTCCCAAGGCTAGAGGAAGGGTTCAAATTTTTATTCTATGATGATACATATCATTTTGAGTAAGTCCTAAACATTTTGTTAAGTATTTTAATATGTTTAGCTTACTTTCTATAGAATTTTGAAGTTAATAGAAGTCTAGTTTTAGTCTTGCATCTCTATCATAAATTTCATATCATAACTATGTATTATTTTCAAAGAGATTAATACAAGAAGTGTTGCAAGATATTAATGCCTCAAAATTTTGTCTCTATTTTCATGCTTTTGTGATCTTGAGAATGAAAGAATAGGTTTCATTTTACTCAAATGCAAGTTAATGAGTTGTATATCATTTTAGAGTTTCAATTGGTTCAAAGAACTAATTCTATGCTTCCATTGAATCATAGGATTATTTGAAGTATGAAAGGGATATGATAAATATAGGATTTGAAGATTAATAATTGATACATTTAATTGTAGGTCAATTGAATAGAACTAAATGTTAACTTATATGAATCTGTTTGACAATGGATTAAGGCACTAGTCTCTAGGTTGAAGAAATCAAGCAATGTCACTCTTACCTTAGCATGAATACATTTTTTTATATCAACAATCATTAAAGAATTATTGTTATATTGGACTGAAAAGTTGGTCATCACTTGTCACAATAGTTTGTTAGATTTATTGGTGTCTGCCTCAAATTTTTTAGTAAGTTGTAATTATTATAAGTTTTTAGACCAAGTCTGCTATAAAGGGTTTGTAATACAAATACAGAGTGTGAGAGGAATTCAAATCCTTGGGTTAATACACCTTGGTTTAGTAGAGCCTAAAGAGAAGGAAGACTAATGTTGGAGACTTGTAATTGGAACAATTGTTGTTTTTTCATTAGTGTCAAATCTATGGGTGAGACATATTTCTACCTAGTCTAAATGTCATATCTATTGATTGATAAAGAGGATTTGAGAGTTACTCATTACTATTGCACCTAGAGGGAAGGTTGAAAGTTATGAAAAGGGAGTTATAATTGACATTTAATTAGATAGACGTTGAGAAAGAAAAGTAATTGTTTATGTCAAAAATGATAAGCCAAGTTGGGAAAAAGAGTAAATACTAAGGAGTGCCAAGTAATGCTAGTGTCAACCAAGCCAAATTTAGTACTAAGAAAATATAGTGTTAATCAAGCATTAGTATCGATCAAGCAAGTTAGTTGATGCCGAGCTAGTAAGCCTATACAATGACTGAGTATTTTAGTATTGATCAAGTGTTAGATTACAATGATTGTTGAGTAATAGTAAAAGATATAATTCAAAGGAATCGTAAGATCAAGCTAAATTAGTGTATTTCTTGAGAGATGTAAAACATTTTAAAGATAAGATTGATGAGTTGAATTCTAAAACTCAAGGTGATGATTAGGTAAAGACCTCACAGAAGGATTCTAGAGAAGTTTCTAGAGGATGATCAAGCAAATGTATAGATAAATTGAATTGAGTTGAACCTAATCATAAACCCTAAGATCTATGGAGGATGTAGAAAATTGTAAAGCACAGATTTCCTATTTAAGGTGATACAAAGTCAAACATTTTATGCTTATGCCCTAGTGAATCCATGTCCAACCAGTGTATGTGTGAAGTTTTTATATGAAGGAAGTCATATAGAGAAAGGTTGATAAGGGGTCATACAAGTGAGTAGGTGTAAAGCTAGAAGACAAAGATTATCAATGTGATTTTGAGTTGATAAGTGAATCAAAGAAGAAGGCTTAAGTGTTGATGAGAAGAGTAAATTGATTTCTTGAAGGGTGTCCAAGTAGTTCAAGATCAAAGATGATAATGGAAGGCTTATCAATGAATCGGCATAAGGATTGAACAAAGATCTAAATCAAAAAAAGTGATTTGTAGTCACATAGATCAAAACCTACTATTTTCTTTCTTATCATTGCAAGCAGTTCGTATTGAAATCCTTTTAACAAAGGTTGACCCAACAGTCATTTGATGACTTAACAATCTATGTAAATCCTTTAACTAGGTGGCACTCTAAATGGAATTATCAAAGTCCTCTTACAAGGCCACTTCTAAGGGGGTGATTAAATCCTCTTACCAGATCATGTTTAATAGAGTGTATTTTAACCTTTAATAGGGTTGGTTCCTAATAGAGCTCACTTCAAAAGAATGAAAAAGAGTGACATGTTGCTAGTGGTTTTTCCCAAATTGGGTTTCCACATAAAATCCTAGTGTCAAACTATAATGAATGTCTTATGAATGTTTTACATATGATAATATTTTCATTATACAATTAATGTTAAGTTTATGATAGTATTACAGTAGTGACTGAGCAACAACATGATAAGCAAGAAAAGCATAACAGTTAACCTTCTCTCATGGGAGGACTTGTAGGTGTGAGGTTGGAGTAGATCTACACGGTGCTCACACACTCCCTAGTCGCAACCTCATCACCACTTTCCCAGTGGTGGTTTTGGCGATCGTCACCACTCGACCTCTCCTCCATAGAGGATGGGTGCAGGCTAGTCCTTAGTGGCTCCTCCTACTACCCCTAATGTCGATTGGTCGTCTGTGCATCGAGACCCCAAATGGGATTTCCCTCGGTTGGACTTAGCATTTTCTCTTCCCAGGCTGGAGGGAGATAAAGATGTTGATGTTGTTGTTGATGATAGTTGGGCTCCCTCTAAGAAAACCTCCAACCCCAAGGACTTTTGTGGTTCTAACGATAAAGATCCTCATTTGGCTGGCACTGCTCTTACAGCCTGAGTGCTTTTTTCTTTTTTCTTAAATATTTTTTTTGGTGAATAGGTGTTATTTCAGATTTGTGCCATTTGAACTCATGAGATGATCTTGTATCCCTTGGCCCCTTTTTTTTGTGAATATGCATCTTTAAATTATAATTAATGGAAAGGGTGTATTCATCAATAAAATAAAATATATTAATCAAGTGGTACATATAGACCTTGAGTAACGGATTCAACCCCCCCCTCGCCCCCCTCTTTGTTACTCTAAACATTTCTAATAATTGGTATTAAAGCTAAGTGCTTACAAAGAAAATTTTTATGGTATTTAAAGCTAAAGATCATGACAAACAAGAGAGATGTACCCAGGTTGAATAAGGAGAACTTTCTTGCATGGCAGACCTTGATGAAGCTACACATATCCAATATGAGTGATGATGCTATCAATTTTAGGAGAAATGAATATGTAGAGGTAACATCTTCTCCTCATACTACTGAAGAATTGATACAGAAATTAGATTATAACCAAGCAATGAAAGGAAATGAATCATTATATCCAAGATTTCTCAAGAAAACTAATCTATGAAAGGAAATGAAAATGCAAGATTATTCTATGAAAAAAAATGTAAATCTAATCTAACATGCAAGTGCAAGAGTAATCTAAATGGATTGCCATGGATGCATGAGAGAAGAAGACAAGAAAAGAGAAGTTGCAATGTCCAAGCTCAAGTGTTGAAGCTCTCCTCCAAAATCACTCTCCAAACCTACAACATAACAATAAAATCTTGATCTATCAAAATTAGGAGAGGGCTCCTTATAATGGAAAGTGTGGAGAGGAATGCATCCTCAAGAGCAATGTGGGATAAATCCCTAAGAAGGTAAGTGACAGGAAAAAACCCACCACTTAGAAATATGTGCAAAAAAGGAATCTTTATTTATTTTTATTTGATTATATTTCCTTTTTTCATCAAAAAGAGAGCTTTAAGAGGGAATTTATTCATTTAATTAAAAGAGGGACTTTTTATTAATTAAATAAGATTATATTATTTAAGTAAAAGAGAAATTTTAATTAAATAAAGTAAAATCATTTAATTAAAAGATAGATTTTAATTAAATAAGATAAAATTGTTTAATTAAAAGAGAGATTTTAATTAAATAAGATAAAATTATTTAATTAAAAGAGAGATTTTCTTTGAATTAAATAAGATTATTTTATTTATTTAAAATGAACATTTTCTTTTGATTAAATAAGATGACTGATGAAATGATCAAACCTTAGGAAATATTGAAATAATTGAATTAATTATGATTTGATCATGAAAATTGATTTGAATTAAAAATATTGTAAGGTATTGATTTAGGAAATTGATAAATTGATTCCATCATTTGATAAATTGAAGAATGAGAGCCCATAGTCTAGGTGACCATTTTAGGGTGCATACATCTTCTCCTCTAACTACTAAAGAACTAAGATAGAAGTTAGATCATAACCAATTAATGTTGGATATTGCCTTAGCCCTAAGTATGCTAAGTTTGATGACCTAAAAGATTGCAACACCGCAAAGAACATGTTGGATAGATTGAAGACCATATATGGAGGTGATGAGAATGTACTAAGAGCTAAAGTAGAAAGCCTAAGAGGTAAATTTGATGATATGAGAATAATGGAAGGTGAGAACATAGTACAATACTACATAAGAGTTAAAGAAGTTGTTAATGCTATTCGAGGAGTAAATGGAGTTATTGAAGATGAAATAGTGATAAGAAAGGTATTGAGGACTGTACTTCCTATCTATCCCATTAGAGTCTTTACAATTCAAGAACTGAGATGTACACCAGGTAACAATTTGACATTAGAAGGTGTAGTTGGTAGACTTACTACTTTTTAAATGTCTAATTTTGATAACTATACACTTGCTAACATTGAATCTTCTTTTAAGTCACAATTGATTCTTAATAAGAAGAAAGGAAAACATGTGAAGAGTGAAAGTGATAGTTCTGATGATGAGATTGATGAACTTGAAGCCCTCATTGTAAAAAGGTTGGAAGAGGAAGAGGCAAATACAAAGATAAATTTCCTATCATTTGTTTTTCATGTAATAAAGTTGGTCATGTTGTTGCTAGATGTCCTGATGGAGAAGATAAGGATGAAAAGAAGGAAATAAAGTACAAAGGAAGAAGAGATGAAAAAGACTATAGAAGGAGAATGGATGAAAAAGGCAAGAAATATTTTTATATTACTTTAGAAAAGTCTAATAATGAATATGAGAGTAATGATGATGAAGTTGTATATGTTTCTATGAAAGAAGAGTTTCATGAAGATGAGAAAATTGCATTCATTTCTTATGTGAACAAAAGTGATAGATGGATAATTGATAGTGGATGTTCTAATCATATGACTATTGATAAAGAAAAATATGAATATATTGGTCCATACAAGTGTGAATTTATTATATTTGGTAATCATATCCCATATATTATGAAAGGTAAAGGCACTATTCAACTAGCTGACAAGATAACATGTGAAAACATTTACTAGGTTGAAGGTCTTAACTACAATTTTTTTGAGTGTTTTATAGTTGAACAAATCAGGTTACAAAGTTTAATTTCACAATATAAAGACCAAGATACATGATGGTGATGGTAAGATAATTGGAAATGGTGAGAGGACAAGAGGTAACTTATTCTATCTAGACCTATCAAGAGAGACATGTATATTTACACAACAAGACGATGTATGGTTATGGTACAAAATATTATGTCATGTGAATTTTGATAATTTGGTGAATATCTATAAGATGAAGAAAGTAAGAGGACTACCTAAAATAAAAATTCTTGACAATGCTATACGTAAACAGTGTCAATTAGGAAAAATGACTAAGTCTAGTTTTAAGAGTAAGACATGTACTACTAATGATGTTTTGGAATTGGTTCATATTGACCTATGTGGATCCACTAGTGTTAAAAGTTACTATGGAGATCAATATTTCATTCTATTTGTGGATGACTACTCTAGAGTGATGACTGTGATGTTTCTTAAAGTTATATATGATGATTTTCAATTATTCAAGTGGTATTTAGCCAAAATTGAAAAAGAAACAAGGTAGAGTCTAAAGTGTATGAGATCTGATAGAGGTGGTGAATTCATTTCACATGAGTTCAATACATTCTACAATGATAGAGGAATTAAAAGGTAGATGTTAGCACCAAGGACCCCTCCTCAAAATGGGATAACTGAAAGAATAAATAGATCAATAATGGATAGTGTGAGAACACTAATTATGGAGAAAGGTGTATCACAAAAATATTGGAGAGAAGCAGTTAGTACTGCAATCTAAACTCTAAATAGAGTTCAAGTCAAGAAAGGTAAAAATGATACACCTTTTGAACTATGGTATGTTTATGCTCCTAATGTTAAATATTTGAAAATATAGGAATGAAAAACTTGATGTAAAGATTGATGAAGGCATATTCCTAGGTTAATTCACAAAAAGAAAAGCTTATAAGTGTTTAAATTCTAACACTAACAAAATTGTGGAAAGTGAAAATGTGAGAGTTGATGAGTTTGCAGGAAAAAATGATGCTCCATGTAATGAAGAACTTTAAGACTATAGTACATTCATCGATGTGGATGATGATGTTTCCAACACTCAATTTGAACAAACAAGTCAAGTTGCAAGTTCCCATTAGATAGGAAATGATGGAGTACAAATGCAAATTGTTGACTAGTAGAGAGTGGGTGCCAAGCAACAAGCTGAAGATGCCAGGTCATAGATAGGAAATGTTGATCATCAAATAGTGAATGTCGATAATTTAGAATTGAACTAGAACTAGAAAAAGATAGAGGAAATGAGGTTGAGATTGTTTATCTAGAGGAACCTGAAGGAGAGCCAAGAAAAAAGCTACCTATATTAGTGAAATATGTGAGAAAACATCAAAAACTTGATCAAATCATTAGAGATGTTGAATCAAGTATTATGACAAGGAGAAAACTCAAAAGTAACACATGTTTATTATGTGATTTTGAGCCAAAGACAATAAAAGATGATTTAGACAATGAAGATTGGATACACAGTATGAATGAAAAAATTGACCAAATTAAAAAGAAGAATACTTGGACATTGGTGCCAAGATGTAAGGACAAGAATGCCATTGTGACAATGTGGGATTTCAGAAATAAGCTCAATGAAAATGGTGAAGTAACAAGAATCAAAGCAAGACTAGTATGCAAGGGTTATGCACAAGAAGGAGTTGACTATGGAGAAACTTTTTCTCCTGTGGCTAGACTTGAAGGAGTCATAACTCTTCTTGCATACTCAGCTTACGAGAATTTCAAGGTGTATCAAATGGATGTCAAATCCTCATTTTTGAATGGTATATTAGAGGAAGAAGTATAATTTGAATAGCCTAAAGGATTTGTAGATCCATACAAGAAGAACATGATATGTAAACTAAACAAATCACTTTATGGATTGAAGTAAGCACTAAGAACATGGTATGAAAGGTTACATAACTAATTAGTGAAAATTGGTTTTGAAAGGACAAATGATAACAACAATTTATATTTGAAGAATGGTAAAAACAATGAATAATATTATCTAAGATATTTGTTAATGATGTCATATTTGGAGGAAGAGAAGAATTGTGTAAATCATTTTCTGATGAAATGAAAAAGGAATTTGAAATGTCTATGTTTGGTGAAATCAAATTCTTTGTTGGATTACAAGTGTGTCAAAGGAAGCTTGGTATTTTCATTTCACAAACTAGATACATTAAGGAGATATTAAAGACTTTTGGTATGGAAGATTCAAGGCCAATGAGTACACCTATGGCTACCAGACATAAGCTATCTAAGAATGATGATTTTATTGATGTGAACCAAACCCTATATAGATTCATGATAGGAAAATTGCAATATGTTGTTCACAATAGACCAAATATTGCATTAGCAGTTGGGATTGTTGTTAGAATTTCAACAAATGCTAAAGAGAATTACATGATGCATGTAAAAAGGATAATGAGATATGTGAAAGGTACATAAGAATATGGATTATACTACAAGAGAAGTGATAGATTTTAACTAAAGGTTTTCATTGACTCTGATTTGGAAAGAAATATTGATGTCAGAAAAAGCACTAGTGGAGGTGAATTATTTCTAGGAAAGAGATTGGTGTCATGGACAATAAAGAAGAAATATTATATTTACCAATCAAAAGCTAAAGCCGAGTATGTGGAAGTTGCAGTTAACTATTCACACATAATGGGGATTAGGCAATTGTTGAAATGAATGCAAGAAGATATTATAGATCTAGTAGTTATCTATTGTGATAACGCAAGTGCTATTAACATTTCAAAGACTCTAGTAATGCACACTAAGAAAAAGCATATTGCTATCAAGTATCACTACTTGAGAGAACTAGTTAAAGAAAAAGAAGTGAAGCTAGAATATGTGAATACAAAGGAACTAATTGATGACATATTCACAAAGTCATTACCTTAAAGATGCTCATAAATATCATAGAGGTAAACTAGGGGTCATTCCCCTAACTAAAGATACTTAAGGAGACATGGTGCATTGCATCACATGTGATAAACATAACATTCTATGTAGTGGTGCAATACAACTCTACTTTGGGACATGCCTAAGGTAGAATACTTTAGTACAAGATAAAATATCAGTCATAGAGAGATGACAAATATCATCCAGACATGAAAAATATCCATAATCCACATGTATGAAGAATTTGAAGTTGATACAGCTACACATCTTTTGCATTTTTGTCAAAGAGGGAGACAATAGAAATTAGAAAACAAAACAATAAGGGAGAGAATGAAATTAGAAACTTAGCTGAAAGAGGGAAAATTTCATGAAAGAGAGAAAAACTAATAGAGGGAGTTTTGAAAGTTTGAATGGATGAGAATCAAAATGAAACTAAGGATATTGGTCACTCATGGAAGAGAAATATTTTGGATTTATGGTAACTAAGATATTATTAGTATTTTAGATATTTGAGATGTTTCCATTAATGCCAAAGAGGGAGATTGTTGGAAACTTATAATTGGAACAATTGTTTTTTTTTCATTGACATCAAATCTATGGATGGGACATATTGCTACCTAGTCTAAATGTCATATCTATTAATTGATGAAGAAGATTTGAGAGTTACTCATAAGTATAGCACCTAGAGGGTAGGTTGAAAGTTATGAAAAGGAAAATACAATGGACATTTGAGTAGATAGACATTGATAAAGCAATGTAATTTTTTATGTCAGGAAAGCTAATCCAAGCCAAGAAAAAGAGTAAATACTAAGGAGTTTTGAATAATGCTAGTGTTAATCAAGCCAAAGTTAGTGTCAAGAAAATATAGTGTTGACCAAGCATTAGTATTGACCAAGAAAGTTAGTTGATGCCTAGATAGAAAGCTTATACAACAACCAAGTATTTTAGTATTGACCAAGTGTTAGATTATAGTGATTGTCGAGTGACAATAAAAGATCAAATTAAAATGAATCATAAAATCTAGGTAACTAAGTTTATTTCTTGAGAGATGTAAAACGTGTTAAACATAAGATTGATGAGTTAGATCATTAAATTCAAGGTGATAATTAGATAAAGACCTAACAAAAGGATTCTAGAGAAGTTTATAGAGGATGATCAAGAAGATGTATAGATATATTGAATCAAGTTTAACCTGATTGTAAACTCTAAGATCGACAGTGGATATAGAAAATGGTAAAGCATAGATTTCCTATATAAGGTGATACAGAGCCAAATATTTGATGCATATACCCTAGCGAAGCCCCGTCTAGCTAGTGTATGTGTGAATTTTGTATTTGAAGGAAGTCATATAGAGCAAGGTTGATTAGAGGTCATATAAGTAAGTAGATGCAAAGCTAGAAGAGAAATCTTGCAGATGTGATATTGTTGTTGATTAGTGAATTTGAGCATAAGGCTTAAGTGTTGACGAGAAGAGTAAATTAATTGCTTGAATTGTGTCCAACCAGATCAAGATCAGAGATGATAATGGAAGGCTTATTAGTGAACTAGCACAAGGAATAAATAGAGATCTAAACTAGAAAAAGTGAGTTATAATCACACAGATCAAAACCTACAATTTCTTTCTTATCATTTTAAATAGTTTGTATTGAAATACTTTTAACAAATGTTGACCTAATAGTCATTTAAAAACTTAAAAGTCTATGTAAATCCTTTAACTAGGTGACATTCTAAATGGAATGATCAAAGTCCTCTTACAAAGCCACTTCTAATAGGTTGATTAAATCCTCTAACCAAGTCACATTAGCAGTGTGTATTGTAACCTTTAAAAGGGTTGGCTCCTAACAAAGATCACTTTGAAAGAGGGAAAAATTAGTGACATGTTGCTAGTGTTTTTTCCAAAATTGGTTTTCCACATCAAATCCTAGTGTCAAGCTACAATAAATGCCAGATGAATATTTTACATGTGATAATGTTTTCATTATACAATGCATGTTAAGTTTATGGCAGTTTTACAATAGTGATCGAGCAACAATGGGATAAGTAGGAAAAGCAGAACAATTATATGTTTAAAGTTTTATTGTTCAAGTGGTACATATAGACCTTGAGTAGCTAAATCACCCCCCCTCTCATTTATTCTAAACATTTCTACATCATAAGTGCTTTGTTAGTTGGTCCAAACCCAAACAAAATGCATTGAACATGGGAAATAGCTAACCCCTAGGTATCTTTTATTTATTGATTCTTCATATTTTCAAATCTATTAAATAAGGAACCAAAAAAGTGGTGACTCCACTGGGGAATGATGTAAAGATTGTTTTAAATATGACATTATTTTCCAATTTCCTTTTCATTGGGGTAGAACATGATTATTTGATGCTGGGATATTTGTTTTGTGAGTAGTGTCTTGTGAGGGTAAGTATTGGGTACTAGGAGATCAAAGACTTTGTAGACTATTAGGGGTTTTTATTTTAGGATTACATATTTTCCATAATTGGTGGGTGATGACTCAAAAGGTTATAGAACTAGTACCATTTTAGTTTGAAACTGTTAGAAATGAAAAAAAGAAATCTGTAAATAAGCAATACCAAGAAAGAATCTAAGTGAGTAAATGCATGAAAAGATATTACCATAAAATAGGAGAGCGAAAGCTTCAAGATCCAACACCATGAGACAAGATATTTGGAAAGGGGAAAGCAAAGAAAACCCCTTGTGACATTATGAATGAGGCATGAAAAGCCTAAGAAGGAAGAGAGAGAGAGAGAGAGAGAGAGAAAGAGCAATGCTCATACAATATTTGAGAAGAGGAAGAAACCTCATTGTGAAATGAGAGAAGAGTGTCATCTCTTAAATAGAGATGAGAGAGAGGAGTTAGAATGTAACTCCCTTGTCTATGAATGCCACCATTCATAAGTGTGTGAGGCCAAGTGTGAGATTCCTCTTAAGGAGGAATAATCTAAAATTAGAAATTACAATATATATTTGTCCTCACATATTCCACTAGATGACAAAATAAGATGTAGTGGAAAAAGGACAAAAAAGAAATGTATTAGGATACCTTGGCTTATATCCTAACATATTACAATAATAAATAAAGGAGTTCTAACCTTGGTTTATAAACACACCAAGGAAAGATTACAACTTCTAACACCCCCCTTTAATCTTTACTTGGGGTAATTACATCAAAGGGTATTAAACCCATAATTTACAAAAATCTGCAACTTAATCTTCAAGATGAAGTAATTTGATTGTCATAAGATAAGAAAAATCCAAGAGAAGTACATGAGTCCTTTGAATGTGATCAAGTGGAAGCATAATCACCTCTTCATAGGTGGAAAACCAAGAAGGTTCCTTGATGGATCACCTGAAGAAAAAAAGAACAACAAGACAAATATCCACAAGTAGAATTCTATCATATATGAAAATTCAAAATCCTTTTGAATAAGGATAATAAAACTCTCATAGAGAAACATTGAGTAAAACATGTTACCACAAAACAATGGAGATAACTTGATATCAAGATAAATTATATGCTCAAAAAATTGTCAACAACGACAAATTGAGTAAAAAGCTTGATCAATGCTCTCATGAAAAGAATATTATACTAATGCACAAATGACCACAAACAAGGCCAACTAATGATACGTGCATCAACATTGCATCAATCATGTGGATATAGACAGTCCACTTAATGAATCATCCCACTGCAAGTTAATGGGTGATCAATCCATAACATGCATGACTCATGATCTAAGCAATAAAGTATTCAGATCATTATCACATTAATATATGAAAATAAAGTAACAAGAGAGACATGCTGATCAAATTAGTATTATCATGATTTGTTAGGATACTCAAACGAATGGATTATGAGGATGTAACAACATATTGCCTTCAAATTAGATCAAATTATTTGAATTTGGAGGGGAAACTCCAATAATAACATCCTCTTCATTGAGGAGCAAAAATGGAACAACATGGAGGGAAACTCCATAAATATCAACCTTTCAAAGTGGAGCCAATAGAACCAAATGGAGGGAAACTCCATAAAGATATTATCCTATCAAAGTGGAATAGATAGGATCCAATGGAGGGAAACTCCATATAAAATGAGTGCACACCAATTATAGGTTGGAGGGATACTCCACGGGCCAGATAAGGCAACTACGGGTCAGTTTAAAACTGTCGGGTCCACCATAGTTAACCTTGATAAATTGGCTCCCGATGCAACTTACAAAAAATATCATATAAATCAATGGTATAAAACCATAAAGTGCCAACATGGGCATAGAACAATGCTATAAAAGCATAAAAGTGCAACTATGGGCACATCAAAATATCACAATGAAGGCAAATGTGTAAGATTACTCATAATCTAATTAAGTAAAATGATTTAAGGAAGATAAACTAAATATAGATATCAGGTATAAAACTCCATTAAGGGTAAACATGGGTATGAAAATTATAATAGCTTGTATATTTATCGTGGTATATATGTGTGTACCCATATATACTTGAATAAATATACTTAAAATATCATAGTATGAAATCACACAATTACAATTATTAAATGATAGCTTGATGCTAGAAAAATGATTACCCCCTTTGTTTTTTTTATATATAGAATAATTAGCTTTATGTTGAATACTTTGGTTCAAAATATAATCTCAAAGTAATAAAAACATAAAGTCATGGGGCTAGAAAAGATCTCCCCATATTCCTCATACATATGCCTCCAAAATTGGAATAAAACATTAAGAAAGATATAACTATGAGCATATAGATCAATTAACTCAAATCATTAAATAATGAAGGCAATAGAGTACAAAAAATAATAATAAAACTTTAATTAGTTTTAATATTGAATTCTAAGAAAAATTCTCAAAAAAAAACCTTAACTTCTCATTTTTTACTTAAAATCACGTAAAGGAGTAAGAGAGATTTAAAATAAAATATTGCACTTGAGTTGGAGCTATCTGACAATGAATGATAAAATGTCAGAAATAGATTGACAAAAGGAAATAATAAAAGCAATGAATGATTTCATGCCAAAAATAGGTTGACATAAGGCAATGATAAAAACAAAAGATGCCTCTGTCTAGAGCTCAAAAAAGAAAAAAGAATCTTGCATGAAAAGACGAAAAAAATGTTACTAAAATAATAGTTTTCAGAATAGTAAAGATACATTATAGCTGCCAATCTCGCCATGATATACCAAAAATAGTAGAGGCTTCCCTCTGTGCCGCTGCAGTCTAGAAGTATTTCCTTATGCTGAGCATTGGCAGAAGGAGGCCACCCGTCTTGAGAAGGAATGTGATCTGTATCTCCATGATAGAGAGATCTTTATGGGGCCGCCGATGAGGCCGACGAAAGGGCTAATCAAGCTAATTACGGGGCCATCCAAGCCAAAAATGAACTTCAACGAGCGCTTACCTAGATTGATCACCTCAAATTTTCCACCGTGAGCAAGGCAAAGATGGATGAAGAATTGGGTTGACTCAGACGGAGAATCACAGAACACGAGTCTACGAACCACAGCTTGCAGAATGATCATCTAAACTTATTGAAAAGGCATGGAGATGATGCTCATGTAAACTAGCCCGTTGAATAGTTGGAGCAGGAAAGCAAAATTTGGAAGAAAAGAGAGGTTAAACAGAGTCCAAACATCCAAACACGATAGGTTAAACGGAGTCCAAAAAACCAAACATGGTACTGAAGAAGGAAGTCGGGCATACAAGCTGCTTGCCAATTCCATTGTATCCTCAATGGTTGACAAGGGGATATGTATCTAGAGGAAAAATAAGAGAGACACGAACATTATGTGGTATAACCTCCTGTTGCAGTGCCTCAGCCAGACCATGAAGAGCAAACTTACTTGCAGAATATGCTGTATATCCATATACACCCACCTGGCCAGCCTGAGAAGACATCACGTGGCAGCCTTTGATAGGTACCTTTATCGGTCATGGTTGAGCTATGAACCACAAAACAACGAGAAGGATAAGAGGAATGAAAACTGGAAGAAATAATACTACCAGATACAAGAGACTCAAGGTTGCCATTGATTTACAGAGTGTAAGCTATGCTTCCATAGATTTCGATACCCAAAAAATATAAATGTCGATACAACTACACCAAAGCCATAAATGCTGCTATTTAAGTTGATAAAGAAAAGCAAGAAGCAATAACTATAATTTGTTTAGATTGTTAAAGCATATTCAAGAATACATGGGAAGCATGCCAGACATTAGGTAGAAAAGTGGTGCTTGTTAATTACAAGTATCGGTGTGGCAACTGTAATAGAAAACTTTTTACAACACTTCTACTTTGGTATAATGGGAGAGAAGATGACAGAATGCATTCATAGAATGATGTTTTCAGCAATATTGCAAAATGAGGTCAGTTGGTTTGATGAAGAAGAAAACAATGCAGATTCATTGTCTATGCGATTGGCAAATATACTTGAAATTGATAAGGAGCATATGGTGGCTAGAGTGGAACCTCTTGTGAACATGGGCCAGATAACGAGGGTGACTATACCCATGAATCTAGCCCTTGTAGTTGTGGCCGAGCTAGATGATATTACTATTGGAGGTTTGATCAATGGGTATGGTATTGAGGGGAGTTCCCACCTTAATGGGCTATTTGCAGATATTTTTGTGGCTTATGAGATCGTTTTGGCAGATGGAAGATTGGTTAGAGCTACAAAAGATAATGAGTTTTCAGATGTATTCTATGCAATCCCATGGTCATAGGGTACATTGGGTTTACTGGTAGTAGTGGAGATAAACTCATACCAATCAAAGAATACATGAGACTGACTTACAAGCCCATGAAGGGAAATCTCAGAGAGTTGGCTCAGGCTTACATTAATTCTATTCACAGAAGAAAAACGTTTTGCCCCAGTCAGGCACTGATCCTCTAAAACAAAAAACCAATTGACCCAAAAAACTTAGCAAGCTTGCAACCCGAATAAAAAACCACAATATGGGCACAAGTACCAATTCCTTTTTTTCTAGGTGATGCCGAGGCGTTTGTCAACAACAATATTCCAAGCATGTGCGTGTTCTGCACATGTCTTCCTACTAAATAATGGTTCTGGAATCTGAGGTGCAAATGGAGCTACTGGGCATCTAGAGATTGATTCAAATGAACGCACAGCTGACCTATAAATAAGTTTCTGTTCATACAGAACAATGGCTGCTGCGAATCCAGCTCCCATGGCGGCTCCCAGAATACGTTCCTGAACCAATATAAAAACCATGGTTGCACTGTATATCTAATATACTTTAGTCAAACTCTCTCCTACATTTAGTGAACAGTTTCCTTACCTAAAAGCATGATTTATAGTCATAGAGTCATTTTTTTTAAGCAAAAAGTTTTAGAAAAAAAAGTGTGAACACTTTCTCTCACTTGAGCGTGAATTTCTGCCATCGTAAGTAAAT
The DNA here is from genome assembly GCA_028749045.1 of Cupressus sempervirens. Classification (NCBI taxonomy): domain Eukaryota; kingdom Viridiplantae; phylum Streptophyta; class Pinopsida; order Cupressales; family Cupressaceae; genus Cupressus; species Cupressus sempervirens. Next base: position 104,343,037 of record CM053785.1, read on the forward strand.
GTTATAACCATAAACAAAATAGATTAGACAAAACAAGAGTAAACAAAATTGATATCTAGATAGAAAAACCTTTTGGCGGCAAGCCTGCCAAAGGGGGTTAGATAAAAAAAATAAGAAGTAACCTACACAAATTAGAGCAAACAAAAGTTAAACGGGTTTGGCAGTAAACCAGCCAAATCCAAAAAAAAAAAAAAATCAATTTCTTCCATCTTAAGAAGATTAAAAAAGAAATTAGTTAAATCTCTCTCAAGAGTCTCCTTCAAATCATACCTTCATGCAAACACTCAAAACAAAGATTAAACTGCTCTGATACCATGTTAGAAATGGAAAAAAGAAATTTGTAAATAAGCAATACCAAGAAAGAATCTAAGTGAGTAAATGCATGAAAAGATATTACCATAAAATAGGAGAGAGAAAGCTTCAAGCTCCAACACCATGAGACAAGATATTTGGAAAGGGGAAAGCAAAGAAAACCCCTTGTGACATTATGAATGAGGCATGAAAAGCCTAAGAAGGAAGAGAGAGAGATAGAGAGCAATGCTCATACAATATTTGAGAAGAGGAAGAAACCTCATTGTGAAATGAGAGAAGAGGGTCATCTCTTAAATAGAGATGAGAGAGAGGAGTTAGAATGTAACTCCCTTGTCTATGAATGCCACCATTCATAAGTGTGTGAGGCCAAGTGTGAGATTCCTCTTAAGGAGGAATAATCTAAAATTAGAAATTACAATATATATTTGTCCTCACATATTCCACTAGATGACAAAATAAGATGTAGTGGAAAAAAGACAAAAAAGAAATGTATTAGGATACCTTGGCTTATATCCTAGCATATTACAATAATAAAGAAAGGAGTTCTAACCTTGGTTTATAAACACACCAAGGAAAGATTACAACTTCTAACAAAAACCATAGATAGAAAAAAATATCCATGCCTTTGTTAGAAAGAATCTAGAGGTTAATCTTCAAAGGGAAATTCCTCCAAGAGGAAGGAAATGTTGGACAACAAAAATAAGTGAACCACCAATAGCACCAAATCCTCAAGAACAAGTCACAAATAGTACACAATCACGCAAGTCTCGCAGTGAGAAGGAGTCTTCATATAAGAGTTCTAAGTCCATTACTGAACTCTCTAATGATAATATTTATAATACCCTAGAAGTTATAAATCAATAAAAAATGTACATTAGGAACTTTTGAATGTATAACCAAGGAAATGGAATAATTTATTCTATACTAGTGAGAGCCCTTTTCCTTCAAAAAATTCCCACAAGGAGTTAGGACATGTTGATTCAGTCCATATGCATCTTGTGGTGTCAGACATAACTTCTAGCTCTAAAGATGTTAGGCCAAACCTGAATGATTTGAATATATTGAGAATGAAACTTACTGAGCAGTTAGCAATAGAGAAACATCTTTAAAAATAAAGGGAGGAATAAATTAGAAGGACCTTAGAAGAAAGAGAAAATTTACTCAAGAGTATTTCCATTCTAAAGGAGAAAAATAAAAAGTGAGTTGCTCCATGATAACCAATGATATTTAATGATGTTGTTGACCTAAGAAAGGAGAAAGAACATTTGTTCAAGGATAAAGAACTTAAGGAAGGGGGATCTATTATCAAGAAAATGAAAAATAACAAACCAACATCTATAGCAGCTCATGAAGATAAAAAATTAAGCTCTTCTATTGTTGAGAAGGAAAAAGGAAAGAAAAAGGTGATTGGTATTACCATTATGAACCTGTGAGAATGGAAAAATCAAATTTCCATGTCAATTTTAGATAATGAAATTGAGAAGAAGAGAAAAGAAAAGGAAGATTTGGAAAAGGAGATAGAAAGGGTTAAAAACAAAGCTATTATAGCTGAGACAAAAAGAAAGGCATGTTTTCTCAAGACTACTTTAAATTCTAGACTAAGGTTTCCATCGAAATAGCTATGCCTTTAGGCTATGTCAAATGTTATCCCCAATACAATTGTCACATTTCATATTCCTTCTTCATCGTTTCAAAAGTTTGATAATGATGTGTTTGTTAACAATTTTTTCTCCTATTTGATTTCATAATCCAACTCTTTTAATGCCCAAGGTTTTGGAGAAACAAAAGAATGTCACCAACAAATGGGACAGTGTATGTATTCTATCACTACCCTCTTAATTATAAGGTACAACTCCCTTCATACTTGCTATGATGTGCAATGAATATGTCTTTCTTAGATTAGGATTTTTGATAGAATAAGCACATAACCTGAGAGTAGTAAAGGCTAACCAAATTGCATGTAGACACAAATAATTTAGGAAAAATAGATTTGGATAACCTATCACACCCAATAGAATGACTATAGTTGGTTATCTTGAGAATTTTTTATTCTTACTCCTATTCTAAATGTAGATTAATTATCTAAATGCAAAAGAGGAAAAGAAGAAGAGATGCACATGAGGGAAAATGGAATTTCTTTAGCTATCAATCTTGAATGAAATGAAATCCAACAAGTTACTAATAGATTCATCCACATTTATCCTTCAATTTCCATTGAAACTATTTAACATGTCATCAAAAAAATAAGAGGAGAAGAAAAATCACATATGAAGAAGCAAATGGAATCACCTATATTGTAATTACCATAATGAAATGGAATCCACATGAATATTATAGAATCACATATAATTGTCCTTCAACTCTCAATGCAGAACTAATCTATGGGCAACAAAATATGTAAAGAAAATTAAGAAAATAGAATTATAGAGCCAATTCACCATCAAGTTTGTCAACCTTTGTATTATCAAAAGAGATTACATTTATAGTTTTCTATCATTTCTCAGTTCTATTAGAGAAACAATAATTCATTAGAAAGAAATTAAGAATAAAACATGAAAATATCTAATTTTTAGCATGGAAGGAACATGTGGCATCTTCTCCATCAATGATTCTAACTCCATGACACTTCTAAAAACACACGATGACTATTCATCTTCATGCAACCTTAGGAATCCTATAGAAATCATCATTTTCTTCATTTTCTATTGTTTGGCATCAAGTCCATACAATTCATATTATAACAATCACTGCAGCTTTGAATTTGCATCGTTGATCTCAAATCAATGGTCAAGATTAAATCATGATAAACCCATTTTTTCCCTTTGCAATTTCCTCTATGGATCCCTCTATGTACACATGTCATGCACTCATATTCTCACATTATCTAAACCTTGTACATCTTTTTGAATCTAATGACTAAGATTGAAAGCCCTAAACTCTCTTTCATATTACATTTTTGCAACTATCATTCCTTTGATGCCTTCATTCAATGTGATGATATAATGACTGGCTCCCAAGTTAACCTTGACTACTTTCACAAGCATGCAACTTATAATTCTTAACTCATCTTTGACCTTGTGATGATGTGATTCCTTTGTTTTCTCTCTCTTATTGCCTTAACTATAGATTACCTCTAACCACTAGCCACCATGTGATTGCTAAATTTGGCTCCATCATGATACTAACCTTAGGTTACCTTCAACTACCAGTGATTATGTAATAATTTTTGATCTTTAAGATCTGATGACTCAAACTTGGAAATCTTGATTTTCTAGTTTGTGCTGTAGTGTGGTTCGACTTTCTAGCTATGCACATTATGGCAAACAGGTGGCACTATTTCATTCCCCAAAGAATCTAACATTGGCCTACCTTGCTTCATGGCACTTCATTGCTAGGTTCTAACTATATCTTGTGGAATATGATGGGCCCATTGGGACATGTGGCATTCTATAGTAATGTTGCATAGATTAAAACATCACCATCTTTCCATAACGACAAAGAAAAAGTTGTAGATCTATGTTGAGATCAGTGACCCTTGTTGTGTTTCTTTATTACTATGCATGACTAAAAGGAGCACCCACCTTTTCCACATATCATGTTATCATTATGTCACTTTGATTATTCTTCATGCAACTCTTTTTAGTGACATAAAAAAAACCATCGATTAATCTAGAGATCAATGGTGAAAATAATTTCTTAATAACCTAACTTTGTTTTTTACAAAACCAATCAAATGAAGACACTTTTTTCCTTGTTTGACAACCATACTAGCAACAAAAGGAAATGGCCCATAGGGACACATGTTATTTTATCATAATGTTACTATAATTAACATTTGAGCAACTTTCTTACTAACATAATGACAACCATCCATTTTATGCTTGATCTACCATGATGATTGTCCTCAAGATCTTATCATCCATTGGGTCCTACAAACAAGTGTCAACTCATCATTATGTTGCCATGATTATCAATTATGAAACTTTGGAAAGAGACATAGAAACAAGCATAGATATTTTAAGATCTAACGACTAAGGAGATGTATTGTTGAATACTTATATTTCCATCATAAAACACCATCCATCTGTCTGGTCTTCATCTGACGATTTGGATTTAGTATCTAAGCCATTTGACTTGTCAACTTTACAATGTATATGTATAGATTAAATACTAACCATCAATTTCATTTCAAAAAGAGTCATACCACCTTTGACTAGGTTTAATCACCATCTCTAATGATCTTGATCATCTATAATGTCTTCCATGAAAACTGCAACATAGCATGAATCCTTATCTCCAACATGATTAAGAATAAGGAAAGATGAATCATTAAGATACCTAGACCTTCTTCTCATTAGAGGAATGCATAATAGACCCTCCAAAACCTAATCACCTAGCTTGGACTAGTGCATTTCTCACATGATTTCCTACCTAAGGTTAGCTCAAAGGAATGATGAGAAGAGAAGCCATCCTATGGGAATTCTAGACTCAAATTCAAGACATTAACACTTGATTTGACTCAAACCTAAAAAAGAAGAAGGATGAACTGAAACTTGGGCAATAGCCGGCTCTATCTAGGGATTTAGGCATGATAATTCTTGAAAGGATCCTAGCAATCTCTAGTTCCACACAATAAGGTGACAACTTGGAAACAAAAAGAATAGACTAAATTAGGAAAGTAAGCAACCAAGCTAAAGAAAATTGCATGAAAGAAAAACCTACCTATCTAGCTACTATGTAGGGGTTACCTACTTTCAATTTTGCATTTGATACAACTTCAAATCCTTCCCATTATAAGAACATGGAAGGGTTTCTCTAGTGGAATATGCCAATCTAAAAGAATTATTCTAATTCACTTGTATGATCTGAAATGGACCTTTCCATAGAGATTGAAACTTGGAGTGCATTCCTCTTGGTTCATGTCTCTTGTCCCACGTGAACACCAAATCACCTTCCATAAATTTCCTATGCCTGGTCCTTTTATCAAACTTTTTGACTCTTCCCTGGTGTTCAGTGACTTTGTCAACCATTTATTCTCTATCTTCCTACAACTTGGTGAGATACAAAATTACCTTTTCTAATCCATCTTTGAAAATATCCTCTTCAATCACAGTCTTTAGTTTACAAGTAGCAAGTTGTAGAGGCAATGGAAAATTAGCTTCCACTGCATAAACTAAATCAAAAGGTGAGATAAAAATGGCCCTTTTAGGTGTGGTTATGTCATCCCATAAAGAATCATGTATCTTCTTATGCAAACTTTTCTAATTATCTGAGACCAATTTCTTCAAAATATTTATCAAATTCTTATTACTAGATTTGGCATGTCCATTTCCTTGAGAAAATAATTAGAGGAATGACCAACTTGAATACCATTGTCATAGAAAAACTCAACAATTTTTGAGGAAGAAAAGTAAGATGCATTATCCATTATCAATTTCATAGGAACTCTAAATCTAACCAATTTATGTTCTTTGAGAAACTCACATACAACTTTTGATGAAGTCTTCTTCATTGGCTTGTCTTCTACCCATTTTCTGAAATAATCTATGGTAGTTAATATATAAGAATGTCCTTGATTAGAAGGAGGATTGATTTGACCTATAAAATCTAAATTTGATTAATGGAAAGGAGCTTCAATCACCACTAGCCTAAGAGGTAGGGCAGTTAGCTGAGGTTTACTAGTAAACATTCTACATTTTTCACAATTAGAAACCCACTTATATGCATCCTTAAACATACTAGGCCAATAATAACATTATCTTATAATTTTGAATACAGTGACAGTAGAAGAGAAGTTTCCTCCACATCCCTCATTATGAAAAGATGTTAACAACTTCACTTGCTATTCTTTATCAACACATCGTAAAAATGTGCCATCAATAACCCTCTTATATAAGACATCATCATCAATTACATACTTTAGAGCTTTTGTTTTTAGATCTCTCCTTTGCTTAGCTATCAATTCATCAAGGCATTCACTATATATTAGAAAGTATGCAATATTTGAAAACCAGGGATCCTAAAGAATATATTCCTCTTCAACTTGTTGATCTTCTACCAAAGCTTTGCAAAGTGCATTTCCTCTCACAACTTTACTTGGCCTGATCTCAATATCATACTCTTGGACCTTTGCAATCCAAATTCTTCTATTATTACAACCAACATCTTGTTGTGTCAAAATACTTTTCACTATAGGATCTAACACATGTATCACTGAATGTGAATGTAAAACATAAAATCTAAAATTCTTAAGAGCTCTCACCACTACATATGCATGTTTATCCATTTGTGAGTATCTTAGTTCTTGATTCTTCAATGGTATACTCACGAAGGAAATTAGGTCTTGTATTATTTCTTTGTTTTCTTGCATCAATATAACTGACATAGTATGTTCACAGTCATAACAATATATGTGTAGACTCTTAAAATTTTCCTAAAGACTATATTAATTTATTAATATTTCCTATGACATTGTAATTAATTATATTGGTCACATTCTTCCACTTATTTAATTAAATTAATTAATTAAATAAGTTCATTCTCTGAAGTATATAAATTTAATTTAAATACTCGTATTGTGTTAAATTAATTTAATACATGATCTTCCATGTTTCCCTTTTTTAAATAAATTTTATTTATTTAAATCTCCATATCCCATTAATTCTTCTAAACCTATGATTAAATTAAATCCTATTTAATTTAATCTTAAACCTAGCCTACACCCATCATTTTCATCCTCTTAAGCCTACTTCTTCTCTAATCCCACTTAATCATCCTAATCTCCTTCCTAATCCCCCTCATTAGCCTAAGAGTGTTCTTACACATGTGTGAAATGGCATGCCTACACACTCCCCTTTGCACTCTTGTCTCCCACTCTTCTTCTCAAGTTTTCTCACACATGCGTGAGAAAACTTTGAATTTTCTACTACTTACATGGCTTGCATGTCACCTTATGTGGCACCTACATGGATGCCACCTCACCAAGCCCTCCCTTAAACCTATAAATAGAGGCCTTGTATCAAGCATTTATATCTCTCATTATTTCATTGTTATCATGTTGGTTTGAGATTTGAGTTTTAGTTGAGCTTGCATTCATAGTTTGAGCTTTCATGATAGTTTGAGCTTGCATTAGTAGAGTTTTCATGGTGATTTTTTAGGTGCATACTAACCATTTGGTATCTGGTTTAGCTTTTCTTTTGCATGGTTTAGCTAGTTTGTCTTTGCATTTACATTCCCTTTGCATTTACTTGTTGATTTAGCTTGCATATCTAGTTAGTTTCTTTGTTGCATTTCACATTTTCACCATTGAATTCTTTCAAGTATAGCTTTCTCCATAGCCATTTCTTGAAGTATTCTTAATCTCTTATAGTTTAGGTTCATATTGCATCATCACTCACATTTGCACATTCACTCAAGTGATTCAACACTTTTTTGTGTTTTGGAGAGCACACCAAACATACCCTCTATCTTAACACACCAACAAGGCCTCTCATTGGTGCCCTTGTTGAGCTTAGAGGTGGCTAGAAGATTTGGTTTGTTGGCTACTTAGAGTTGCAAAACTCAAACAAGCATTAGTTATTTAATGTTCCTTCATTTTTTTTGTGTCTTTAATGCATATTTGAGGTTTTTAACTAATGTTTGTTTGTTGATTCGTGCTCCCAACAAGTCACATTTTCTAGCACATAATATGATGACTTCTTTAGTGTATTTTGGATGGACAAGCTTAGGATCTTTGGCAATAGCATCTTTGATGTTTTCAAAATTCTTCTTTCCAATATCACTCCATTTGAAAGTCTTATTACTTTTCATCATATCAACTATACATTTAACTATTTCTAAGAAATCAGGCACAAATCTCCTTAGGAAATTTACTTGGCCAAAGAAAGTTTTTACTCTAGTTTTCCTTAATAGAAGACTTAATTGCTAAATTAATTGAACATTTTTTAGATCAATCTTCACTCCTTCCTAATGTATAATATGACTAAGCAATTTTCCTTCTATCACACAAAATATTGATTCTTTAGATTTAGTGAAACATCATGATCTCTACATCTCTATAGAACACTTTATACATCTTTGATATGATCTTTTCTCTTCTTGGAAAAGACTATCAAATCAACAAGGTGTATAAAAATCATTCTATCTTTCAAATCATCAAGGTATATTAAAATCATTCTATCTTTCAAATCACAAAAAGCCAAATTCATGCCATGCTGAAAGGTTACACATATATTAATTAATCCAAAAGGCATTCTATTGTAGGAAAATTTACCCCACGGTGTGGTAAATGCAATTTTGAATTGATCTATTTAATCTACTTGAATCTGATTATACCCTAAAAAGCCATCTAACATAGACATCATCTCTAACCCTAGAACAATTTATAAGAGATGATCCATATTAGGAAGTGCAAAATTATCTTTGAGAGAGACTTGATTTAGATTTATGAAATCCACACAAATCCTTATCTCTCAATTCTTCTTCCTTACTAGCACAATGTTAGCAACCCAAGTAGAGTGATGAATAGGATATAATCCTAGCCTACAACATTTTGTCAATCTCCTTGAAGATTGCTCCTTCAACTATAGGGTTATAGTTTCTTTGTTTCTACTTGAATGGTGTTGCTCATGGTTTAAGAAGGATTTCATGTTTTAAATTTCCACCCATGAAATTTTTGAGGTCTTCATAGGTCCAACAAAATACATCTTGAAATTCAATGAGGAATTTCTTGATCTCTATCCTCTCGTTTTGTGTGCAACACTTTCGTATGTTTATCATTTTTGGACTGATTTTTGTCCCTATATTGATGCCATCATATTCATCATAGGTTCTTCCTTTCTTATCTCTTTATCTCTTAATGCATGGATCATGCCTATCAAAAAATATTTTCCAAGGAAGTTAGTTGAGGTGGAATTTTATTACCTTTCAGTCGAATTATATTAGGCCCTATTTTCCTTTTTTCATTTTTCATTGGATTACCACTTTCATTAGTGCTTCTTTAAAAATACAAGCCTTCAAAAGGTTTAGCCCCTTCAATAAATTTTTGTATGTTTTTATAATCTTCAAACACTTGCCAAGAATCTTCATTATTAGGGACATTGGGTCTAAATAGAAATTCTACTCTATAGGTTTGATCTTCAAAAGTCAGAATGTGGTAAGAGAAATGATGCAAAGACTACCAAAGAATCAACTCATGAATTGAATTCCCTTGGTACTAATATAATTGAGAAAGCATCCAAACTCTCAATTTCATCTCACACCTTAATATGATAGTTTTTCAATCTTGAGTTCTTTAGTGCATATTGGTTTTTGACTTGTCTCACCACAAATTTTGCATCTCCTTGAGCTTTGAGTATCTTGACTCCTTTTTGTTTTGTTGCAATTATACCAAGGAGAAGGGGTTCATACTCTACAACATTATTAGCATTCTTGAAGTCTAACTTATATGCCAAACAAGTTATTTCTGCACTAGGTGATTTCAGCACTACTACTGCACTTGAACCAACATTAGCACAACTGCCATCGAATTCCAAAGTCCACAACTATTCATTATCAACCTACTCTAATTCTTCTTGAATGTCAAGGATGTTAGAAGCAACATATAATTACCAAACTACATTTCTTGATATAAAATTTGAGACCTAGGATCATCTAATTTTAGGACAATGAATTTTTCCTTTTCTTCCAGTTCTAATTTTTCTTTCTTGTTCCCAATAGGAATAACAACATAGAACTAGTCTAGTTTTATCTCTCCACCCATGTCTTTGTAGAAATTTTTTCTTAGGAGCATTACATAACTTTTAGGGATGTCTACTACTAGAATAATGAGTTTAAGTCTTTTGGAAGGGTAGGAATCAATGGCAACTTAAGCATATTTTATCTATCCAAGTAAGTGTACTTGTTTTGCATCCATTGAGTAACAATGACCAAAGATTTTAGTCAATGGAAGACTTGGAGATTTAGCTATAGAGGTAGGCATTAGATTATCAGAAGCTCTTGAATCTATGATACAGTTACTCAACCTATTTCCATTGGTAAACAGTGAAATGTAATAAGGATCTAGCTTTTGATTTGGAGAGGCAACCAAAAAAATAGACTCTTCTTCTTGAAACAACATCATCAGTCAAAGAAATTCCACTAGTGCTAGCTTTATTGTGATGAGAAAAACTAGCATTAATATTAATATGAACTCCATCTTTATTATAATAGTGTTCAACTAATGTTTGCAATTGATTAGGATTAGACTTAAAGTAGTCTAGTGGAGATATTTGAAATCTTACCTCTTCACAATATTTTATTATGTCAAAGGAATCACCCAACTTACATTTGTGCTCTTTTTGTGAAATTGAAGTTACCATGCCACTATATTTATCATTTTTGTTTGATGGTGCATTATTTTTTATAGGAACTAAATTATTAGTCTAATTTTATTCTTCTAACCTCTATTCATTACTATTAACTAAGGTCCTTCTAGAGTTGTCAAGTAGTCACCTCCCATCTCTGAATCTGATTCATACTCCAAGACAAAGATTTTAGAGTCACCAAAAGGAGTATGATCATCCTCACTTTTAGGATATTCAATTTTTTGTTCTTTATTATTGACCATCTGCTTATATCTAATCATGTCAACACATGTATCTCCATCATGATCTTCCCTTAAGTTAAAATCACACATATTTTATCTTTTTAGAGAAGCCTCAATTGCTAATCTTTTTTGAGAAGGTATTATTTGCAATATTGATGAAAAGAATGAGCAATCCTATTGATCTATTTCTTTAATGAAATAACCTGATTAGACAACTTTTGAAGCATGAACTTCAAAGTACTAGCTGAATTACCTATGGTTCTAGATTGAAGTTCTCTTTTCCCCTTACCAGAGGCTATCATGCCATCCTCCATACCCAAAGCTAGTATATAGACCATTGGCATAAGTGTCAAAAAGGGGGAGAATAAGATAAAAAGGGAGATATATTTTTTGGAGAGAAATAACAATGGGGGAGACATAAATATGAAAGAGTATAACCATGAAGTCAAAGTGAATAAGATAAAAAGGGAGATATATTTTTTGGAGAGAAAGAACAATGGGGGAGACATAAGCATGTGGGAGAGCATCAAAAGAAGCATGAAAGAGTATAAGCATGAATTCAAAGTGTATTAGTAGAGACACATTTACTCAGTAGGAGCACAAATTTTTGGTTATAGAGTAGACATATTAACTCAAGGGAAGTTATCAAATTTTGAGGTATCTAATGTATTGCAAAATTTTGAAATTTTGAAGTTTTGTATATAAGTCAAGTTAGCTACATTATGCTCAAGAGATCAAGGATATTAATGTATATTCAAGTGTTTTTGACACTCATGTCAAAGGGGGAGATTGTTGATCTTAGATTGGTTTTGACTTACGAGTGTCAACACACTTAAGGTATTTACTAAGTTCATGTCAAACAAGTAATACATGCAGACCACAACATGTAAATATTAGACCATGCTGAGTCATAGTGAGTGCCAAGCCACTCATGTGCTGAGTCACTCAAGTTTCAAGTAGATAGACTATGTTGAGTGACATAGATGTCAAGTCATAGTATAAGGATTAGTGCATGTTGAGCATCATAGATTTCAGATGCTGAATAAAATAGTTTGGATATATATGTTCGTAATGGCACAAACACCTATGTAAACTATTTTTGTGCCGACTTAAGATTAGATTTTGATATTTTAGAGATAAGGATGAATATTTAGTTGGATTCTCTATACAATTACATGCAGCCAATCAGAAAATGGGAAGGTTTAAGTGGAAAAATGGATGAATTTCAGTCATAGATTCATACCTAACCCTAAGTCACCAAGTCTTCTTAAGGATGATGAAACCCTAAAATCTCTATGAGTATGTAAGGAATTGAAGGAGTGAAGAGAGAAGTTTGCATAGGAAAATAGAGCAGTCATAGTGACTTAGAAGTTATGAAGTGAAATTGTATTGCAAAATCAATTAGAGTAGAACAGAGGATGGAGAAGAGAATACAACAATAGAGACATATGATGAAGAAGGATCAAGAAGACATTGTTTATTGGTGATTTTTTATTAGGAAAGCAAGTGATAACTATAGGATCAATGCTGAGACATTCTAATACGTGATTTCAGTCAAAATCTCTTAATAGAGTAGTTCTAATAGGCTATATGAAATCCTTTAATAGGGTGCTTACTTAGTTGTGAGTTAAAGTCCTTTAGCAAGGCACGCTTCTAATAGGGTGCTAAAATCCTCTAACAAGGTGAGACCTAATAGTCTTTGTAATCCTTTAATAGGGTAGACCTTTCATAGGGTAGCTCATGACTTATGATCAAAATAGTGTAACCTTCATTGGATACATTGTATTATTGTAGTAGTGAAGATTTGTGGGTGTCATCCCCACCCCAATTTTACCTTTTCACTTGAAGGGTTTTTGTGTAATCATATTTGGTGTTATGTGTGTGAATGCTTACATGTTTACATGATTTATATGTATATGGTGAAATTTTTATGAGTCCAAGTTTAAACTACTAATTCACTCCCCCCTCTCAGAAGTTCACTTTTCCTATTGTAATTCCAATAATTGGTATCAGAGCTTTGTTCTCTAAAAGAGAAGCTTTGCAGCTTTGAGGAAAGATCTTGAAATGGAAGTCTACAAGCTAGGATAGACTATTGAGAATTGGGAGATTGAGATACATCTCATTCTACATCAACTAAATGAAGCAAGAGAAGCTCTAAACAAATCCTTCAAGAGAAGGAAGGAAATTTCTATTGAGGAGAATGACACACAATACAAAGAGATAGACACTACCAAGCTATTTGTAGATGGAGAATCCAATGAATTTGATGTAGTAGTTGCATATCTAATGGAAAAGAACAGAATCCAAGCTGAGGAAATTAGAAATCTCAAGTTAGAACAAGAATCACAAGCCATGCTAGTATGTGAGGTAACTAAGAAAAATAAGAAAGAAATGGAAGAAAAATCCATGATTGAAGAAGAAAAAAGAGTTTTGGCCAACAAACTAGAAGAGAAATCATCAAAACTAACCAAGATTTCCAACATACAATTGGAAAGTCTAAGTCAAATGATAAATGCCAACTATGAACTAAATGTCAAGGAAATTGAGATAAATACATTGAAGTTGTAGAATGAACAATTGCAGAGTGACCTATAGATAGAAAAGGAATTTTTTGAAAGTTTCAACAAACCAAATGAAGCCATCAAATACTTTGAGCAATTATTGAAATCCCCCAAATCCAACAATGATACATCTAGACTACGATACACAAGCACTAAAGAAGGAGAGTCATCCAAAAGTGCTAAAGAAAGAAACAACAAAGGTAAGAACTCCAAACCTACTTGTCATAATTGTAGCAAGAAAGGATAATATAAATGTGTGCAAGAGCAAGACTATAAACTAGAATGTCAAGCCTAAGAACATGGTTTACTATCATAAGTGCAACAAGTAAGGTCATTAGGCGCATGATTATAGAACCACAACCATGCACACACAAATATTTGAAGGTTATTGCTACAACTATCAAAAGTATGGACATGGAGCTTTTAAATGTAGATCCAAATCTATTTGGTCATCAAATAGGAAAACAAAGGTAAGGAGCAATGGAAACTCTTATAACTAGGATTATAATACAAGATATAGTTGTCATTATTGTCAAGAATATGGACATGTTCTTGAAAATTGTATTAGGACATATTTTAGTGGTAACTACAAAAGGTGGCTAAGTCAAACCACATGTTTTAACTGTTTGAAGACTAGTCACATCAATAAGCATTGTCCAACTAGGTCAAAGGCACCAAGCTATGAATTTGATAAAGGTAAAGATAAGGCATATGTTGAAAAGATCAAAGATGAGATGAATAAGACATGGAAAAAGAAAGTGATTGTAGCACATCAAATGGAGAAAGGATCACTTCACCCAATGGTTCAGGTGATCATAGCTCATCAAACTAGGCAATCAAGTTAAATCTTTGAGTTTTTCATGTTGTTGCCAAGCATGGAATATTTCCCCTGTATGCCAAGTGAAATGCTAGAAGATGTCGAGCTAGCAATCTGGCTAGTTGATGTCAAGCTCGTAGTGGTTGTTGAGTGATTGAAAGTGATAGAAATGTCAATGGATGCTAAATGAACTTGAAATTGGTTGATGTTGAGCTTATAGCTGTGTAAGTGCTCAACATTTATTGCAAGGTTTTCAAAGGGTATTTGATCGATTTTAGCTCATTTTTCATCATTTCAAATTTGAGAAAGGGTGAGCAAAGTAGAAGGAAATCTGGAAATCTATTCCAAGCATTTGCCAAAAAATTTAGTAGTGATCTCACACTAGTTCATCCTAAGGTATTTGTCAAGAGCCAAGCTACATAGTTTAAATTTCGTAAACCCTAGTTTCTCATTATGGCATCTAGTTCAAAGAATTTTGAAGGGAGGAATTTTTGAATGTTTAGTTAGTGAGTAATGAAGTTAAATAGGCCATTTTTGAAGCCATTCCTAATATTGCATATAAGAAAGACCCTTCTAGTGCATTGTCAATGATTTCGTTGAATGTAATAATGGTACAAGATGTAAGAAAATGCTACAATTGTAAGATAGGAAGCATTGGGGATATGGAAATCAGAGAATCCTCCAAAAAACTCGATGATAATGGTGTTTTGAAGGAAGAATTCAAAATCATAGAGAAGGGATTAGCATGGGCCCTAGATTTTCCAAATGTGTTTAAGATAGAATGGATAAGAATTGTGCTTATTTGAATCCATGATGGTTCCTTATGGTTGGAGAATGGACCTATTAAAATAACTAAGATCAAAATAATCCATAGGGTTACTGGTTACTCAACCCTAGATCAGCCTAAGACATAAATAAGTGATTCTAAGGAAGTGATTGAGAAGAACACTAGAGCTGTCTGGAATAAGAGAGGCATGATAATATATATAATCATTGATCCATTGTTAAACTTTTTTGTAAGGGTTATATCACACAAGTTTTACCAATCTAGCAGATTGAATAGTGTGCCTTGTATAGAGGTGGATGTGGGATACAAGATTGTAAAGAAAGATCATACATATTATCTAGTAGAGCTACAATTGCAACAACTAATGGAGAACCTTGGAGAAATTAGGAAAACTAAAAGTGAAAAGTGCAAATTTGGTTCAATTTTGATTTGTATATTCTTTTATCTACAAAACACTTTTCACTCATTTGGAAATGTTAGATGGAAGACCAATAGATCAGTTGTAGTATGGATTGGTGAGTACAATGAGCAATTAGGAGAGAATTTTGAATCCTTAATGACTAGTTATTTTGAAGAATTCAAGAAGTTAATGAAGGAGAGACTAAGAATACTAGTGTCCTTAGTTGAGAAACACTATGATGACATTTATTTTCTTATGAATGTTGATTATACATTTGTACAAGCTGCTACACCAAGAGTGAGATGGTTGAGACCCTTAGGTTATGAAATTAATGCAGATGAAGCCTCTATAGCTATAACAACCTTACTATCAGAAGACTTAGATAAAACTACAAATATATTTGGGAATTATGAAGTGGCAAAGTCCAAGATCACCATGGAACTAAAGACTACTTCAGTTATCAAGAAGAAGGACAAGTTGGTGAACAAAATCAAAGTTAAGTTTGGAGGAGGTGTCAAGGAGGAGGAGGAAGAAGAAGAATCTCAAGCACAAGCACCTCTTGTATTAATTCAAGGTATGGGAGAAGACCAGGAAGAGGAGGAGACTAAAGCTATCGAGGGAGAAGAAGCTAAGGAAGCACCTACTCCTACTGAGCTAAAGAAGAGGAAGGCCAAGGTACAACCTATGGTAAGGGCTAAGAAAATTGTCAAACCTAGCCAAGCCAAGCCCACTATACATACCACAAAGCCAGCACATGTGTAACTACCCAAAAGGCTAAAGAAAAGACAAAGCAAGCATAGTAAGGAGGTCAAGAGGAAAAAAGACCAAGAAGGAAGTATGTGGCACAAGAAGATTCTAATGAGGAGAAAATAGATTTAGATGACAACAACTAATTTAAGGTGGTGAGTCATAATCCTTTGTTAGATCTTGATAATTTATGTGAAAACGTTAGAAATAGTGTAGACCTATCAGGATTTGGTCATGTTGATTTTGATAATTTGGGTAAAGTAGAGAAAAACCTAGTGGAGGATGCACTATATGCCATGATGGAAAAATTCAAAACAACTCCACTGGAACTTGCAAACTCTATGCCAAAGAGTCTATATGATAGAGTTGAGCAGAAATGGTAGTATTGTCTAGACTTGGAGAAATAAATAAGGGAAGCATCTTTAGCCCAAGTGATGCCTGAACTAACTAATGCATAGATTGCTAAGGTTGTAAATAAATATGCAGTTAGGTTCACACCTAAATACATAGCCTTTAACATTTTACAAAATAATATTGAGGATGTAGTCAAGAAGTCCACACAAATGTGGAAACTCACTTATGGGTTAACAATAGTCAAGGAAGGAGAAAAAGAACCCATTGAAGTGAAGAATGATGAAGATGATGATCAAGGTGACATAGTTGAGGGAGGAACAAAAATGGAAGTATATGACAAGCCAACAACTGAGCCAAAGTAGCTAGAAGAATAGAGTGTGTAAGACACACAATTGTCGAGTGTCAGTCCTCCACATGTCACAAGTGAGACTACTGAAACTATAAATGTCAAGGATGTTTTTGATGTTATAGCTCATAAAATCAATCCCCTTACTAACGAAGATCTTAAGAAGATATTAGATCAGTCTACACTGTAGGCCAAAATTTGTGAAAATCCAGTTTTGGTAAGTGTAGATGAACTACAAAATTTAGTGATTGATACTGTAAGGGAAAAAATAAATCCACAAGAACCACCTTCTACCATCCCTTCAGTCACCAATGTACAAACTTTGGTCCAAATGATAGAAGCTAAATCTACCAAGATTGATACAATTGTCAAGATTGATACTAATGAGAAGGAGACAATAGAAAAAAAAGCCACTATGGAAGAACCACAAGAAATAGGTCAGATAGACCTATCTACACCTACAACACAAGGACAAGGTGCAAGTCAAGTAATTGTGGTGGAACAGGGCAAGCCTAAATAGACAGAGCTAACACCCAAGGTGAAGGAACAAGTTACCATTCAAGCTCTGGCAGCCTTACCAACATTTGGCACTCCTTTCATACAAACTCTTTAGAAGTCAAGTATAGATGCTACTCCATTATAGATCTCAGTGCTAAGCCTAAGTTCATTAAAGGTAGAGGAAGTAATCCAATATGGAAATGTGAGCCTCAATGAAGAGATTGTTCTACTAAAGTTTGATTTTGATACAATGAAAATAGAATAAATGGGCATATTGCAGTAGGCCCTATCAAGGAAAAAGCATCAAAAAATGCTTCGAAAGGAGCATAGGTAGAAGTAGGCACTACAAAACATAAAATACATCTTTTTAGATGCATTTAGTCTACCAACTCTAGATGAGACCAAGCCACTATTGGAAGAACTATCAGATATAGTGGTGAAGGTTAATAATGAAGACCTTGATACTAATGTCAAATTATTAGAGTGGTTAGAAAAGAAATTCCAGAGCAAGGTAAATGAGAAAATAACTAATGAAATAACACTAACACAAGTTGCATTGGCAACTAAGATTGAGGATGTGAAGAAGATACTTGAGAACATATTCTCATTGTACACTAAATTGTGCAACCCATAATCTTCACCCAAGAGACCAAAAGTCAAATTCTAAGCCTGGAGAGCCAAATTATTGCATCATGTGCAAATCTACCAATGAATCCAACTTAAAGCAAGAAAAATTTTAGGATATTTCTTCAAACATAGAGTCAATTAGCTATATTAATAGAAGATGAGGCCAATATAGAGACCAAACTAACTAGCATTCAAGCAACCCTTACTCCCCATATGGAAATCTTGCACAAGAAGCTAGGCTATGCTAAAACTCTAATGAAGAAAGATCCCAATCTGTCTACCTTAGAAGGTCTAGTTTACCTTGGTTCTAAGCTTCCAATACAAATAAAGTCATTGGATGTAGCATGTGAGAACTGGGATGCAGCTCTCAAAATGATATTGGATGTCCATGAATCCTTTCTGGGAAAACACATAATAAGTGTATAGCCTATTGACATAAGTGTCAAAAAGGGGTAGAATAAGATAAAAAGGGAAATATATTTTTTGGAGAGAAAGAACAATGGGGGAGAGCATCAAAATAAGCCTAAAAGAGTATAAGCATGAAGTCAAAGTGAATAAGATAAAAAGGAAGATATATTTTTTAGAGAGAAAGAACAATGGGGGAGACTTAAGTATTAGGGAGAGAATCAAAATAAGCATGAAAGAGTATAAGCATGAAGTCAAAGTGTATCAGCAGAGACACATTTACTCAGTCGGAGCACATATTTTTGGTTACAGAATAGACATATTAACTTAGAGGGAGGTATTATATTTTGAGGTATCTAAGGTATTGCAATATTTTGAAATTTTGACGTTTTGTATATAAGCTGAGTTAAGCTATATTATGCTCAAAAGATCAAGGATATTAATGTATATTCAAGTGTTTTTGAAACTCATGTCAAAGGGGGAGATTTTTGATCTTAGATTGGTTTTGACTTGTGAGTGTCAACACACTTAAGGTATTTACTTAGTTCATGTCGAAAAAGCAATACATGTTGAGTATAACATGTAAATATTAGACCATGCTGAGTCACAGTGAGTGTCAAGTGACTCATGTTCTGAGTCACTCAAATTCTGAGTAGATAGAATATGTTGAGTGATAGAGATGTCAAGTCATAGTATAAAGATTAATGCATGCCAAGCATTAGAGACTTCAGATGCGGAGTAAAATAGTTTAGACATATTTGTTTGTAATGGTACAAACAACTATGTAAACCATTTTTGTCCCAACTTAAGATTAGGTTTTGATATTTTGGAGATAAAGATAAATATTTAGTTGGATTCCCTATACAATTACATGAAACCAATCAAAAAATGGGAAGGTTTAAGTGGTAAAATGGATGAATCTTAGTCGTAGATTCATACCTAACCCTAGGTCACCAAGTCTTCTTAAGGAGGATGAAACCCTAAACTCTATATGAGCATGTAAGGAATTGAAGGAGTAAAGAGAGAAGTATTTATGTGCAAACAAATCATTCATAGTGACCTAGAAGTTATCAAGTGAAACTGTATTGAAAAATTAGTTAGAGCAAAACAGAGGCTAGAGAAGAGTATACAACAATAGAGACATCTGATCAAGAAGGATCAAGAAGACATTGTTTAGAGGTGATCTATTATCAAGAAAGCAAGTGCTAACCATAGGATCAATGCTAAGACATTCTAACAGGTGATTTTAGTCAAAATCTCTTAATAGAGTAGTCCTAATAGGCTATATGAAATCATTTAACAAGGTGCTTACTTACTTGTGAGTTAATGTCCTTTAGCAAGGCACACTTCTAACAGGGTGTTAAAATCCTCTAACAAGGTGAAACTTAATAGTATTTTTAAGCCTTTAATAGTGCAGACCTTTCACAGGGTAGATCATGACTTATGATCAAAATATTGTAACCTTCATTAGATACACTTTATTACTATAGTAGTTAAGATTTATGGGTGTCATCCCCATCCCAGTTTTACCTTCTCACTTGGAGGGTTTCTAGGTAGTCATATCCGATGTTATGTGTGTGAATGCATACATAATTACATGATTTGACTATATATGCTTTATATGCTATTTTAGTTTATATATTGAATGCATGAGATGGATGTATGGTGAAAGTTTTATGGGTCCAAGTTTAAACTACTAATTCACCCCCACCAACCCCCCCACCCACCCCAAGAAGTTCACCTTTTCTATTGTAATTCAATTAGTGGTTTGTCTAGAAAGTAACAGAAACTGGAAGTGTCGCACCAATCAATAACAAAGCATCAAAAATAGGAGGAATAGAAGTCCTAGCAACAGGAGGAAAGAAAGATTGAGTTCTATTTTTTCTAGTAAGAAAAACTATAGAAAAATGAATATCTTGGAGTTTCTTAGTCACAAACTCCCTTGCACATGCTCTTCTTCTTCTGCAAATATCTTCTAGAATAGGAAAGTTGGCCTTCTTAAGTTCCTCATATATTGGGTCAATTCTTCCTCTTTCTTTGGCAGTTCTGGTATACTTGGGATCCAAGATGTACCGAATATTTTAGAAAATGGTGTTTTGAGTTTACCTTAACCCTTGTGATCAAGGAAACTTTACCAATCTTCAACTTTGAATTAGCTTTCTTCTTTCTTGTAGGTTGAGGCTATAAAATTGGGATTAGGTTATCATGTCAAACACCTAACTTCCACAAGACCTTTCTTGCAACTCAAATATATATGGAATTAGAGTGAAAATTAATATTAATGAAAATTCTTCAGAACTTTCATTTGAGTTGTCCCAATTAGAGTCCCAAACAACTATCGCTTAATAGTTTGTTCTCCTATTTGATTTGATAATCTAACTCTTTTAATGCCCAAGGTTTTGGAGAAACAAAAGGATGTCACCAAAAAATGGGTTAGTTTATAAGGTACATCTCTCTTAATACTTGCTATGATGTGCAATGAATGTGTCTTTCTTAGATCAGGAGTTTTGACAGAGTAAGCTCTTAACTTGAGAGCAGTAAAGGCTAACCATATTGCTTGTAGACACAAATAATTTAGGAAAAATAGATTTGGATAACCTATCACACCCAATGGAATTATTATAGTAGTTTATCTTTATAATTTCCATCTCTTACTCCTATTCTAAATGTAGATAAATTATCTAAATGCAAAAGAGGAAAAGAATAAGAGATGCACATGAGGGAAAATGGAATTGCTTTAACTATCAGTCTTGAATGAAATGGAAATCAAAAAGTTACTAATAGATTCATCCACATTTATCCTTCAATCCCCAATGAAACTATTTCACATGCCACAAAGAAATGAGAGGAGAAGGAGAATCACATATGAAGAAGAAAATGAAATCACCTATATTGTAATTACAATAATGAAATGGAATCCATGTGCTTATTATAGAATCCCATATAAATTTTTTTCAACTCTCATTGCATAACTAATCTATGGGAAAAAAAACATGAAAAGAAAATTAGGTAAATGGAATTATAGAGCCAATTCACCATCAAGTTTTCTGACCTTTGTATTATCAAAAGAGATTACATTTATAGTTTTCTATCATTTCTTAGTTGTAGTAGAGAAATAATCATTCATTAGAAAGAAATTAAGAATAAAACATGAAAATATATTTTTTGGAACATGGAAGGAACTCACAACATCTTCTCCAATGATGATTCTAACTCCATAATTCTTTTGAAAACACATGATGAGTGTTCATCTTCATGCAACCTTACGAATCCTGTAGAAATCATCATTTTTTTCATATTCTATTATTTGGCTCCATGTCCAAATAATTCATATTATAGTAGTCATTGTAGCTTTGAATTTCCATCATTGATCTTAAATCAATGGTGAAGATTAAATCATGATAAACCTTCTTTATTTTTCCCTTTACAATTTCCTCTATAGGTCCTCTGTGTACATGTGTTGTGCTCTCGTATTCTCACATTATCTAAACTCTGTGCATCTTTGAAAAGAGAGAATGCAATAGATATTGATCTTTTTGAATCTAACAACTATCATTCCTTCGATGCCTTTATTTGATGCAATGATACAATGACTAGCTCCCAAGTTAACCTTGACTACTTTCGAAAGCTCACAACTTAGAAGTCTTAACTCATCTTTGACCTTGTGACAATGTGATTCCTTTATTTTTTCTCTATCACTACGTTAACTAGAGGTTACTTCTAACCACTAGCTACCATGCAATCATTGACTTTCACTCCATTGCAATACTAACCTTAGGTTTCCTTCAACTACTAGGGATTCTGCAACAATCATTGATCTTTAAGATCTAACAACTCAAACTTGGAAATCTTGATTCTCTAGTTTTATCTATAGTGTGGGTCCACTTTCCAGCTATGCAAATTGAGGCAAATACATAGAACTATTTCATTTCCTGGAGAATCTAACATTGGCCTTCCTTTCTTCATGGCACGTTGAGGCTAGGTTCTAGCTATATCTGGTAGAATATGATTGGTCCATCTAGACATGTGTTGTTCTATCGTAATGTCACATAGATTAAAACATCACCATCTTTCCACAATGATAAAGTGAAAGCCATACATCTATCTTGAGATCAATGATCCTCATTGTGTTTCTTAATTACTACACATCACCAAAAGGATGTCCCACCTATTCCACATGTCATGTTACCATTATGTTTCTTTGGTTATTCTTCACACAACTCTTTATAGCAACTTAACAAAAATCATCGATTAATCTAAAGATCAATGATGAAAATAATTTCTTAAGAACTTGACTCTATTTTGTATAAAATGAATCAACTAAATACACTTATCACCTTGTCTGACAACTGTACTAGATACAAAACAAAATGGCCCACAAGGAAACGTGTCGTTCTGTCATAACTATAATTAATATTCGAGAAAAATTCCATAGCAACATAATAAAAACCATTAATTTCATGCTTGATCTATGGTGATGATTCTCCTCAAGATCTTACCATCTGTTGGGTCCCGCAAATAGGTGTCAACTCATCGTTATGTCACCATGATTATCAATCATGCAACTTTGGAGAATGACATAGTGAAAAGCATAGATGTTTTAAGATCTAATAGTCTAGGAGATGCATTGTTGAATACCTATATTTCCATCATAAAACACCATCCATTGATCTAGTCTTCATCTGATGATCTGGATTTAGTCTCTAAGCCATTTGACTTGTCAACATTGCAATGTATATGGATGGATTAAATATTAACCATCAATTTCATTTCAAAAAGATTCATACCAGCTTTGACCAAGTTCAATCACCATTTCGAATGATTTATTTTCTTCTTATACATTCAATCTTCATCATCTAAAATGTCTTCCATGAAAACTACAACATAGCATGAATCCTGGTTTCCAACATGATTAAGAATAAAGAAAGATGAATCATTAAGATATCGAAACCCTCTTCTCATAATAGGAATGCATAACGAAACCTCCAAAACCTATCACCTATCCTTGGACTAGTGCATTGCTTGCATGATTTCTCACCTTAGGTTAGGTCAAAAGAATGATGAGAAGAGAGGCCATCATATGGGCATTCTAGACTTGGACTCAAAACATTGACACTTGATTTGACTCAAACCTAGAACAAAAAAGGGATGAACTGAACTTGGGTAACATGATGCTAAGATAGTATCTAATTCTAATCATAATAATACTTCAAACTCTAGTGGCAATATTGGGATAGGATCATAGAGAAGACCAATCTAGATAGAAGGATATAAGCATGTATATTTTGATGGGATTCTTAGGTATCCAAATGCTATTATGCAAGAACTAAGAAATAAGTTGACTAAAATTTCTAGAAATAATGCTGTGTCTTGTGAAGATTATTTAAGATGTTTCTTAGACCTAATAAATAATTATAAGGTTGAACATGAAGATGTAGTTATGCAATTACTTATGTAGTCATTGATTGAGAATGCAAGGGAATGGTTCAAATGGTTGCTTGAAAAATCTATATATTCATGGATGGAATTAGAGAATTGTTTTAAAGAAGTATGGTGATAAACCTAATGCTAGTTATATTTTGAATGAATTCAATAATATAAAGAAGTTCTAAAATGAATTGGTCTTTGAGTTTATTGCTATGTTTTAGAAGGGTATGTACAAGTTGTTTCAAGTTATGAGGCTTGATGAGAAAGTATGTCTAACTACTTACTTTAATGCTTTTGATAGTAAAATGGGATACCACTTAAGATAAAAGAAACCATGAACTCTTATATATGATTTTAGTATTACATTAAATATTGAAAACAATATGAGAATCTCTAGTAAATTATGAGGCAATAGAGATGATCCTAGGTTGTTTGGGGGTAGGGGTAACAAGAAAGATGATTAAAAACCTCAAGGAAGTAAAAAGAAAGAAGTATGTAAAATAGAAGAAGTTCTAAATGCAATCAAGGATCTTAAAATTCCCACATAGAAGGCTGAAAGAGGCTCTGCCATAGGTAAACCCCAATACCAACAGAATTTTAGTGGGCAAAATAGGCTTTAGAATTACCCTTACAATACCCAATGCTATGATGGTTCAAGCCAATTATTCATTCCCCTAAAAATAAAAATGAAAAAGCTACCTCTGATCCACTACAAAGGGATTATGTCAACATGGTAGAATATTCCAAATGGTGTATGGTTTTCCAACTATCTCATTCATTAGAATGTTGTGTGGTTGCAATTTCTTTCTCTCCAAACGAAGATGAATATCTTGAATAGTCTGATCAAGAAAATGCTATTGATGATATAGGGTGGAAAATGTTTGAGTCATATTATAATGTTGATGTTGATACTAATGTACATGTGAAAAGATAGGATCATGTTGTTTTTCATCAATAAATTTTATTAGATAAATATGAAGTAGATGATATAACTTGTAATGGTATCTTCAAAAGAGGAATTTGTATTGAGAAGACCTACTAAGGATGAAATTGATCAAATCACTTCTAATATGTTACTAGACAACAACCATGTTATCTAGAAATGATGATGGCAAGGAAGCCAATATTTATATCAAGAAAATTGTCCCAAAGGAAAGTAAGATGGTTAGACCTAAAGATAGATATAATCTTAAGGTTTAAAATGTGAGAAAAAAATGGGAACCAAGAAGTAAGATTTCATAAAAGGTTCAAAAATTGAATCCAATGATAAGAAAAAAGGAATAGAGAAGCCATCTAGCACAACAAATGAAAAGGAGGAGCAACATGATCATAATGTTTTTTGATGTTTTTCAAAGAGAAAAGGAGGTGAAAGGTACACAAATATAAATTCTCCCTACTACTCCTATTGATATGTTGTCTATGTTGTCACAAATTATAGTAAAATTTCCACTCTCAGAGTTGTTAAGAATCCCAAAACATAAGGATAAAGTCATAGCATGGGTGGGAAATGTTAAGGAAAATGTTCATCTTGTTGGAAATATGGTTAGATGGATGTCTTGATGGTTGTCATTAATGGAAACATATATTCAACATTTCATTTATGCATTTAGAGATAGAAAATTGTCCAAGTTTTAGATAGTTTGCAGTAGCAAAGAGTACAATTGTTAAGGGTACAGATGACTCATTGAGAGTTATCTCATGCATAGTTGAGGGTAGATTCATGAAAACAGCATGATGATCTATACCAATGCATAGATGTGTACAGATAGTATGACACAAGTTATGATTAAAATACCACTATGGGTATTCAATAGTACAGAACAAAGCATATCAGAGAATTTGATTGTATGGCCTTAGGATTTATTTTGGTTATGAAATAATTACTAAGTTGTGATGAGCTAGATATTTGGATATTATTCCATAGGTTATTTTATATTATTTCAAGCATGTGAAGACATGAAGGCTAACAATGCAGAGTTTTGTAAATGTGCAAGGTATAAGTAAAGATTTTATATTGCACAGTTATTATGAAGTCGTGTGGATTAGATGTGAAATGTGAACTATTGAGAGAACTATCTATGAAATTTATGTGATGTGAATTCTAATCTATGATAAGAAATGGTGTGAAGTAAAGAAATGAGAAAATTATTGTATGTATATCTATTCTTGTGAAGAACTCAATTATATAAATTGCATGTTAGGGCAATGGGCTCTTCTTTAATACATTGTATTTGTTCTACCAACTCCAAACAAGGTTGAGGTTTCTAACAAGGCCTAGTCCTCTAACAAGAACTTGAGATAATAAATATACTTAATAAACTCCTAGCAGGGTCAATATCCTTAACAAGATACTATTGTTTTGTGAATCATCTAGTGGGTATCATCCCCACCGAGGTTTTCACTTGGTCAAGCTTTCCCTAGTTAACAAATAATGGTGTTATGAGTTATCTATGTGCATGGTTATATTTAATGTTCATAATTATTGGTTTACTTTCATATGCAAGTTATAAAGTAATTAACAATATTCAATTGTGGGAAAATTTTTGTAGAATATTGATTCACACACACCCCCCCCTCAGTACTATCTATTTCTAACAAATGGTATCAAAGCCCAATTACTTTGAAGAGGCTTAAAAAGTTAAGTAAGATCCCAGTGAACATGGAATAGCTGAAGAAGAATCTTGAAGAACCTCTTAAGTAGATTGATCTTCTTACAGAAGAAAGAGATAACTTGAAATATAGATACAAATATTCAAATGTGTAATTGGAAAACTAAAAGATGAAATTGATGATCTCAAATCTAGAAAAGAAGTATTTGCATAGAATAGTGATAATGATGATATATAAAATGTCAGTAAAGAGAATGAGATCTTGAAACATGAGTTGAAAATTGTTGAACTAAAGTTTAGTTTTAAGACTAGTGGCAGTAAGAGTGAACCCAATCTAAAATCTGAGGATGTAGATGTTAGATCCCAATTGAGTCAACTGACATTTGAAATAGATTCTATTAAGATAGAACATGCTAAGTTGGAAAAATACAACATTATTGTGAAAGGAGAATTGACACAAGAAAAACAACAGTTAGAGAAACCTTACTCAAGTTCTAAGAAAATTGATGAACAGATATTTCATTAGTGACCTTCTTATGACAAGACATGCCTTAGATATCTTATTGGAGAAAAGTCAACAATGGAAAATGAGATTAGGAAAGATTTGGATCCTAGTGTATAAATCCCTAAAGAAAACATCAAGTGGGCTAATGAGGGTGAGAAAATTCATTTGTCAAAGAAAGTTGATGAACCTAAGCAAGATGATACATCTAAAGAAGTCAAACATGAATTCAGAGGTAGATGTTTCATATGTAATAAAGTTGGACATATGAAGAGAGATTGCATAGGTAATAATTTTTAACCTATTACTAATTTCTATTGTCATAATTGTCATGGTTATGGACATAAAGTAGTAGAATATAAGAAACCTAAATTTGATGGTAATAATGGGAATAGTAGAATATTTAGGAATACTAACCCTATAGGTGATGGAAGATGTAGATCCTAGAGAAGATCTAACGATGGAGAGAAACCTAATGGTGAGAGAAAGCAATTTTTTTATTACAAGTGTAACAATCCTAGGCATATTCCAAGGAATTGCATTGCACCTGAAAGTCAAAATGGAACCAATCAGAGGAGAAATGCACCTATATATTAGTTATGTCAAAACTTTGGACACATATCAAGATTCTATGGAATGGATAGAAGGAACTTTAACATGAATCCTAAACATAGAAGGAACAAAAACATGAACGATAGAAGGAATTAAAATGGAAGTAACAATAGTTTGAAGGAAGTAGTCAAGGAACATGTTGATGAATTCAAGGAAGCATTTGTGAAATCTTTTAATCTAGAAAGCTCTTGTATAGTCTTGGAAGAGCAGTATTTTGATGCACCTAATGGGAAGTTGAAGTCATAGATTGTTTGTGGCTCAACCTATGTGAATTAATTTATTTCAGTAGTACCAGAGCATCAGTTGGTTAGAGCTCATGTTAGAGAGAGAGTTAGAGTTGGATTCATAATTAACAGAAGATAGTAGACATAGAAATGAAGCTATGGTCAAGTGCACAAGTCTAGATGTGATCGTAGTAAGTGAGAATTATGAAAACAAGGTCACCCAAAAATAGAGGCAGTATTTTGAATTTGTGGTAGGTATGCATTTAATGCACAGTATGATTTGAAATGATTTATGGAATGTAAGAAAGATTTAGTGTATATTTGTTCATGTGAAGTGTCTTGAGCAAATTCAAGAGCGATTTGATGGTGAATTCAAGTGTGAAGTGAAGTTTGAGAAGTTGAATGTTGCAGAAGCCCTAAATCACGATGTCAAGGTAATTTATGAAGTATCAAATCTAGTTGATTCTAGTATTTATAGTTATAGAGAAATTGTAAGTTTGAAAGTGTATGATGTCAGTGATTGATTGAGGTATGAGTTCAAGAAACATTCATTTGTTTCGTTATTAGATGATCCAGTAGGTGCATTTTTGCAAGTTTTAGAAAATGTATTACACGTCAAGGATATACAAAGTTACATTCATTGTAAGATTGAAAAAATAGGTGATGAAGAGATTCATAAGAATTTAGGAAATATGTGCAACAATGACTTATCCCTAAAATCTGGGTTTGCGCACCTAGAAGGATTGAATCTAGTAAAGTGTATGTTCAATACAGAATTTGATAATAATGAATGGACTTGAATCA
Organism: Cupressus sempervirens; assembly: GCA_028749045.1. Taxonomy (NCBI): domain Eukaryota; kingdom Viridiplantae; phylum Streptophyta; class Pinopsida; order Cupressales; family Cupressaceae; genus Cupressus; species Cupressus sempervirens. Next base: position 104,371,654 of record CM053785.1, read on the forward strand.
TATTGAGTAGGGTACATGATGATATGTTTTGGTTAGGATATGAAAATATTTGATAAAGGAGCATCTTGGGTATGAGGAAAATCTTCCATCACCCAAAAATATTTTTACTTTCAACTTGTATCTTTTTAGTTTTAGGCTTTTTTATTTTAACAAGGACTAGTAGATAGGGGGGTTACTATTTTTGGGAACTTTATATTTTTAGTAAGTTTTTCATACAAGCTTGAAATGTTTTTGTTTTTTTAGAAAGGTTTGTTTTAGAATTATAAACCTACCATAAAAAGCTCATGTCTCCAGCTCCCATATTAGAGAAGTTATTGTAGATTTTTGGTGGAGAATTTTGTAGAAATATCTTTGAACTTAGTTGAAGGCTTTTGAGGCTTCGAAATGGGGTCAAATGATGGTTGAGTGGCACTTCACTTCTCAAGAACTATAGTTCAAGATCTACCCTTTCAAAAATGTGGTTATAATAGTCAATCGGAGCTACAATTTGTGATTTATAGTCTCCAAAAGTTTGATTACCTTACTCATGGTCATAAAAATCAAGTTTGTAATTCTTTGACCCTACTCTAATGTAATAAATATAATTTACGTAATTTAGGGTTTTTTCAGCCTCAATGGTTAATTTCTAGAACCTTCTTGGGTGGCATAAAATTTCCTATTTAAGAAAGGCCCATAGGTTTGTTTAGGACAGTTTTGGATAGCTCTAGGTGTTAGTTTGTAGTTTTGTATTGCACATTTCTATAATGAAGGCGCCCATGTGGGTTAGCATATTGTAATCTTAATTTTTTTAGTTCTACATTTGTGGCAATAATAGAAAGCCCATATTTTGTCCTCACAAATTATTGTTGTTTCTTTTCTTTTTATTATGTGTTTGTGGTATTAAGGGAAGCACCCTTCATCAAGTGGTATCAGAGCTGGAGTTGCTAAGTGTGTGGACAGATTGCCGATTGTGAGGCAATTCACACCAGGATTGTGGTTTGGGCTAAGTGTGTAGATAAATCATTGATTGTGAGGTAGTTTACACTAGGGTTTCAATGAAAGCATGAAAATGCCTCCATGAAGAGAGCATGGTGGAAGAGTTGTAGGTGTTACAAGTGAGGGTTTTAGAGCCCTCCAAAGACAAATGCAAGCATTGGAAGAACAATTTACAAATGTGTAGAGGAATAAATCTTCCTATAAGAGACGAAAGCGAGGATGAGGATGAAGTAGAAGAAAATGTAGAAGCAAATGCATTTCTAAACCTAGATGAAGAGAGGGTTTTAAAGGCCATCTCCAAGATTGGAAAAAGACCTAAGTTTGAACTTCCCACATTTTTGGGAAATTTTAACCTAGAGGAGCTGATCGATTGGATCAATGAACTGGAGGAGTACTTTGAGTATGAATATATTGAGGATCCTGATAGGGTCAAGTTTGCAAAGGTGAAACTGAAGAGACATGCAAAGATCTAGTGGTAGGAGGTTTAGTTGGAGCAAAATAGAAAGGGAAAGGACAAAATGACTAGATGAGATTAGATGATATAAAAAATAAAGTGACAATTCATTCTTGTGGACTATGACCTTGATCTATTGAATAAACTGCAAGGGATGAAGCAAGTGCAGAAATCTGTTCAAGAGTATACCGAAGAGTTCTACCAAGTTCTCATTAGAACTAGCCATGCAGAAGTTGATAAGGAGAAAGTGCTCTATTATCTTAATGGGTTAAGGACAAGTATTAAGGATGATCTAAGTCTAGTTCAAATGACCAATAGTGAGGAGGCATACCAATTTTTTTTAAGAGTTGAGGAGAAGCTGAGAAATAAGTTTGATAATAAGAATAGTGGAAGAGGTCATGACTGAAGATCTAGCAGATGATCTTATAGTGGCCAAAATGATGATAAAAAGAAAAAGGATGAGGCTAGAAGTAGTAGTCATAACTAGAGGGGAAAAAATTTAAACTGTTTCCATGATCAGAATAATAAAGATCAGAGAGGAAGAGGTAGAGTATAAGGATCTGGAAGAGGAGGCTTCCATGGGAAATGTTTTCACTACAGAGAAGAAGGACATTGAGCATTTAAATATTCCCAGTGCCAAGGAAGGATAGATCAAAGAACTAAATTCCATGCTAGAGTTGGACATGTCGATGAAGATGTAAGATCATCGCATGTTGAATATGCTGAAAGAGGAGAAGTCATAGTTAAGAAAAGAGTCTTGCTATGTGGTGAGAATAAACCTAATCAAAGGACCTTGTTTTAGATAAGGTGTAGATGTGAAGATAAGTGTTGTGATGTGATCATTGATGGTGAAAGTACTAACAATTTGTTATCAGAAAACATGGTCATAAAGTTGAAGTTGAAGAGGCAGAAACACCCATGCCCATACTGCATTGCTTGGGTATTTACAATGCATTAAAGAAGTAGAGGAGGTATTTGTAGAAGTTGTAGATATGTTGGGAGAGTTTTCTAATATTGTGTCAGATAATGTACCTAATGGATTACCCACAATAAAGAAGATTAGTCACCAGATGGATTTGATTTTAGGAGCCAATTTTCCAAACAAGGCAATACATAGAATGACACCAACAAAATGTAAGGAGCTGAATAGACAAGTGCATGAGCTATTGCAAAGGGGGTTGATTCAAGAGAGTCTGAGTCCATGTGTTGTACCAACACTATTATTACCTTAGAAGAATGGAGAATGGAGGATGTGTACAAATTCTTGTGCTATCAACAAAATCACAATCAAGTACAAATTTCCATTACCAAGGATGGATGATATTATGGACTATTTGAATGGAGCTAAGTATTTCATGAAGATAGATCTAAAGAGTAGGTACCATCAGATTTGCATCAAAGAAGGAGATGAATGGAAGACTACTTTCAAAAAAAGGGAAGGACTGTACGAGTGGTTAGTCATGTCTTTTAGGCTAACCAATGCACCAAACACTTTCACGAGGCTCATGAATGAGGTACTGAAGCAATTTCTAGGTAAGTTTTTCATTGTTTACCTAGATGATATTTTGATCTTTAGTTAGACATTGAAGGATCATATGATGCATATTCACAAGGTGCTTGAGAAGTTGAGGGAAGAAAAGTTGTTGATAAATTTGAAAAAGTGCAATTTTGTGAAGAAGGATTTGGTATACTTGGGATTTGTAGTTTCAGGTGAAGGTCTGAAAATAGAGAAAGTGTAGGGTATCCTTAAATGGCCTCCTCCAAGGAGTGCGACAAAGGTAAGATCTTTTCATGGACTAGCTACTTTTTATAGGAAGTTCATAAGAGGTTTTAGTAGTATTTGTGGACCCTTGAATGAAACAATGAGGGGGGATAGGAAATAATTTAAGTGGACTAGAGGATCAGATAAGAGTTTTAATCTATTGAAATAGAAAGTTACTGAGTAGCCTATTTTAGCACTTCCTAGTTTTAAAAGATGTTTCAAGTAGATTGTGATTCTAGTGGTACTGCAATAGGAGTTGTTTTGAGACAAGAAGGTAGACCTATTTCTTATTTCAATGAGAAATTGAATGATGCAAAAGAAAATATTTTTTTTATGATCAAGAATTTTATGCTATAGTTCAAGCATTGAAGAAGTGGAGACACTATCTTCTTCCTAAGGAGTTTTTTTTTTATATTGATCATCAAGCTTTGCAATATTTGAATAGTCAAGGAAAATTAAACCAAAGATATTTGAAGTTTGTTGAGTTTTTACAAAGTTATACATTTTTTTTGAAACATAGGATGTTGAGAGATTGTTAGAAGCATGAATGCTAATGATATTCCTATGGGGAAATATTGTAGATATGTTACTATGGTGATATGTTACATTCATGACTGAGTTTATCATTGATTTCAACATAGCAGTCTTCTATGGTAACTGACAGAAGGACAACAGAAAGAACAAGTTGGTATGAATGGCTAGTTGAGTATTCTCACTATCCAAGGTTATGAGAGATACTTTTGAGTATCTAGTATATGTAGTTAATTTCAAAAGAAGCAATGATAAGTGTGGAATAAGTTATGTAAGTTTTGGTGATGTCTACTCTAATATAGAGTTTATAGAGGCATGTTCTAATAAAAATGTTATCTCTTAGTAGATTTGTTATTTTGCGAATTGAGGTTGAGAATATGAAGAAGACATGTTGGTGATGAAGTGGCTAAGTTCACTCATCATAATATTACATGTATGAAAATATATTCAAGTTGCAAGGTGGAAGATTAATGTTATTTCTAAGTTTAATGGGTTCTTAATGTGGTCTTATAATGATTGATTGAGAAGGTCTAACAGTTGACTCAGGGAATTGTTTTATGGATTCAATAGAAAGGAAAGACATTTTCCTTTATCATGTATAATGGAAAAGTTTCAATGAGAAGTGGTTGTAGGTAGTAGAGAGAGAAAAATGAGAAGTTGAGTAGAGTAGAGTAGCGTAGAAGTGAAGGAAACTTCATTGCTGAGGTTTGGTTGAGTGATCTGAGGTTTGTAACCTAGTCTACAAGGTTTGAAAGTGATTAGTTTGGTTGATAGAACAAAGGAAAGAAGAAAATAATAGTAAATTGCATGTTTTGAGAAGTGAGCTCTTCTTGTAGTTGAAATTGCATGTTTGGGTAGTGGGTTCATCTTGCATACATTGTACTACAACTCCTAACAGGGATTCAAAGTCTCCTAATAGGGACTCATGTAATAAATGTTGTAGAAGAATCCTAATAGCATCCATCCTCTAACAAGGAATTCTTATATTAGTACATCATCTTGTGGGTATCGTTCCCACCAAGGTTTTCCATCTGATCAAGGGTTTCCCTAGTTAAAATATCTAGTGTAATTGTCTATGTGCATCTTATTATGGTTGTTGTTTACTTTGGTTGCATAGTTAAGTTTATTTAAAGAAGATAAATTTTTTAATTGTTGGATAACTGTTTCACCCCCCCTCCTCTCAATTATCTTGGTGGATTATTGTTTCTAACACAAGAGTGAGAAGTCTAATAGAGTTGTAGACACTCTTAGTAGAAGATGACTTTTGCTAATAGAAATACATATTGAGGTGGTTAGGTTTAAGGAACTCAAGAATTTGTATCCAGACGATCCTAATTTTGGTGAAGCATGGAAGGCTTGTATGGTACCTATTACACTTAACTAGACCAAGTGGTTGGATTTCATAATCTAGGATGGTATGTTGTTCAAAGGGAGTCAATTGTGAATTCCAAGAAGTTCTATGAGGGAGAATCTCATCAAGGAGAAGCATAGTGGAGGATTGGTTGGACACATTATTTAAGATAAAACCATTGCTTTGGTTGCTAAGAATTATTACTGTCCATAGTTGTAGCAAGATGTGAAGAAGTTTGTGTAGAGTTACAGAGTATGTTAGATGGTGAAATGAGTGAAGCAAAATAAAGGATTATATTAGCCATTACTTGTACCAAAGAATCCATGTGAGGATTTTAGTGTGGATTTTATTTTTGGATTACTAAGGACATAGTGTGGGCATGATTCTATTTTTGTGGTGGTAAATAGGTTTTCAAAGATGACACATTTCATTCCTCACAAGAAGACTAGTGATTTTGTTCATGTAGCGGAGTTTTTTTTTAGAGAAGTGCAACTATGTGGTTTGCCAAAGAGTATAGTTTCAAATTGAGATACCAAATTTCTTGGGTATTTTTGGCGTACATTGTAGAAGAAGTTGAAGACAAATTTGAAATTTAGTTCATTGCATTGTCAACAAACTAATGGAAAAATAGAAGTGGTGAATAAGAGTTTGAGAAATTTGTTGAGATATTTAGTTAGAGAGAGCCAAAAGGATGGGATATGATTTTACCATAGGCAAAATTTTCTTACAATAATTTTGTCAATAGAACTACTAGTAAATTGCCATTCTAGATTGTATATGGGAGCAACCCAAGAAATGCTTTTGAATTAAGGGAGCTGGATAAAGGAGATATAAGTAGTATTGAAGGAGAAGAATTTTTTGAATATTTGAAGGACATCCATGAAGAGGTGAGGAAGCACATTATAAAGATGAATACAAAGGACAAAGCTAAGGCTAATGTTAAAAGGAGGTATAAGGAATTTTAGCTTAGGGATGAAGTGATGGTTTATTTGAGGAAGGAGCATTTTCCAGTGGGTATATATAATAAGCTCAAAATGGAGAAATTCAGACTATGCAAGATAGTGAAAAGGCATGCTTATGGAAATTCCTATGAAGTAGAATTGCCTGCTGAATTGAATATTTCCCTAGTATTTAATATTTTGGATTTGACAAAGTTTTATGAAGGAGGTGATGGAGATGTAGTTGCAAAAGAATAGTGGAGTATTCCAGTAGCTACTTTAGATATAAAGGAGATTGAAGAGATATTGGACAGTCATACTAGTACAAGTACAGGGAACATAACCTATGAAGAGTACCTAGTCAAATGGAAAGGGCAACCAGTCAAAGATTCATATTGGCTAGCAAGGGAGGAGGTTGACTCCCTTGGTTTTCCTCTAAACATCTGAGACATGACATAGTCACTTCTCAAATTACCTTGGGTGTCTAATCTAGGAGCATCCTAGGTGTGAGGGCAATCTTGCATCACCCAAAAATATTTTTACTTTCAACTTGTATCTTTTTAGTTTTAGAATTTCCTATTTTAATAAGGATTAGTAAATAGGGGGGTTACTATTTTTGGGAACTTGTTGTTTTTAGTTAGTTTTTTTAGAATTGATTGAAAAGATCATGAGGGAGATTGTTGGAAATGACTGCAGAGATCATATATAAAAATTAATGGAACTGGTAAAGAATGTTCTCAATCATTGTTTTGTCATTGATGTCAAAATTGCTACTTGCAGGAATAACAATTTCTTTAGTGATCCAAATACTATCAATTGGTTGATTAACAAGGAGGAGGCAATCAATAAGATGTAACTAGAACACCTAGAGAAAGGTTGAAGTAATGATGTTGTAATGAAGTACAAGGATCAGCTAAGCCATTGATGAAAAAGTGTATTGATGACATACTCTAAGACACAGAGAATGGGCACGCTGAAAAATATCAAAGATGTAAGGTTTTAGCTAAGTCATTTGTAAAGCCTAACTAAGTTTATTAGAGAGAGAGAAAGAGAGCCGAGCAAGCTAGTTAGTGATGAATAGATTCCTAGTTAAAGCAGAGCAAGTTCAACTTCAGATGCCAAGTGATCTTCAAGTGCCAAGTCAAGACAATAAGTGTTGAGTAAATAACAGATGTCGAGTAAAGATTAGATGCTAAGTAAAGATTAGATTCTGAGCAAAGATTAGGTGCCAAGCAAATACAAATGCCGAGTAACACAGAGATGTCAAGCATCAAAAAACCAATAGTTTCAATTTGCTACATTATTTCAAAGATCAAAGATTCAAGCCGAAAAGGTTGTTATCTTGATTTCTATGAATCAAATAGAAGACAAGAGTGATGAGCTGGTGGCACAGAACACCATGTAGAATGTTTTTGAAGAATACAACTAGACTCTAGATGAAGTTTCTAGATAAGAGAAAAATATGGGGTAGATACATTATATCTTACCTAATCCATTCGAAACCCCAAAGTTGGAGAGGGAGAATCGAGTGGCAAAGGAAATCCAAATTTCTATTTAAGGAGTCTTAAGGTTATGAAGCAAAGAGAGAAGAGGTCAAGCATGAAAATATAAAGTGCTAAAGGAGGTGCTAAGGAGTAAGAAAGCATAGTTACTCTGCTTCAACAGATGACCACAGATATGGTTGTATTGGTATAATGAGTAAGAATACTTAAAGAGATGAAGCTTGAGATGACAAGCTGTCAGAGCTGAAGTGATTAAAGCCAAGCAAAAGGACTGAACTGCAGTGTGATTTGAAATCTGCAAGATATGTTGTAAGTTGTATCAGAGCAAAAAGTCATTATTGTTACTCTCTAGCAATTGTAACAAATAGTTCAAATCCTATGGACTTAGGTTGGTTTAATAGCCATGCTGTAAATCTTTTAATAGGGAGACATTCCAAGTGAATGTTCTAAAGTCCTTTGACCAGGCTCATTCCTAACAATATGGTGAAATACTCTAACAAGGTCACATTTAACAGTGTGTTGTAAGCCTTTAACAGGTTAGGCTTTTGAAAGGGCATCACTTTAGAAGATTAAAAATCAAGTAGCATGTTATTGGTGGTTTTTCCCAAATTGGGTTTCCACGTAAATCATTATGTCATGTGTTGATCTTGTATTCTAAAGAATTCTAACAATTGGCATCAGAGCCAAACTGCTGATTCAATTTAAAGGGACTATAAGCAGGAAAGATCAAAATGCCTAAGAGAGAAGCCCCCAAGCTCAAAAAAGACAACTTTGTTGCATGAAAAAGTTTGATGAAGCTACATCTTGGATCCATAGGAGATTATGCCCAAAATTCAATTGTTACTGAACATGTTGATCCAACTGGTACTCTTACTATAGAAGATTTGAAAAATAAACAAGAACACAATCAGACAATGCTAGAGATTGCTTCTACACTCAACTATACTGAATTCGATGATATCAAAGGATGTGACACTGCATTGAAAATGTGGAAAGACCTATTAGACATCTATGGAGGAGATCAGAATGTCCAAAGAGCTAAAAGAGAAAGCCTCAAAGGAAAGTTTGATGATATGAAAATGGAGGAAAATGAGAATGCTACTCAATATGGCACAAGAAAAAAGGAAGTGGTAAGTACAATAAGATGTTTGAGTGGTCAATGGGATGAAGATACTATTAATAGTAAGTTCTTAAGAACCTTGCTCCCTATCTATGCTATTAGAGTATTCACAATACAAGAACTAAGATGTGTACCAGGAAACAATCTAAGTTTTGAAGGAATAGTGGGTAGACTCATTGCATTTGAGTTATGTAACTTTGACAACTATAGACCTAAGAATGTTGAATCTACTTTCAAGGCCAAGCTATCATTGAAAGATGTTGAACGGGTGAAATCAAAGAAAGGAAGAAAAATGAAATAATTATCCAATGACAGTAGCACTGATGAGGAAGATGTGGAACAATTGGAAGCATTGCTAGCTAGAAGATTTCATAGAGGCAAAGGAAAATTCAAAGGTAAGATGCTTATCATTTGTTTCAATTGCAATGAAGTAGGACATATTATTGCAAGGTGTACATAGAAAAAGGATTACAAAGAAGGCAACAAATAAAAATATAGAAGAGAAGATGATAAGAAAGATTATAGAGACAAAGGCAAGAAGTGTTATATTGCTGAAGAGAATTTTGATGATAATGATAATGAAGTTGTTTATGTAGCCATAAAGGACTAGTCTGATGAAGATGAACCTATAGCACTGGTAATATGTATGAACAAAAATGACAGATGGATCATAGATAGTGGATGCTCACATCACATGACAGGAGACAAAAGTAAGTTTGTTAACTTTACTCTATATGATGGAAATAGTGTTAGATTTGGTAATCATGCTCCGTGTCAAATAAAAGGAAAAGGCTCCATTAAGCTTACAGAAAAAATTTCATGTGATAATGCATACTATGTTGAAGGATTAAACTACAATTTGTTGAGTGTCTCACAGTTAGGCAATGTAGGATGCAAAGTAGAGTTTGGAAACAAAACTACAAAAATCTATGGTATTGATGGTAAATTGATAGAAAATGAGATCAAACAAGAAGTAATCTATTTTACCTTGATATGGATGATTTTTCTTGTTTTGTTGCAAAATTTGATGATGAATGGTTATGGCATAGAAGGCTATGTCATGTCAACTTTTACAATCTAGTCAATATCAGTAAAATGAAGAAAGTCAGAGGTTTACCTAAATTAAAAAAACCTAACAATATCATGTGCAAACAATGTCAGCTAGGAAAGATGAAAAAGTCAAGTTTCAAAAGTAAGAACTATACATCTAAAGAAGTACTTGAGTTAGTTCATACTAATTTATGTGGTCCAATGAAAGTACAAAGCTACAAAGGAGATAAATACATAATGTTGTTTGTTGATGACTATTCCAAGATGATGACTATTATGTTCCTAAAACAAAAATCTGATGCTTTTCAAATGTTTAAGTGGTATGTGGCTAGAGTTGAAAAGGAAACAAGAAAAATTTTGAAATTTTTGAGATCGGACAAAGGTGGTGAATTCACATCAAATGAATTCGAGATATTTTGTAATGACAAAGGAATCAAAAGACAAACATCAGCTCCTAGAATTCCCCCACAAAATGGAATTGCTGAGAGAAGAAATAGATCTATGATTGACTATGCCAAAAAATTAATGATGGACAAGACTATTGCTCTAAAATACTGGAGAGAAGTTATAAGTATAGTTGTTTATACATTGAACCAAGTACAAGTCAAGAAAGGTACAAATACCACACCTTTTGAATTATGGTATGGTCACTCGCCCAATGTAAAACATTTCAAAGTATTTGGTTGCAAATGCTTTATCCTTAAAGATGCTAGAAATGGGAAATTTGATGCAAAAAGTGATGAAGGTATATTCTTTGGTTACTCCACTAGAAGTAAAGCATACAAGTGTTTGAATACTAACACTAACAAAATTGTGAAAAGTGCAAATGTAACCTTTGATGAGCATACAGAAGTCCAAGCTGAAGAACCAAAGAGAATGAACGAATACAGAACCTTTGTGTATTCTTATGAAGGAATGCCTATTGACAAGGATGTTGTCAATCAAATTGAAATTCAACAACAAATTTCAATTTCAGCTGAGTCACAATCAGTGAATGTCGAGTTACATTCAGAAGCTGAGTTACAGAATGAAGAAAATGCACAATTTGATCCTAAAGTTAGTACACATGAAACAGATGAAGAACAACTTGACAATGAAGTACATAGTGACCTTGAATCTGAAAGATAAAACATGCAAACAAGGACAGAACCAAGATTATCCAAATATGTAAAAAGACATCACCCTGCTGAATAGATAATTGGTGACAAAGATGCAAAACCAATGACAAGGAACAGACTGAGACATGAATCATGTCTGATCAGCAAAATTGAACCTAAGACAGTATATGGAGCGTTACAAGATGATGATTGGTATAAAGCTATGGAAGAAGAGATTGATCAAATAAAGAAGAACAAAACCTGGAGTTTGGTTCCCAGACCAGTTGACAAAAATGTGATTGGCACGAAGTGGGTATTCAGAAACAAGCAAGATGAGAATGGTCAGATTACTAGAATTAAAGCTAGACTAGTATGCAAGGGTTATGCTCAAAAAGAAGGATTAGACTATGGAGAAACATTCGCTCCTATTGCTAGAATGGAAGGAGTAAGAACTTTACTTGCATATGCTGCATATAAAGGTTTTAAAGTCTATCAGATGGATGTAAAGTCTACTTTTTTAAATGGTGTACTAGAAGAAGAAATCTATATTGAACAACCAGAGGAATTTTTTGATGAGAACAATAGGGATATAGTTTGTAAATTACATAAGGCACTCTATGGTCTGAAACAAGCACCCAGAGCATGGTATGAGAGACTTCACAAGTATCTAGTACAAATAGGCTTTGAAAGAACATATGATAACAACAACATGTACATCAAATTAGAAGAAGGTAAGGATATTATTGTATCTAAGATCTTTGTGGATGACATAGTTTTTGGAGGAAAGGAAGTGCTTTGCAAAGGCTTTGTTGACAAAATGAAACATGAGTTTGAGATGTCTATGTTTGGAGAGATCAATTTTTTTGTTGGATTGCAAGTATAGCAACTAAAACATGGTATATTTGTGACACAATAAAAGTACATCAAAGAGATACTTAAAATGTTTGGATTGGAGGAGTCCAAACCAGTTAGCACACCAATGGCAATAGGAAATAAGCTATCCAAAAATGATGAATCAGCTGAAGTCAATCAAACAATGTACAGATCCATGATTGGAAAACTACAATATGTTGTACATAGCAGACCCGACATAGCATTAGCAATTGGAATACTGGCTAGATTCTCTGCTGATCACAAAGAAAATCATCTCATAGCAGTAAAAAGAATAATGAGGTATCTCAAAAGAACTGATAACTTTGGTCTCTATTACAAAAAGAATGAGATGTTTGAGCTCAATGCATATATAGATGCATATTGGGGAGGCAACATTGATGATAGAAAAAGCACAAGTAGAGGTGCATTATTTATAGGTAAAAGGCTAGTTACTTGGACCAACAAGAAACAAACATGCACATCCCAGTCCACTACAAAATCAGAATATGTGGCAGCAGTAGTCAATTGTACAAACATTGTGTGGCTCACATATCTATTGAAAGGTATGAAAGAAGAGATAACCAAACTTGTGATATTGTATTGTGATAACACAAGTGCTATAAACATATCCAAAAATCTAGTAATGCATGCAAAAACTAAGCATATTGCAATCAAGTATCACTATGTCAGAGAATTGGTAGACAACAAACAAGTGAAGTTGGAGTACATTCATACAAAGGAACAAACTGCAGATATCTTCACAAAACCATTTCCCAAGGATGCTTATGAATATTTTAGAGGCAAGTTGGGGGTAATACCCCTAATTCAAGCAGTTTAAAGCAATAAGGTAGCTGCCCTGCATCAACAGGAATAAATCATTGAAATATTAGAAGAATGATGCAGAGGATGACAACATGAGTAGAAACTCCAAATCAGTCATAAGCATGGTGATAGAGGGAGAAAAACATCAAAGCCAAATTTTATATTTCACATGATAAAGATGCTGCATCTTTGGCATTTATGTCAAAGAGGGAGAAATATACAAAAAACTGACCAAATACAAAGCAAGAGGGAGATATATGAGATTATTAGTATGGATGCAGTAGTCAAGATAACATATACAATCTTGGTGGTAACTAAGTTGATCAACTGATCAGTTTGGTTTGCCATCAATGCCAAAGAGGGAGATTGTTGGAACTGATTGAAAAGATCGTGAGGGAGATTGTTGGAAATGATTGAAGAGATCATATATAAAAAGTAATGGAACTGGTAAAGAATGTTCTCAATCATTGTCTTGTCATTGATGTCAAACTTGCTACTTGCAGGAATGAAAATTGCTTTAGTGATCCAAATACTATCAATTGGTTGATTGACAAGGAGGAGGCAATCAATAAGATGTAACTAGAACACCTAGAGAAAGGTTGAAGTTATGATGTTGTAATGAAGTACAAGGATCAGCTAAGCCATTGATGAAAAAGTGTATTGATGACATACTCTAAGACACAAAGAATGGGCACACTGATACATATCAAAGATGTAAGGTTTTAGCTAAGTCATTTGTAAAGCCTAACTAAGTTCATTAGAGAGAGAGAGAGAGAGAGCCAATCAAGCTAGTTAGTGTTGAAGATATTCCTAGTTGAAGCCGAGCAAGTTCAACTTTAGATGTTGAGTGATCTTCAAGTGTCGAGTAAATATCAGATGCTAAGTGATCTCTAGATGCTGAGTAAAGATCAGATGCTAATTAAAGCTCAGATGCTGAGTGAAGATCAGGTGCCGAGAAAATACAAATGCCGAGTAACACAAAGATGTTGAGCATCAGTAAACCAATAGTGTCGAGTTGCTGCATTATTTCAAAGATCAAAGATTCATGCTAACAATGTTGTTATCTTGAATTCTGTGAATCAATTAGAAGACAAGAGTGATGAGCTGGTGGCACAGAACACCATGTAGAACATTTTTGAAGAATACAACTAGACTCTAGATGAAGTTTCTAGATGAGAACAAAATATGGGGTAGATACATTGTATCTTACTTAATCCATTTGAAACCCTAAAGTTGGAGAGGGAGAATCAAGAGACAAAGGCAATCCAAATTTCTATTGAAGGAGTCATAAGGTTACAAAGCAAAGAGAGAAGAGGTCAAGCATGAAAGCATAAAGTGCTAAAGGAGGTGCTAAGGAGTAAGAAAGTGCAGTTACTCTGCTTCAATAGATGACCACAGATACGGTTGCATTGGTATGATGAGTAAGAAGACTTAAAGAGAAGAAGCTTGAGATGACAAGCTGTCAGAGCTGAAGTGATTAGAGCCAAGAAAAAGGACTGAACTGAAGTGTGATCTAAAATCTGCAAGATATGTTGTAAGTTGTATCAGATCAAAAAGTCATTATTATTACTCTCTAGCAATTGTAATAGATATTTTAAATCCTATGGACTTAGGTTGATTTAATAGCCATGTTGTAAATCCTTTAATAGGGTGACATTCCAAGTGAATGTTCTAAAGTTCTTTGACCAAGCCCATTCCTAATAGTATGGTGAAATCATCTAACAAGGTCACATTTAACAGTGTTTTGTAAGCCTTTAATAGGGCATCACTTTAGAAGAGTGAAAATCAAGTAGCATGTTACTGGTGGTTTTTCCCAAATTGGTTTTCCACGTAAATCATTATGTCATGTGTTGATCTTGTATGTTTTATCTCTACATATTGATTTACTATAATTTGCTAATCTTGGATAGATGAAAAGTTTATGGATTCACTATAATTTGAGAAAAAGTATTATTAGGGCATTTAGACCTTGAATAACTAATTCACCCCCCCCCCCCTCAATTATTCTAACAAATTCTAACAAGTTTCTCATACAAGCTTGGAATGTTTTGATTTTTGTTAGAAAGGTTCATTTTAGAATTATAAGCTAAGCATAAAAAGCTCATGGCTCCAACTTCCATATCAGAGTAGTTATCATAGATTCTTGGTGAAATTTTTTGTAGAAATATCTTTGAGCTCAATTTTGAAGGCTTTAGAGGCTACGGAATAGGGTCAAACATTGGTTGAGCGGTGGTTCGCCTCTTAAATGTTGTATTTTAGGATTTGCCCTTTCTGAAAAGTGGTTATAATAGTCAATCAGAGCTACGGTTTGTGAGTTATGGTCTCCGAAAGTTTGGTTACCTTACTCATGGTCATAAAAATTAAGTTTATAATTCTTTGAACCAACTCTAATGTAATTTATGTAATTTGGAGTTTTGTCAGCCGCAATCATTAATTTCTAGAACCTTCTTGGGCGGCATAAAATTACTTATTTAGGAAAGGCCCATAGGTTTGTTTAGGACAATTCTTGGATAGTTCTAGGTGTTAGTTCATAGTTTTTTATTATAGATTTTTGTAATGAAGGCACCCATGTGGATTAGCATATTGTAATCCTGAATTCTATAATTGGGTCAGTGCAAGAAGTTGGATCTCACTTTTGGCCAAAAAGTGGAAGTGTTTTTCTAATTTTTCAAGTAAAGATCAGATGCCGAGCGAAGATCAGGTGCCGAAAAAATATAAATGCCGAGTAACACAAAGATGTCAAGCATCAGTAAACCAATAGTGTCGAGTTGCTATATTATTTCAAAGATCAAAGATTCAAGCCAATAAGGTTGTTATCTTTTCTGTGAATCAAATAGAAGACAAGAGTGATGAGTTGGTGGCACAGAACACCATGTAGAACATTTTTGAAGAATACAACTAGACTCTAGATGAAGTTTCTAGATAATAACAAAATATGGGGTAGATACATTGTATCTTACATAATCCATTTGAAACCCTAAAGTTGGAGAGGGAGAATCGAGCAAAAAAGGAAATCTAGATTTCTATTTAAGGAGTCATAAGGTTACGAAGCAAAGAGAGAAGAGGTCAAGCATGAAAGCATAAAGTACTGAAGGAGGTGCTAAGGAGTAAGAAAGTGTAGTTACTCTGCTTCAATAGATGACCACAGATATGGTTGCATTGGTATGATGAGTAAGAAGACTTAAAGAGATGAAGCTTGAGATGACAAGCTATCAGAGCTGAAGTGATTAGAGCCAAGCAAAAGGACTGAACTGAAGTGTGATCTGAAATCAGCAAAATATGTTGTAAGTTGTATCAGATCAAAAAGTCATTATTGTTACTCTCTAGCAATTGTAATAGGTAGTTTAAATCCTATGGACTTAGGTTGGTTTAATAGGCATGTTGTAAATCCTTTAATAGGGTGACATTCCAAGTGAATGTTTTAAATTTCTTTGACCAGACCCATTCCTAATAGTATGGTGAAATCATCAAACAAGGTCACATTTAACAGTGTGTTGTAAGCCTTTAATAGGGTAGGCTTTTAATAGGGCATCACTTTAGAAGAGTGAAAATTAAGTAGCATGTTACTGGTGGTTTTTCCCAAATTGGATTTCCACGTAAATCATTGTGTCATGTGTTGATCTTGTATGTTTTATCTCTGTATATTGATTTACTATAATTTGCTAATCTTGGATAGATGAAAAGTTTATGGATTCACTATAATTTGAGAAAAAGTATTATTAGGGCATTTAGACCTTGAATAACTGATTCACCCACACCCCCCCCCCCCCAGTTATTCTAACAAATTCTAAGAAGTTTCTCATACAAGCTTGGAATGTTCTGATTTTTGTTAGAAAGGTTCATTTTAGAATTATAAGCTAAGCATAAAAAGCTCATGGCCCCAACTTCCATATCAGAGTAGTTATCGTAGATTCTTGGTGTAATTTTTTGTAGAAATATCTTTGAACTCAATTTTGAAGGCTTTAGAGGCTATGGAATAGGGTCAAACATTGGTTGAGCGGTGGTTCGCCTCTCAAATGTTGTATTTTAGGATTTGCCCTTTTTGAAAAGTGGTTATAATAGTCAATCAGAGCTACGGTTTGTGAGTTATGGTCTCTGAAAGTTTGGTTACCTTACTCATGGTCATAAAAATTAAGTTTATAATTCTTTCAACCAACTCTAATGTAATTTATGTAATTGGGGTTTTGTCAGCCACAATCATTAATTTCTAGAACCTTCTTGGGCGGCATAAAATTGCTTATTTAGGAAAGGCCCATAGGTTTGTTTAGGACAATTCTTGGATAGTTCTGGGTGTTAGTTCACAGTTTTTTATTGTAGATTTTTGTAATGAAGGCGCCCATGTGGATTAGCATATTGTAATCCTGAATTCTATAATTGGGTTAGTGCAAGAAGTTGGGTCTCACTTTTGGCCAAACAGTGAAAGTGTTTCTCTTGTTTTTGAGAATTTTTGTCAATTGATGTCAAAATTTGAGATGTTTAGAGATTGAATATAAAAAAACTCTAGAAATAAAACTTTTAGTGTCCAAAATCTAATTTTTGAATATGTAATTTTTTTGTGTACCCATATGATAGATTATTGTTTTGGTATGGATCTTTAAAAACCACTTTTTCAAAATGTCTATATTAGGAACATACCATGCTCGTGTATGGACACCATAATTTGACACAAATAAATTATTTTTTGCAAATCCTTTTAAAGGAAGTTACCTAATACCTAAGATTGATGAAAATATTTTTCCTTAATATTTTATTGAATAAATTTTTTATTATTAATTATTAATTGGCTATAAAGGTAAATTTTAAAACCTCTCGTGTATGGACTGCATAATTTGATCAAAATCTCACTTTTTTCAAAAAAAAAAAAAAAACATCAAAAGAATTGTATGTAGATTGATGACATATAAATTAATTTAAGAAAATTTATAAAATAAAAAGTTATTTAAGTTTTAGTGAATGTCACTTTTTAAAGTTTAGGACATAGTTTTGATTAATAAATATTGGAAAAATAGCAAATAAACTAATAACACTATAAAATTTACATTTTTGGAATCAGAACAATAAGACCTATAATAGGTTTTTGTCTCATCAAAAAATTCAATGGGGATGACTATAAAAAAATTACGACAATACGATAAATTGTCGATTAAATGCCTTAGAAAAAAAAAAGATCATAAAGGCATGGCTTGGTGGGACCAAGCCTATGCCATGTCTTTCCCCAAGGCAAAACCGAATGCAAAAGTTGGGTGCCATACCAAATTCCCGCTCATGTCTCAAGAATTAGGCACCTGATTTGTAAATAAAAAATTGGGTGCCTGATTGCTTTCAACAATTGTACTCAATTTATAAACGGATACTTGATTTTTAAAGAATCAAGTACCCAATTTTTAAGCAATTGGGCACCTATTTCTAATGTACCCTTTGGGCCTCAAAAGTTGCCCTACAAACCAAGTTTCAATGATTGAAATGATTGAATAATAGTTTCAATCTGCAACAGTGAATTCTGTCATGTTTATTCTATTTTCTTGTCCTCTTATACAATTTGCAAGCTACTGATTCAAATTCAAAATTGGTACAAACATGGGATCAAAACAAAAAATAAAGAAGAAAGAAAAAGTTTTAACAGATTAGGAGATTGTAGCAAATAAAGAGAATGAACCACGACATCAATGATATGGAAGACAGAGAATTAGAGACTTGAAAAATGTTTTAGAGGAGAAAGACATTGAGGATACCACAATGGACGAAGATATCAAAGAAGAAAACCCAATACAAGAAAATTAAGTTGCACATTCTAATCATGCATTCAATATAGGTGTGTCTCCAAACCCTCAAATTTTCTCTCATGATGGAATTGGTGAATTTTTAGAAGCGGGTTACAATTTAAACGATTTAGATTTTCTTCATGAGAAGAAATTGTCAATCGATCATGCACAAAAAAATCCAATTGAAATGCATGCCCTGAAAGAAATACCAAGAAAATTTGAAAATGATATTCAAATCCCAAATAACAGTGAAAATAGTAAAGTGTTTGAAAATAAAAATTGCATGAATGTAGACATAGAAACACCAACTATTGAATAAACATGTCAAAATGATAGTAAAGTGTCTAAACATAATTTTCATATTCCTAATGATGTGTTAGATAATCTTGAGGGATAGGTTTCATGGAGATAGATTAGGACACATGCTAATAGATTGTATAGACATTCTTTTTATAATAAGAAATTTGGGTTTCAATGTCAGTTAATGTTGCAACTAATTAAAATGTCTAAAATGCAAAAAGTAATGAGAAGGTTGGGAATGTATGCAAAACTCAAGAATAAAAATGAGTCTTTAAAACAAGTTGTATCCATTTTTTGATAGTGCCTTTGATGTTATCAGAAAGAGAAGATGGTCTAAAGATAAGAATGTAGCATGACGAGCAATAAAAACAACTTTAGTTAACAAATCAACATTTGACAAAAGATTGATTAGCAACATAAGTGGATATCTTAATGTGAATCGTAAGACTTTAGAAAGAGTTATAAAGAGAAGTATTAACTTTGAATTTGATCCAACAAATATTTTATGGACTTCTAGTGGTAGACTCTCAAGATGTGATATGAAACTTACTAGTGAAGTTAAAAGTTTGATTGAAAATTTTTGGGATGATAATACAAGAGTATCACCTAATTCAAGAGATGTTCTTAAATTGAGAATTGGGTCAAAAATACGTGATCCACATCCTAAACACCTTTTGGACATGTCTCAAACTGAATTGTTCAAAATTTTTGTAGATGGTAAGGTATTAAATATTACCATTAGTCAAAGATCTTTTGAAAATTGTAAACCATGGAATGTAAGGATTAACAAGGAAAGAATCACATGTTATTGGAAAAATCATATTCAATTTCGTTACCATTATGATGTATTTTGATCTATACATGGTACCATGCATAGTAAAGAAATGTTGCAGGAATGTGGTATAAAAATACCACCTCAAACTATAAAAGATTTCATATCAAATTTGTTTTGTAAGCCACCTAATGATCAATACTTTCTTTTTAATGCATCTCTTTTTGGTACATGTGATATGTGCAGCAATCTTTCTTTGTTAGATGAATGTTTGCATAAAAATGCTTTGACTACTTTTGGACAACAATTAGTTGAAGTAGAAAGATTCAAAACTATTGAATATCCATTGAAGGATGGAAGATTGGAAGAAGGTGTGATCCAATTATAGATAAAGTTAGTTGTCATAGATTTATAGATGAGTTTAAGAGTGTGATCATAAAAAAAATATGTTAAACACTGTCAATATTCTAGATGGCTTGATGGACAATTTCACATATGTAAGAATACATTTCCAGTTGGTACTATACTTTCAGCTGTTGACTTTGTAGAGAACTACACACTTGCACCGCAAGAAAAGGTATAATCACAATATTACAATTCAGTGCAAGTAACAATTTATGTTCATATAGTCTATAGGCATACACCTGATAGTACAGAGGAGGATAAAAAAATATTGAGAGAGTACCATTTTTATATAAGTGATAATAAACTCCATTCATTTGAGTTTTTCCAATATTTTTTCAAGGTCTTTTATGATAATTTAAAAGAGAGACAAATTCAAATGACACAACATTAGATATGGTCAGATAATTGTACAGGACAATTCAAGAATGCTAGAATGTTCTATTGGTTGAGTAGGACCCATAGGCAACTAACATCCAACATGTGTGGAGTTTTTTTGAGGTTGGACATGGTAAAGGAGAACATGATGGTGCTGGTGCATGTGTGAAGAGAGCCCTTAGTAGAGAGAAATTAAAATTTGAGGAAAAAGATAAATTCAAAAATGCACATGAAATTGTCGAATGGTGTAACAAATATTTATACACGGGATCAAGTTAGAGCTCTACAATCAAATGTTTCTTCTACCTAGTTGAAGAAAATAATATCCCTTCAAGATATGACTATGATACAATATGTGGGTTAGCTAAATGGCATTCATTTAGGAGTTTAGATTCTAGCACTTGGACTATATGGACTAGGGAGCTTGCTTGTTGTTGTCAATTTTGTCTTGTAGGTGAATGGGAAGAATGTGAGAATACATAATATGTTGAAGATTGGCAACAAAGATCATTAGCACCTACTAACATGCATTTTGAAGATGATATAGTAAATGAAGGCCACAATGTTACTTTTGCATTAGAAGACTATGATCATATTTTAGACCTCATAGAACCTGGTATGCACAATTTAATTAAATTTTTTTGTGATCTCATGCTTCAATTTATATAATCTTCATATGTACACTCATGTGATTAAATTGTTTTTGTACTTTATCTTATCTTGTAGGACATGTTTATGTTATTATTGCACCTAGTGATAATGATGAACAGACTGAGTATTGGCTAGCTAGATGTGTGAAACCTAAGAAAAAATTGACATGTCATCACATAGAGAATGATGGTTTTGAGTATCCAATTGGGTCTGTAATTGTAGCTGGCACCTGGCTACATAGATACATAACAAGAAGAAATGGTTTGCCAGCATTTGAAGACTAGCAAACCGAAAAGAAGATTTTACACTATTCTCTTTTGGTTGTGGCAACAAATATCAAATTAGAAAGATACAAAGGGAGAGCCGCCAATAAGGTATTATGGAAAATTTCAATGGATGAGCACGAGACAAGCATAGATGCATTGCAAAAGAGAGAGGATTCTTGCAACTCGAGTTCTTGCAACTTAGGAGGTATTAGCTCAATTTGAACTTCTTGTGATTCAGTGACTAAAGACTCTAAAGTTGAGGATTCTTGATTAATAGTTATACTTGGCATTGTATCAGGTTCAATGTAAACAAATCTTTTGTATTCTTTAGGTACCCTTTTGCTTTCTTCTTCAAATCTTTCTGCGAACTCATCAACTTTTGCATGTGCACTTTCTATGATTTTGTGAGTAGACAAATTCAAACATCTATATGCTTTACTTTTGCAAGAATATCTCAAAAATATTTCTTCATCACCCTTTACATAAAATTTACCTTTTCTAGATTCTTTCAAAATGTAGCATTTGCTTCCAAATACTTTTAGGTAACTTACATTGGATTTGTAGCCATACCATTATTCATAGGGAGTTTTGAATGAGTCCTTTTTCAGTTGTACTTGATTTAAGGTATGAACTATAGTGTTGATAGCTTCCTTCTAGTATTTGATAGCAATGCTCTTTTCAATCATTAGGGTTCTTGCACAATCCATGATAGATCTATTCCTTCTTTCAGCTATTCCATTTTGTTCAGGTGTTCCTAGTGCTGAAACCTATCTTTTGATTCCCCTTTCAATGCAAAATTTATTGAGTTCATGTGAAATAAATTCATCACCTCTATTAGACCTTAAACATTTCAATCTTTTGGTTGTTTTCTTTTCCACTCTGGCCAAATACCATTTGAATTTTTTGAATGCCTTTGATTTCTCTCTTAGGTACATGACAGTCATCATTCTTGAATAATCATCAACAAAAAGAATGAAAAATTTCTCACCAGTATAACTTTCAATGCCAATAGGTCCACACAAATTGGTGTGCACAATTTCTAGAACTTCTTCAGACTGATAGTTCTTGCTCTTGAAACTAGTTTTTCCCATTTTTCCAATTTGACAAATTTTTGCATAGACCAACCTCAGGTTTCTTGATGTTAGGAATGCCTCTTACTTTCTTGAATTTACTTATCTTTACCAAGTTGTCAAATTTTACATAACAAAACCTTCTATGCCATAACCAACTTTCTTCAATTTGAGCAATAAAACATGAACATTCACCAAGTTCAAGATAAAATAAGTTACCTTTTTTTTGAGTGCCTGATCCAATCAACTTTCCTCTACCATCCAGCAATCTTTCTTTTTCATGTATAAACTCTACTTTGAATCCATTATTGAGTAGTTGTGCCACACTCAACAAATTATTCTTTAGTCCTTCTACCCAATATGCATTGTCACATACAAGTTCCTTGGTCAGCAAGATTCTTCCTTTTCCTTTTATACAAAAAGGTTCATTGTTACCAAATCTTACACTGCCACCATCATAGTCTTCAAAGTGTTTAAACTTAGTTTTATCACCAGTCATGTGATGAGAGCAACCACTATCTATGATCAATGTATCATTTTTGCTTATGTGAGAAATAAGTTCCATTTCTTCATCATTATCAGATTCATCTTTTACAACAATTTAGACAATTTCATTTTCTTCTTCTTCATCAGAATCATTAGAATTTTTAGCCATGAAACATCTTTTCTTACTTTTATCCTTGAATGATTTGAAGTCTTTTTTGCCATTGTACTTGTGACCTTTCTTCTCATCATTTTTTTTCTTATTTGGGCACCTAGCAACAATATGTCCAATTTCTTCACAAGAAAAATAGATTAGACGAACCTTACCTTTTTATTTTCCTTTGCCTCTTGAATATTTCCTTGCTAGAAGAGCTTCAACCACTTTAAGATCACTATTTGAACTCTGTTCTGATTCTTCAACACTTTTTGATTGATGATCCTTTAGCTTTTTTCCCTTTTCTTTGAGTGAGAGCTTGGCTTCAAATGTTGATTCAATGTTTTTGGCAGCTGAAACATAATTATCATAGTTGTCTAGCTCAAATGTAGTCAATCTTCTAACTATGGCTTCTACATTTATCTTATGATTTTCTTCACATCTTCTTTCTTGAATTGTAGAGACTCTAATTGCATAAATGGGAAGTAGAGTTCTAAGAACTTTAATTATAACTATCTCCTCCTTGATATCTCCTCCAAATGCTTTGATTGCACTAACACATGCTCTAACTCTTTCAACATATTTTGCTATGTTTTCATCCTCTCTCATCCTTATTTGATAAAATTTTCCTCTTAGACTTTCTTCTTTGGCTCTTCTTACATTATCATCTCCTCTATAGATTTCTTTTAGCTTGTTTCACATTTCAAAGGAGAATTTACAGTCCTTGATGTCATCAAATTCTTCATAACCCAGAGCAGATGCTATATCTATCATCATATTGTTGTGAGTCTTCTTTTTAGTAATATCATTGATAGATAATGTACCAATAGGTTCTACATATTTTTCATCAACGTACTTCAGTCTTGTATCTCCAATAGAAGCTAGATGAAGTCTCATCAACCCTTGCCATGCTGCGAAGTTGTCCTTGTTAAGCCTTGGAATTTCCCTCTTATAAGACATCCTTACCTTTGGCTTAGATCCTTTAAATATTTTCTTGCAAGGACTAAGAGCTCTAATACCAATTGTTGGAATTATAGATGGAGTAACTGAGCGGGGGTGAATCAATTACAACAAAAACAATTCACAGATTCCTTAGATGTCTTTAATGCATATTTACTACTAATACTTAGTAAACACTGTAGGAATACTGTAACTCAGTAGGTTAACTAGTTACTGATCATTAGCATTCATAGTTATTAATATGTATGTAAAATTTAAATAAAATAAACACAAGAGACACCAATTTAATGTGGAAACCCAATATGGAAAAAATCACCAAGTAACTAGCTACCAATTTCTCACTCTTTTGAAGTGAGCCCTGTTAGGAGACAACCCTGTTAAAGGTTACAATACACACTATTAGGTGTCACCCTATTAGGAGTGGCCTTGCTAGAGGTCTTTAGAAAATTCAACTAAACTGTTACCTTGTTAGAGAATTTACAAAATGGCTATTAAACCAACTCTGTTAAGAGATTTGAAATCACTATTACAATGGTTAGAAAGCAACAATGAATTGACCTGAACAAGATGCAACTGAATCTACTAGCTATAGGTCTCTGTTCAGTATCATTAGATCCTCTTTGATCAAATATAGCTTTGCTATTCCTTAATGATCTCTGATCATCCTTCAAATTCACTTCCACAATAATCAATCCTCATATCACATTAATTCCAGATATTTCCACACACTTAGAATTCACAACTTGACTTCTTAATTATACCATTCAGATTGTCAAGTTGGCCCATTTACATTTTACCAATTAACCATACATCAGTTTGCTACAAATTCTAAATAAACGTTAGTGAAATCCTTTACTAGCTGACCCTGCTCAGTAAATACTGCTTCCAAAAATTTCCTAAGTTAACCTTCTAGACTCGGTTAACATTACAATATCATTAAAATCCTTTGGCTGCCAAGTTTACTTGGTAAGAACTGAATTCCTTCATGAGAGCTCGGTAAGAACTGCTTCTGCCACATTTCCTTTTATAACCGAGTGAGCTTGGTAAGAACTACTTCTGCCACATTTCCTTTGATGATCGAGTGAGCTCAGTAATAACTACTTCTACCACATTTTCTTTCATGATTGAGTGAGCTCGGTAAGAACTACTTCTGCCACATTTTCTTTGATGACAGACTGAGCTTGGTAAGAACTACTACCACATTTCCTTTGATGATCGAGTGAGCTCAGTAAGAACTGTTTGCTTGGTAGATATTGTTCTTTGCCTTGCTAACCATCTAAGCTCGGTAGACACTATATGTTGAGTGATATGACATTTTTGTGACATCAAAGACAACACACAATTGAATAATTATATCCAACAAGTACATACAAATTACACATATATTTACATAGTTTAGATACCTTGAATATTAATTTATGTGTTTATTAACATGTGTTTTTGTTTTACAATTTTATTTTACAAGACCTCATTTGAAGAGATGTGTTGAACCAATTTTATGTTTTGAGTTCACTTTTATAAATATATCATTGACATTGTCTTACATATATTGTGAAATATGTTGTACTGACTAATTCAAAAATGAGATTTTACTTCTATTTGAAAGTTAAAGGTATGCACTTGATAAATTATAAATTATTTATTAATTTAAGTAATGACCTCCTATTTTGTTCCATTTCTTTTACATTCAAGCATGTTTAAATTAATGTTTGTTTGAAGTTAAATTACTATTGATTGTAATATTAAAAATAAGTCACTTGTACATGATAATTTAAAGATCATTACTCGTTGTATTGATTATATGTTAGATCATTACTCATTGTATTAATTGTATTGATTATATCTTACATTACCAAACAACACATTAAGATCACTTATGATACATTGTTAGATACATTATCCATACATTTGTGTCTTAAGGGGACATGGGAGTCCTAATAGGTCATAATAAATTTTATATGTTTTAATAAGTCTTAATATGTTTAATAGCACATAATAGGTATTATTAGGTGATAATGAGTCTTACATTACCAAACAACACATTAACATCACTTATGATACATTGTTAGGTATGTTATCCATACATGTGTATCTTAAGGGCACATAGGGGTCCTAATAGGTCACTATGTTTGTTATAGGTTATGATAGGTATTCATATGTTTACTACCACATAATAGGTCTTATTAGGTAATAATTATGCTTACATTACCAAACAACACATTAATATCACTTCTGATACATTGTTAGGTATGTTATCCATACATGTGCGTCTTAAGGGGACATAAGAGTCCTAATAGGTCATTATGTCTATGATAAGTTATGATAGGTATCCATGTGTTTACCAACACATAATAGGTCTTATTAGGTGTTAATGAGTCTTACATTACCAAATAACAAATTAAGATAACTTATGATACATTGTTAGGTACATTATCCATACATGTGTGTCTTAAGGGGACATAGGAGTTCTAATAGGTCATTATGTCTATTATAATTTATGATAGGTATTCATATGTTTACTAGCACATAATAGGTCTTATTAGGTGATAATGAGTCTTACATTACCAAACAACACATTAAGATCACTTATGATACATTGTTAGATATGTTATCCATACATGTGTGTCTTAAGGAGACATAGGAGTCCTAATAGATCATTATGTCTGTTATAGGTTGTGATAGGTATTCATATGTTTACTACCACATAATAGGTCTTATTATGTTATAATGACTCTTTCATTACCAAACAACACATTAATATCACTTATGATACATTGTTAGTTACATTATCCATACATGTCATATGTTCATGAATAAAATAAAGAAAATGGTTTGAATATACTTAAAATATGATGAAACATAATAATATATACTACATACACAAGCATGATAAGAATTCATAAAAAAATAGTGCATGGTCTACGATATATCATAAAATGATCTATGAAGTGAAAAAATACATGGTCTAACATATAGTTTTAACTATCCTAGCACAAAGTGTATACATCATAACTAATACACATCATAAAAACACAATCTATAGGTGCCAAAAACACCTAATCTATTTGATTGAATGTCCTCTTTACTCCATGTGAAGAGGACTCAGATGGATCATCATGTGTAATATGAGTCATCTCATCATGTCGGACACCCTATGAGATAAATGGATCACATGTGTAACATGAGGCACGTCTTATCATGAACATGCTTAATTGAAATGGGCGTCCCTCAGTAACAAGAGGAGGCACATTGTGAAAACTACCAAATGTCGTAGTGGTGAGGTCCTGTAAATTATAATACATACATTTTTAAAATTGGATTTTAGAGCATAATGAACTATACATTGTGTACATAAATCACAATACTGACCTCAAATGACAATGTAGGTACTTGTTAGCTTAAAGAATAAATTTGACAACTGAGTGTCAATACACTTAACCAAGATCAAGAATAAGTCCCGAGTAATATGAAGTGTCGATCTATATCAAGTGCCGAGTAACAGTAAGTGTCAAGTGTAACAAGTGCCAAGTGTTAACAAGTGCCAAGTGTAACAAGTGTCGAGTGTCAACAAGAGCCGAGTGTTAACAAGTGTCGAGTATTAACAAGTGCCAAGTAACAGTAGGTGTCGAGTGATACAATTTTGTTTAGGTGCCGAGCTATCCAGGAAACAACATGTGCCGAGCATCAGCAATGCTTCAGGAGCTGAGTAACTCAGAATATCAGCATAAGAGTTTGTAATTGCACAAACTTTGATGCAAACAATTTTTTCAGCTAACATAAAGAAAATCTCGAAGGATTTAATGATGAGATCAAATCTTTTATATTTCTTATGCAATCTACATGCAGCCAATAAGAAAAATGATAAAGGCATGCAACCAAGCAGTAAAAGACAAAGTATTGAGTGGGAAATTGAGATTCAATGTGGATCATAGATCCATATCTAACCCTAAGTCCTTGAAGTCTTTATAAGGAAGACAAAATTTCATTGTAAATATATATGAGTGGAAACACAAGGGTGCACAAGGAAAACCTATTTTCAGAAGTGAGGGTTATCAGATCACAAAAGGATCAAGATCAAAGAAAGTGGAATAGGTGCCTACATTCAGCAATCAAGGATTGTAATCTATCAGGTTCATTATACCTAATACTTTCTAGAAATTGTATTAGAATGAAAATCCTATGGTAATAGGTTAGCTTAACAACTATTTCATCAGATCCTTTAAATTAGGTGATTAAAATACTTTAACAGGGTGACACTTCATGTTAAGTGTTTGTAAAGCCTTTAACCAGGTCACTATTGATACAGTGTAAAGCCTTTAATAGGGTAGGCCTTTAACAGGGTAGACCATCAGAAGTGGTTGAACACTATTGCTGTAGTAATTTTTTTGGGTATCATCTCCACCCCAGTTTTACCTTCTTATTCCTGGAGGGTTTCTGGGTTACCAAATTCCAGTGTTATGAGTTGTTGATGCATGTGTTTAGTTTCATATTTGTTTGATGTATTTACATGCATGCACTTTACTTGTAGTTAAAAGTTTTATTGGCTAAAGTGTGATACTTATGATTCACCCCCACCGCCCTTCTCATAAGTATTCTTTCCATATTTTAATATTCCAACAATTGGTATCAGAGCTTATATAGGTTCTCACAAGGAAAACCCTAACAGCTTGGAGGAAAAGATCTAAAGATGGAAGCTTTCAAACTCGGAAAGATCATTGAAAATCAGGTGATAGATGTGCAACTTTCTCTGCATAGCTTGGAGGAATTTAGAAACAAGTTGAGAAAATCATTAAAAAAAAAAAGGATCTAGCCATAGCCGAAAATGAGATAAAGTACAAAGAGATTGATACCACAAACATATTTTCCAATGGAGACACTAAAGAGTTTGATGCAGTAATAGCAGAACTGATGGAGAAAAACAAAGCTCAAACAGAGAAGATAAGATCTCTCAAGATGGAACATGAATCACAGGCCATAATGATATGTGAAATTACTGAACAAAAGAAAAGAGCAATTGATGAAAAGGTCATGATGCAAAATGACAAAAGAAATCTTGCAAACAGACTTGAAGAAAAATGTACTGAATTGACAAGGATCTCAAACATGCAGATGGATACAGTTGCCAAAATGATGAACCTTCATCATGAACTTAATGTGAAAGATATTGAGATCTCTACTTTGAAGATGCAAAATCAACAAATGTAGAATGAATTGAATAGAGAAAGAGAGGTGGCAGATAATCTCAACAAGTCAAGTGAAGCCATCAAATATTTTGAGCAAATACTGAAATCCCCAAGATCAACCCATGATACATCAGGACTTGGATAAAACAACACTGAAGTTGGAGAATCATCAAAGAGTGCAGAACAAAGAAGTGATAAAGGTAAAGATGTTAAACCTATATGTCTTTTCTGTGGAAAGAAAGGACATACATCTAATGTATGTAGAAGCAAGAATGCCCATCAGCATGATAAACCTAAAAGCATAAACTATTGTCATAGATGTAAGAAGCAAGGTCATCAAGCATATGAATGCAGAACTAAAACTACTAAGACATCAAGATTTGATGGACATTGTCATAATTGCAAAAATTATGGACATAGAGCTTTTAAATGTAGATCGAAGCCTATGTGGACAGTAAATCAACCAGCAAAGACATCAAACCGTGAATTTTGGGATTACAACACCAGGTACAGTTGTCACTATTGTCAAGAATATGGACATATACTACAGAACTTCATAAGAACACATTTTAGAGGGAACTACAAAAGATGGTTGAATCAAACTACATGTTTCAGTTACTTAAAAACTAGTCATGTTAGCAGGAATTGCCCAACAAGGTCAAAGGCATCAAGTTCTGAGTTCAACAATGGAAAGGCAAAGATAGATGTTGGACATATCAGAAGTGAAATGAATAAGATATGGAAGAAGAAAGATGAGTATAGCACATCAAGTACAGAGATCACTTCACCTAATAGGTCAAGTGATCACACCTCATCAAATTAAGCAAGAATAAGTGTAAGGGATTGATAAACCAAGTTACATCATAAATCAGTCCCAAGATGTAGAAGAACTACAAAGAAGAAATCAGCATAAGAAAAGATGCTAAGTCAGAACTGAGAACTTTGCAAGATCTGTCAAAGTTGTCTTTAGGTGTTGAGTTGCTAACAATGACTGAGTTGATAGATGATGCCGAGCTGTGAAATATCAATAGGAGCCAAGCAAAGTGAAACACAACGGGTGCCGAGTCATGTTGAAACCCTTCAAGTGCTGAGTAGATAGTTGGCAGCGCACTAAGAATTAATTACTCTATTTTGAAGGGTACATAAATTCAATTTTCGATCATTTTTCCCACCATTCAAATGAGAATCAAAGCTGAGAAGAGCGGAGAAGATCAAGGTCAGCTCAAAATCCATTCATGAAGATTTCAACAGCGATTCAGGACAAGTTTCATCGATTTGAGATATTTTACTTAAGTGCTGAGCTACGTAGAGTTTATAAACTTGTTTAAATCGTAAACCTTAGTTTGGCAAACAATGGCATCTGGGTTAGGAACCACTAAGGGTAGAGAAAGTCATGAGATACAGCTGGTCAACAATGAAGTAAAACAACCTGAATTTAAGCCCATTCTAGAAGTAGCATACAAAAATGATCCCGCAGGTGCATTATCAGTTATTCTGAATAAAGTTGTTATGGTCCAAGATGTTTGTAGATGTTATAACTGAAAAATTGGAGCCATAAAAGATTTATAAATCTATAATGCATATGAAAAACTATATGAGAACAAAATATTAAAAGATGAGTTCTCAATAATAGAAAGAAAAGGATTAACCAAAACCCTAGATTTTTTGATTGTTTTCAAAACTGAATGGGTACAGATAGTTTTGAGCAGAATACACGATGGAGCTTTTTGGTTAGAGTCAGGGCCAGTAAAATTCACAAAGAAAACTGTTCATAGGGTTACTGGCATTCCAACCCTAGATTGGCCAAAGACCCCGCGAAGTGACAAAAAGGAAGTAATAAAGAATAATAGAGGTGCAAAATGGAACAATAGAGGAATGACTATTGACACAGTCACAAATCCCCTACTAGATTTTGCTGTGAGAATCATTTCACACAAATTCTATCAATCAAGCAGGTTAAACAGTGTACCTTGTATAGCAGTTGATGTTGCATACAAGATAATAAAAAAGGATCACACTTATGATTTAGCGGAGCTCATGTTTCAATAGATTAATGAAAATCTGGGAGCTATAAGGAAGAGCAAGGGAGCTCAATGCAAATTTGGATCAATTTTGATGTGCATGTTTTTCTATCTGATGAAAGAATTCCCTTCTATGGGTAAGGTAAGATGGAGTCCAAATAAAACAATTGTTGAACAAATCAATGGATACATTGAACAGATGGGTGAAAATTTTGATGCCCAAATGACTAGTTACTTTGAGGACTTCAAAAAGTCCATGAAACAAAGAATGAGGCTTCCAGTCTCATTGACTGAGAAATATGAAAAGGACTTTTTTTTCTTGTAGATATAGATTCTACCTAAATACAAGTAGTTATAGCTAGAGTAAGATGGCTTAGGCCACTAGGTTATGAACTTGACATTGATCAAGCTTCAGCAGCGATAACAGCCCTACTTGCAGAAGAAGCTGATAAAAATGCAAAAACTTTTGGAACCTATGATGTTGTCAAATCAAGGGTGATAACAGATTTGAAGACTGCTTCTGCAATAAAGAAGAAAGAGAAAATGGTGAGACAAATTAAGAGAAAATTTGGCATTGAAGAAGAAGGAATAGCAGAAGAGGAAGACATTGAAGAAGAGGGAGATAAACCTCAAGGTCTGACTCAAGGGTTAGGAGAAGATAAAGAGGAAAGTGCTAAGGAAGAAGAAGCCGAGGAAGCACTAGTTAAAAGAAAAGCCACAACTCCTTCTGCTCCTCAATCCAAGGGGAAGAAAGTAGCTGCTCCTGGACCAAAGAGACCTACCACAAGGGCTGTAGCACAAAAAGCCCAAGAGGAGGCAAAAGGAAAGAAGAAAGAATCAAAGAAGACTGTTGCCGAGTCTAAGAAAAGAAAATTTATTCCCCAGCCTAAAACAAATGAGGAGAAGACAGAGTCAGAGGACAATAGTCAATTTCAAGTGGTAAGACACAAACCCTAGACTGTTGTTGATAAATTATGTTCAAAAATTAGGAATGATGATTTGAAAGGTTTAAAGAACTTGAATTTTTCTAAGCTCACCAAAGAAGAGCAAAATAAATTAGAGGAATCTGTGTATGCTATGATGGCTGAATATAAGCACACACCTCTAGAATTAGATGAATCTATGCCAAAAGAATTGTATAAAATTGTAGAGGATAAATGGCATTTTTGTTTACAAATGGAAAAAGAGATAAGGGAGTCAAAATTAGCCAAATTATTTCCTGATTTGACTAAAGATCAAGTAAAAAATGCTGTAAAAAGGCATAATAATAGATTCACTCCCAAGCATAGAGCATTCAGTATATTACAAAATAAAATTGAAGAGGTAGTTACAAAATCCACAAGATTGTGGAAAATAGTTTACAAGAAAATAGAAGATGTATAATGAAGAATATAAGGTAGAGGCAAGTGCCAAGACAAAAGAAAAGAAACTGTCAAGAACCAAAGAAAAAGAGAAGGAACAAGTGGAGAAGAAGAGTAAAGAAGAAAAGGAAGAAAATGCACATATAGAGGAGAAAGAGGAAGAGAAAGATACATCTGAGCCACAAGATCAAAGTATGCAAGACACACAGGTATCTCCTTCTAGTCCTCCTCATGCCACCATCACACCTGTAGATATAATAAAAATAAAAGATGTTACAGAAACTACAAATCCAAACATCAATCCATTAACTGTAGAGGATTTTGAAATCCTTGACCAATCATCACTAGTAGCAAAATTAAGTGCAAATCCTGTTTTGGTTAGTGTTGATGAATTACAAAATCCAGAAGTTAAAATAGAGATAGTCAAGGTAAAAGCACAAGTGCCACCTTCAACCATATAAACTACTGGTATTCTATTTCTTCCACACCACCTCCACCAAGTGTAGTCACTTATACACTTCAAATGTCGAGTACAGCAGCAGGGGAAATAAAAGAAACATCTAAACAACCAACAAGTTCAACCCCACCTAGCGATCATAAAAGGGATACTCAAGCTGAAGAAAAAAATGAGACAAAGAAGAAGGAGGAGACTACAATAAAAACACTAGTTGCATTACCAAAATTTGCTACTCCAACACAGACTCTTCAGTAGCTGAGCACAGATGGGCTACAGCTACAAATCAGGACACCAGGCTCGAGCTCATCAAAGGTAGTCAGGAAACTTCACTATGGAGTTCCTGAACTTGATGAAGAAATAAAGATCCCATATTATGAATCTAGCACTCTTACTGAAGAAAAGATTAATGAAATTCAGAGTGCATTGGATAGAAGAAGGAGACAACAAGCACTAAGAAAAGAACATAAGCATAAGCTTATGTTGAATGAAATCAAAGACATATTCACAGAAGCTTTCTGCTTACACTCTCCAGATGAGTCAAGACCAATTATAGAGCAACTATCTGATATAGTTGATCAGGTGACTAGTGAAGATGAGGAAACAAACACTAGATTGCTCGAATGGTCAGAAAGGAAGTTCAAGGCAAGGTAAATAGTAAAATATCCAGTGATATAGCACTGTCACAAGAAGAACTGGCAAAGAAAGTTATAACAGTTAAAATTGTACTAGGAAACATCTTTTCCCTATACAACAAGTTGTGTGATTTTTTCACATTTACATAGGACACTAGCTAGAAAATACTGAGCTTGGAGAACAATTTGAAGATTTCTAGCATGCAACTCCCCACCAATCCAGCTCAGAGTGAGAAGCATTTTTCCCAATCACTTCACACACAAAGAGAGTTAGCTGTCTTAGTAGTAGAGGAGGCAACCACAAAAGCTAAATATATGAAAATTCAATCATCAATAACTCCTCATTTGGAACTACTTCACAAGGAGCAGATAAATGTAGAGAAAGTCCTCAAGAAAGACCCTAATCTTTCTTCATCTGATGGACTTGTACACCTAGCAGCAGAGATTGCCATCCAGCATAAGACATTGGATGTCGCACTAGCAAATTGGGATGCAGCTCTGAAGGTACTCCTTGAAGTAAATAGTACATTTTTGGCCAAGTATGGCATTTCTTTCTAAGACCCTTGACATAAGTGTCAAAAAGGGGGAGAATAAGATAGCAGGAGTCATAAAAGGGGAAGTAAAGAGATTAAGTATGGGAAAGTTAAGTACAAGAATGAAATGATAAGTGTATGATAAAAGTGGGTGTAAGTAATGATAAAAGGGGGGAGATAGCAAATTTTGGGAGCAAATTTTGAGATAGCAAATTTTGAGCAGGACAGAACTCACTAAGCGTACATAGAAGATTAACTAATAAGGAGTCACAAGGATCTTAGTTAAGTGTTTTTGCCACTCATGTCAAAGGGGGAGATTGTTAGCTTAAAGAGTAAATTTGACAACTGAGTGTCAATACACTTAACCAAGATCAAGAATAAGTGTCGAGTAATATGAAGTGTCGAGCTATATCAAGTGCCGAGTAACAGTAAGTGCCGAGTGTAACAAGTGCCGAATGTTAACAAGTGCTGAGTGTAACAAGTGCCGAGTGTCAACAAGAGTCGAGTGTTAACAAGTGTCGAGTATTAAAAAGTGCTGAGTAATAGTAGGTGCTGAGTGATACAATTTTTTTTAGGTGCCAAGCTATCCAGGAAACAACATGTGCCGAGCATCAGCAATGCTTCAGGAGTCGAGTAACTTAGAATATCAGCATAAGAGTTTGTAATTGCACAAACTTTGATGCAAATAGTTTTTGCAACCGACATAAAGAAAATCTCAAAGGATTTAATGATGATATCGAATCTTTTATATTTCCTATGCAATCTACATGCAGCCAATAAGAAAAATGATAAAGGCATGCAACCAATCAGTAAAAGACAAAGTATTGAGCGAGAAATTGAGATTCAATGTGGATCATAGATCCATATCTAACCCTAAGTCCTTGAAGTCTTTATAAGGAAGACAAAATTTCATTGTAAATATATATGAGTGGAAACACAAGGGTGCACAAGGAAAAACTATTTTCAAAAGCGAGGGTTATCAGATCACAAAAGGATCAAGATTAGAGAAAGAGGAACATGTGCCTGCATTCAACAATCAAGGATTGTAAACTATCAAGTTCATTATACCTAATACTTTCTATAAATTGTATTAGAATGAAAATCATATGGTAATAGGTTAGCTTAACATCTATTTCATCAGATCCTTTAAATTAGGTGATTAAAATCCTTTAATAGGGTGACACTTCATGTTAAGTGTTTGTAAAGCCTTTAACCAGGTCATTATTGATACAGTGTAAAGCCTTTAACAGGGTAGACCATCAGAAGTGGTTGAACAATATTGCTATAGTAATTTTTGTGGGTATCATCCCCACCCCAGTTTTACCTTCTTATTCCTAGAGGGTTTCTGGGTTACCAAATTCTAGTGTTATGAGTTGTTAATGCATGTGTTTAGTTTCATATTTGTTTGATGTATTTACATGCATGCACTTTACTTGCAGTTAAAAGTTTTATTGGCTAAAGTGTGATACTTATGATTCACCCCCCCCCCCCCCCTCCCCCTCTCATAAGTATTCTTTCCATATTTGAATATTCCAACAGTACCTCCATCTGGCTAAGTCCTATGCTCTCAGCAACACTCATGGTGACATAACGTTTAGTCAAAATTAAATATACATGAATAATTACAAAGTACATAATTTGTACATTACATTTTTTATACATTATAAATTGAACATGTATATATATATATATATATATATCATACCTCAGTGGTAGGCAATGTCATAGATGTGTCTGTAGGTATGCTAGCATGATAATTATAAGATGGAGTCAAAAATTTTCAAATTATAAGTTAATAATAATGTACATACATAAAAATATTACAAATTATTTGTCTTCAGTCAAAAGTTCATACTGCATGTATTTGAAGCTATGCCTTAATGGTAATTGGAGTAGGATGTGTACTAACATCAATCTGTGTAGATAAGGACAATCCCTACAAAATTAGATAAAAAGAACATATGAGCACATGTTATTAAATTTGAGTTCGAATGCACATTTTTATAGTGTAATTCAAAATGCATACCGTATAAGGGATGCCAACATCTGTAGGTCTCGAAAAAAAAGTATACTGCCTCCTAGGAGCAATAGTATCATCCATTCTCTGTTATTTCAAAAGTACAAATTAATATGGTTAATATAATTACACATGTATGTAGAAGGTAAATAATTATGTGTACTTTATATTTATATTAAAATTAAAATTTTACCTACTGCTCTTGACTCTTTCCAGGCTCTCATTGTTGCATGAGGTCAACAAATGATGGCATTTCTATCTCGTCAGTACCTGATCCATGGGCAGCATATATATCATCATCAAAATCTGCACCCTTAGCATAATGGCCATCATGTGTTGCATCAAAATTGCTCTAAGGGCCTGTGCATATGCCTCCGTAGCTAGTAAAAACATGTCCAAGTGGAGGAGCATGTACCACCTGCATCCACTATAGTACTAAATTTCTCGAAAGGGCACTCAAATGGGTAAGAGCAGATGAAACTGCTTGATGATGGTGAGGAGTAGGCACAATAGGTGCATGAAAAGGTACAAGGGGCTCATCTTGCCTATGGTTTCTCATTCTATCACTCATCTTTTCCCTATGCCTATCTTGAGGCATCCCTCTACCAACCCCTTAAAATGCTTTCATATCAAAATAGTTGGGTTTCAAACCCAACTCAAACTCATCCCTTAAATTCCTAAGGAAGTACATGGGCACCTCATGGTTAGCATGTGGTGGATGGTCAAATACCATCCACCACTACTCCTAAAAATGTGTTGCTATATGTGGATGAGTACACCACCTAATATAAATGTGAGGCTTCTTCTCATTAATTTCTTCACCCATCTTAGGGTTTACAAAATAATATTTAAAATTCCCTTTACCTATATGCAGGTTATAAACCTATTTGTATGATAAGCCATCAGAGTATAAGGCACACATACTTTCCCTCCATGATCTAAATGACTCAATGTCTAAATCAAAATGATGGATGGAGTCAATCATGCCTTGCATGCTATTTACAAGATGTAGTAGGTGAGGGGGTTTCTTCTCACATTGGATAGCCTCTATATCACGCATGAGGTCATTGAGGTTATGCCTCATGGTCTTGCAAAGCTCATCTGTGGTGGGTGGTGGAGGTGTGGGTGGAGGTGGAGGTGGAGGTGGAGGTGGAGATGGAGAGGGTAGAGGTGGGGGTGTGGGAGGGGGAGAGGGTGGTGGTGGGTCCATCAAATATAATTTGCATATATGTTTAAACAACATTAAACATGACAAAATTACTATTTAATAAAATTTAAATCTAAAATTTATCAACTAGATCTATATAAATGCGCATATCTTTATTAAAATCATATCAATTAAATAAATAAAGTTAAACACTTAGGTCAAATTAAACATTAAATATCAAATTTTTAAGTCTAATCATAAAATAATACTCCAAAAAATTATATCTTGGTTAGTTCAAGGTTTCTTTTCTTAAAATAGGAGCCACCAAGCTAATTTTGCTTTCATGTACACTTATTTTGTGACATTGGGAGATTGTATGAACTCAAAATGGATTATATGTTCATCTCAGGATGAAACAAAGGTAAGATTATGGAAAGGTTGTTGTTTACAATTTTGTTATGTTAATAGTTTTCATGATGGCTAAGCTTAAGATTATTATAATGATTATGGTCCTTTAATTTTAGGGAACTTACCTAGGATTATGTTTTTTGTTAGAATTATATTTAGGTTTTGGATATTTATTATGGTCCTATTGTTTATAGGATATATAATAGATGGCATTAGGATGAGAGTTAAGATTACAATTAGAATGAAAGCTTAGAGATAGAATTGTGATTTGATTAAAAATTATTTATGAGTGTAGTTTGAATCCTAAATATTATCCATTTTTTAATGCAAACTATAAGTGTAGATCATGTCATGTAATTAACTAATAGATGTGAACCCTATCCCTAACCATATAATAATCCTAATTCTAATCATAATCCATAATTCATTACCTTATGAAGCTTTGGCTATCCATTTTATTGCCAGACTAATCCCCTGAACTTTCTTAAAGTTTTCATTCCAACTTACTAATCTCCTTTCTATATGTGAACTACTCTTGGTAGCACGATTCTTCATATTTCCTTTTCCATGTGACCACAAAATATTCCTAATAGATTTATATAGAAGACCAAACTAATTTAAATAAAATAAGTAGGAAGAAGAGAAGTGCACCAAATATGAGGGGACAATCTTTTAACATACTTGAATTCTACGAACCAAAGTGAGATAATTAGAGTTCTAGTTGTTGAGTTTTCCAAAGATTTTCTTGTTGATATAAAGACACATTTAATTTATATGTTAGGGTTTACTACAAATGGAATCCCTAGTTACCTAACCACTTAATTATGACATCTCCATTCAATACCATATTTACTACACAAGGTAGGGCACTCAATATTTAGCCCCATTAAGATAGATGTAGTGACATAAATCTTACTACCTGATACAAAGAAAAGAGGTCCAACTTGATCATTAAATGACTCATGTTGCACTCTTCTAGCTTAAAAAGAATACAAATATTATAAACAAACTATACATTAGATACTTATTAATTATTTGGAGAGTGGATCCTCTAACTTTTAGAGACAACTAGTTACTCTAAGAAGATAATGTAAGGAGTCAACAACAATAAAAAATAAAGAGGATGGAAGAGGAAACCCTTTCATAATTGATCTAGAGAGTCCTAAAAATTATGATCTAACCCCATTAATTTCTCTACTAAAACCCTGACACCAATCATAATAGAGGACACCATTTTACATAATATTGGATGGAATCCTAGGCTTGCAACATCATCATAGTGAAACTCCATTCCACCCTTTTGTAGACATTTTCATAATAAATTACTTGAGCATGAATACACTTTATCCTAGAAATGTTTCCCAATCCAAAGTTGTCCAATAGGTTATCAAGTTCACCAATATGTATAAATATCCTTAAAAAAACACTTTTTGTGTAGGGTTAATGATCTTGGGTAGGATATCTTCTAGTCTAGAGGCTAAGACCTTGGCAATAATTTGTATGATATGTATTTAGGAGTGTCATATCTCTAATTTTTAATGAGATTCTTATCTCCCCTTGTGGATCAATTTTATGAGCCCTCCATTGATTACTTGACCTAGGGATTTCTCATTACTAATTTTTTGGATGGAGGAGCTAATTTATGATAGAAATGGGTTTATCAAGGAATAATGCATCTTCATTAGGAATGATGGTTCTCATTTTATCGCTATCTTCTAAATCATTTTTCTATAAACATCTTCTAACCAAAAAAATTGATAGTAAAATTAGAAAAATGATCTTACTATATATCACTAGGGAGTGGGTATTTCTTTTTATATAATAAGGCAATATTTTCTTGTGTGGCCTTCCATTCTGCAAAGGCAATAAACATTTAGGCTACCCATATAGGAAAATAGGAAACAAATACATGAATCTCCAGTCTCCAAAAAACACTGTTAGGCACTTCCAACCCAAGATAAATAGAAATTAGTCCACCCTAACATAATTATGTAGTTAGGGATTGGGCTATTAGAGTTCTTCAATACCCTCCCAATTAGATATTACATGATGAATGTACTCACTTAGGATATAAAGTTTTAGACAACCAGTGGAAAGACAAGTTATTCACTTCTTTAGATATATTCTTTAGCATCCAAGGGTGTAGTCTAGGCTCCTACTCACACTGATGTTTCACCTCCACCTCTTGATGGTGAGGGAGGGTTACTCAATTAGATGCCCGATTTGTTCAAGTCTCTTCTAATTTTTTTATGATGTATCATTTTGAGATCTTGATATCAATGTTTAATTAGTTTTAGGATTAGGGTTCAATTTGGTTTACTATTTGATTAGGTTTACATGCTTAGGTTTCAATTAGGACAAGAGTTAATAAATTGAATTAAGTTTTAAAGTGCTAAATTTAGTTTTAGATATAGAATTATAGTTAGAGCTTTTAGATTAAAAACCAACATTAATTCAAAAAAGTTAGTTTTGAATTTTGTTTTAAAGTGTTCAATATATTATTGAGTTCTAGTTTAGGGTGATTTGGTTTAGTCTTAAGGTCAACGTTTAACTTGGTTCAATCTTAGGGTAACAGTTCAATTTAGTTAATGGTTGGGGAAAGAATTCAAGGTTAAATTCAAGGTTTGTACTGTTAAGTTGGGATATATAATTAGGTTTATGATCATGGTTTAATTTAATTTGGTTTATAAGTATAATATTAATTAGTTAAGGGTCAGGGTTACCTTTCAATCTAGTTTGATATATTCAATTTGGTTTAGGGCTACCTAGGGGTTAGTTTATTTTAGTGTTAAATATTAAGACATAATGCTTTGATATCACTCATTTTTTGATATTTTGATTATATCACCCCTATACATTGATAGTATATGCGATGAATCTTACAAATATTATTTGATCTCATTGCATGTGTCATGGTAAACTTTTATAGTTTATGTACATGAGATGCTCCTATATATGGTGTTTTTCTTTTCTTATAATCTATAGTGTTATATATATATACACACCTAAGTACTCTTCTTGATTATCTATGATGGACATGTCTTAAATGACATATTTCTATATGATTCTTTTGATATGATATGCATGGATAATATATATAATGAAAATTTTAAATCCTTCCTATGCAATAAATGATGTAATTAGATATGCACAAATGTTTTTAGATTCACATGTACATGACATTTAGATGTAGATATTATGCTCCTCTAGGATAATTTAGTTTATCATAAATAAGGTTACAATTTTAGGATTTGACATTTATAAAATTAGTACTCAAGGTAAGATAGGAAAGTTATTTAATTATTTATATATTACCTGGTGTAGGTTTTAGCAAATTAAGATTAAGGTTAAGATGATAGTAAGGGTTATGATTAGAGTTAAATTCAATACAAATTGACATTATAGTTAATCCTAAATGATGCCCAGCCAAGGGATCCAAAGAACTAATCAAAAGTTTTACTAAGCAAGCAATAACATACATAAAATATTTTACATTTATTAAAAAAATAAGAGATTCCATTCCTTAATGAGCACATTTACATTTCATTTTTAAATAATTATAAGTACTAAAAGTAAAATAAATAACACATCCACATGAAAGAATATTAACTACTTTAATTCAATCCATTTAAATAATATATACATTTGTTTCGAATGCCACTTGGCAAATTAATTCAGAATGCACAATCATCAACTATACATGTCATAGGGTATGAAAGGCTAAAAGAATATACATTTATAAAATAGTTTACATCATCCATTTTTTATCCATGAAATAAAGTACAATACAATTTAAGTAAAATCATTTTAAATACTAAATTTTTTGTTTGGATCCTTTGGTGGAGTGTTATGTGATTGAGTACTTAGTTATATATGTTTAGGGTTTTATTGTACATAACTATATGGTTAGGTCAAGATTATAGTTTAAACAATGAATTTAGGTCAAGGTTTTAGTTTAAACAAGGTCGAGGTTATATGGTTCTAGGTCGCGATTATATTTATTTGTAATTACATGTTTAAACAACAAATTTACATATAATCTAATCATTCAACATTGTAATAAATACATAAATTAAATACATTACAAAATATCTAAAATAATAATTTTTTAAATAAACATTTATGAAACTATATTTTAATTAACAGATACAAAAATTTAAACATCTACTCATTAACAATGTAAATTTACAATTTTACGTATATTAAAACTTTAAGAAAAACCAATAAATTAACATACATATAAAACATAAAATTCAAACAAATAAAGTAAAATACTACAAAACATATTAAAATACCCAATATATCAAAAACTAGCAGCAAGGGAGTGGTCGGTAGGGCTAAAAATTGAGCTCCTATATGCATCTCTAATCGGGCTCCTATTTTTGAAGTCATAAAAATGACTTCAAAAATGCCAAAAAATAGGTTTAATAAAGTCTTTTAAATTAGGTACCCGATTTTTAAAAAATTGGGTACCCGACTCTAAAAGCAATCGGATGCCCGATATTTGAGTGGCTCGGGCACCCAATCCACTTTTAAATATTAGGTACCCAATTTTTGAATTTCAGCTCAAGTGCCCAAAGCTTGATTTTAGAAATGGGTACCCAATTTTAGAAAAATTGGGAACCCATTTTTGAGAAGTACAATTCCATGGATTTGACTTCCGTAGAATTGTAACCCAACTTCCTTCAATCACCCAATTCTACGTTTGATTTGATAATAGAAAGCCCATATTTTGTGCTTGCAAATTATTGTTGTTTCTTTTCTTTCTGTTATGTATTTGTTGTATTAAGGGGAGCACTCTTCATTAATATTGTTATAGACAATGACCTAATTCAAAATGTCACAGAATTGAGCAATGAGGCTTGTAATTCTGTTGATGAGAAGAATGTTAGGTTAATAGTTGAAATGAACCTGAAGACAAAATTTGATGGAAGGAACATGAAAGTTGATCCCATTCAAGATAAAGGAGTGAAATTGTTAACCATGGTATCAATGTACAAGTTGAACCATGGATCATGGGTTAACTCACTATTTCCTAGATTTTTTCATGTGGCATATGTGATCACAGTTGAAGAAAGAAAAATTAAACTATGTGAGATTATCAGATTGCAACTATTGCACAACATTGCAAAGATGAAGAAAACTAAGAGTGAAATTTTCATATTTGAGTCCCTATTGACTCACTTATTATTTTATGCTACAAGGAAGTTTCCCGGATTGACAAATTGTGATAACAGCAAGTGCACAATGTAACTGGTGACTCAATGCTATAGATCCAAGCCTGAGAATGTCAGAGATGATGAAATTGAAAGAATGATGAAGAGTTTTCAATATGAGATCAAACAGAGTTATAGAATACC
The DNA here is from genome assembly GCA_028749045.1 of Cupressus sempervirens. Classification (NCBI taxonomy): domain Eukaryota; kingdom Viridiplantae; phylum Streptophyta; class Pinopsida; order Cupressales; family Cupressaceae; genus Cupressus; species Cupressus sempervirens. The sequence continues at coordinate 104,414,446 of CM053785.1, forward strand.
TCCTTCTATGGTGGAGAAATACAAGAATTATTTATGCTTCATAATAGAGATAGACAACACTTGCATGGAAGAAGTGATTCCTAGAGTCAAATTCATTAAGTCTATGGGGTATGAGATGAGTGTAGAGATCATAGAAGTTATGTGCAGATCAAAATTGAATCTGAGTAGGACATAGAGTGCCCTAGATGGGGAACCTATGAGGAAAGATCAAGGATAGTTCAATCTAAACTATATAGTAAAGAAAGAAAGAAAAAGGTTGAGAAAGACATAGATTCCATTCTTAAGGAATCTAGTATGACTAGAAAAGAGTTCAAGAGATCAAAGGAATTGTGTTGGAGATGAAGGGTAGTTATCAAATTGAAGTGTTGGTAGCAACTCCCATTGTTGTGGCATGACCTTTAGAAGCAATAATAGTGGTACAACCTTGTGTGCAAGTTCCTATTGCACCTTATGTAGCATGAGTTGCACAAGTGCAACTAGTGAGAGCAAGACATGAACAGACTAGGAGGTAGCTAGAGGTGGAAGAAACTATTGGACAGAGGAAGTCTGAGAGATTGGTTAAGGTTAAGAAAGAACCTACACCACAAGCCAAGAAAAGGGTCAAGAAGACCACCAACAGATTAGGAAAGAGGAGGAAAAAAATGTTGATAAGAAGTTCAAAGAATTATGAGGATGACGCTGGAGATAAATCTATTAAACAAAATGCATAGGAAGCAAGAACAATAGTAAGAAACAAATCTCAGAAACCCAAGGTAGAGAATCTAAATATGCAAATAATAAATGATGATATTTTTTATAGTTGAATAAATATTACATTATTTATAGTACTATGGATGGAAGGCAATTAGAGAATGTTGTTATAAGAAACATGATTATGAAGAATAAAAGGTTTGAGAATATACAGAATAAGATACCAAAAGATCTATATAATTGACTCATAAATAGAAAAAGGAGAATATCAAAGGAAGACATGAATATGAGGATCCCAAAAAAAATAAACTATGTGATGTTGGATCCAAAGATGAATCAGACAGAGTTTTGAAGGGTATTGAACCCTTTTGAGGAACAAAAGAAGAGCAATTCTTCTAATGGGAGGCAATTATGAGGAAGTTAGACAAGAAAAAAAGGAGGGAATAGTCAAATATATGTCCCTGGTACCTAAGGTGAGTGTGTAGACCAGAGCTAAAAGTCTCATGTATGTGCAATTCTATACACCTTCCAGGGAATAGGAAGAAGTAGAGGAGACACAATAGACACTTTCACCACCTCACATTGTTATGGGTACTAAATCCATGCAAGTGGATAGTACATACATAACTATGGATGCAAAGGAAAATGATTTTGTAGACTATAGAGAAAATATTGTTGACAATATTAGAAATATCACTACATATTCTAGCTCAGATGATGATGAGGAAGAAGAAATGAAGAAATAGGAAGAAGAAGAGAAAAGAAAAGAGGTAGAAGAAAAGAAAAGAAAAGAAGAAGAGGAAAAGAAGAAAGAAGAAGAGGAGGAGAAGAAGAAAGAAGAAGAGGAGAAGAATAAAAAAGAAAAAGAGGAGAAGAAGAAGAGAGAAGAAGAGAAGAAGAAGAAGGAAGTGGAAAAACATAAGAAGAAACAAGAGGATGAAAAGAGGAAGAATACTTAAGAGGATGCAAAGAAGGATGCTAAGGAAAAGAAGAAAGAAGAGGAAGAGAAGAAAAAGGAAATTACACTTATCTCTACTGTAGCTTCAATACTAACTATAGATGGAACATCAGCAATAGTATCTATTCTATTAGATGACTAAGATTAGAAAGGACTGATGATTACCTTAAGTAAGTAGTTTGAAAAGAACAAGTCAGTAAATTATTTGGAGAAGACATTAACTAAAGTCTTGGATAGAATATAGAAGACAATTACTACAACTATCGCCATTCCAAACATACAGTCAAAGGCCATGGAGTATGTGAAAAACTTTGATAAGGAATTCACAAATCTAGTAGAAGTAGATTCACTACAAGCTTAAGTTACTAATGATGCAACACTATTTAACAATATGCACAATGAATTATAAGCACTTGATGGGAACATCAAAGGACTCAAATAGCATATTGATGAAGGGAAAATATAGTATGGACAATGTGTGTAGTCATACAAGTACCTTGTAGACTTTGAGAGTCAGATAAAACATAAGATGAGTGAACTTGAAATACTCATTATCAAGTTACAACTCCTAGATTCCAATATTGAAGACTATGGAGTAGAAGTGGAGAAGATACATGGTATGATTAGAGGCTTGGAATCTGATAAAGAGAATGTAGCAAGAAGATTCTCTAGTCTTAGAGAAATTATGTCATCAAAAGTCAACATTTTGCAGAGGCAACTTGAGGAATGTCTTACAATTAAGGCTTCCTATGAGAAGTTTGCCTATCCTAACTTCAGTTTAGTTGAAGTGGCATCCTATGCAGTTGGTACACTAATATGTATCTCAGAGACAATAAAGGAAAGCTGGAAGAAAGAGATAAAATGACTAATGGTTATTTATGTAGATTGTTTTTCCATATTAACAAGTTAATTAGTAGCAAAAGACTCAAATTTTTTGGATACAATTTTTTGGCACCTTTTCCATTGATGTCAAAGGGAATATGGAAGGAAAATTTTAGTAAGGATTATATGTAAGAAAATTGTATGTTTGTAAGTGTTAAAAATGAGTATACACAAAGGGGGAGTAATATTGTATATGTAAGGATGAGTATAATTATGTATCCATGTAAAGGAGTGATAAGGGGATGTAATGATCCATCAAAACATGAATAAAATTGTTATGTTTTGGAGCCACTTTTTGTAGTTACTTTTATTTTGTTTTTGTTATGTATGCCATCATTTTGGGACTTTGCCAATTTTATCAAATGTTTCCATTAATGCAAAAGGGGGAGAGTGTTGAAAATATGGTCAGATAGATGTCTTGATGGTTGTCATTTATGGAAAAATATATTCAACATTTAATTTATGCATTTAGAGATAGAAAATTGTCAAATTGTTAGATAGTTTATAGCAACACAAAGTACAAATTTTAATTGTATAGATGACTCTTAGAGAGTTAGCTCATGCACAGTTGAGGGAAGCTTCATGAAAACATCATGAAGATGTGTACCACTGTACAGATGTGTATAAACAATAAGATATAGGTTATGATTAAAATACCAATGTGGGTATTTAATAATGTAGAACAGAGCATAGCAGAGAATTTAATTGCATGGCCTTAGCAATTATTTTAGTTACAAAATAATTACTAAGTTATGATGAGCTGACTATGTGGATATTATTCAATAAGTTATTTTATATTATGTCAAGCATGTGAAGACATGAAAGTTGACAGTGTAGAGTTCTATAAATGTGCAAGGTATAAGTAAAGTTCTTATCTTGTGCAGTTATATTAAAGTCATGTGGATTAGATTTGACATGCAAACTATTGTGAGAACTATATGAAAGCCATATGTGATGAATTTTTTTATGTATGGTTAGAAACCATGTGAAGTAGAGCAATGAGAAAAGTATTGTATGCATATCTATTTCTGTGAAGAACTGAATTGTATAAATTGCATGTCAAGGTAGTGGGCTCTTCTTGCATACATTGTATTTGTTCTACCAAATCCTAATAGGGTTGAGGCTTCTAACAAGGCCTAGTCCTCTAACAAGGACTCGAGACACTATATGTACTTAATAGACTCCTAACAAGGTCAATATCCTTAATAGGATCCTATTTTTTAGTGAATAATCTATTGGGTATCATCCCCACCAAGGTTTTCCCTTGGCGAAGGTTTCCCTAGTTAACAAATAATGGTGTTATGAGTTCTCTATGTGCATGGTTATATTTAATATTGATCATTTTTGGTTTACTTTCATATGGAAGTTATAAAGTAATTAACAATATTTAGTTGTGAGAAAAAAGTTTGTAGATATTGATTCACCACTGGCCCCACCTCTTAGTATTATCTATTTCTAACAATTGGTATCAGAGCCTATTTACTTTGAAGAGGCTTAAAAACCTAAGTAAGATCCCAATGAATATGGAATAGTTGTATAAGAATCTTGAAGAAGCTCTTGAGCAGATTGATCTTCTTACAAAAGAAAGAAACAACTTGAAAGATAGATACAAAGATTCAAAAGTGTACATTGGCAAACTAAAAGATGAAATTGATGATTTAAAATCTGGTAAAGAACCACTTTCATAGGCTAGTGATAATGATGATACATAAAACCTCAAGAAAGAGAATGAGATCTTGAAACATGAGTTAAAAATTGTTGAGCTAAAGTTGAGTCTTAAGACTAGTGGTAGTAAGAGTGAACCTAATCTGAAATATGAGAATGCTAACCTTAGATCCCAGTTGAGTGAAGTAAGATTTGAATTAAGTTCTATTAAGATAGAACATAATGAGTTGGAAAAATACAGCATTATTTTGAAAGGATAATTGAAAAATCAAAACAACAGTTAGAGAAACTTTACTCAAGTTCTAAGAAAATTGATGAACAATATTTCATCAAAGACCTTCTTATGTCAAGAAATGCCTTGGATATCTTATTGGAGAAAAGTCAACAAAGAAAAAATAGATTAGGAAAGAGCCATATCCTAGTATAGAAATCCCTAAAGAAAAGATCAAGTGGGCTGATGAGGTTGAGAAAATTGAGTTGTCATGGTTATGGACATAAAGTAGTAGAATGTAATAAACCTAAATTTGATGATAATAATGGGAATAGTAGAATATTTAGGAATACTAACCCTATAGGTAATGGAAGAGGTAGATCCCAGAGTAGATCTAAGGATTGAGAGAAACTTGATGTTGAGAGAAAGTAGTTTGTTTGTTACAAGTGTAACAATCCTGGACACATTGCAAGGAATTACAGAGCAACTAAAAGTCAAAATGGAACCAACCAGAGGAGAAATCCATCTATATTTTAGTTATGCAATAACTTTGCACACACAACAAGAATTTGTAAAATATGGTCCACCTCACAATAGGTGTATAATAATCATGCTTAAGAATAGTGTATTCAATCTAAGGATTATTTTTTCCACCATGAGGTGCATTTAATCTTGTCAACCTAGGGACGTATACTTGAAATGGTCAATACCGTATGTGCACTAGGTCTCTTAATGAGTCATTATGCTTATATTGTAGGAAAGTAAAATGCATAGAAAAGAACTTAAACTATTGATGTAGGAAACTAACATGCCTAACTCTTTACTGAAACAAATACTTGGAATGTAATGAAATGCTAACATATATTCCAACTCAGTTCATCTACTATAAGTGTTCTCATAGATTCCCTAGGAACATTCACAAAGTATGATGCTACAAGAAGGAACTTACAACTTCTACTTGCAATACTAGAAATGCTTGAAAATAAATCTATTCTACTCTAATCTAATCCACCTCCCAAGTGGACCCCCTTGGTTGGCTTCTACTAATCTACTAACATGGGATAGAAGCTAGAGCCTAATTCATTACATCTTAGAAATTCATTACATAGGAACAATACATAGAACTGTAAAAATAACTCACTGCAAAAGTTAACAGTTCCTTGTCATAAACTTTCTCATTCTAACTAAACTAACACACATGATTTGATCCCTATAAATAGAAGATTGACATTTATTCTAAAATAGAAAAGTAAAAAACCCTAGCTATAAATTGATAGGAGAGAAAGAGGGAAAATAATAGCTCAAGGTGGGAATAAAAGATAATGGCTCAAGGCAGGAATAATAAAGTTTGGACAACTGCTTTGACATAGCAATAAACACAAAAAAGTATAGCAAGTCTTTATGGCTCCTCCTTATTCGTAGCCATTTCCTTTGGTACTATTATGACTCTTCCACTGTGGCTATACCTCAACATCCTTCTCCTTGAATGCTATTGACTATCTTTAATGTTCTTCTTTGAATTCTTCCAATCATCTTCAACTTCATTGCTAATAGGTTAGTTATAATGTAGAGATATTTGAAAATAAGCATTATCAAATTAAATTCAAATCTAAGAACATATATTGTGATAATTATATGAAATACTACATCATATATATGCTATTGGAAAAAGATGACATACTATCTACCCATAGGTTAATCATTGGTTTAGGTAAACATAAGTTCACAAATGTTTTGATGAACTTGAAATAGAGTATTAACAAAGTGTTTAAAACTATCATAAAATAGAGGCAATAATTAGCCTCATCATCTACCCCCTGGTAAATTAATGCTTGTCCTCAAGCATGGAATTTCCTAATTAGTGACCTGAATTCCCCAACCTCTGTCCTTCCTTTCTTGCTACTCTTGAAAGTATAGTAGAATCCTCTTGTTCTTTCCCAAACTTTCCTTTTGTTGTCCTCCTATAACTTATCAAGTCTATTGGCATTAATGTCATATAAAGGCCACATCAGCATTAGAGGTTGCATAGTGAGTGGGCACCATAATTATGATCTAGCCTATTTCCCTAACTCTAGATACTTGGGACCTCAGTGAAGGGCAGCCTCCAAATTGATGGGACTATGCGGTCATGACCTTTTGAGTGTTTTAGGTAATCTGGCCGATTTGCTTCTAACACTAGTCATGGCTCTTTGGAAGGAAAAGTAGGGTAAGTTCTCATAATTAGCATAGGCCTTGGTTCTAGCAATGAAGATTCTATCCCTTACTCCCTTGTTCTTATCCCCATAAGTTAATTTGAACTAGTCCCTAAGAATTTCTTCTAGTTTACTACTCTCAGCTCTTAATGACAAGGGCTCTATCCTTTCCTCATGTCTATAATTATTTAGTTGCCTATCATAGTTTTCTTCATTAGACATCCAGGAAATTAAAGCTCTTAAATGCATATCCCCTATATAAAGTAAAGGATTCCATTGGGTTTCTAAAGGGATAGTAAAATTATGCACATATAATTCATAGAGCAAATTCTACTACTAAGATGGCAGAGTCTGATATAAACCATAAAATTCCTAGGCTGATTTGAATTCTACATTGATATTCTTAAGGGTTAGCATAAGTTGGAATAAAAGAAATTGTTCTTTTAAATAGAGAGCATAAACCCATGGTGGTGGTCTATAGGCAAGTGCTTTATCAACTAATTTGAGGGCATGATCCATTTGTTGTTTTTGATTTGCTAATTGATCCTTCAAATCTACAATTTCTTCACTTTGAGACACTATGTCTTTCTTCATTCTCTTCCTCTCCTCTTCCCATAAGGCCTCAACAAACATATGTTGTCCAAACAACTGGAAAAGGAGTTTTTGCAGGGTAATGGAACCACTGTCCTCTTCATAATTTATTTTCCTCTTCCTTTGTTCCCTCCATAAATGTGCTGACAAATCAATAAGCCATGTTGATATGTAGGGAACTAGGGTAGTGTTTGGATAAACTTGCTTGGGAACTATTTCATCTTTGCTACTTGAAGCACCTGGTTGGCCTACTGGGGTATTATTTGGATTTTCATTATCTTCAACCCTACATTCCTTATTAGTATTTTAAAGAAATGTTTGTAGTTTCAGGATGAGGAGGATAGTGATCAGGAACAATTTGTATGGGGAATTCTTTAGTAGATAGCTTGGACAAAGTGGACTCTTTAGAAATTTTCCCTCTCATTCTAGGGCTTCTTCTTAAGGGAGTTTCTTCTGGTATCACAACCTTTTGCCTACCTCTTCCTTTTTTTGTCTCTACTACAAGAGTAACTACTATAGGACCCTTCTTGTTTCTCTTTTGTCTCATGACTGTAGGGTTTGGTTCTTATTTTACCAAAATAGATATTTATTCTTGCAATTTTAATTTTCTCTTTGCTTAGTTGGAGCTAGTTTTTTGGGTTTCTTGAATAGGTAAAGGCATAGTCTCTTGGACATTTTCTTATACATTTTCTTGTACATTTTCTTCTTTAGCCTCTTGAGTTCTTTGCTTAGTAGGTTCATTAGTGGGAACTACATTCTCCTCTCTAGGCTGTGCCTGGGGTTGTAGGGTTTTGGCTTGGACAAATTCTACCCATGACATGGGAGAAGCATCCCTAAGTGATCTTTCTATGAGTAACCTAATTAGGGCATGATGGTTGACAAAATTGTCCTTCCCCTTTTGGGTTTCTTTAGCTCTAATGCACATCATATTATACAAGAAATTAGGAACATTTACCAGATGATTATGCCTTCTACAATTGAACAATTTAAAATGGTGTGCATGTAAATATGAAAATCTACCTTCACATGTGAGGTACCTGATAATATGGGTGGCTAGCTCATTGCATGGCTACAAAAGAGATGTTCTTTTGCAACCTTGCTTGGTCATATCCAACTGAGGATCAGTTGGTATGAAAAACTAAGCTCTAGCTGATCTTGCATCATGTATATTAAGATAATGTTCTCCTCTTGTTGGTAACCCAGTCACTTTTGCTATCTGCTCTTCTATAGCTACAACTATTAAACCCCATATAGAAGCTTCTCCTTCATCAAATGTCTTTGTGAATTTTGTGGTTTCTTCTTCATCAAATATAGTCAAAATTAAGAAATACCCTAACCAACCACACACATTAAATCTCCTCACTACCTCTACATCTATAAGAAAAATGGTATGCTCCACTTGTTCATATTGTCATAATTGTCCACCCAGTTTTGGTTAACACTTTCACTGTCTGCACTACTTACACTATTTCCCCCCTTATGAATTTAGGCTTCTTTTTTTGTTTTATAAATCCATTTTCACATTCATTTGACAAGTAATTATTGTCATAAAAATTTGTTATGAGAAATAATATGGATTTAATGAGAGTAAATCATGGATGTGTGTGAAGATTGTCTAAAAATGGGATTCAAATCATTTGAGCTTTAAATACAAGTCACATCACAGCCTGACAAAAAAAAAAGGGTACAACACCTAGACACTTGTGAACTTGTAACAATTGAATTCCATCAATAAAGAAAGTATGAAGATTTGAAAAAATCTTTATGAATAAATAGAAATTTCATTGGGTTTTAGTAACCTCCCTGCCCCCTATGAAATATGGACAAGTTTTCACACTTGTCAAACTTAGTACAAGGTATGGAACTAGCATAACACCACCATAATATAAAGGATGCAGTATTAAATATAATCAACAAAATCTGCATACTATAAATGAATAATAATTTGAAAATCTTATACCTGTTAATTAATCATCACACATACCAAAAGCTGGTGGAAGTTACATCAGCAATTACAACATCTATCAACAAACTTGCAGTGTTTATTGAAAGCATTAGAAAATGGTGACATGGAAGGTGGGTGGGTGGAAGGAAAAGAAATGAGATGAGGTGGATGGGTGGAAGGTAAAGAAATGAGATGAGATGAGAAAGTGGATGGAGAAATTGGGAACTTTATGTAGACATAAAGTTTTTATTATGAGCATGCACAAAGAAATTAGTATTGAAGAGTGGTAGATAGAAGGTTAACACCTTCAACTGCAGGAAGAGTTACCTGGTTTGTTTTTGAATTTGGCTGTTGGAACTATTGCAGGAAGTCCTCTTTTGTTTGGAGTCATTTATATAACTTGAGTTTGTGACCATTGACTAATAATTTAAAAGGCACTAGATCAATGGTAGTTAATTGGATAACTCCATTGTTAAAAACACGATTAATTTCATATGGACCCAACCATCTTGTCTACAACTTGCCTAACATATCTTTAAATCTTGAATCATATGGTAGTGCCCAATCACCAACTTGAAATTATTTATTGATAATATGGGAATCATGCCATTATTTTCTTTTTTTTTGTACAATTTCAATGGACTCCAAAGTAGCTTTGTGCATTTCATCCAAAGAGTTAAGGTGCAGAAGATGTTCTTTCTATGCTATAGGAAGTTCAATGTCCAAATCCAATGTAGTTCTTAAAGTTTTATGTTCAAATTCAATCGGGAGCATTGCTACTTTACTATATAGTAGCTCAAATGGTGTGAATCCTATAGTAGTCTTCCATTTTATTCTGCAGGCCCAAACAACTTCTTCTAATATACTGGTCCAATCCCTATGGTGCAAATGAATTGTTTTTGTTAGGATGTTCTCCAGCTCACGATTTGTGACTTCTACTTGCCCATTAGCTTGAGGGTGATAAGGAATAGATTTTTGGTGCCTGATGTTATATTGTTTTATCAGTTCTAAGATTAGATTAGAGGTAAATTGTGTACCTTGGTCAGTGACTAGCTCTTTGGGTACACCATAGTGAGTAAAAATTTCTTCATACATAAATTCTATAACTTTTCCATCACAAGCATGCTTCATGGCTTTGACTTCAACCCATTTTGTCAAGTAATTAGTGCACACAAGGATATTTTATTTTCCTTTGGATGGAGGATCAATTGGACCAATAAATTCCATGCCCCATTTGTCAAAATGGTGTTAATGCCATTTGTGGGTTAAGAGCCATTTCATTTGTTCTTGTTGGTCGGCCCATCCTTTGACACTTATCACACTTCTGTGTATAGTTGGCTGCATCTTTGTGAAGTGTAGGCCAATAATAACTAGTTGTCAAGATTTTCAAGATTTTTTTTTTTGTAGTAAAGTGCCCTCCACATGGTCCATTATGACATGCATGTAGAACGTAATATGTCTCATCCTCTCTCACACATCTTCTCATAACTTGATCAAGTCTAGTGTAAAACAAGAGATTATCTATCCAAGAGAAATGAACACTTTTCTCTACAAGCAACTTCTTTTCCTTGTAAGAAAAATATTTTGGTATTTATTAGTTGCAATGTAGTTAGCAATGTCTGCATACCATAGAGTTTTAACATCAATATGAAGTAAATGCTTATCTAGAAATGCATCATCTACCAGAGTAGTGTCATTTTCATCATGATGGATTCTTGATAAATAATCAGCTACAACATTAGCTCTTCTAGGCTTATCAATGATATTTATATCAAATTCTTACAACAATAGTAACCATCTTTCTAACCTACCTATTATAGCAGGTTTGTTCATGAGATATTTAATTGTTGCATGATCAATATGAACAAATATGGGATAGCCAGTTACGTAGTGACAAAATTTGTTCCAGGTATAAAATGCTGCTAACAGCTCTTTTTCAGTCATTGTGTAGTTTAATTCTAGTCAATGAAGGCTCTTGCTAATATAATATATTGCATTTTCAAGATTTTGAGATTGTTGTCCTAGAATTACACCTATAGCATAGTTAGAATCATATATATATATATATATATATATATATATATATATATATGAAAAAGTAAATTCCAATCAGGGCCTTGCAAAAATAGGCTATAGGGAGAAGTTTCTTAAGTTGTAAGAAGGCTTCATTACATTTGGATGTCCAACTGAATTGAGCTTCCTTCGTGAGTAATTTATACAAGAGGCTAGCAATTTTGCTGAAATCTCTTATGAAATGTCTATAATATCTAGCATGACCTAGAAAAGATCTTGCATCTTTTGATTTTGTAGGTATGGGCAATGTTTGAATTTCCTCTATCTTAGCTAGATCCACTTGTATTCTTGCAACTGATATGAAATGACCAAGTACTACAACTTCCTACATGAGCATGAAACATTTTTCACTATTAAGTGCCAAATTATGTTCTTGACACCTTACCAAAACTTTTTCAAGATTCATCATCGCTTCCTTAAAGGTGACTCCAAATGTTGTGAAATCATCCATATATATTTCCATAGAATCATGTGATATATTAGCAAAGATGCTAATGATAACTTGTTGGAACATTGCAGGAGCATTACATAGACCAAATGGAAAAATAGAATATGCAAAAGTACCCCATGTGCATGTAAATGTGGTTTTGTCTTGATCTTCAGGGGCAATACTAATTTGATTATAACCACTATACCCATCTAGAAAATAGAAGTACTTCTTTCCAGCTAAAGTGTCTAGAACTTGATCTATAAATGGTAAAGGAAAATGATCCTTTTTGGTGGCCTTGTTGAATTCTCTGTAATCTACACATTCCTCCCTTTTTGGGAACTATGACTAGGGGTGACACCCATCTACTATCAGATATAGGATAAATGAAACCAACATCAACCAATTTTTGCAATTTAGTTTTAACTATTTCTCTAAGGCTTAGATTTATCCTTCTCTGGAGTTGACAGAGTGGTAAAAACCCTCCATTGATGTATATCCTATGAGTGTACAATGTAGTAATCAACCCTTTCATATCACCATAGTCCCATGCAAAGGCCTTTTCATGCCTTTGAAGCAACTCTATTAACTATTCCATTTGTATGGGTGTTAATTCAAGATTAACATGGAGATTATGACCTTTAGATAGTTCAACAATAGTGGTAGACTCTATCATAACAGCTTCAAATATTAGACTTGATTCAAATTCACATGGTAGGAGTTGATGAAGAATATCAAGTTCTTTGAGTAGAGTACAATTCTCACCACATTCCTCATGTGTGATTAATTCCAACACAGAACTTTCACATACATCTTTTTCTACCACACAAGTATTAGTAAGAATACTTTGAAGTACTAAATCTTCCTCCTGTAGCTTTAGAAAAGATTGTCTATGTAACATCATGAGTTTTACTATAGAATTCAATTCTTCTTCTTCATCCCCTATATTTGGCCAAACATATGTGCTCAAATCTGGTAATGGTTGTGTTGGAGGATATAAATCAAATTTTTTTGTTGCTTGGCCATTAGATATGGTCATATTCCCTTATCTACAACTTATATTTGCATCTTTTGTAGCTAACCATGGTCAACCTAAGATGATAGGGTAACCAAATAGATTAACTTTGGGGGACATAATCATGATGTTTACAGGATACTCTAGAGAGTCTAAGATTACAACTATGTTTTCTATCATCCCATCAGGGGTGACAGTAGAGCTATCTGCAAGTTGTAGAATTATTGGAGTAGCCCTTAATCCTTCTAGTTTCAACTTCTTTATAGTGTCTTTGGTCATGGCATTTATAGTAGCTCTAAGATCTATTAAATCATTTTTAACCAATTGACCATTAATACTGATATCTACAACTCGACTACCTGGATTAGAATATTTTGGTGTGATCAATTTTCCTAACATAATATCAGCCAATTGTCCCACAACATAGACTATGGTGGGGTCCTTTATCTTCCATCCAGGATTCTTTAGACATGCTTCTCTAATAGCTTTTCCATATATTGGAACATCTTTAATGGCTTGAAATAGGTGTACTTGGACATGCATGCTCTTCAGCTTATCAACAATATCAAAAGGTTATTCCTCTATTTGTACAGGTTTACTTTGTATAAGCTTTTTTTGGAAAAGGAGGTTCCACTGCTGATTGAGCTGGGGTCAAAATAGTGACATTGGTTGGGTCAACTAATTTAGTGACTGAGGGTTCTGATGTTGTAGGAGTATCTAGTATTTTAGTTATAAGAGAAGGTTTAGGTGTTGGCAAAGTTGTACCAGATCTCATATGTATATCTACAACACTTAGAGTGTAAGCTAGATATTGTTGAGCATCAACACTATACATTTGTTGCTATGGTTGTTGGATATTTGGATTTGGTTGAGGTTGTGCAAGTAATTGTGTTTATTTTTGAGGTCCAAGATTTGTAGGTGGTGGCATTAGAGTAGGTTGTTGAACTAGAGGTGGTAATTGTAGAGTACTAGTATTTTGGTTAGGCCACTATTGAGATCCCTTCCATTGGTTCATAGACTGCCAATTCCCATGGTGTGGTTGCCATTAGTTCTGTTGTTTTTACCAGTAGTTTCTTTTGTTTTGCCACTGGTTATTTTGTTGGTTAGGCTAGGATGGTTGGAAATTCTGAAGCCATTGGGGTTGTTGCAAATTTTTTTGCCTAGCATTGTTCCAATTAGGTTGAGATTGTGGAGGACCTTGGGAATTATAGTTTTTCAATTGATTACCATATGAATTTGAACTTTGCAAAGGGTCCTGAGGCATACCTTGACATTGGGCCCATGGCTAGTGTTGAGCAACAAAAAATACTTTCTCATCATCTCCATCTATCTTGAGGTGCTCAGTTGGAAGATGCTGCTTCTCCATGCTTGCAACCAGTTTGTAGTCAGAATCCTTCTTTTTCTTTCGACAATGAGGGTAGTATTCAACTAGTTGTAACTTCACTTCTACATGCTTCTTCTTTGCATTCATTATGTCAATATGTGTAGCAACATCATTTATGATGTACTACTTGAAATCTAACAATAGGTTAGATATCTTGAGCTCTGAAATACCTTGGCTGATTCCTTTAGTGACTGTGGAATGAGGTCCTTAGCCTTTCTTCATAGTTGAACTTGAATAGTTTTGACAATTCTTCCTAAGGTCATCCCAAGAAGCTTGATACACATCACCACCAACCATTAGGTCCAATGTTTCTAGATTGTTATCATTCACACCTCTTAGAAAGAATAGCTTTTGTGAATCCTTAGACAACACATGTTGAGGGTTCTTCTCTAGTGTATACAAGAAATGTGAAACATAGTCTTCCAATGTTTCTTCCTCCTTTTGTGATATCCTGAAGACATCATCTCCTCTCAAATAAAATATTTTGCAATACTCCTTATATTTATCGAGAAATAGAGTTTGAATTTCATCCCAAGTTACTACTACATTAGCTCCTAAGCCCATAAACCATCATAAAGATAACTCTTTTAATGTTATTGGAAATAATTTGAGCTTATGGGCATCAGTATTGTAGTCAAAACTATGACAAATTATATAAAAATCAAACAAGAAAGTATCATGGTCTTCATTTACAAGGCTATAGAACTTTGGGAGAGTAGTTGGAGGTATTTTTTTGAGATTAGCATTGGTTACAAGGTTTGGAAGAGGGAATGGAAAAGTAGGTTTTTCCATTACTGGAGGTATTAGATTTTGAGGTTGTGGCTGAAAAGGAACATTGGGTACTAGGTTATTAACAACTGGTGGATTTAAAGTAGTGTTATCAAGGAAATTGGCCAAAATTTTAGCAAAAGGTTGAAGTCCACTTGTATCTATGGGATTTACTCTTGAGGATAATTCTATAGGAAAAACAAGGCTTGCATCTTCAAAAGGCAACTCAACTTCTTCTTCTTCAATTTCTTCATTCAAATAAACAGACTCCCATGGAACAAGTTTTCCATATTCATCTCATCATCTTCCTCTTCAATGCATTTAATTTAATTCTTCACATTGGTGAAGAAAGTTTGAGGACTATAAATTTCTAAAGCAAACTTAACTAAAAACTATGACTCAAGAATGCTCCTAGCTTGACACCATCCTCGACAATGGCACCAAAAATGGTCTTCCTCACAATAGGTGTATAATAACCATGCTCTAGTCCATGCTTAGGAATAATGTATTCAATCTAAGGATTATTTTTCCCACTATGAGGTGCATTTAATCTTGTCAACATAGGGATGTATACTTAAACTGGTCGGCACAGTATGTGCACTAGGTCTCTTAATGAGTCATTATGCTTATGTTGCGGGAAAGTAAAAAGCAAAGAAAATAAATTGCACTATTACTATAGGAAACTAACATGCATAACTCTTTACTAAAAAAAATACTAGGAATGTAATGAAGTGCTAATATATATTCTAACTCAGTTCATCTACTATAATTGTTCTCACAGATGCTGCAAGAACATTCACAAAGTATGATGCTATAGGAAGGAAATTACAACTTCTACTTGCAATACTAGAAATGCTTGAAAATAAATTTATTCTACTCTAATCTAATCCACCTCCCAAGTGGGCCCCCTTGTTTGGCTTCTGCTGATCTACTAACATAGGATAGAAGCCAAAAATTACTTCATTACATCTCAGAAATTCATTACATAGGAACAATACATAGAACTGTAAAAAAAACTCACTACAAAAGTTAATAGTTCCTTGTCATAAACTTTCTCCTTCTAACTAAACTAGCATACATGGTCTAATCCCTATAAATAGAAGATCAACATTTATTCTAAAATATAAAAGTAAACAACCTAGCTATAAATTCATAGGAGAGAAAGAGGGAAAATAATAGCTCAAGTCAGGAATAAAAGATAATAGCTCAAGGTAGGAATAATAAAGTCTAGACAACTGCTTTGACATAGCAAGTCTTCATGGCTCCTCCATACTCATAGTTGTGTCCTTTGGTACTATTATGACTTTTCCACCATGGCTATACCTCAACATGCTTCTCCTTGAATGCTATTGAATGTCTTCAATGTTCTTGTTTGAATTCTTCCAATCATCTTCAACTTCATTGCTAATAGGTTAGTTATAATGTAGAGATATTTGCAAATAATAATTTTCAAATTAAATTCAAATATAAGTACACACATTCTGATAATTATATGAAATACTGCATCATATATATGATATTGGAAAAAGATGACATACTATCTACCCATAGGTTAATCATTGGTTTAGGTAAACATAAGTTCACAAATGTTTTCATGAAACTAAAACAGAGTATTAACAAAGTGTTTAAAACTATCATAAAATAGAGGCAATAATTAGCCTCATTAGAATCAACAGAAGGAACTTTAACATGAATCTAAATCATAGAAGGAACAAAAATAGGAATGATAGAAGGAATGAAAATGGAAGTGACAATAGTCAGAATGAATCAGTCAAGGAACATGTTGATGAATTCAAGAAATCATTTGTGAAAGCTTTTAATCTAGAAAGCTCTTGTACAATCTTGGAAGAGAAATATTTTGGTGCACCTAATGGGAAGTTGAAGTCAGAGATTATTTGTGGCTCAACCTATCTAAATTAATCTATTTCAATAGTAGCAGAGCATTAGTTAGTCAAAACTAATGTTAGAAAGTGAGTTAGAGGATGTGTAGATAACAAAAGATAGTAGACATAGAGAGGAAGCTATTCAAGTTCACAAGTCTATATGTGAATGCAGGAAGTGGGAATTACAAAAATAAGGTCACCAATAAGTAGAGAGAATATTTTTAATTTGTGGAAAATACACATTTAATGCATAGTATGATTTGAAATAATTTAAGGATTGTAAGAAATATTTAGTGTGCCATTTTTTCATGTGAAGTTTGTTGAGTGAACTAAAGATTAATTTGACAGTGAATTCAAGTTCGAAGGGAAGTTTGAGAAATCAAAAGTTGCAAAAGCCATAAATCACAATGTCAAGGTATTTTACAAATTATTAAATCCAGCTTGTTTTAGCATTTGTAGTATAGAGCAATGGAAAGTTAGAAAGTGTATGATGTCAATGATAGACCCATGTATGAGTTCAAGAAACATCCATTTGTTTCTTTATTAGATGATCCAGTAGGAAAATTTTTGCAAGTTCTAGAAAATGTATTACATGTTGAGGATATAAGAAGTTACATTTACTATAAGATTGAAAGCATAGGCAATGAAGAGATACATGAGGAATTAGGAAATATGTGCAACAATATCCCTAAATTCTAACTATGTGCACCTAGAAGGACTAAATCTAGTAAAGTATATGTTCAATACATCATTTGACAATCATGAATGGACCCAAATCATATTGAGTAGGGTACATGATGATATGTTAATCATATTGAGTAGGGTACATGATGATATGTTCTAGTTAGGACATTAAAATATTGTTATAGACAATGACCTAATTCACAAGGTCATAGGATTGAGCAATGAGGGTTGTAATCCTATTAATGAGAAGAATGTAAGGAAAATGGTTGAGACAAACTTGAATAAAAATTTTGATGGAAGAAACATGAAAGTTGATCCCATTCAAGATAAAGAAGTGAAATTGTTAACCAAGATATTAGGGTACAAATTGAACCATGGATCAAGGGCTAACTCAGTACAAGCTGGATTTCTTCATGTGGCATATGTGCTGGTAGTTGAAGGAAGAAAGATTAATCTATGTGAGATTATCAGATTGCAACTATTGGGAAATATCATAAATATCAAGAAAACTAAGAGCACAATTTTCAGATTTGAGTCCCTATTGACTCAAATATTCTTGTATGTTACAAGGAAGTTTCCCAGATTGATAAATTGGGATAGCCATGAGTGCACAATGAAATTGGTGATTCAATGCTATAGATCCAAGCCTAAGAATTTTAGAGATGATGGCATTGACAAAATGATGAAGAGTTTTAAATCTAAGATCAAACAGAGGTATAGAATACCTCCTTCTATGGTGGAGAAATATAGGAATGATTTATGCTTCATGATGGAGATAGACAAAACTTGCATGGAAGCAATGATTCCAATGGTAAAATTAATTGAGCCTATGGGTTATGAGATGAGAGAAGAGCTCAGAGAGGGTTATGTGTAGATCATACTTAAATCTAAGAAAGACACAAAGTGCCCTAGATGGGGAACCTATAAGGAAAGATCAAGGATAGTTTAGTCTGAAGTATATAGTAAAGAGAGAAATAAAATAGTTTAGAAAGAGATAAATTGCATTCCTAAGGAATCTAGTATAACTAGACAAGAGTTCAATGAGATCAAAGGAATTGTGTTGGAGATGAAGGCCAATGGTCAAACTAAAGTGTTGGCCAAAACTCCCATTATTGTGGTTAGACCTTCAAAAGGAATAATAGTGGCACAACCTTGTGGGTAAGCTCCTATTGCACCTTTTGCAACAGTTGCACAAGTGTAATGAGTGAGAGAAAGACACAAAAAAACTAGGAGGTAGCCAGAGGTGGAAGCATCTATTGCATAGAGGAAGTCTGGAAGATTGGTAAAGGCTAAGTAAGAACCTACACCACAAGCCAAGAAAAGGGTCAAGCAGACCACTAGTGGACTAGGAAAGAGGAGGAAAACAATGTAGATAACTAGTTTAGAAAGTTCTAAGGATGAAGCTAGAGATAAACCTATTGAACAAGATGCACATAAAGCAAGAACAATAGCAGGAAAGAAAGGTTCAAAACCCAAGGTAGAGAATCTAAACATGCAAATAATAAATGCTAATAATTTTTTTCAATTGAATAAATATTATAGTATGTATAGTATTATGGATGGAAGGAAGTTACAAAAAGTTGTTATAAGAAAAATGATTTTTTTGAACAAAAGGTTTGAGAATTTACAGAATAAGATACTAGAAGATCTATGTAATAGACTCATAAATTAAAAAAGGAGAATATCAGAGGAAGATATGAATATGAGGATCTCAACAATAAATAAACTATGTGATGTTGGATCCAAAGAGGAATTAGAAAGAGTTTTGAAGGGTATTGAGCCCTTGCTGAGGAACAAAAGAACACAAATTCTTCTAATTGGAGGAAATTATGATGAAGTTAGACAAGAAATAGAGGAGTAAATAGTGAAATATATGTCCTTGGTACCTATGGTGAGTGCATAGACCAAAGCTAGAATGCTCATGTGTGTGCAAGTCCATACAACTTTCAGGAGAACGAAGAAACAAAGTAGACACAACATGCACTTTCACCACCTCACATTGTTATGGATACTAAATCCATGCAAATGGATAGTACACACATAACTATGGATACAAAGGAAAATACTTTTGTAGGGTATAGAGAAAATATTGTTGGCAATATCAGAAATATCACTGTGTATTCTATCTTAGATGATGATGAGGAAGAAGAAAAGAAGAAACAAGAAGAAGAAGAGAAAAGAAAAGATGTAGAAGGAAAAGAAAAAAAAGAGGCAAAGAGTTAAAGAAGAAAGAAGAGAAGGAGAGGAAGAAGAAACAAGAAGAGGAGAAGAAGAAGAAAGAAAAAGAGGAGAAGAAGAAGAAGAGATAAGAAGAGAAGAAGAAGAAAGAAGAGGTAGAATAGAAGAAGAAAGAAGAGGATGAAAATAGGAAGAAAGTTGAAGAGGATGCAAAGAAGGATGCTAAGGAAAAGAGTAAAGCAAAGGAACAGAAGAAATAAATAGCTACACTTATTCCTACTATAGCTTTAGTAGTAACAATAGATGAAACATCAGTAGTAGTATCTATTCTATCGGATGATGAAGATCAAAAAGGATTGATGAGTACCTTAAGTAAGTTGTTTGAAAAAGAAAAATTTAGTAAAGTCTTTGGAGAAGACATTAACTGAAGTCTTGGAGAGAATGTAGAAGACAATTACTAAAACTATAGCTATTTCAAACTTGTAGCCAAAGGCCATGGAGTTGGTGAAAACCTTTGATAAGGAATTCACAACTTGGAGTTGGTGAAAACCTTTGGTGAGGAATTCACAACTTTAGTAGAAATAGCTTCAGCACAAGCTCAAGTTACTCATGATGCAACACTATTTAATAATGTGCACAAATATGCACAATAATTTTAAGGCACTTAATGGAAACATCAAAGGATTGAGAAAGCTTATTGACAAAGGGAAAGATTTTATGGACAATTTGCATAGTCATAGAAGTACCTTGTAGACTTTGAGAGTGAGATAAAAGGTAAGATGAGTGAACTTGAAAAGCTCATTATCAAGTTACAACTCTGATAATGCAACATTAAAGACTATGGAGCAGAAGTAGAGAAGATACATGGTATGATTAGAGACTTGGAATCTAATAAAGAGAAAGCAACAAGAAGATTCTCTGGTCTTAGAGAAATTTGTCATCAAAAGTCAAAATTTTGTAGAGGCACCTTGAGGAATGTCTTACAACTAAGGCTTCTTATGACAAATTCACTTATACTAACTTGAGTGTAGTTGAAGTGGCATCCTATGCACTTTTCACAATAATCACTATCTCAAAGATAGTAAATGAAAATTGGAAAAAAAAATGGAATGACCAAAGGTTGTTTATGCAAATTTTTTTTCCAAATTAACAAGTTAATTAATAGCAGAAGACCCAAAATTTTTGTATACATTTTTTTGGCATCTTTTCCATTGATGTCACAGGGGGAGAGTAATATGCAAGGAAAATTGTAGTAAGGATTATATGTAAGGAAATT
The DNA here is from genome assembly GCA_028749045.1 of Cupressus sempervirens. Taxonomy (NCBI): domain Eukaryota; kingdom Viridiplantae; phylum Streptophyta; class Pinopsida; order Cupressales; family Cupressaceae; genus Cupressus; species Cupressus sempervirens. The sequence continues at coordinate 104,435,268 of CM053785.1, forward strand.
GTATGTTTTTAAGTACTAAAAAAGAGTATAAACAAAGGGGGAGTAATATTGTATATGTAAGGGGGAGTATACTTATGTATCAATGTAAAGGAGTGATAAGGGGATGTAATGATCCATCAAAATGTGAATAAAATTGTTATGTATGACATCATTTTGGGACGTAGCCAATTTTTCCAAATGTTTCCATCAATGCCAAAGGGGGGGATTGTTGGCAATATGGTCAGATAGTTGTCTTGATGGTTGTTATTTATGGAACATATATTCCAAATTTCATTTTTGTATTTAGAGATAGAAAAGTGTGCAAGTGTTAGACAATTTGCATCAACACAAAGTATAGATGTTACGGGTATAAATGACTCATTGAGAGTTATGTACTAGTGTGCTGATGTGTACAAATAATACGATGCATGCTATGATTAAAATACCAGTGTGGGTGTTTAATAGTTCAGAATAGAGCATTGCAGAGAATTTGGTTATACGGCCTTATGAATTATTTTAGTTACAAAATAATTACTAAGTTGTGATGAGCCAACTATTTGGATATTATTCCATAAGTTATTTTATATTATGTCAATTGTGTGAAGACATGAAAATTGACAATGCAAAGTTTGGTAAATGTGCAAGGTATAAGTAAAGATCTTATCTTGCGTAGTTATATTGAAGTCATGTGGACTAGATGTGAGATGTGAACTATTATGAGAACTATTTGCGAGCCTTATGTGATGTGAATTCTAATGTATGATTATAAACAATGTGAAGTACAACAGTGAGAAAAGTATTGTATGTATATCTATTCCTATGAAGAATTGAATTGTATAAATTGCATGTTAGGGTAGTGGGCTCTTGTTGCCTACATTGTATTTCTTCTACCAATTCCTAATAGGGTTGAAGTAGCTCCTAATAGGGATAAGCCGTCTAAAAAGGCCTAGTTCTCTAACAAGGAATTAAGACACTAAATGTACTAAATAGACTCCTAATAGGATCAATATCCTTAACAAAATCATATTGTTTAGTGAATCATGTAGTGGGTATCATCCCAACTGGGGTTTTCCCTTAGTCAGGGTTTCCCTAGTTAACAAATAATGGCATTATGAGTTCTTTATGTGCATGGTTATATTTATTATTCAACATTGTTGATTTACTTTCATATGCAAGTTATAAAGTAATTAACAATATTACTTTGAAGAGGCTTAAAAAACTTAGCAAGATCCCAGTGAAATGGAATGGTTGAATAAGAATCTTGAAGAATCTCTTGAGAAAATTGATCTTCTTCAAGAAGAAAGAGACAACTTGAAAGATAGATACAAAGATTCAAAAGTGTACATTGGTAAATTTAATGATGAAATTGATAATCTAAAATCTAGAAAAGAACCATTTGTGCAAATGTGTGATAATGATGATACAAAAAAACTTAAGAAATAGAATGAGATCTTGAAATATGAGTTAAAAATTGTTGAACTAAAGTTTAGTCTTAAGACTAGTGGTAGTAAGAGTGAACCTGATCTAAAATCTAAGAATGTGGACCTTAGATCCCAGTTGGGTGAAGTGACATCTAAATTATATTAAATTAAGGTAGAACATGTTGAGTTTGAAAAATACAACATTACTGTGAAAGGAGAATTGACACAAGCTAAACAATAGTTAGAGAAACTTTTCTCAAGTTCTAAGAAAATTGATGAACAAATATTTAATTAGAGACCTTCTTATGACAATATAGGGCTTGGATATCTTATTGGAGAAAAGTCAACAAAGAAAAATAAAACTAGGAAAGAACTAGATCCTAGTGTAGAAATCCCTAAAGAAAAGATCAAGTGGCCTAATGAGGTTGAGAAAATTGATTTTTCAAAGCACATTGATGAACCTAAGCAAGGTGATACATCGAAAGAAGTCATACATGATTTCAGAGGTAGATGTTTCATATACAATGAAGTTGGACACATAGGTAAGTCTTTTAAACCTATTACTAATTTCCATTGTCATAATTTTCATGATTATGGACATAAATTAGTAGAATGTAAGATACCTAAATTTGATTATAATAATGGGAATAGTAGAATGTTTAGGAATACTAACCCTCTAGGTAATGGAAGAGGTAGATCCTAGAGAAGATCTAATAATGTAGATAAACCTAATGGTGAGAGAAAGTAGTTTATTTTTTACAAGTGTAATAATCTTGGACACATTGCAAGGAATTACATAGCACTTGAAAGTTAGAATGGAACCAATCAGAGGAGAAATACACATGTATGTTAGTTATACAATAATTTTGGACGCACAAAAAGATTTTATAGAATGGACAGAAGGAACTTTAACAAGAATCATAATCACAGAAGAAACAAGAAAATGAACGATAGAAGGAATGAAAATCAAAGTGACAATAGTTAGAAGGAAGTAGTCAAGGAAGCATTTGTGAAAGCTTGTAATCCAAAAAGCTCTTGTATAGTCTTGGAAGAGTATTATTTTGATGCACCCGATGGGAAGTTGAAGTCACAAATTGTTTTTCATTGAACCTATCTGAATTAAGCTATTTTAGTAGTAGCAGAGTATTAGTTGGTCAGAACTAATGTTAGAGAGTGAGTTAGAGGATGCATAGTTAAAAGAATATAGTAGACATAAAGAGGAAGCTATGGTCAAGTGCACAGTTCTAGATGTGATTGTAGTAAGTGGGAATTATGAAAATAAGGTCATTGTTAAATAGAGTGGTATTTTGAATTTGTGTTACGTACACATTTAATGCACATTATGATTCAAAATGATTTAAGCATTGTAAGAAATATTTGTTGTACCATTTTTTCATGTGATGTGTCTGGCACAAATTGAAGAGCAATTTGATAGTGAATTCAAGTGTGAAGTGAAGTTTGAGAAGCTAAATGTTGGAGAAGCCCTAAATAGTGATTTCATGGTATTTTATGTAGTATTAAATCCAGTTTATTCTAGTATTTATAGTTTAAAAGTAATGGAAATTTAGAAAGTGTATGATTTCATTGATAAACCAAGGTATGAGTTCAAGAAACATCCATTTGTTTCTTTATTAGATGATCCAGTAGGCACATTTTTGCAAGTTTTAGAAAATGTGTTACATGTTGAGGATATAAGAAGTTACATTCACTGTAATATTGAAAGCATAGGTGATGAAGAGATTCATGAGGATTTAGGAAATATGTGCAACAATGACTTACCCCTAAAGTCTGAGTTTGCACACCTAGAAGGACTGAATCTAGTAAAGGATACGTTTGATACAAAATTTGACAATCATGAATGGACCTGAATCATATTGAGTAGGGTACATGATTGTATATATTATTATAGACAATGACCTAATTCACAAGGTCATAGGATTGTGCAATGAGGGTTGTAATGTTGTTAATGAGAAGAATGTTAGGAAAATGGTTGAGATGAACTTGAAGGAAAAGTTTGACAGAATGAACATGAAAGTTGATCCCATTCAAGATAAAGGAGTGAAATTGTTAACCAAGATATTAGGGTACAAGTTGAACCATGGATCAAGGGTTAACTTAGTAGTAGCTAGATTTCTTCATGCAGCATATGTGATGGCAGGTAAAGGAAGAAAATTTAATCTATGTGACATTATCAGATTGTAGCTATTAAACAACATTGCAAAGATCAAGAAAACTAAGATCGTAATTTTTAGATTTGAGTCCCTATTGACTAACTTATTCTTTTATGTTACAAGGAATTTTCCCAAACTGATAAATTGGGATAGCAGCAAGTGAATAATTAAATTGGTGACTTAATGCTATAGATCCAAGCGTGATAATTTTAGAGATGATGACATTGACAAAATGATGAAGAGTTTTCAATCTGAGATCAAATAGAGGTATAGAATACCTCCTTCTATGGTGGAGAAATACAAGAATGATTTATTCTCCATTATGGAGATAGAAAACACCTGCATGGAAGTAGTGAATCCTAGAGTCAAATTCATTGAGCGTATAGGTTATGAGAAGAGTGTAGAGCTCATAAAGAGTTATGCACATATCATACTTGAATTTGAGAAGGACATAAAGTGCTCCAGATGTGGAACCTATGAGGAAAGATCAAGGATAGTTCAGTCTGAACTATATAGTAAAGAAATCAAGAAAAATGTTGAGAAAGAGATAGATTCCATTCTTAAGGAGTCTAGAATGACTAGACAAGAGTTCAATAAGATCAAGGAATTACATTGTAGATGAAGGCTAGTGGTCAAACTGAAGTGTTCGCAACAACTCCTATTTTTGTGGTAGGAACTTCAGAAGGAATCATAGTGGCACAACCTTGTGCACAAGGTCCTATTGCACCTCATGCAGTAGCTATGTAGGTGTAACTAGTGAGAGAAAGACATGAATAGACTAGGAGGAAACCAGAGGTGGAAGCATCTATTGCGTAGAGGAAGTCTAAGAGATTGGTAAAGGTTAAGCAAGAACCTACACCACAAGCCTAGAAAATGGCCAAGAAAACCACCAATAGACAAGGAAAGAGGAGGAAAACAATGTAGATAAGTAGTTCAGAATGTTTTGAGGATGAAGTTGGAGATAAACCTATTGAACAAGATGCACAGGAAGAAAGAACAACATCAGGAAAGAAAGCTTGGAAACCCAAGGTAGAGAATCTAAATATACAAATAATAAATGATGATAATTTTTTATAGTTGAATAAATATTATAGCATGCATAGTAGTATGGATAGAAGATAGTTAGAGAATATTGTTATAAGAAACATGATTTTGAGGAACAAAAAATTTGAGAATATACAGAATAAACAAAAAGATCTGTATAATAGACTCATAAATAGAAAAAGGAGAATATCAAAGGAAGATATGAATGTGATGATCTCAAAAATAAATAAATTGTATGATGTTGGATCCAAAGAGGAACCAAATAGAGTTTTGAAGGGTATTGAGCCCTTGCTAAGGAACAAAAGAAGAGAAATTCTCCTAATGGGAGTGAATTATGAGGAAGTTAGACAAGAAACAAAGGAGGTAATAGTGAAATATATGTCCTCAGTACCTAGAGTGAGTCCATAGACCAAATTTTACAGCCCCATATATGTGCAAGTCCATACACCATCTCGAGAAAAGGAAGAAGCAAAGGAGATGCAATAGGCACTTTCACCAACTCATATTGTTATGGGTATTGAATCCATACATGTGGATAGTATGCACATATCTATGGATGCAAAGGAAAATCCTTTGCAGGCTATGGAGAAAATATTGTTGGAAGTATCAACAATATCACTGCATATTCTAGCTTAGATGATGATGAGGAAGAAGAAAAGAAGAAACAAGAAGAAGATAAAAGAAAAGAGGTAGAAGAAAAGAAAAGAAGATAAGAAGAGAAAGAGAAGAAAGAAGAAGAGGAGAAGAAGAAGAAAGAAGAAGAGGAGAAGAAGAAAGAAATAAAAAGAGGAGAAGGTGAAGAGAGAAGAAAAGAAGAAGAAGAAAGAAGAACTAGAACAGAAGAAGAAAGAAGACAATGAAAAAAGGAAGAAAGATGAAGAGGATGCAAAGAAGGATGCTGAGGAAAAGAAGAAAGAAGAGGAAGAGAAGAAAAAAGTAGCTACACTTATTTGTAGTATAGCTTTAGTAGTAATAATAGATGGAGCATCAACATCATTATCTATTCTATTAGATGATGAAGATTAGAAAGGATTGATGAGTACCTTAAATAAGTTGTTTGAAAAGAACAAGTTATAAAGTCTTTGGAGAAGACATTAACTGAAGTGTTGGACCAAATGTAAAATATAGTTACTAAAACTTTAGCCATTCCAGACTTGGAGTCAAAGGCCATGGAGTTGGTGAAAACCTTTGATAATGAATTCAAAACTTTAGTAGAAGTAGCTTCAGTGCAAGCTCAAGTTACTCATGATGCAACACTATTTAACATAGTGTGCACAAATGTGCACAATTATTTGAAGGCACTTGATGAAAACATCAAAGGACTCACAAAGAATATTGATGAAGGGAAAAGATTGTATGGACAATGTACACCATCATACAAGTACCTTGTAGAATTTGAGATTCAAATAAAAGGTAAGATGAGTGAACTTGAAACATTCATTGTGAAGTTGCAACTCCCAGAATCTAGTATTGATGACTATAGAGAAAATATGGAGAAGATACATGGTATGATCAGAGACTTGGAATCTAATAAAGAGAAAGCAATAAGAAAATTCTCTAGTCCTAGAGAAATTTTGTTGTCAAAAGTCAATATTTTGCAAAGGCAACTTGAGGAATGTCTTATAGCTAAGTCTTCCTATGACAAGTTTGACTATATTGACTTGAGTGAAGTTGAAGTGGCATCCTATGCACTTTACACATTAATCAGTTTCTCAAAGATAGTAAAGGAAAACTAGAAGAAAGAAATAGAATGAATAAAGTTTGTTTATGTAGATTGTTTTTCTAGATTAACAAGTTAATCAGAAGAAGAACACTTGGAATTTTTGTATATAGTTTTTTGGCACCTTTGCAATTCATGTGAAAGAGGGAGAGTAATATGCAAGGAAAATTGTAGTAAGGATTATATGTAAGGAAATTTTATGTTTGTAAGTACTAAAAAGGAGTATACACAAAGGGGGAGTAATATTGTATATGTAAGAGGATGTATACTTATGTATTAGTGTAAAGGAGTGATAAGGGAATGTAATGATCCATCAAAACATGAATAAAATTGTTATGTTTTGAAGGCAATTTTTGTAGTTACTTTTATTTTTATGTTTTATGTATGACATCATTTTTGGACTTAGCCAATGTTCCCAAATGTTGCCATCAATGCAAAAGGTGGAGATTGTTGCAAATATGATTAGATAGATGTCTTGATGGTTTCCATTTATGTCAAAATACATTCAGCATTTCATTTATACATTTAGAGATAGAAAATTGTCTAAGTGTTAGACAATTTACAGTAGCACAGAGTACATATGTTAAAGGTATGGATGACTTGTTGAGAGTTAGGTTATGCATAGTTGAGGATAGCTTCATGAAAATTTCATGATGACATGTAGCACTGCACAAATGTGTATGGATAGTACAATTCAAGTTATGATTAAAATACCATTGCATGTATTTAATAGTGTGGAACAAAGCATAGTAGAGAACTAAGTTGTGATGAGCTGACTATGTGAATATTATTCCATAAGTTATTTTATATTATGTCAAGCCTGTGAAGACATGAATTGGATAGTGCAAACTTTTGTAATGTGCATGGTATAAGTAAAGATCTTATTTTGCATAGTTATTATGAAGTCCTATGGATTAGATGTGACATGAGAACTATTTTGAAAACTATCTGCAAGCCTTATGTGATCAGAATTCTAATGTATGACTAGAAATAGTGTGAAGTACAATAGTGAGAAAATTATTGTGTGTATATCTATTCTTGTGAAGAATTGAATAGTATAAATTGCATGTTAGGGTAGTGGACTCTTCGTGCATACATTGTATTTGTTCTACTAACTCCTAACAGGGTTGAAGCAACTCCTAATAGTTTTGAGGATTATAACAAGGTATAGTCCTCTAACAAGGACTCAAGACACTATATGTACTTAATAGACTCCTAACATGCTCAATATCCTTAATAGGATCCTATTGTTTAGTGAATCATCTAGGGGGTATCATCCCTAGTAGGGTTTTCCCTTGGCTAGGGTTTACCTATTTAACAAATAATAGTGTTATGAGTTCTCTATGTGCATGGTTAGATTTACTATTCAATATTGTTGGTTTACTTTCATATGCAAGTTATAAAGTAATTTACAATATTCAGTTGTGGAAAAAAGTTTGTATAATGCTTATTCACCCCCCTCTTAGTATTATCTATTTCTAACATAGATTAATTATATTTCAAGTGGATATTTTAAAGAAAATGAGTCAATAGAAGTGGAGGGTGTTGTATCTCAAAACCCACCTATGTACTTAGATGATTCTGTAAATCAGTTCTTGGGAAATACTGATCCATTTTTCTTAAGCATCATTGTAAATGACAAGAGACTAAAAAAATGTGTTATAGATTTTGGTGCATCAAATATGGTATTTCCTTTTGAGGTCATGAAAAGGTTAGGCTTAAAAGTGGATACATCCCAGGGTATATTTTTTTCTATGGATTAGAGGGAGGTTAATTTTATAGGTATAATAAGTGCATTGCCTTATAGATTGTCTTCTTACCCTGACAAAGAATTGACAATGAGTGTACTATTTATGGACATTCCTCCTCAATATGGCATGTTGTTATCTAGAAAATGGAGTGGTGTAATTGGTGGAAGCCTTCAGTGTAATTTATCCCAAGCAACCTTTTAGATCGATAGAAAATTGGTTAAGATTAACAACAAACCAAAGAGCATTTATATGATTGAAGATAGTGTTGATGATAAAATGACATGTTTTGTAGATACTAACATAAATTAACTCATGGATGAATTGTTGGTTCTAGAAAAGGAGCCTACTAAATTATCTGTTGTAGCAAAAGTTGATCTAAAATCAACTAAAAGGAATTTTTGGACCATATATTATAATGGAGCATCTTATAAGGATGGGTCTAGAGATGGTATTCTCTTGATTTACCTTGTTGGTATTACATACTAATTCTCTTTTACCTTGAATTTCCTTTCTACCTATAATATTGCAGAATATGACACCCTTTTACTAGGTCTAAGATTAAATGTATACGTGTAATTGGGGATTTTGAATTAATTTTTTCCCAAGTTAAATTGGTCTATGTTTCCTAGAATAAAAGATCGAAGGAATATAAAAATGTTGTGTTTAAAATGATAGAGAACTTTGATGCAGTTGGAATAACTTGGGTGGAAATAAATAACAACAAAATGGTTGATGTATTGGTAAACAATAGTCTAGAAACTAGTGATGTCACATTTGCTAGCATATCAAAGATAGAAATGCAAACCAAACCATATGTCCCTAATAACATTAAGAAGTGGAAATTTTTTGAAGATGATAGAGAAATTTTGAGGTTCTTGAATTGTGAAGGTCAATTTTTGGGACAAGAAATTGATTGTGTTGCATTGTTGAAACTGTATAAGGCCAAGAAACTATCTTTGGAAATGAAGTAGTAGAAATAAAAACAAACAAGACCCCTAAAGTGTTAGTGGTTCTAGAGTCTATCTTTGACAATTATGATAGATATTAGGTTAGTGAAAGGCAAGAAAGTGTTAAGGATTTAGAGGAGGTGAACCTTGGAACTAAAGAAAATCCAAAGAAAGAGTAAATTGGCAAAAATCTATCTCCTATATTGAGAAAGTCTTTGATTAATTTGCTGAGAAAATATAGGCATATCTTTTCTTGGTCTTATGATGACTTAAAGGATTATAGAGAGGATCTATTTCAACATGATGCCTCATTAAAAGGAGGAATCAAACCTTTTAGGTAGAAATAAAGGCCTATTAATCTAACTTTAGCACAAAAAATGCAAGAGGAGTTAATGAAGATAAAGGATGTTGGAATTTATCAATCCAATAAGGAATTCTTCTTGGATATCTAATCTTGTCCCTATTAGGAAGAAAAATGGAGATATAAGGTTATGTGTTGATTTCATAAACTTGAACATATCTTCATTGAAAAATAACTATGGTTTGCCTAATATTGATCCTATGCTACAAAGGGTTACTAGGTCAGAATTAATATCCATGATAGATCACTTTTTGGGATATAACTAGGTAGTGGACAAGAAATCAAAACAATATAAGACTACATTCACAACACCTTGGGGAACTTATGTGTATAACAAAATTCCTTTTGGTCTAACAAATACTGGGGCTACTTTTCAAAGGGCCATGGATGTAGTTTTTACAGAAATCATAGATAATTTCTTAGTAGTATACCTAGATGATTTAATAACATATTCAAAAAAGGAAGGTGATCACTACATGCATCTTTAGAAAGTATTTACTAGAGCTCTAAACTATCACTAGTACATTTCCCCTTATTTTTTGACATAAAATTTTGACCAAAGGCCATATTGGCCTATGAATTTTGCTCTTTTTGTTTTTTTTGCTCGATTTGGTCAAAATTTTGACCAAATTAGAGTTTTCCAATTTGGTTGAAATTTTGACCAATTCGGGTTCAATAGAAAAAAAGAAAAAAAGGTGGCATAAAATTTTTATTTTGGTTCAAGGAGCTGGTTAGATGCAGTCTATGTGCATGGGAGCCATTTGAGGTAAGAGCTAGCACAGGAGCCATTTTAGACATTCTCCTATTATGGAAAAGCTCTACATTGGCCTTCCTCTAGTTCTACTCTCCTTGTTAGGATGGGAAAGGTACTCTCTTATTTTTGTCATAAACCCCTCTCTCTCTCATGCTCTCAGGCATAAGAGGATAAAATTTCATAATAACTATTATTCTCTATTGATATGTTAGGTATAATTGAAATGTGGTTTCAGTAAGATATCTCTTACAAGTGATATGTTTTACCAATTATGTTCTACCTTGATGTCTAATGAATCTCTTGAATTGCATGTCCACCTTCACCACAAAGTATTAATGACCTTTTTCCCAACTTTATCTATTATGCTATCAATTAGCTAACATATTGATTATCTTTTAACATGAATATGATTGACTGAATACCATGTAGATCTAGGTTGTGGCTATGAGAGATCTGGTAGGAAACATTGGTAATCTTGTGTAGCAACTATCTTTGGATTAGTTTGAGAATGAAGGAAGGAGAGTGAGCCCTTAGAATATGGACCAGGCACAGGGTGCTAAAATACTACTTAACAGGCACAAATCTCCTGTTGGCTTGCATAAAAAGGTAATTGTAGACTATAAATCATGTTGATGTCTACTTAACAGGAGACTATCATAGAATGATCTAATTGGGGACTCTCTTATGGTTTAGATAATGCTTCATTGCTTAAACCTCATAATTGGAGGTCTCCTGCAAACAAGTGATTCTTCTTGGACTCCTATGAAGTGGGTGAGCTTTGTTATACCACAGAACAAATTTTTATGTAAGAGAAAATAGTTTTGTAATTAAGGGCTCTAGTCAAAATATTTGGAGATCTGCATGGATGATTTGGTGATTTAATGCACTTGTTTGATGAGTATGGATTTCCTTCAATAGCTGGAGACATCACATGAGTCCAAATTTACCTCATGATGCATGTATGGTAAATTATATTCTCATGTTCTCATCTATTGCAATTTCTTTATGTAAATGATGGTATGTGTTTCAAAAGTAGTTTTACCTAGAATGGTGTTACATTATACTTGCATATATAGATGATGAAACATTAAAGTTTATCCCCAAATTGTCAATCTGGGAAGCTGGGCTCTAAATGTGATGTAAGCTTAAACGTTGATTGCTTAAGGATTTTTTAAAAAGATTAATTTTTGGCCATGCAAGTGATATCGGCTTTGGATATCTCTTTTTTTCTATACTGATGCAATGATAAATTGGACATGTTGGTGTTCTTTCATGTAGATGCTCTCATTTTCATTTTCTTAGTGTGATCCCTCCTTTGTGTCCAACTATGACAATCACTACAGCTAATTCTGACCAGTCACCATAACATCACTAATTTGGTAAATCATTTTTCTTCCAACCTTTGGAACAATCTTAGTGCTTCTCCATAAACACTATTAAGATCACAAAACCTTTACAAAGTACTCCAACAATTAGATCCATGTCATAACTAGTAAGCCATTACCTATCAAAGTTTGAGATGAAATTTATAAACTTTTCAAATCAAATTTCAAGTGTATTTTAATAGAAACGAAAATATTTATTTAATACCTAAGGTAAGGTTACTTTGTATCTTTAATGTAAGTTTTGAATGTGATTGTCCTAACAATGATATGACATTTTTTGGTGAATGATGTAGTCCCATGACTTACTATGATAAGTACATGTTTCTAAGTGAAAGGATGGGGATTCATACCTTGGGGCATATTTTTACTAGTGTATGTATATGTGAAAATGAAGCCTATGCTAACACACACACTTCAACATGGTTCTTATTTGCAGATTCATCCCAGAATGAACATTGGATTTTTCATCCAAAAATCAGCTGGCAAGGTGACCTGTTGCCTTCTATCTAAAGGGAATTGCTTGTTAGATATCCTCAGATTTGAGGTGTTAAGCAACCAAACCCTCTACAAATGAAGGATTTAAAAGAAAATGTGACTAATCTATATGAGAATGCAGATTAATCTAGAATGAAGTATGCACATTTAATCTAAGAACATGTAAAAGAAGATTATGCTAAATGAGATTAAACTAGAAAATGAATATCTTATGAAAGTAATCATCTCAAATGAATGCACAATCTAGCAGAAATTCGATGCAAATTCTCACTCAACCTCTCAAAATGAAGAGATGAAGGTCTCTTAAATAGACTTTCTTGAAATCCATCAACGGTCAAGATTGATTTCAATCAACGGTCAGGATTGAAGATGAAATTCAGTCATAAAGGAAGATTCCCAAATTAAAGGGAGTTAACTAACTCAGATCTGAGTGTAAGAGTTATTCAACTCAGATAGACTTTAGTGTAAAAGCAAGTGATTTGGGTCACTTCTAATTTGATCAGCAGTGAACTGGGAATTTCCTTTTTTGAATGGAAGAGAAATTTTGGTGAGATATTTAATTTAATAAAATGAGATATACTCTCATAATTACCTTTTCTATTTAATTAAATAATTCTATTTAATTAATTAGAGATACTTTTCTTATTTAATTAAATTACTTCATTTAATTAATTAGGAATGGCTTCCCATTTAATTAAATAACTTTGTTTAATTAATTAGAAGTAAGTTCTCCTTTTAATTAAATAATTTTGTTTAATTAATTAAAATAGGAACATTTATTAAATTAAATAAATTTAATTCCATAGTACATTAGCCTTAGGATATAATTTAATTTAATTAAACTATAAATACTTAGTAATTAAATTAAATATTAATCAATAGGTTTAATGTGACTAATATGAGTAAATACTATACGAATTAAATAATAAGCATGATGAATGCAGATTAGGGTTTTCTATATCTGACAATTAAGTCAAGTAGCGAGTAGACGAATAAGAATTTGCTTAATGGAATAGGACTTTAGGATTGGTCACAAATAGACCAGAATTGGTATCATGGCAATGAGCCAATTTTGGGGTATTACAATGTACACACTAAAATATTAGATATCATTTATACATGAAGAAGTGATTTCATTAAGTGTTTATCCTATAATCGAACCTGTGCAATTTTTTGTGTTTTGATTATGTTATCACTTGAATCCTCAAAGTATATATGTATGGATTTCTTACATTAATGAAAAAAGCATTTATATCTAGTGTACATACTTTAGGAAATTGATAGGTAGGTAGGTCTAAATGACTTACCAAAATTTTGATCTTTCCACATTGTTCACTCTCCCTATATGAATTCTAGCTTCTACTTGTTCTTCTTGGTATCAAGTTTGTCTCATTTTTTCGATCTTTAGGTCTTTTGATATGAAAATTAATTATAGGTGTGACTTAAATAAAGTTGCCAGTCCTCACTTGGAATCTCCAAGTAGGTCAATGGGTCTATATGGCTCAATATGTCTTAGTAAAACTCCATCAAAAAAACAATTTGCAAGAGGAAACCATTGATGAATACCATTAAAATATATACAACATTAATCTTATTTTCTTAGTAGCATAGAGACTGTACAAGTTTTTAGCATCTTCAAAATGACTAGTTATGTTAAAATCAAGCTATTGTTGTTGGAAATAAATAGTAAAAAACATTTTTAAAGAATAATAGAAAAGCCACATGACTTGGTAAAGTCAAGTCAAGAATAGCATCAAGGCATTCAACATCACTAGTAAAACTATCTTCAAAAATGTGTTCAAGCAATTTAACATAAAGAACAACAAAATTATATTTCTTAGAATTTAGGGAAGCCAAGATTATCTTACATATGAGTCTACATCTTTTAGAAAACATGGATGTACAATGTGGTCATTTTACATTTATGAAACTAAAATTGTATTCTCCAACCTCACAAGGACTTTCTCATTTATTAGCCTTTAAAATACTATCCATGGACCTTAGAAGGTAGCATTAGAATTAGGTAGAAAATAGGACATTCTCTAATGAGCATCTATACTCTATTTTGTTGTGCATACTATCTTATATTGATCGTCCTCTCTTTCCCAAGTCTGATTAAATACAAATTATCCACCAAGCATGGAAACTATCTTCGAGTCTAATTATTATTTGAAGTCTTTTTTCCATTGGTAGGAATGGGTAAAGATCTTTCAATTTTTCTTTGCTAATGTCCTAGAAACTAACAATAGTTGGTCATAATTCTTCTTCCTAACTTGATCTAGGTTAGCTACCTAGAGAATGTTTGATTGGGAATATGATATCCACTTTTATAACATATTTAGAGAACTTTTCTTGCATGAAGGATTCTATCATAGATTTTCCAACCTAAGTTTGTATAATGGGTTAGGTTCAACTTCCAACTTAAAAGTATATTGGATAATATTCCATTTATAATCCTAGAGCTCCTCATATGATGCAAAAGAATCCTAGGCCTACAAACTGTAATGCATTAAAAAAATTATTGACTATTTTTTTTGTATGAAATTTTGAAATTTCTAGTTGTTTTACAATTATTTGGCTTGTCATAGTGGAATTTTTTTAACGCAATCATCGGGTGAGCACTCAAACTAGAAAACTAATTCATCTATGTAGTAACACATGAGCATCAATTTTCATTAGATTTTAACCTTCTATTAAGGTTTCCATCATTGGCATTTCTCAGATACTCTTAAGGATGCTCAGTGATGCAATAGCATCTTGGGTATACGAGCAATCTTGCATCACACAAAAGTCTTTTCTAATTTAATAAGAACTAGTAGATAGAGTGCTTACTATTTATGGCAACTTGCTATTTTTAGTAAGTTTGTCATATGAGCTCAAAATGTTCTCATTTTCTATAGGAAGGTTCATTTTAGAGTTGTAAGGATACCATAAAAATCTTATTGCTCAAGCATAAGTACCAGAGAAGTTATTGCAGATTTTTGGTCGAAACATTTGCAAAAAAATCCTCAGACTCACCATTGGAGGCCTTAGAGTGCCTAGATGAGCTCCAAAAACTTAATGGAAGGGTGTTTGCACCATTTCGAGCCTATAGATTAAGAGTTGGCATTTTCAAAAAGTGCTTATAATAGCCAATTAGAGCAACGATTTGTGAGTTATGGCCTTTCAAAGTTGGGCAACCCAAAATATCTAAAATAATTGTCAAAGATGTATTTGCAGACTCTATATGTATCGTTAGGGTCTGTCGGCCCTAGGTATTAAGTTTTGATGTCTAGAACCTTCCTAGGCAGAATAAAATTGCCTATTTAAGAAAGGCCTAAACATTGTCTAGGATAACATGGGGGTGATAGTTCACAACCTATCTTGTAGATTATTGTAATGAAGGCACCCATGTGAGTTAGCATATTGTACTTGTGAATTCTATAATATTGCATTTGCAGCTCAAATAAGAAGTCCATATTTTGTTCTCACATTTTATATTATTTCTTTGTTTCTATTATGAGATTATGGTATTAAGGGGGACACCCTTCATCAAGTGGTATTAGAGATAGAGTTCTTGAGTGTGTGGATACATTACCAACTGTGAGGGAGTTCACACCAAGACCATGGTTTGGGTTGAGCATGTAGATAGATCACTGATTGTGAGGTGATTTTCACTAGGGTTTCAAAAGAAGTGTGAAAATACCTCCACACAGAGAGTGTGGCAGAAGAGTTGTAGGTGTTACACTTGAGGGTTTTAGAACTCTCCAAAGAAAAATGGAAGAATTGGAAGAACAAATGTGTAGAGGAATAAATCTTCCTATAAGAAATGAAAGTGAGGATACAGATGAAGTAGAAGAAAATTTTGAAGTAGAGGTAGTTCTAAACTAAGAGGAAGAGAGGCTTTTTAGAGCCATCTCCAATATTGGAAAAATACCTAAGTTTGATGTTCCCACATTTTTAGGAAATCTTAACCTAGAGGAACTAATCAATTGGATCAATGAACTAGAGCAATACTTTGAGTATGGAGATATTGATTATCCTAATAGGGTCAAGTTTGCGAAGGAAAAATTGAAGGGACATGCGAAGACCTGGTGGTAAGAGGTTCAATTAGAGAGTAATAGAAAGGGAATGGACAAAATCACTAGATGGAAACACATGATAGCTAAACAAAAGAAAAAATTCATTCTCGTGGATTATGAGCTTGACATGTTGAAGAAAATGCAAGGGTTGAAGCAAGTGGGAAAATTTATTCAAGAGTATACTAAAGAGTTCTACCGAGTTCTCATTAGAAACAACCATGTAGAAGTTGATAAGGAGAAAGTTGCACATTATCTTAATGGGTTAAGGCCAAGCATTTAGGATGAGCTAATTCTAGTTTGAATGAATATTATGGAGGAGGCAAACCAATTTTCTCTAAGAGTTAAGGAGAAACTGAGCAAGAAGTTTGACAACAAGAATAGTGGAAGAGGTCCTGGTGGAAGATCTAGTAGATGATCTTATGGTGGCCGTAATGATGATCAAAAGAACAAGGATGAGGCTAGAAGTAGCAATCAAAATTAGAGGGAAAACCATTCCAATAATTTCCATGATTAGAACAATATAGATCAAAGAGGAAGAGTCAGAGGACAAGGATCTAGAAGAGGAGACTTCTGTGGTAAATGTTTTCACTGTAGAGAAGAAGGGCATAGAGTATTTTAATATACCTAGCACCAAGGAAGGATAGATTAAAGAATGGAAGGCTAGGCTAGTGTTGCACATGTTGATGAAGATGCCAGATCCTCACATTCTGAAGATGTTGAAAGAGGAGAAGTCCTAGTTAACATACGAGTCTTGTTGAGTGGTGAGAATGAACCTAATCAAAGAAGGAGCTTGCTTCACAAAAGGTGAAAATGTGAAGATAGGTGTTGTGATGTGATAATTGATGGTGGAAGTATTAATAATCTAGTGTCACAAATGATGGTCACCAAGTTGAAGCTGAAGAGGCAAAAACACCCATGTCCATACCATATTGCTTGGGTGCAAGATGACCACAAGGTCATGCTCAATGAGCAATGCTTAATGAAGTTCAAGATCGAAAGCTACAAGGATGAAGTACTTTGTGATATCATACCTCTGGACATATGTCATATGTTGTTGGGTAGGTCATGGTAGTTTGATAGGCATGATGTACACAATGGGCATGCAAATACCTACACTCTGACCAAGGATGCAGTGAAACATAAGTTGAAGTTGTTGAAGGAGAAAGAAAAAAAGCTATATAGTGTTGCCAGAATATGTTTTATGGAAAAGAGTTGCTCAAAGGTGTGAAGCATGAGCATATGTTTTTTTATATAATTCCAAAAGATAGTAAACAAGAAGTAGAGGAGGTACCTATAGAAGTTGCAGATATGTTGGGAGAGTTTTCTAATATTGTATTAGATAATGTACCTGATGGATTGCCCCCAATGAGGAAGATTAGTCACTAGATAGATTTGGTTCTAGGAGCCAATTTTCTAAAAAAGGCAGCCCATAGAATGACACCAGTAGAAAGTGAAGAGTTGAATAGAAAAGTTCATAAGTTATTGTAGAAGGGGTTGATTTGAGAGAGTCTAAGTCGATGTGTTGTACTAGTAGTATTAGCACAAAAGAAGAATGGAGGATGGAGGATGTGCACAAATTCTCGCATTATCAACAAGGTCACAATCAAGTATAGATTTCCATTGCTAAGGATGGATGATATTATGGATTGTTTGAGTGGAGCTGAGTATTTCACATAGATAGATCTGAAAAGTGATTACCATCATATTCATATCAGAGAAGGTGATGAGTGGAAGATTTATTTCAAGATCAAAGAAGGATTATACGAGTGGTTACTCATGCCTTTTGGGCTAACTAAGACACCAAGCACTTTCATGCGGCTCATGAATGAGGTATTGAAGGATTTTTTGGGTAAGATCATCATTTTTTACTTAGATGATATATGAATCTTTAGTAAGACATTGGAGGAGCATTTGATTTTGATGGGAACACAACCCAACAACAGAATAGACACAATAGAAAGGGGAATTATATTAAATGAGAAAATAAGCTAGTACAAATAGTGCAGAGAAAACAAACTTCAAAACATGCCCTACGGGCTTACAATAGCATAAATCTGGAGAATATTTCTCCTTTTAGCACCTTCCCTCAAGCTCCAATCCGAACTGCCTTTTACAATACCAGAAATCTCCTTAAATAGACCCCGGAGGGTTAAGGACTAGGAGTACATTCTAGAAAGTGCTAGTAGGCATCCACCGACAAAATAGAAGGTTCCAGAAATTGCGTTAGAAGTCGGTGCAAATCTAGAAGAATCTAGAAACGGTAGCCGAACTTCCGGGAGGCATAACTTTTGAACCATAGCTTCGATTGACGAACCGTTTACATTTTCGGAAAGCTCTCAAAGCGCTCTATAGCCCTCTGGACAAGCTTCACTCGTCCCCCATTTTTTGACCCTTTTTGAGGTCATTTAATGCCCCAAACCTGACCTTCAAGCATTCTTAGGAGGTCTCCAAAACCTGAAAAACTGTAATAACTTTCAAACCGTGGGGCCTTTTGACCTGATTCTTTTTCTGGAATGCTCTAAATCTCAATTACATTCATCTAGCCAAGTTGCACCTTCTAGGTCACCAAAATGATGGTCAAATTGCATGCTCCTATTTTTTCAGGATTTTCAAATGCACTGATAGTTGAACTATGAGAGTTGGAACCTTTATTTGAGCCAAATGGGTATCCAAAAATGTAAAGACATAAAACAGAAACTAAGTCTAAGTACATTTTTTTGGGTGACACAGGATTGCCCTTATACCTTTGGATGCTCCTGCATCAGATTCATATTCCCAACATGTGTGATAAGTTGAGGGAAGAAATTTATTTGATAAACCTGAAGAAGCATAGTTTTGTAAAGGAGTTGGTGTACCTAGGATTTGTAGCCTCAGTGGAAGGTCTAAAAATGGACCGAGAGAAAGTGAAGGCTATCCTTCAATGGCCTACACCAAGGAGTGTGACAGAGGTAAGATCTTTTCAAGGACTGGCTAGTTTTTATAGAAAGCTCATAAGATGTTTTAGTAGCATTTGTGGACCCTTAACTAAAATAATGAGAGGGAATAGGAAAGATTGTAACTAGACTATAGGGTAGATAAGAGTTTTAATCTGTTGAAATAAAAAGTTACCGAGCAGCTTGTTTTAACACTTCTTGGTTTTAACAAGGTATTTCAAGTAGGCTATGATGATAGTGGTACTGTAATAGGAGCTATTATGAGCCAAGAAGGTAGAACTATTGCTTATTTTAATAAGAATTTGAGTGATGGAAAAAGAATATATTTTGTTTATGATCAAGACATTTATGCTATAGTTTAAGCATTGAAGAAGTGGAGACACTATCTTCTTCCCAAGGAGTTTATTTTGTATACCAATCATCAAGCTTTGCAATATTTGAATAGTCAAGGAAAATTGAACCAAAGGCATTTGAAATGGGTTGAGTTTTTGTAGAGTTATATATTTGTTTTGAAACACACCAGTGGGAAGTCTAACAAAGTTGTAGATGCTTTTAGTAGAAGACAACTTTTGCTGACAAAAATGCAGATAGTGGTGGTTGGGTTCAAGGAATTAAGTACTTTGTATCTAGATGATCCTAATTTTGGTGAAGTCTGGAAGGCTTGTACAGAACTTGTTACACTTGATAGGACAAAGTGGTTGAATTTCATGATCCAAGATAATATTTTGTTCAAAGGAAACCAGTTGTGCATTCCCAAAAGTTCAATGAGAGAGAATCTCATCAAGGAGAAGCATAGTGGAGGATTGGCTAGCCATTTTGGAAGAGATAAAACTATAGCTTTGGTTTGTGAGAATTATTATTGGCCATAGTTGTAGCAAGATGTGAAAAAGTTTGTATAAAGTTATAGAGTATGTCAAATGAAAAAAGGAGTGAAGCAGAATAAAGGGTTATATCAGCCATTACATGTACTAGAGAAGCTATGAGAGGATGTCGGCATGGATTTTTTTCTTGGATTACCAAGGACACATCATGGGCATGATTCTATTTTTGTGGTGGTTGATAGGTTTTCAAAGATGGCACATTTTATTCCTTGCAAGAAGACTAGTGATGTTGTTCATGTGGCAAAGTTGTTTTTTTGAGAAGTGGTGAGACTACATGGTCTACCAAAGAGTATAGTTTTAGATTGAGATACCAAATTTGTTGGGTATTTTTGACATACATTGTGGAAGAAGTTGAAGGCAGATTTGAAGTTTAGTTCATCGCATCATCTAAAGACTAGACAAACAGAAGCTATGAATCATAGTTTGGGAAACTTGCTAAAATTCTTGGTTGGATATAAACTAAAAGGATGGGGTATGATTTTACCATAGGTAGAATTTGCATATAATAACTCTATCAATAGGAGTACAAGTAAATCACCATTATAGATTGTATATGGGAGCAGTCCCAGAAATACCTATGAATTGAGGTAGTTGGATAAAGGGGAGATAAGTAGTGCTAAAGTAGAAGATTTTGCTTAACATTTGAAGAATGTCCATGAGGAGGTGAAGAAGCACATCATAAAGATGAATACATAGTATAAAGCTAACGAAAATGTGAAAAGGAGGTCTAAGGAATTTTAGGTTGGAGATGAAGTCATGGTTCATTTGAGAAAAGAGCATTTTCTAATGGGGACATATAATAAGCTGAAGATGAAGAAGTTTGGACCGTGCAAGATAGTGAAAAGGCATGAATCTAGAAATGCTTATGAAGTAGAGTTGCCTGCTGAATTGAATATTTCACCGATATTTAATATTTCAGATTTGATAGAGTATTATGAAGGAGATGATGAAGATAAAGCTACAAAAGTGTAGTGAAGTATTCCAGCAACTAGTTCGGTTACAAAGGAGATTGAGGATATACTGGATAGTCATGTTGGAAAAAGTACTAGGAACATAACTTATGTAGAATATCTAGTCAAATGGAAAAGGATGCTAGTTGAGGATTCATCATGGCTAGCAAAGGAGGAGGTTAACCATCTTGGTTTTCCTCTGAACACCTAAGATGTGATGGGGTTACTTCTCCAATTACCCCAGGTGTTTGATGCAGGAGCATCCTAGGTGTAAGAGCAATCTTGCATCACAAAAAAGTATTTTCTTTTTAGTTTTTTCTATTTTAATAAGGACTAGTAGATAGGGTGGTTACTATTTATGGAAACTTACTATTTTTAGTAAGTTTTTCATATGAGCTCAAAATATTCTCATTTTCTACAAGAAGGTTCATTTTAGAGTTGTAAGCCTACCATAAAAATCTCATTGCTCAAGCATAAGTATCGAAGAAGTTATTGTGCACTTTAAGTACAAAAATTTGCAAAAAAATCTTTAGGCTCACCATTGGAGACCTTAGAGTTCCTTGATGAGGTCCAAAAACTTGATGGAAGGGCACTTGCACCATTCTAAGCCTATAGAACATGAGCTAGCATTTTTGAAAAGTAGTTATAATAGCCAATCAGAGCAACAGTTCGTGAGTTATGGCCTTTCAAAGTTGGGCTAACCAAAATATCTAAAATAATTGTCAAAGATGTATTTGGCTAAGTCTATATGTATTGTTAGGTTTTGTTAGCCCTAGGTATTAAATTTCAATGTCTAGAACCTTCTCAGGCAGCATAAAATTGCCTATTTAAGAAAGGCCCGAACATTGTCTAGGACAACTTGCGGGTGATAGTTCATAGCTTGTCTTGTAGATTATTGTAATGAAGGCACCCATGTGGGTTAGCATATTGTACTTGTGAATTCTATAATACTACATTTGCGACACAAATAAGAAGTCCATATTTTGTTCTCACATTTGCTATTGTTTCTTTGTTTCTATTATGAGTTTATTGTATTAAGAGGATACCCCATCATCACCCAGTTGTTCCCAATGCAATACATGTTCAATCCTAATCCTAGAGTTAAGTTCTTAGGACCCAACGTATGAAGTCTTCAACTTTGTAGTAGAAACAACCCCTTTTAGATGACACAAACAACCATTGTTCACCATATTGCATACCATCGTTACATGCATAGCATTATTCCTTGATGCTACTCCATTCTTAACTTGAACATTGCTATTAGATTTCCCTATAATTACCAGCCTCAATTGAATACTAATCAGAGTGCAAACATGTTTTATAATACAATGAATCTGCAACAATATTGATAAGTTCTGACTTATCTATGTAAGACTGAATATAGATAGAGATTGAATCCTAAATGGACTTTGCATTAATCATATTTGTGATTTCAATTTCAAGAGGAATAATATTTCAGTTTTGAGTAATCTGAAATCTCAAATTTAATTGGATCTTTCTTAGCAAGACTCTGATACCTTGTTAAACATGATTAAATTTCTTTCAGATTTGATCTATGTCTTTTCTATTTTCAAAATATCATTCTTGCAATCATTGTACTTCTTTGCAAATTATAATCAAACTATTGAATTTGATAAATATGAAGGTGATATCAAATCAATATTGAGAAATAATAATGATGAATTCATAACTCTAAATTTTCTTTAATGGTATTCGATCTACAAGAGTGGAGCATTTAATTATTTTGATGTCTTGTTTAGGGACTTAGATACATGGAAGAGACACATGTCATGATTAGACATGTCTCCATAAAGTGGGGGCATGCCCATTCATGAGTTGTCTCATGACTTGCACCTTTTCTTCTCAATTAGACACTCAATCTCTAATTAGGATTTGTTGTTTAAATGAAGATCCATATTTTCAGTATTGAAGCCTCATTCAAGTAGTTTACAAATATCTTGATGAGTTTTCTTCCTTGTCCAAGGACCTAGCAACTATTTCTCTTTTTTAAAATTAAAAAAGCTTTAAATTCATTTTTAAATCAAATGACGACCTTGTTTCCATTGACCCTTTGTTTCATACTTAAAGATAAATGATTGAGTGATAATACTAGTCCAATGGCAATTCTACATGGCCAATAGAGATGGTTGATCAGGAGATTAATGCCAACCTTATCTGGAATAGGGGGTAATGAAAAGATGGGGATTTCCAGCCCAACATCTCATGGTTGATCAAAATTCACTAAAAACTTTGGTCAACTAGTGGTAGAAAAAATCCTGAAAAGGTATTGTTCACTCTTCTTAATGATACAATTCTCCTTTTGATGTTGCTAGTATCCCTTCTCTATCTTTACTGTAGTATATGATATTATGTGATTTAACCATGCTAACTAATTGAAATATTAAATAGTAGATAGAGTACTTATGCAATTAAATATTAAAATATCATTAGAGTTAAGACTTCAAGTAGGTAGACTGCTATTCAACATTGTTTTCGTGTTTTTAATTCATACAACCATTTCTTAATGTGACTGTAGGTGATGGAATTTTTTTTTAAATTTATCTCATGCAAATAACACAAATACAAATACACATCTAGTTTTATGGTTTACTGAGTGGGCGTATTCATGCTAAATAGAAATCTACACTTTTTGATCCCACCCACTATCAAAATATCAACTTTAATTTAATGTTTTATCTATCAAGTAGATGCTCAATCAATATCAAATATAAAATTCATTAGGAAGATTTAAAAACTTCATAAAGCATAACTAAGTGATAACACTGCGCATATTGTCATTTGAGCTTATGTACAAGGCAAACCGAGAATGAAGATTATGATGGTCATTCCATTACTCTTTTTCTCTATTATTCCTACTATTCTATTACTCTTTGTCAAAAAATTCATTGCTTGTTTCATTTCTTAGTCTAGGTAGAAGCTTGGTAATGTAATATGGCTCAGAATAATTAGAATTTTGTAGAATATTCTAGATATAATGTCAATGATGAGAGTCATTTATAAGTAGTTTTTCGGTTAAAAAGAAGTCTCTTTCATTTATGGAAAAGTCCAAAGTGGTTTTTTTTTTAGATCAAGATTTATTTGTCCTTAGGAGAGCATTCAATTTTCATCTGTAGTGATTTTTATCAATTTTGTAGCAACATTGGTTTTTCTATAATAAATCTCAATGAAATATAAATTTAACTTGTAGTTTTCTAATTCAACTTCACACTCTCACCTACTAGGTCCTTAGCTCTTAGTCAAAGACGTTGAGCCATAAGGCTTGTGCTCCTATATTAGTTATCTAAAATTATTTCATGGATGACCTCCATAAAATAAAATAAAAAGGGAACTTATGTACCTCATGATTTTCTTTCTGTCTCACTTTCCTCCCTTATACTCCCAATGTATTTGTATGCAAGAATATTGTTCGAGTTACCATTTAAGATACCTATAGAAAGTAGGATTAACCTATGTTGATGTAAGTTTGTAGAATTTAATTAACTCAATCATGGTAATAAAGTCCATTTTGTTTGATTACAGATGCATATTTTCCCTCAAAAATGTAGTGGATGGACCTTGATTTAGTGCAATGACCTCTTCATTACTTAGAATTTTTAAGGTCATATTATTCAAAGATCTCACATCACAACCAATAAGGAGTGGTGCCTAAAAAAAGAAACAAAAAGAAGTTTAAATGAATGGATCTTCTATTTGTTTCCTATCACAAGAAATTGGAATTCTATGCAATTTGTATTGGACACAAAAAGGCTGACTCTAAGTTAAAATCCTCAAATCCTTTACAAAAGCAAGCAAAATTTTTGCTGTAGTGAATAGATTTTAATAACTAGCAAAAGAAAGTATAGAAAATTGGATTTTGTAAGATACAACATGATTATTACCTTCATAAGAGCCCAAATGCTGAAATGTGAGCAATGCTCCTCTTTGGTCATATTACCATTTCCAACCTCTAACATATCTGGATCTAATGGGTATGATATATAATTTGGTGGTAAGAGAAATGAAATAGATAGCCAATAATTTTCACTCATGCTATGAACTGAATGAAGTTTGTGTCATTATAAATGTTGCAAGTACATGATCAAATGACAGTATTGATGACAAAGAAAATTGGTGGATATGATAAAATAAATTTACAAATAGGAAACATAAACAACAACTTAAGGGGAACAATACAGTGGTAAATAGAAACTTAAATTCCAACTTAAATGAAATTCTTAACATCTATAGAAAATTACAGCAAATTTCATGGCACAAGATGAGAATTGTTTGTTGGAATCATTGGGGTGGTTGTTTTAGTAGCCATGTTTATTGCTCCCTTGTCTATAATGGTGAGTAAAATATGATTCATTATTTCATTATTTTTTTATGATTACTTCATTTTCATATTTTCTCCTTGATATGGAAATATGCTCCATGCATGTGATTAAATGAGCGTATCATGTTGTATGTATGGTTGAATGATGCAATTAATATCCTATTGAACTGAAACATAGATATGGTGGGGTAATTTTCTATGTTGGTTTGTTGATCTTAGATTGGTTTTGATAAGTGAGTGTCTATACACTTAATTCATTTACTTAGTTCATGTCGAATAAGTAGTACATACCAAGCACAACATGTATAAGATAGAGCATGTTAAGTCTACAATGAGTGTCGAATCACTCAAGTGCCGAGTGATTTAGAAGTCGAGTAAGTTGTGCATGCCAAGACATTTAGATGCTGAGTCATAGTATACAAATTAGTATATGCCAAGTATCAGAGACTTCAGATGGTGAGTAACACAGTTTTGTCATAGTTGTTTGTATTAGCATAAACTACTATGTAAACTATTTTTGAGTTGACTTACAGATTGAATTACGATATTTTGGTGATAAGGGTGAATCTTAAGTTGGAATCCCTATGCATTGCATGCATCCAATCAAGTAAAGGGAAGGTTTAAGCAAAAAAAAGATGAATCATAGTTGTTAATTCATACCTAACCCTAAATCACCTAGATCTTCTTAAGGAGGAAAAACCCTAAACTTCATATATGTGTGGAAGGAGTGAACAAAGAAGTTTGCATGCACAAACAAAGCATTCATGGTGACTAAGGTATTGTGATCTAAAATTATATTATAGAATTAGTCAAAGGAGAATAGAGGAATGAAATAGTGAACAATAAAGAGACATTTGATCAAGAAGGATCAAGAATACATCAGTTTAGAGGTGATATGTCATCAAGCAACAAAGTGCTAACTATAGGATCAATGTTGAGACATTTTGATAGGTGAATCAATTAAATCTCTTAATAGAGTAGTCCTAATAGGCTATATTGAAATCCTCAAACAAGGTTCTTACTTAATTATGAGTTAAAGTTGTTTAACAAGGAACACTTCTAATAGGGTGTTGAAATTCTTTAACAGGGTAAGACCTAATAGTCTTTTTAAGCCTTTAACAGGGTAGACCTTTCAGAAGGTAGATCATGTTTCATGTTCAAACATTGTAACCTTCATTGGATACATTTTATTACTGTAGTAGTGAATATTTGTAGGTATCATCCCTGAACCTATTTTACCTTCTCGTTGGAGGGTTTCTAGGTAATCATATCTAGTGTCATATATGTATGAATACTTACCTGTTTACATGATTTATATGTACATGCTTTACATGGTATTTCAATTTTTTTATTGAATGTATGAGATGGATGTATGGTGAATGTTTTATGGGTCAAAGTTTGAACTACTAATTCACCCCCTCCCTCCTTCACATAAGTTTACCTTTCCTATTGTAATTCCAACAATTGGTATTAGAGCCTTGTTCTCTGAAAGAGAATCTTACAACTTTGATGAAAGAAGTCTAAAAGTTGGGAAAGATCATTGAGAATCAGGGAATTGAAATACAACTCATTCTACATCAATTGAATGAAGCAAGAGAATACCTAAAGAAATATTTGAAGAGATAGAAGGAAATTGCTATTGAGGAGAATGACACACAATACAAAGAGATGGACACTACTAAGATATTTTCTAATGGAGAATCCATTGAATTTGATGCATCAGTCGCATATCTAATGGAAAAAAATAGAGCCCAAGCTGAAGAAATCAGAAATCTCAAGTTAGAGCAAGAATCACCAGCCATGCTACTATGTGAGGTGATTGAACAGAAAAAGAAAGCTATGGAAGACAAAGCCATGATTGAAGATGACAAAATAATTTTGATCAACAGATTGGAAGAGAAACCATCAGAACTAACTAAGATTTCTAACATGCAATTGGATACTTTGAGTCAAATGATGAATGCAAACTATGAGTTGAATGCCAAGGACATTGAGATAACAACATTGAAGTTGTAGAATGAGAATTTGACTTATGACCTAAGAAGGGAAAAGGAATTTGTTGAGAGTTTCAATAAACAAGTGAAGCCATCAAATACTTTGAGTAATTATTGAGATCCCCTTGATCCAATAATGATACATGTAGACTAGGATACACAAGTATTGAAGAAGGAGAGTCATCCAAAAGTACTGAAGAAAGAAGCAACAAAGGTAAGAACTCCAATCCTACATGTCATAATTATGGTAAGAAAGGACATACTACTAATGTGTGTAGGAGAAAGAGTGTAAATTAGAATGTCAAGCATAAGAGCATGGTTCACTACCATAAGTACAATAAGAAGGCCATTAGGCACATGAATGTAGAACTAAGACCATCCACACCCAAATATTTGAAGGCTATTGTTATAACTAATAGAAGTATGGACATAGAGATTTTGAGTGTAGATCCAAACCCATTTGGTCATCAAATAGGCAAACAAAGGTAAAGAACAATGGAAACTCATATAACTGGGATTATAATACAAGGTTAATCTATCACTATTGTCAAGAGTATGGACATGTTCTTGAGAATTGTATTAGAACACACTTTAGAAGTGACTAAAAAAGTTGGTTGAGTCAAACCACATGTTTTAGTTGTTTGAATATTGGTCATATCAGTCAATATTGTCCAACAAGGTCAAAGGCACTAAGTTATGAGTTCAATAAAGGAAAAGGCACATCAAGTGGAGAAGGGATCACTTAACCCAATGGGTTAGGTGATCACACCTCATCAAATTAAGCAATCAAGACATATGTGGGACTGATATTCAAAACTTATATCATACATTAGTTCCAAAGGATTTTGTACTGAAAATTCTAAATAAGCATGAACAAAGATGCAAGTTGTTGTCAGGAATCAAAGAAAAATATTTAAGTTTTTCATGTTACTGCCGAGCATGAAAAGTCTTCTATGATTGTTGAGTAAAATGCTAGAGGATTACAAGCTAATAGACTGGCTAGTTGTTGCCAAGCTCGTAATGATTGCCAAATGAATGAAAAGACTAGTGGATGCTGAGTGAGGCTGAAATTGGTTGATGTTGAGCTTATAGTTGTGTAACATTAATTACAGTATTTCAAAAGGGTATTTGATCAATTTTTTTGTTCATTTTACATCATTCAAAATTGAGAGAAACCAAGGAGAGCTAGAGGCAATCTAGAAAGTCATCTGAAGCAATTGTATACAATTTGAACAGATATTTAACATTATTTCGTCAAATTTTGCAAGGTATTTATCATGTGCCAAGTTGCACTATTTTAAATTTCAAAAACCCTAGTTTTGTAAAATGACATCTAGTTCAAAAGGTGTAGAGGGTAAAGAGGTATTGAATGTTCAAGTTTTTGGCAATGAAGTAAAACAACCTATTTTCAAATCCATACCTGACATTGCACACCAACAAGATCCCTTCGGTGCATTATCCATGATACCACCAAAAGTTTCAATAATTTAGGATGTCAAAAAGTGTTACAATTGTAAAATTAAGAGTATTGGTGACATGGAGATAAGAGAAGAAAATGGAAAACTTTGTGAAAATGGTGTATTAAGGGAAGAATTTAAGATTGTAGAAAAGAAAGGATTAACTTGTGCCCTAGACTTCCCTAATTTTTTCAAAACTAAATGGATCAGAACTGTTTTTAGTAGGATTCATGATAGTTCACTATGGTTAGACAATGGGCCTATCAAAATCACAAAAAGAATAATCCATAAGGTAATAGGGTATCCAACCCTAGATTGGCCTAAGACTATGAGGAGTGAATCTAAAGAAGTTATTGAGAAGAACACAAGAGTTGTATGGAATAGGAGGGGAATGAATATAGACACCATCACAGATCCTCTAATAGATTTTGTAGTAAGGATAATTGCACATAAATTTTACCAATCAAGTAGATTAAATAGTGTGCCCTGTATTGCAGTGGATGTGGGTTACAAGATTATGAAGAAGGATCATACATATGATCTTGCCAAGCTACAACTACAACAATTTATTGAAAACCTAGGAACAATAAGGAAAACAACGAGTGCTTAGTGCAAATTTGGATCTATTTTGATATGTATCTTCTTTTATGTTCAGAACACTTTTTCCTACATTTGGCACTATGACATGGAAGACAAACAAGTCTTTTGTAGTTCAAATAGGAGAGTTCATTAAACAATTGGGTGAAAATTTTGAGTCAGTAATGACCAGCTACTTTAAGGACTTCAAGCAGTCTATGAAGAAAAGGTTGAGGATTCCAGTACCACTAGTGGAAAAACATTATAATGATTTTTTTTTGGTAATTGATATTGATTATACATTTTTTCAAGAAGAAACTCCAAGAGTAAGATGGCTAAGGCCATTAGGATATGACATTAATGTATATGAGGCCTCTGTAGCAATAAAAACATTACTTGCAGAATTGATAGACCAAAATTCCAAAGCATTTGGTAATCATGAGATGGCCAAATCTAAGATTACCATGGAACTAAAGACTGCATCTATCATCAAGAAGAAGGATAAGTTGGTAAATAAATTGAAAGCTAAATTTGGTGAAGGTGTCAAACAAGAAGAGGATGAAGAGGAAGAAGGTAGTTAGATTCAAGCACCACTTGCATTGACACAAGGATAAGGTGAAGATCAGCAAGAGGAAGAGATAGAAACTATAGAAGGTGCCAAGGATGAAGAATCCAAGGAAGCACCTACTCCTACTAATAAAAATAAAAGAAAGGCTAGGGAATAAGCTGTGACAAAACCCAAGAAGGTTGCTAAACCTAGCTAGCCTAAACCTACAACACCTACCACAAGGGCTAGTGCACATGTCATTGAACAAAAGGCTAAAGAGAAAGCCAAATCTATAGAGTAGGAAGGATAAGCACAAAAAAGACCAAGGATAAAATAAATTTCTTAGGAAAAATTTGATTAGGAAAGAACTAAATGTGATGACAATAGCCAATTCCAAGTGGTGAGTCATAATCCATCCTCAGATCTAGACAACCTATGTGATAATGTTAGGAATAATGCAGATTTGTCAAGATTTTCTCACATTGATTTTGAAAAGCTTGGAAAATTTGAAAAGAATCAAGTGAAGGAGGTAATATATGCCATGATGGAAAATTATAAGAAAGCCCCTCTAGAGATTGCCAACTCTATGCCTAAAAGTTTATATGAAAGAGTTGAGAAAAAATGGCACTATTGTTTGAACCTAGAAAGGAAAATTAGGGAGACATCCCTTACTCAAGTTATGGGTAAACTTAGTAAGGCACAAATTGCTAAAGCCACAAAGAAATATGATGTTAGATTTGTCCCTAAATATAGAGCCTTTAGCATATTACAAAATAATATTGAGATTTTGTAAAGAAGACCACACAAATGTGCAAAGTCACATATGGGTCAACTATAGTCAAACGAGGAGAACAAGAGCCTATTGAGGTTAAAGATGATGAAGAAGATGACAACAATGAATGCATTGTTGAGGGAGGTACTGAAATGAATATAGATGACTAGGAAATAACTAAGAAGGAGAAACAAGAAAAAAGTGTACAAGATACACAATTTCCAAATGTCAACTCTCAACAAATATCAAGTGTAAACACTAAAATAATCATAGTAAAGAATTTTTCTAATCTCACTACTCAAAACATCAATCCGCTAATAGAGGAAGACCTGAAAAAGATACTTGATCAATCAACACTACATGATAAATTATGATACTTGATCAATCAACACTACATGATAAACTATGTGACAACGTTGTATTAGTCAGTGTAGATGAAATTAAAAAATTAGTGACTAAAAATACAAGGGAGGAGGTGAAAACATAAAAACCACCTATCATCACCCCTCAAGTCACTATTATACAACCTTTGGATAAAGTACCAGAAGTTACACCAACAAAGGTTGATACAGTTGGAGAGGATAAAGTGGAAACTCGAGCCACTATGGATAAATAGAGTCAAACATGTTAGATAGATTTATCTACACCTCCAACACAAGTTTAAGGTACAATTCAAGGCATTATGGAAAAAAAGGACAAGCATGAAGAGACCAATTTGACACCCAAGCTAAAGGACCAAGCACTAATACAAGCCCTAGTAACTTTACCAAAATCTAGTACTCTTTCTAGTCACACTCTTTAGAGGCTAAGCACAGATGCAACACCTTTGCAATTCTCAATGTTGAGTCCAAGTTCATCAAAGATAGTAGAAGTCATAACATATGGAGATGTAAGCCTAGATGAAGAAATTTTTTTACCAAAATTTGATTATGCCACAATGAAAATTGAGAAAATGGGTATACTTCAAGAAGCCCTAGCTAGAAAGAAACATCAAGAACTGCTCAGAAGGGAGCATAGGCAGAAGCAAGCTTTGCTTGAAATTAAAGACATATTCTTAGATGCATTCAGTTTGCCTACTCTAGATGAAACCAAGCCACTTATTGAACAATTGACAAATATAGTGTAAAAGGTAAGTGTTGCAGAACTTGATACTAATGCAAAATTATTAGAATGATCTAAAAAGAAATTTCAAAGTAAAATGAATGAGAAAATATCAAATGATATAGCACTTACACAAGTTGCATTGGCAACTAAGGTAGAAAGTGTGAAGAAGGTAGTTGAGAATATTTTCTCACTATACACCAAACTATGCAATCCCACACTCTTCACATAAAAGAAAAGGTCACATTTTGAGCTTGGAAAGTTAAATTAATGCATCGGGTGCAAAATTTCCTATGACTCTAACTCAAACTAAGAAGTATTTTAGAACTTTATTGCAAACCCAGAGTTAGTTAGCAACATTATCTATAGAAGAAGCCAACATAAGGGCCAAATTGATTAGCAGTCAAACCACATTGACTCCTCACATGGATATTTTTCACAAGGAGTTAGGCTATGTGGAAAATCTTATGAAGAAAGACCCCAATCTTTCTACACTAAATGGCCTAGTTCACCTTGCTGTCGAGCTGGCTATCCAAATTAAGTCTTTGGTTGTAGCTTGTGAAAATTGGGATGCAACTCTTAAAATTATTCTTGAGGTCCATAAATCTTTCTTGGACAAACACACTATCAATTTATAGCCCATTGACATCAATTTCAAAAAGGGGGAGAAAGTTAAAAAGGGGGAGAAAGAGAACTCACCAAAGGGGGAGAAAGTTAGCTTAAGCAAAAGGAGAGAAAGAGAGCTAAGCTAAAATAGAGTAAGAGCATCAAGGAAAGAGTATCAGTGAACACCATAGACAACATGAAGTGAAGGAGTTTCAATTGAGGCATATCTACTTAGAAGGAGTAACATTTTGAGTATAGAATTTTGAGAATAGAACGAGATCTAACAACTCAGGGGTAGTGTGAGATTTTGAGGTATAAGTTATTGCAAAATTTTGATATTTTGAAGTTTTATATGTAAGCTAAATAAGGGATATGTTATGCTCATAATAATAAGAATATTAATGCATGACCAAGTGTTTTTGACACTCATGTCAAAGGGGGAGATTGTTGATCTCAGATTGGTTTTGACAAGAGAGTGTGTATACACTTAAGTCATTTACTTAGTTCATTTCGAACAAGTAGTACATGTTGAGCACAACATGTATAAGATAGATTATGCCAATTCTATAGTGAGTGCCAAGTCACTCAAGTTCCAACTAGGTAGTGTATGATGATTGATTCAAGAGCTAAGTAAGGAGTGCATGTCGAATCATTTAGATGTTTAGTCATAGTATATTCCGAGCATCAAAGACTTTGGATGTTGAGTAAAATAGTTTTGTCATAGTTGTTTGTATTGGCAAAAACTACTTTTATTTAGTGAGTGGCCTGGTTTCATGTAGAATAGCATGGCATCTCCTCGAGGACAATGAGGTTTGTGACTAATGATTAACAATATATGCATACTGAATATATTCTTAACATGCAATATGCATTCTAACACTAGGGATCTCAATAATAATCATTTTCACTTTTCACTAATAGAAGCAAACAAAATTATATTTTTGTCCAATGCTAATGTTCAGAGTTGGTACATTATTATACCAAGAAGGTAAGTAAATGGAGGGTAGATCACTTGAACATTATTTTAACCAATATATTTCTCCAAGATTATTTACAATGGCATCAGGTAGAGCCACAACTCACATCGCTTCTATTAATTCAAGTTATGGATATTATTTTATATGACAAGGATATTGCTTGCCACAATAGATTCACATTTGCAGTTTCTTTCTGTTCTATAATGTCGTGGTTTTATGCATGAATAATATGACTCTTGGTTATACCCTCATATCTACAATAGAACTCAGTTGATTTCACTATGAATGAAGGGTGTGGTATATCTTGAATGAAACATTTATTTTTTCTATACTTTCTTACTCCCTGTCCACCATAGAAATGGTGGATGTTTGTATGTTATTAATTATGAGAATGCAAGTGTATATACCTTACGAACATTTAAGCACCTAGTGAATGTCAAATGAGTTGACATTCATGAATGTAAAATGAGTTGGCATTTAATAAATGAGGAAGTCAAATGAGTTGACATTCCATAAACTATTTTTATGTTGAGGTAATTCATATTGTGTATGGATCTTGTTTATCCTCCCTATCTAAGAGGGAGTGCTAATGTTTGGTAGCTTTAGTTGGATAAACTATATAGTTTATCCAACTAAAGCTACCAAACATTAACATTTTTGAGCTGACTTATAGATTGAATTATGATATTTTGCTAATAAGGATGAATCTTAAGTTGGAATCCCTATGCATTGCATGCATCTAATCAAGTAAAGAGAAGGTTTAAGCAAAAAAATGGATGAACCATAGGCGTTGATTTATACTTAACCCTAAGTCACTTAGATCTTCTTGAGGAGGAAAAACCCTAAACTTCATATGTGTGTGGAAGGAGGAAAGAGAGAAGTTTTCCTGTGCAAACATACCATTCAAGGTGACTAAGGTATTGTGATCTAAAATTGCACTACAAAATTAGTTAAAGGAGAACAAAGGAATGAAATAGTGAACAACAGAGAGACACTTGATCAAGAAAGGTCAAGAATACATCAGTTTAGAGGTGATTTCCCATCAAGCAACAAAGTGCTAACAATAGGATCAATGCTAAGACATTCTAATAGGTGAATCAGTTAATTCTCTTAATAGAGTAGTCCTAACAAGCTATATTGAAATCCTCTAACAATGTGCTTACTTAATTGTGAGTTAAAGTCCTTTAACAAGGCACACTTCTAACAAGGTGTTGAAATCCTTTAATAGGGTAAGACCTAATAGTCTTTGTAAACCTTTAACAGGATAGGCCTTTCATAGGGTAGATCATGTTTCATGATCAAACATTGTAACCTTCATTGGATACACTTTATTAATGCAATAGTGAAGATTTATGGGTGTCATCCCCACCCTAGTTTTACTTTCTCATTGGAGGGTTTCTAGGCAATCATATCTAGTGTCATATATGTGTGAATACCTACTCGTTTACATCATTTAGATGTACATGCTTTACATGGTATTTTAGTTTATTTATTGAATGTATGAGATGGATGTGTGGTGAATATTTTATCAATCAAAATTTAAACTATTGATTCACCCACCCCCACACCCCCCCCCCCCCCCCCCGCCCACCCCCCGCCCCTTAGAAGTTTACCTTTCCTATTGTAATTCCAACAGGTTTACTATTATATGTCTAATTTGGTTTTGGGAATACAATGTGGGATTGACACATGGGTTTTATTTTGCTAAAATTTCTCTATTTGTATATCAAAATTAGTGTTTTCCTAAGCACATCCACCTATAGATTGTTCATGCACCTTTTTTGTGGGCTTATTTTAGATGGCTTATACTCTCCTATTGATTGGCCTAATTGTAGACATTTATTTCCCTAGATATTGAACATTATTTAGCAAAGATACTTAGTATTTATCATATTCATTATGGCATACATTGTTCAGTTTAAATTTGATCATGAGGAGTATATTATGGCAAACTTAAATTTCCACTCGAGTACCCATATAAGCCTCTAGGCATCAGGTATCTTTATTATCTTCTCCTATGAAATGTGACATCCTTGTAAATGAAATTTAGTTGTTGATGAATGTAATTTAATAATATTTGATTCCTTTTTTTAATTTTTTTTAATTCACAATAATTCACAATAAATTGATGCATTAATTACAACATTTTTGTTCACCTCCCTTGAAACATGATTACACCAAGTGGGAATTTTGCAACTCAAAAGAGGATATGCATGTCTATGAGTGATTGTAAGTTTTTATAATGGTTTTCTCCATGATTTGATTTGTTGCAAACTTTTCTTGTTCTTATGCTTTCTGGAATGTCGCTAATTTATTTGGAAATTTTATTATTGTCTTTACTTGGGTATTGTCCAATTCATTCAGAAATGTGGAATCCCATGTGATATGTCTCAAGGTATATATTAATTTTAATTCAATATTATTAAATTATTATGTTCACATGAATTTTATACATGTCTAATTTGGGGAATCAAGTATAGTTCATTTCTGTGCCAATATTGTGATTAACTTATTATTGTTTACTGTGAACACATGGGTGTAGCATTCTAATAGGACTTCTTTCCTTCATGGTAAGTTTAAACTCAGTTTTTTGAAATTTGCATGGTATTTCTTCTCCTACTTTGGAGTTTTTAGACATTTGTTTAAATTTTTTGAATCCTTAATATTGTCATGAGTATATTGAGAAAATATAATTTCTTGAAAATGGATGTAGTTTGTTGTTTATTATCTTGTGGTTGTATCTTGTTGTAAAGCTCAAATATTTTTCGCTTTTGATGTTTGAATTGAAATATCATTTTACTTCCTCTTAATAGGGAAATTTTGGAAGTGATTTTCATATTGATTTGGAGGACAATGAAACCCCATGTCATGGGGAAGTATTGTAGGTTCTCTTTAGCCTACAAGCTGGCAAGATCACACACTTATACCACTGGAAGATCCCTTTCCAAATCCAACCTCAAAATTAGAGACTCAAGGAACTTCATTAAATACATTGCAAACAATCTTTGTACAAGTTGTTTCAATGTTTTAGTCTATTAATGATTGCTTGAAATGATGTCAAATGTGTTTTAAATGCTCTCAAATTGTTACTAAGGTGTCTATGTAAAGAACCATAATGTAGATGTAATTGTTTTTGACTTTTGCATGCATATAGAGGATCCACACTATGTAAATATGCAATTAAACATTAATATAGATAGTTGTCATGAAAACTAAATATGAGAGAGATAACTCTCCACGTTTAAATTCCTTGTGACTACAATAATGTTAAAATGCAATAAAATTTCTTATTCAGTGAAATGATAGGAAAAAGGTCAACTTTTAGTTTAGAATGATGTATTTGATACAATTACCAAACTCCATAAATTCCTATCAAAATGATAAAAATTCAATTGAATAATGCCAAACATGAAATACTTTATTCATTTCCATCTTTTAATATGCTGCAACTTCACTCAAATAGTTGAAGTATGGACTACTTGCTTCTTAAACTCTATGTCCTATTAGCAAGGCCTTCTAGCAGGTGATGGATTTGTATGGACGAGTATAAGCCTATAAGTCTTCCATACTCACCTAGAAATCAATCTTTCTACTACAAATCTAAAGCAGATATACTCAACTAGATATCATGCAAGTATGTGCAAAACAAATACAAAATAT
Source organism: Cupressus sempervirens (assembly GCA_028749045.1). NCBI lineage: Eukaryota > Viridiplantae > Streptophyta > Pinopsida > Cupressales > Cupressaceae > Cupressus > Cupressus sempervirens. The sequence continues at coordinate 104,472,147 of CM053785.1, forward strand.
ATGAAAAGAAAATAAACATATAACCATTGAAAACTTAATAACTCCAACAATATTATGAATTTGGCTTAACCATTTGAAATTGGAGTTGTCATAATAATTTTCCAATTGAGAAAATCATTTTATGTAAGATTATTTGATTGAACATGATTCTAGAAAAAGTGAGATTTGTCCTTGATATGGAGCCCCCTATGGATGTCACTAGACTTAACTCTTTCTTGGACACATTGGGTACTTCCAGAAGATCATTAAGAACTTTACATAAAAATCCTATTGGTTGGATAAGTTGACTCGAAATAGCAAGCCATAAGCATGGGATATTGCACAAAGAGAGGCCTTCAAGGAGCTCAAACAAGGCTAGTGTGTACGCCCATTTTTGTATATCTGAATTGAGAAATGGATTTCTATGTTAGAGGCATCCACATAAACATAGAAATCCTTGTCCCAATTTAGATATGCCAAAATGGGCGTATACACTAGCCTTGTTTGAGCTCCTCAAAGGCCTCTACTTGTGCAATCTCCCATGTGTATGGCTTGCCATTTTGAAACAACATATCCAACCAATATGATTTTGATGAAAACTTCTTAATCAACTTTTGGAATCACCCCATGTGTCCAAGAAAGAGTTAAGTCTAGTGAAATCCATAGGGGGGCTCCATATCAAGGACAAATCTCACTTTTTTTGGAATCATCTTCAATCCAATTTTATTTTTTTTTTCCAAACAAAGTAGATTGGTAGAAAATTTTACCAATGTTGGTATAACTTGGTCAAATTTTTGAACAAGTCATTGACAAGGATGTCGTTGTGGGTTTGGCATCTTGGTCAATCAAGGTAGCCAACTGGTTGAATTTTTAACCAAACTTGGTTGAAAATTTTGACCAAATATTATATATATATATATATATATATATAATTTTAAATTTTAATGTGGCATTTTTGACCAAACTCGGCTAGCATTTCCACCATGATTGGTTAAAATTTTGACCAATGGCCACCAATAATGGTCATACCAAATGTGGTCCATTTCAACCAAGTTATTGGTCATATTTCTAACCAATTCAAGGTTTTGTCAAAATTTTGATGAGAAAATTTGTGACACACCACTTGATCACAAATTCAACCAACATGGGTCAAAATTTTGACTAGGTTTCATCGAAAAATGGATCAAAATGTACTAGTGTATGGTATTTCCTTGAACCAAATAAGTGTGTATTTGGGGTCACTAAAGGAAAATGTTTGGGGCACATAGTTAGAAAGGAGGGAGTAAGGATAGTGTTAGCATGAATGTTGATGTTATTTCTTTGGGGGAGTAATCTAATGTTATTTCTTTGGGGGAGTAATCTAAGTATTGCAGGGCATGTCGCATTACTGACATATTGCATTCATGTATATGTTTTTCATTAATGTGAGAATACCAGTAATTCTTTGAGGACTAGCAGAGTATCAGATAGAGATCATGGTTGTATGGACAAAGAATTGATATTCAGGTAAAATGTGGTTAAGCACATGCTATACATGGTGTCCTAATGACTAGGTTAAGTAAGCATAACATCAATCAAATATGTATGGAAGATATGTTCAATTTATAGAGAGCAGCATAGAAACATAGTACTTGAAAAGTAGTTTTTGATGATTGTATTGTATCTCATAACAGAATTAGAATCAGGTTATCCAAGGTTATCAATAAAATTTAAAAATTTGATGATGACATTAGTGATTACACAAGGTTTGGAGTCATGCATGTGAGAAGTTGCTAAGATTGTGAGCTGACAATGTTGTGTAGTTGTGAAATATTTAATTATCTTAATGTGGTCCTATTATAATTAATTGAGAAAGCCTCAAGGCCAACTCTAGGAATTTTATTGAGGATGTGGTATAAAGGAAAGATGTTTTCATTGTTTGGAAACATGGATGGAATTTGAATGTGATTAAGAAAGTGCAAAAAAGTGAAGAGTCTTTGGTAAATGTGAGTAAGTGATCCAAGGGATTATTAGATGCAAAGTTGGTAACCTAGCTTTGAGATTAGGAGCAGAAGTCTGATTGATAGAACAGAGGAAGAGGAAGGATAAGTATAGTGCAATTCTATTATTCTACAAGAAATAATACAGAGATCATTTAGACAATGGATTCATTGGTCTTTCCCCTGAAGCTATTTGGATAGTGGGTCCGTATGCCTTATACAACTCCTAACAAGGTTGGAATCTCCTAATAGGGATTCAAATTCTCCTAACAGGAGCTTATATGTACTGAATTTATTTCATAGATTGCTAACACAATCCATCCTCTAACAAGGAATATTTAGTACATCATTTTTTGGTACCATCCCCACTAGGGCTTTCCCTTTGATCAAGGGTGTCCCTAGTTAACATATCTAGTGTTATTGTGCAGGAGTATCTTGTTGTGATTTTTGATTATATTATTCATATGGTTAGGGTTTAATTATGATAGTAGTTGGATAACTAATTCACCTCCCCACCCCCACATTACCCCCGCCCCCCTTTCTCATTTATATTGGTGGACTATATATTCTAAGAATTGATATTAGAGCCTCAAGTCCCTAAAGAGAAAGCCTAACAACTTTGGAGATCAATGTCGAGTCACTTCAGAAAGGATAGTCCTAAATTTGATGGGGTTAACTATGAAAACTAGAAAGAAAATATGAAGACTCATCTGCTATGTATGGGTCTAGGATATTGGATTTTGATGAAGGACAACAAAAATATTGTGCAAGAAGGAAAGCTCAAGGAATACAATGAAGCAGAGAGAGATTTTTTTATGTGCAATATGTGAGCTAGAGAATATTTATTGATAGCTCTTCTTGATTATGAATATAGTTAGGTAAAGTCATTTGAAACATCTCATAAGATTTGGAAAGATTTAGAGTCTACTTTTGAAGGGGATAAACATACAAAAAGAGTAAGATTACAGAATTGGATATGCTTGTTTGAAGATGCAAAAATGTTAGATGATGAATCTATAAGAAGCTATGTTGCTAGGATATGTGCAATTTTTGCAGGAATCAAATCATGTGACGGATCCAAGGAAGAAGGTGAGATTGCATGGAAGGTCTTGAAAACTTTGACACCACCAGTCAAGCAAGTAGCACAAATGATTGAACTATTGATACCTTGTACTGAGACGTTTACCAGGGAAAAATGTCTTGGAAGGTCAAAAGAAGTAGAGACAATTTTGAGACAATCAAGAGAATTTACAAGAGTGGAGAGAACTTTTAGTTCTTTAAGTGTTCATCCATGATTATCCAGAGGTGCAAGCACACATGGAGATTATGCTAGTAGCAATAGAACCATATTTGAAAAGGAAAAGAAGATTGAAGGAGGTATAGCCCTACTTCTAAGAAGAGAAATAGGTAGTAAGAGAATCTTGAAATGTTGGACTTGTGATGAATTTGGTCACTATGCATCTAAGTGTCCTGAAAGAGAGAAAAAGTATAAAAGAATTCTAGAAAACCTAGAGATTGTTTGTATGCTAATGAGGATGAAGAATATGAAGAGAGAAATTAAAGTGAGAGTGATGATGATCTAGGATTTTTAGCCATAAAAGAAGATGGTCTTGACAAGAAAATTAAAGAAAAGGCTCTAGTGTCTCAAGTAGAGAAGAAATCTAATTGGATAATAGACAATGGTTGTTTACATCACGTGACTTGTGATATGAATAAGTTTTTTAAATTTAGAGAACATGATGGAGGTATTGTTAGAGTTGGTAACTAATGAGTCTAGAAAATGCCTTTATTTTGTTATGTTTAAGATACTTTGTGATACTCCATTTATCCTTGTTTTAACACTTATAAGCCTATGTTTGATAAACCTTTGATGATTTATGGGGTAGAAAAACTATGTCATCTTTTGCCTAAATTATATCTAATATGCAGTATTTCATATAAATATCCAAATGTGTGTTTTTATGATTGAAATTAGTTTGATGGATGTTTATTTGCAAATATGTCTTATATCATAACTAACATGATGATAAGGATTAAAGGATGAGCGGAAGAATCCAGAAGTTGGTTGCCGACAGCATTCAAGGAGAAATGAGCATCAAGGAACAACCACGAAAAGGAAGTTATAACCACTCCAAGAAACATGGCAGCGAATAAGGAGGAGCTTTTACAAGCCATTACCTTCTCTGAATTTACGTTGTAACAAGTGAATGCTGAGACTTCATTGCTCCCTCCTCAATTCTGTTATCCTTCCTTTTCGCTTTCAGTTTTTCTCCTATATTCTCTCCTGCGGACTTAACTTAGGATAGTTACTTTTTCTATTATGTAATAAAGAGTAGATTCCCTATATATTTTGAGATCAACTCCTGTGTGTGAAGTTTTAGTTTTTGGTTTTTGATAAGTTTTATCGAGTAAGACAGAACACTGATTCACAGTTTGTTGTAGTTGTGTTTTACAATTCTGAATTATGTAATGACTGATTAATGAAATGAATTAGTTCTCTTTAGCTTCTATCCTACGTTGGTAGATTAGAGAAGCCAACCAAGGGGGCCCACTTGGAAGGTGGATTAGATTAGGATAGAATAGATTCATTTTACTAGCATTAGCAGTATTTTAAGTAAGACGTAGCTAGTTAATTCCTTCCTGTAGCATCACACTTCATAAACGTTCCTGCAGCATCTACGAGAACAATCTAGTGGATGAGTCGAGATGGAATCTTTGTTATCTTGTCATTGTGTTTTCAACATTCATAGATTCAATAGTTTCCTTCCTTTGCATTTTTAATTTCCTACAGCATAAGCATAATGACTCATCAAGGTACCTAGTGCACATATTGTGCTGACCATTTCAAGTATACGTCCTTGGGTTGATAATCTAAATGCACCTCATGGTAGGAGAAAAGTAGTCCTTAGCTTGAATAGATTATTCCTAAGCCAGGCCTAGCACATGACTATAGAACACCTATTATGAGGTAGTTCATTTTTGGCACCGTTGCCGAGGATGGTGTCAAGCTAGGATCATTTTTTGAGTCATAGTTTTTAGATTAAGTTCTTTTTACCAGTGTGAAAATTTTAGTTGCATGCATCAAAGAGGAAGATGACGAGATGGATATGGCAGATTTCTTCCACAAGTATCTATTAATTTGAATGAAGAAGTTGAAGAAGAAGTTGAGTTGCCCTTTGAAGACACAAGTCCTATTTTCCCCACAGTATCATCATCAAGAGCTGAATCCCTAGATATATCTAGTCTCCAACCTTTCACGAAAATATTGACCAGTCTTCTTGATAACACTACCTCGAATCCACTAGTTGTTAATCATCCAATGCCTAACATTCCTTTTCAGCAGCAACCTCATAATCTAGTCCCACCAATCATGGCACAACCCACTTTTGCATTTCCACTTCCAAGTCTCATAACCAATGCCAATCTCAAGAATATACCTCCCACTACTCTTCTGAAGTTCTATGGCCTTGCAACTGAAGACCCTGATACCTTCTTGTTTGAGTTTGACATCCTTTGCCATAGTTTTGACTATAACACTAATGCCCATAGGCTTAAATTATTTCCAACCACATTGAAAGAATCTGCTTTACGATGGTTCATGGGCTTAGGAGCCAATACAACTGTGAATTGGGATGAAATGCAAGCCTTGTTTTTGGAAAAATATAAAGAATATTGCAAAGCATCTGGCATGAGAGGAGATGATATCTTTAGGATATCACAGAAGGAGGAAAAGACATTAGAAGACTATGTTTCTCGATTTTTATATAAACTACAAAAGAATCCTCAACACACATTGTCTGAAGATTCCCAAAAACTAGTCTTTCTAAGAGGAGTGAATGAAGACTGTTTGGAAGCATTGGACCTGATGGCCGATGGAGATATATATCAAGCTCAATGGGATGACCTCAAAAAGATATGTCAGAACTATTCAAGGTCAACCATGAAGAAAGGTTGAGGACCCCATTCTACAGTTACAAAAGGAATTAGTCAAGGCATTTCAAAACTTGAAATATCCAATTTGTTGTCAGATTTCAAACAAGACATCAGTAATGATGTCGCTACATAGTTGGATACAATGATTGCAAAGAAGAAGCAAGTAGAGGCTAAGTTACAACTAGCTGAGTACTGTCCTCATTGCTGAAAGCAAAAGAAGGATTGCCACTGTAAATTGGTTGCAAGCATGGAGAACCAGCATCTTCCAACTGAATATGTAAAGATAGATGGGGATGATGAGCAAGTATTCTTTGTTGCTCAATGCTGACCATGGACTCAACATCAAGGTATGCCTCAAGACCCCTTGCAAAATTCAAATTCATATGGTAATCAATGGAAAAACCGCAATACCCAAGGTCCTCCACAAAACCAACCCAATTGGAATAATGCTGGGCAAAATAATCCACAACAGTCTCAATGGTCTCAAAATTTCCAACAACCTTGGCCTAACCAGTAGAATAACCAATGGCCTCAGAACTAGCAAAACCAATGGAAACCATCCAAACCAATGGAATTCGCAATCTCCAAACCAATGGAACGGATCTCAACAATGGCCTAACCAAAATATTGGTGCTCCACAATTACCCCCTCCATCTCAACAACCTACTTTAATACTATCACCTGCAAATAGTGGATCTCAAAAGAAAACACAACTACCTGCACAACCTCAGCCAAATCCAAATAGAAAACCACAATAACCCATGTATAGTGCTGATACCCAGCAGTACCCTGCTTATGCCCTAGATGTCGCAGATATACATTTGAGATATGGAACGACCTTACCAGCACTAAAGCCACCTCTTATAACTGAAGTATCAGACTCTCATGTAGCATTAGAACCTTTGGTTGATGAACTTGTTGACCCAACTAATGCTACCATACCAATACCAGTTCAATTAGCAGTAGAGCCTCCTTTTCCAAACCAACTAATACAAAAGGAACCTGAACAAAGCAAGGAACAACGCTTTGACATTGTTAATTAGTTAAAGAATATGCATGTCCAAATACCTTTGTTTCAAGCTATTAAGGACATTCCTATTATGGAAAAGCTATAAGGGAAGCTTGTCTAAAGAAACTTGGAAGGAAGAAGAAGGATCCTACCACAGTTCATGTTGTTGGACACTTAGCTGATATCATGTTAAGAAGAGTGATTTCACCAAAATATTTTGACCCACGGAGTCCAGTAGTAAGTGTCAGCATAAATGGTCAATTTGTTAAAAATGCCTTAATAGATTTGGGAGCTGCTATAAATGTGATGACTAAAGAAACCATGAAGAAGTTACAAATAGAAGGATTAAGGCCCACACCATATATTCTGCAGCTTGCAGATAGTTCCACTGTCATTCCTGATGGAATGATAAAAAATATTGTTGTGACCTTAGATTCCTAGGACTTCATGATTTTGTCATCTATAGTAAACCTATCTGGCTATCTTGTCATTCTAGGTAGATCATGGTTGGCCACAGCTAATGCAAACATAAATTGCAGATCAGGGAATATGACCATATCAAATGGCCAAGCAACCAAGCAATTTGATCTATATCCTCTTGCACAACCATTACCAGATTTGAGTACATCTTTTTGGCCAAATTTAGGAGATGAAGAAGAAGAGATAAATTCCATAGTACAAATTATGATGTTACATAGGAAATCTTTTCTAAAGTTACAAGAAGAAGATTCAGTAATCTAAAGCATCCTTACCAACAATTGTGTGGTAGAAAAAAATGTGTCTGAAAGCTCTGTATTAGAATTGATTACATATGAGGAGTCTGATACAAGTTGTACTTTACTTAAGGAACCTAAAAATATTTGTTCACTACTTCCCTATGAATTAGAAGGAAGCCCAATCTCTAAAATTGCTATGGTAGAATCCACTATTCCTATTGAACTGAGTAAAGGCCATAAACTGCATGTTAACCCCAAATTGACATCTGTACAGATGGAACAATTAAAAGAATTGCTTCAGAACCATGAGAAGAATTTTTATTGGGATTGTGGTGATATGAAAGGATTAAGCCCTACACTATGTACCCATGGGATATACATTAATGAAGGTTGTCTACCACTTCATCAACCTTAGAGGAGGATAAATCTAAGCCTCAGAGAAATAGTCAAAATAGAATTGCAGAAACTGCTTGATGTTGGCTTTATCTATCCTATATCTGATAGTAAATGGGTATCACTGCTAGTTATAGTACCTAAGAAAAGAGGAAAATGGAGAATTTTTGTACATTATAGGGAGTTGAATAAGGCTACTAAAAAGGATCATTTTCATTTACACTTCATAGATCAAGTTTTGGATACACTAGCTGGAAAGAAGTACTTCTCCTTTTTAGATGGATACAGTGGCTATAATCAAATCAGTATTGCTCCTGAAGACCAAGACAAAACTACATTTACCTATCCATGGGGTACTTTTGCATACTCTATTTTACCATTTGGTCTTTGTAACGCTCCTGCAATGTTTCAACGGGCTATAATTAGTACTTTTGCTAATATATCACATGATTGTATGGAAATCTATATGGATGACTTTACAACATTTGGAGTTACTTTTGAAGACGCAATGATAAATCTTGAAAAAGTTCTGGTAAGATGTCAAGAACATAATTTGGCACTAAATAGTGAAAAGTGTTTCATGCTCATGTAAGAGGGTGTGGTACTCGGTCATTTCATATCTACTGCAGGTATACAAGTAGACCCAACTAAAATTGAGGTAATTCAAACATTACCCATACCCACTAAATTAAAAGATATCAGATCTTTTCTAGGACATGCTAGATATTACAGGCGTTTTATAAAAGACTTCAGTAAAATAGCCAGTCCCTTGTACAAGTTGCTCACAAAAGAAGCTAAATTCAATTGGACACCTAAGTGTGATAAAGCTTTCCTGCAACTTAAGCAACTTTTGACCATAGCCCCAATTTTACAAGGCCCTGATTGTAACCTACCTTTTCACATATATACAGATGCTTCTGATTATGCCATAGGTGTAGTTTTAGCATAGAAACACTCAAATTTTGAGAATGCCATTTATTATATCAGTAAGAGTCTTCATGGTCCAAAATTGAATTACACAGTGATTGAAAAAGAATTGTTAGCAGTACTCTATGCTCTAAATAAATTTTGGCATTACATCACAGGTTATCCTATCGATGTTCATACTGATCATGCAACAATCAAATATCTCATGAACAAACCTGCTATAACTAGTAGGTTAGCAACATGGTTACTATTGCTACAAGAATTTGACATAACCATAGTGGATAAACCTAGAAAAACAAATGTCGTAGCTGATTATTTGTCAAGAATCAATCATCATGATACTGACACTACTTTGGTAGATGATGCATTTCCAGATGAACATTTGTTTCATATTGATGTTAAAGTTCCATGGTATGCAGATATTGCTAACTACATTGTAGCTAATAAGACACCAGCACTTTTTTCTTATAAGGAGAGAAAGTTGCTCATACAGAAAAGCTTCCATTTCTCATGAATAGACAATTTTCTATTCTATACTAGACCTGATCAAATTATGCACAGATGTGTAAGAGAAGATGAAACATATGATATTTTGCATGCATGTCATAATGAGCCCTGTGGAGGACATTTTGCAACCAAAAGAAAAGCTTTCAAAATCTTAGCCACTGGTTACTATTGGCCTACCCTTCATAAAGATGCAATCAATTATACAAGGAAGTGTCACCAATGCCAAAGAATGGGTCGCCCAACCAAAACAGATGAAATGCCTCTGAATCCTCAAGTGGTGTTAACACCATTTGACAAATAGGGAATGGACTTTATCAGTCCTATTGATCCTCCATCCAATGGGAAGTCTTATATTCTGGTTTGTACTAACTACCTAACCAAATGGGTTGAGGTTAAGGCTATGAAGCATGCCCGTGATGAAAAAGTTGTCGAATTCCTGTATGAAGAGATTTTTGCATGCTATGGAGTTCCTAAAGAATTGGTTACTGATCAAGGCACACAGTTTACTTCCAACTTGATTTTAGAATTGATTAAATAGTATAACATCAGGCATCGTAGATCTAGTCCTTATCATCCACAAGCCAATGGACAAGTAGAAGTTACCAACTGTGAGCTAGAAAATATTCTAACTAAAATAGTCCATTTGCATCGTCGGGATTGGACCAGCCGGTTACAAGAAGCTATTTGGGCTTATAGAACAACTTGGAAAACCACTACCAGATTCACACCATCTGAGCTTTTGTATGGGAAAGTGGCAATGCTTCCAATTGAATTTGAACACAAAACTTTAAGAACAGCCTTGACCTTAGATATTGATCTTTCTGCAGCACAAAGAGAACACCTCTTGCATCTTAATTATTTGGATGAAATGCACAAGACCGCTTTAGAACACACTAAACTGGTACAAAAATAGAGAAAACACTGGCATGATTCTCATATCTTCAACAAATAGTTCAAAGCTGGTGACTGGGCATTATTGTATGATTCCCGCTTTAAAGATATGCCAGGGAAGCTGCAGATGCAATGGTTAGGACCATATCAAATCATCCATGTCTTTGACAATGGAACAATTCAACTAACTATAATTGATGATGTGCCTTTGAAAATGCTGATCAATGGTCATTGACTTAAACTTTACAAATAGCCTCAAACAAAAGGTGAATTCATGCAACAGTTCAAACAACTGAATCCAACAACTCAAGTATCTCTTCCTGCAGCATAAGGTGAAAACCTCCCACCTGTTCCTCTTCAACATTAATTCTAATTTGCATGTCTATAATAATAACTTTTTGTTCGCATAAAGTCCATTTTCTTTTCATGATATTTCTTTCCATTCATATCTTAATCTTCCATCCACCCACCCCACTCCATTTCTTAATCTTCCATCCACTCACTTTCTACATAATTAAGTTTTTGTGTTTTCAATCGAGTCTGCATATGTTGATGGATGATGCCATTTACATTATTTCTGCCACCTTTTTTTTTGGAGCATGTGACAATCCACCTGGCAGGTATAAACATTTTCAAACTATTATTCATTTATAAGTTTGCAGATTTTGTTAATTATATATAATACTGCATAGTCTCTATAATTACGACGTATTCCAGTCCCTCACCCATACTAGTTTGACAAGTGAGGACATTTGTCATAAAATTAGTAGGGGGCAAGGGAGTGGTGTACTATCCAATGACATGCTTGATTAACTATGATGATTTTCTAAAATCTTTGAATTTCCCTTTATTAATGAGAACTTTTTTCCATAAGTATGCTATGTCAAGTGTTGTACTCCCACTTTTTGAATGAATTTTTCCTTGTTTGTGCCAAATTTTTCGTGCTAAACCATGATGTGACCTATTTTTAAAATTTTGGCATTTGAACCATGTTTTCAAATGATTCCCATGCAAATTCATGATTTACTCTTACCTAAAGTTTAATTATAGCACATAACAATTGGTTATGGCAATAAATGTTCCCAAAAAGAAGCAGTGAAGTGTTTGAGAAATAACGTAGAGTTTTGAAGTTTTCACTCAGAAAGGGAGAGGGAAACGGAGTAGCAGAAGAAGTATCAAAAAATGGGAGGAGGTTTATAGAGAAAAGAGCCGGTTGAGCACATTTTTTTTCTCTCTGATGTAGAAGCAGTAAGAAGATTCAATGCATGTGGGTGGTTAGGTTATTGTTTGAATTTAACACCATATGATGAAGAAGTAGCTGTAGAATTCACCAGGACATTTGATGAAGGTGAAGCTTCTGTGTGGGGTTTGACAGTAATTGCAATAGAAGAACGAATTGCAGAAGTAACAGGGTTACCTCCTGTTGGAGAGCATTATCCGAGCTTGCATGATGCTAGGTTAGTAAGGGCCCAATTCACTACCCCACATGACCCTTCATTAGATGTTACAAAGCAGGGGTACAAAAGATTGTCTTTGCCACCTCCATACCCTAACCTAGCAATGCATGTCATCAGGTATTTTACTTGTGAAGGCAGATCTTCTCACTTACATGCACACCATTTTAAGTTTCTTAGTTGTATAAGGCACAATATTGCTGTGAATCTTCCAAATTTTTTGTATAGTATGCTCTGTATTAGTGCGGAAGAGACTCAAAAAGGGAAAGATAATTCTATCACTCACCATGCCTTGATTAAGTTGTTAATAGAAAGGTCTCTTAGGGATGTATCCCCTTTGACATGGGATGAATTTGTGAAATTCAAAACCCTACAACCCCAAGTTGACCCTAGTGAACGGCAGGGTGAGGAAAACATAGTTCCTAGTAGTGACCCTATAGAATAGAATATTGAGGGAGCTGAAATAGAAAATGCACAAGGGATTGAACTCAAATTTTTTTCCACTTAAGAGAATGTGCCTCCACCTGAATAGGACATCCCTAAACCCACTACTAGTCAAGCTAAAAGGAACGAAAGTCACCAGAAGAAATTGTTGCTCAATAAAAACTTAGTCCTGCAATTAAGCAATAGAAGAAAACAAAGAAGGTTCCTGCAACAACTAATCTTGTAGCAGTGATACCAAAATAGAAAAGTAGGCAAAAGAGAATAGTACAGGAAGAGACTCCTTTGCGGAGAAGCCCTAGAATGAGAGGGCAGATTTTTAAAAATCCTATATTGTCTAAAGCACCTGCTCCAGAGTCTCCTGTGCAGATAATTTCTAACCATTCTCCCCTTCACACTGAGATGATAGAAGCTTTTGGTAATCCTCTTGCAGCATGTGAGCAAGAAATTAACAAAACTTTAATGGATTTATGAGGTGTTTCAAGCCATGAGAATAAAGTAGTTCTTGAATGTCATGATTCGAATACTACCTTAGTCCCATATAAGTCAACATGGATCAATAGTTTGGAGGAACATCTATGGTGGGAACAGAAAAAGAAAAAGGATTATGAAGAGGATAACAGTGTCGTCACCTTTCAAAAACTCCTTTTCCAATTATATGGACAAAATTTATTTGCTGAAGCACTATGGAAAGAGGAGAATAAAAGAATGAGCAAGATCATAACATCACAAAATGAGGAGATTGAAGAATTGAAAGAACAGCTAGAAAGATAGAAACAATGCATGGAACATGCACTTAAATTAGTTGATCAAGCTCTTGCTTGCAGACCACCTCTTTGAGTATATGCTTTTTGTTTGGAAGAACAATATCTTTTATTTCAGTTGATGTTAACCCTCAAAAATGTAAATGTAGAATTCAAAACTGCACAAGAGTTTTATGGGCTGTATCAAACCTTACCACCATGGCAGAAAAATCTATTGTGTGAGTTGTATATTCATAATTTTGTCATTCTTGCAAAAACTGAGTGGAATCCTTTGCTCTATATAGGAGATGTGCATTTGAAAGCTTTAATGTCATGGACGTCTAATGAGGCAAATTATGACAGACAACTGGTCAATTACAGAGATGAGGAGAGAACAAAACCTTTACCCTTGAGGGCAAAAAGTAAACAACTAGAAGAAATGCTTCGAGACTAATTTACATTAACCTATGGGAAGAGTAATCCAAAAGTTAGAAAGAAGTTATTTGCTGTTAGAGCCAAAGCGCATGCTGAATATGAAAACTTTTCCTACTTTGCATTCCAGAGAGCTATGATCAGAGTAAGAGGTAGATGGGCATGGTTACCTGATTCTCTTAAGAAATCAGAGTCACACAGTCCTATTAATTTGGAAGCAATACTATATAGAGTTCCAAAATATTTAGAACTGGGAAATAAACTAAGGCCAGAGCTATGGTGTCCTTTAACCATGCAACCTCCAATGCTTTTATGGCCCCTGTATGATATTGATGTTGACAAACTTGATAAGTTGCAGGAAGACCACAGCCAAGATGTGTGGGAAAGGACCAGAGGATTCTATTACACCTTCAAGAGTAGTAGAAAGGGAAAGATAGAAGTTGGAGAGTTCAGATCTTTGACGAAGAAGTGTAATTCTTGAGGACAAGCATTAGTTTAGCAGGGGGCAGATGATGAGTCTAGAAAATGCCTTTATTTTGTTATGTTTAAGATACTTTGTGATACTCTGTTTATCCTTGTTTTAACACTTATAAGCCTATGTTTGATAAACCTTTGATGATTTATGGGGTAGAAAAACTATGTCATTTTATGCCTAAATTATATCTAATATGCAGTATTTCATATAAATATCCAAATGTGCATTCTTATGCTTGAATTTAGTTTGATGGATGTTTATTTGCAAATATGTCTTATATCATAACTAACCTGATGATAAGGATTAAAGGATGAGCGGAAGAATCCAGAAGTTGATTGCTGACGGCATTCAAGGAGAAACGAGCATCAAGGAACAACCATGAAAAGGAAGTTATAACCACTCCTAGAAACATGGCAGCAAATAAGGAGGAGCTTTTACAAGCCATTACCTTCTCTGCATTTATGTTGTAACAAGCAGATGCTAAGACTTCATTGCTCCCTCCTCAATTCCATTATCCTTCCTTTCTGCTTTCAGTTGTTCTCCTATATTCTCTCCTACAGACTTAACTTAGGATAGTTACTTTTTCTATTATGTAATAAAGAGTAGATTCCCTATATATGTTGGGATCGACTCCTGTGTTTGAAGTTTTAGTTTTTGGTTTTTGATAAGTTTTATCAAGTAAGAGAGAACACTGATTCACATTTTGTTGCAGTTGTGTTTTACAATTCTGAATTATGTAATGACTGATTAATGAAATGAATTAGTTCTCTTTAGCTTCTATCCTACATTGGTAGATTAGAGAAGCCAACCAAGGTGGCCCACTTGGAAGGTGGATTAGATTAGGATAGAATAGATTCATTTTACTAGCATTAGTAGTATTTTAAGTAAGATGTAGCTAGTTAATTCCTTCCTGTAGCATTACACTTCATAAATGTTCTTGTAGCATCTACGAGAATAGTCTAGTGGATGAGTCGAGATGGAATCTCTATTATCTTGTCATTGTGTTTTCAACATTCATAGATTCAATAGTTTCCTTCCTTTGAATTTTTACTTTCCTGCAGCATAAGCATAATGACTCATCAAGGTACCTAGTGCACATACTGTGCTGACCATTTCAAGTATACGTCCTTGGGTTGACAATCTACATGCACCTCATGGTAGGGAAAAAGTAGTCCTTAGCTTGAATAGATTATTCCTAAGCTAGGCCTAGCACATGACTATGGAACACCTATTGTGAGGTAGTTCAGTAACAATGCAACCTGTCACATCATAGGGATAAGATCTATTCCTCTTGATGGAAAAGCTAACACTGATGAGGTTTACTTTGTTGATGGCATAAAGCATAATTTGTTGAGTGTTGGACATTTGGTGCATAAAGGTTATTGGTTGTAACTCATAGAGAAGACTTGTAGTATCAAAGATAACGATGGTAAGCTAATTGGAATAGGTAAAAGATCCAAAGGTAATGTATTTCAGTTGAATCCCAGTGAAATGATATGTTTGGTGCAAAAGTGGATAACAATTGGTTATGGCATAGAAGGTTTTGTCCTATAAATTTTGATAAGATTATAAAACTCAATATTACATTCATAATCAAAGATTTACCTAAGATCATAAAGCCTACTAATATTGTTTGCAAAGAGTTTATCATGGCTCAGTAGAAGAAGGTATCATTTCCTAGCAAGAAGTTTACTACTACATAGAAGCTAGAGATTGTTGATATAGATTTAAGTGGCCCTAGCAGAACAAGAGGATTCTAGTGAGGAAGGTATTTTGTGATTTTTTTAATTTTGCTAGCATGATGTGGGTAGCATTTCTTAAAGATAAATCTTAAGAATTTGAGAAGCTCAAGATATTTAATAATAGAGTTGAGAATGAATTTGGTGTTAAGATTAAATGTTTGAGATTAGATAGAGGAGGAGAGTTTACTTCTAGAGAGTTTAAGATGTTTTGTGAAGAGAATGGAATTAGGAGACAGTTATCATCACCTAATATCCATAAGAAAAATATGATAGAAGAAAGGAGAAATAGATTAGTATCAGAGGCAAAAAGAGCAATGATGTTTGAGAATAATGTATCCAAGATATTTTTGAGAGAAGCAGACAATACAATAGTATACACCATGAATAGAGTAGAGATCAAAAAATGTATGAATAAGACTTCTTATGAATTGTGGTTTGGCCATACACCTTTAGTAAAGTATTTCAGAATTTTTTGAAGTAAGTGTTGTAATATAAAGAGAGATGACGATCTCAGTAAGTTTGATCCAAGAAGTGATGAAGGTATGTTTCTTGGTTATTCATTGAAAAGAAAGTTTTACAAATGTTTTAATCATAGAACCAAGAAAATAGTTGAGTGTGCAAATCTAAAATTTGATAAAAATTTTGGAATTAAAGAAAAGATGATTGATTACAATTCTAATAATGAAGAAGAAAATACAAGAATTGTTAGATAGAATATGAAAGTTTTCTTTTAGACTATGTGATTTGTAGAATGATGTGCAAATTGTTGAGCAAAGAGGAGAGTAGAGTTCCAAACCAAGAAATGAGATGAGAGTTGAGTTATCAACTCCTACCTCTAACATGAACCTAACAAAGAATCACCCTCCAGAGTAGATAATTAGAAGCAAAGACAAAGAGGTGATGACAAAAAATAGAGTAAACAAGGAATTATGTTTGAATTCTCAAATTGAACCTAAGAGTGTAGATGAGGCATGCAAAGATGATCATTGGATTTAAGAAATGAAGGAGGAACTTGGTCAAATTATGAAGAATGAGATGTGGGAACTAATTCTTATGTCTAAAGATAAATTTTTTATAGGAACTAAATCGATATTGAGAAATAAGATGAATTGACAAGGAGAAGTTGTGAGAAATAAATATAGTCTAGTATGCAAAGGCTATTCACAACAAGAAGGAATAAATTATGAGGAAACATATGCCCTTATAGCTAGAATGAAAGTAGTGGGACTATTTTTGGCTTTTGTAGCAAATAAGAAGTTCAAAGTGCATTAGATGTATGTCAAATCAACATTTCTAAATGGAGAAATTGAAGAAGAGGTATACATTGAGTAGTCTAAAGGATTTCCTTTTATAGAAGACAAGGATATGGTATGCATATTGAAGAAATCTCTATATGGTCTAGAGAAAGCACCTAAAACCTAGTATGCAAGGTTGGACAAGTATTTGGCAAAGCTTGGATTTGCTAAAGGTACGATAGATAGTAACTCGTACTTAAAAGAATTTGAGAATGGTTTGTTGATAATAGTGATATTTTTTGATGACATAATTTTTGGAGGCAATGATGAAGCAAGTGATAAGTTTTCTGAAGAAATGAAGAATGAATTTGAGATGATCATGATTGGTGAGATGAAGTTATTTCTATATGTGGGAAATGTGGGCCTTTGTAATTCACACACACTTTAACATGATCCTTATATGAAGAATCATCCCAAAATGAGCATGGTATTATTCATTTGAAATAATCAATAGGTCAATTTGTTGCCTCCTAACTAGAATGATTTTGCTAATTGCTCTTAGATTGAGAAGCTAGCAACCAGACATCTAGAATGAAGGATTTATAAAAGCTATATGAAATGTGCAATATTAATCTAGATGTAATGCAAATTAATCTAGAAATAAGAAAGAAAAATTAAGCTAAATCAATGCATATTTAACTATATGAGATTAGTATGCAAGAAAATTAAAGCTATGAATGTAAATCAAATGATTAATTATCTTAGCATAAGTTCGATATAATTCACTTTCAACCTCCAGAATAAGGAATTGAAGGCTTCTTAAATAGAATTCCCAAAATTAATCAATGGTCAAGATCAATTTGGATGGACGGTTGAGATTAGAAATGAGATTCAGTTAGAATGGAAAATTCCTTATACAAATGAAGTTAACTAATTCAATTCTTAGTGTCATGGAGAGTTAACTAATTCTCTTTTGAGTGTCATGGAGAGTTAATTGTTTCTCTTCTGAGTATCATGGAGAGTTATCTAATTCTCTTCTGAGTGTGAGAAGAAGTTAACTAAATCAATTCCATTTCCAATTCTAGTTCACTCAGAGTTTCCATTTCTAAAGTAAAGAGAGAATTTGGAGAGTATATTTGATTTAATAAAATTGAATACAACCTCATAAATGTATAATCTTAATTTATTGAATAATTAAAATCAATAATTAAAATGAGGATATATTTAATTAAATCAAATACATTTAATTACTTAATGTATAAAAACAAAAAGGGATTTAATTTAATTATAGTGCCATGACTCATAATTAAATTAAATTAATTAATAGGTTTACCTTTGCTAATTCTATTAGACTTAGGAATTAAATAGAATATGTAACTAATGCAAATTAGGGAATTTTTACATTTTACACTTAGGTTAAGTAGTGATTATTAGAATTTAGAATTGCCTAGTAAAATAGGACTTTAAGAATGATTACATTGACCAGAATTGGTTTAGCATGACAATGTGCCAATTTTGGGGTATTACACTTTCTAGGTTTGTAGATTGTTCAAAATAGTGATGATATTTTCATTTCACAAGTATTTGAACAACTTGTTGAAAATATTTGGCTTCAAAAAGTGTAAGCCTATTGGTACACCAATGATAACTAGTCATAAGTTATCTAGCAAGAATGAGACACCTATAGTTGAGAAGAAGTACAAAAACATGATTGGATATTTGCAATATCTGACTCACACTAGACTAGATATAGAAAATACAATTGGGATTGTAGCTAGGTTTCAACCTGATTTGAAGGAGTATCATTATGCAGTAGTAAAGAGGATATTCAAATATCTGAAGGAAATATTTGATTATGGAATATGGTATGACAGATCAAGTGATTTCACTTTATGTGCTTAGACTAATGCAAATTGGGTAGGCAGAATGGATGATAGAAAAAGCACTACAGGTGGAGCATTTTTCTTAGGAGGAAGATTGGCTTCTTGGCCAACTAAGAAACAAGATTGTATTTCATAAAGTATAGTTGAGGCATAGTATGTAGGAGAAACAAATAATTGTAATTAGGTCATGTAGATGAAGAAAATGCTAAAGGACATTGGGATAGAATTTTTAGAACCTATTGTCATATATTATGATAACACAAGTACAGTAAGTATGTCTAAGAATCATCTATTCCATTCTAAGACTAAACATATATCTATTAAGTATCATGTTTTGAGAGAGAAGGTTACAAAGAAAGAGATAGATTGGAGTATGTCAACACTAAGGAGAAAATTGTAGATATTTTCACTAAGCCCTTGCCAAAGGATACTTTTGACTATTTTCATGGTATTCTTGGGGTCATGCCCCTACCTACCTCTGAGTAGATGATTTAGAAAGTGTTAGAATATATAGTCCATTGATATAACTTGGGGTGGGGGGGGCAGGTGAATCAGTTATCCAATTATTATCACAATCATTAACCTTAAACAAACTTAAGCATGTGAGTAATATAAACTATGACCATAACACAATCCTCATGCACAATTAACACCATATATGTTAACTAGGGAAACCCTTGATTAGAGGGAAAACTCTAGTGGGGATGGTACCCAAAAGATGATGTACTAATATAAATATTCCTTGTTAGATGATGGACCCTCTTAGGAGTCTATTAAAACATTTAGTACATATGAGTCCTTGTTAGGAGACTTTGAATCCATGTAAGGAGATTCCAACCCTATTAGGAGTTGTGCCAAACCTATTAGGAGTTGTGGAAGATAGATGGACCCATTGTCTAAACAACTTCAAGGTTAAGATCAATGAACCCACTATCCAAATGATCTATGTATTATCCCTTGCAAAATAATAGAACTAAAATGTTAGAAATACTTTAGAATAATTGAGAGGAGGGGTGAATCAGTTATCCAAGGTCCAAATGTCCTCATAAAACTTTTACACTATGTATAGTGAGACCATTAAACTAACCATGCATCCAAGCTAAACATTCATCTTAGAAAGTTGCTGAAAAATCAACATGCAGGAATAAGACATGAAAGATCAACACATAACATAGTGATTTATGTGGAAACCCAATTTGGGAAAAACCACCAGTAACATGCTACCACTTTTCACTCTTCTAAAGTGATGCACTGTGAAAGGCTTGCCCTATTAAAGGCTACAAAACACATTGTTAAATGTGACCTAGTTAAAAGATTTCAATCACCCTATGAGGAGTGAGCCTAGCTAAAGGACTTTAGAATAGTCACATGGAATGTCACCCTATTAAAGGATTTAAAAAATGGATATTAAACCAACCTAAGTCCATAGGATTTATCCCTAAGTGATACAATTGCTAGAGAGTAACAACAAGAGCTTTTGATCTAATACAACCTGCAACATAACTTGTAGATTTTAGATCACGATTCAGTTCTCAACTTTGCTTGGCTATAGTCTCGATAGCTTTAACAACATTTTCTCCTTTCAAGCTTTGTCTCCTTGAGTCTCCATGCTTGTTATGCCAATGCAATCACCTCTTTGGTCAACTATCGAAGTAGAGTCTATGTACTCTCTTCAACTTTCTCAATACCTTCTCCTTGACATTATAGAATCTCTTGACCAACCTTTTGCTTCTTGACCTATAACTCCTTAAATAGAAGTCTGGAATACTTTTCCTACTCTATTCTTCCCTCTCTAATTTTAGGGTTTGAATGGATTAGGTAAGATACAATGTATCTACCCCTTATCTTGTTTCTTCTAGAAATATCTCATAGAATCCACCTGTATTCACCCAAAAATGGTTAATCTAGACTTTTGTGCCACTATCTCAGCATCCTTTATCTTCCATCTAGTTCACAAAATTCAAGGTAACAAACTTTTTGGCTCAAATATGATGAATCTTCAACTTTTCAAATAATGCAGCAGCTCAGCACTATTGACTTTCTAATGCTTAGCATATACTATGTTACTTAGCACCTACTGTGGATTCACTCAACATCAACTAAGTTTTACTAATGCTTGATACCTATTACATTTTGCCTAGCTTGACACTTGAATTTTCTCGGCACCTTCTTTTTCACTTGGATCCTTCTATTTTAATTGGCTTACACTAGATTATACATTTTCTTGGCTCCTAATGGAAATTTTCTCAGTATGAACTAACTTGCTTGGCACCCACTAATGATTTTAGTCAAGCTTTGCAAACAACTTTGTTATAACTTATTCTTCTAGAGTCTCTTAGTGTAGCCAACCTATGTATCTACAAGTATATTGTCAATACATCATTTTACCATTGCCTTAACTGATCCTTGTACTTTATTACAAAACCATAACTCAACCTTTCCCTTAGGTGCTTTTGTTACATCTTATTGATTAAATCTTTTTCATCAATCAACTAAGTGATACTACTTGGATCTTATATGCAATTGTCATTCCAGCAAATAGAAGGTTTGACATCAATGAAAAAAAAAATGATTGAAAACATTCTTTATCAAAAATCTCCCTTCTTTAATAATGATCTTTTCAATCAGATTTGAACAATCTCCCTCTTTGGCATTGATGGCAAACCAAACTAATCAACCAAGTTATCCAAAATGCTAACTAGGTTAAAATAGTAAGTCAAATGCTAAAAGAAAACTTTGTATTCAAAATTTTTCATTCTATTAGCAACTTTGAATTCCTTATGACTCCCTTTGAATTCTATAAGTAACTCCCTCTTTCAAGGTATTAAGGATATTACATTTACTGATACATTATCTTCTTCTTGTTGTTCTATTCCCTTTCTAATCTTGACATCCTGATTGATTCTTGTTTGTGTTGTTTGCTTATTTCCTTTCTCCTTCCTTTCTGCTATTTCTCCCTCTACACATTTGATCCTATTGATTTGATTAGTTTCTCCTATTTCTCCCTCTTTGACAACAATTCCAAAGACATATTGTTTCAACATCTTGTCATGCAAGTATAGCAATTACAAGAACTCCAATTTCTCCCTTTGTCACCTTGCTTGTGACTTATTTTGAATTCTAGTACTTTGATTACTTTAGACAAAACCTAAAGTAAGTATCCTCTACATCAATTTATATCGTTTCAATAATCAACTCATTTGATGCAGGGCAATCTTGTTGTTTCTTAACCAACCTTGGATAGGGGTATCACGCCAAACTTACCTCTAAGATACTTGAATGTATCTTTAGGTAATGGTTTTGTGAAGATGTCAACAACTTGTTCCTTTGAGTTGACCTATTCCATCTTCACTTGTTTATCTTCCACCAGTTCTCTTACATAGTGATACTTAATTGCAATGTGCTTTTTTTTGGCATGCATCACAGGATTCTTTGATATGTTGATGGAAATTGTGTTATCACAATAGAGTATCACAAGTTCACTTATCTCTTCATTCATACCTTTTAATAAGTGCTTGATCCATAAAATATTGGTGCAGTTGATAGAAGTAGCAACATACTCAACTTTAGTTGTGGACTGTGAGGTACAAATTTTCCTTTTTCTAGTCCAGATGACTAATATTTTACCTAAGAATAGTGCACCTCCACTGGTACTTTTTTTGTTATCTATATTACCTCCCTAATCTGCATCAGTGTAGGCATTCAACTCAAACTTTTCAGTCCTCTTGTAGTATAATCCTAAGTCCTCTATACCTTTTAAGTATCTCATTATTATTTTTACTACCATAAGATGATTTTCTATGGGGTTTGCAAAAAATCTTACCACTATTCCAATAGATAATTCAATATCTAGTAGGCTATGTACAACATAATGTAACTTTCCAATCATTGATCTGTACATTGTCTGATTTACCTCAGTTGATTCATTATTCTTGGATAGCTTATGTCATGTTACCATTGCTGTATTAACTAGTTTTGAATCCTCTAAGCCAAATTTTTTGAGTATCTGCTTGATATATTTCAATTGAGTCACAAATATGCCATATTTTAGTTGATGTACTTGCAATCCAACAAAGAATTTGATTTTCCCAAACATTGACATCTCAAACTCATGTTTCATCTAATTAGCAAAATCTTTGCATAGGGCATCTTTTCCTTCAAATATTATATCATCGACAAAATTTTTTGATATCAAAATGTCTTTACCTTTTTCTTCCTTGATATATAGGTAGTTGTTGTCATTTGTTCTCTCAAATCCTATCTTCACAAGATATTTGTGAAGTCTCTCATACCATGCTCTAGGTGCTTGTTTCAAAGCATAGAGTGCTTTATGCAGCTTGCAAACCATATCCTTGTTGTTCTCATCAACAAATCCCTTTTCTTGTTCAATATAGACTTCCTCTTCCAATATACCATTTTAAAAAGTAGACTTTACATCCATTTGGTAGACTTTGAATCCTTTGTGGGTAGCATATGCAAGTAGAGTTCTTACCCCTTCCATTGTTGCAATAGGGGCAAATGTTTCTCCATAGTCTAGTCCTTCTTCTTTTGCATAACCTTTATAGACTAGTCTAGTCTTATTTCTCCTGATCTCACCATTCTCATATAACTTGTTCCTAAATACCCACTTGGTAACAATCACATTCTTATTAGCTAGTATTAGGACTAAAGTCCAAGTTTGGTTCTTCTTTATTTGATCAATTTCTTCTTCCATATATTTATACCAATCATCATCTAATAGTGCATCTTTCACTATTTTGGGTTCAATTTTTCTCAACGGGCATGATTCATTTCTTAGTATGTTCCTTGTCATTGGTCTTTCTTTCTTGTCACCAATTTTTTTTTTTAGCAGGGTGATGTCTTCTCACATACTTGGATAACCTTGGTTCTATCCTTGTTTTTATGTTTGGTCTTTCAATTTTAGAGTCACTATGCACATTTCTTTCAAGTAGCTCTACATCTCTTTCATGTGTACTGATTTCAAAGTCAGAATGTGCATTGTCTTCATTCTGCAACTCAATATTCACTAGTTGTGACTCAGTTGATACTAAAACTTGTTGTTGAACCCCAACTTGATTAATAGCTTCTTCTTTAGTAGGCATTCCTTCATAGAAGTATACAAAGGTTTTGTACTCTTCTAGTTTCACGGATTCTTCAAATTGAACTTTTGTATGCTCATCAAAGTTTACATTTGCAGTCTCCACAATTTTGTTAGTGTTAGTATTTAAATACTTATATGCTTTACTTCTAGTAGAGTATCCAAGGATATGCCTTCATCACTTTTTGCATCAAACTTGTCATTCCTAGAATCTTTAAGAATATAACACTTACAACCAAACACTTTGAAATGTTTTACATTGGGTGAGTGACAATACCATAATTGAAATGGTGTTGCATTTGTACCTTTCTTGACTTGTACTTGATTTAGGGTGTATACAATTGTACTTATAGCTTCTCTCTAGTAATTTAGAGAAATATTCTTTTCCATCATTTATGTTTTGGCATAGTCAATCACTGATCTATTTCTTCCCTCTGCCATTCCATTCTGTGAGGGAGTTCTAGGTGTTGATGTTTGTCTCTTAATTCATTTGTCATTGCAAAATGTCTCAAATTCCTTTTATGTGAACTATCCTCCTCTATCTAATCTTAGGGACTTCAAACTCTTCCCTATTTTATTCTCAACCCTAGCCAAATACCACTTAAACATTTGAAAAGTATCAAATTTTTTCTTTAAGAATATAACAGTCATTATTCTAGAATAGTCATCAACAAACATGATTATATATCTATCTCCTTTGTAGCTTTGCACTTCTATTGGGCCACATAAATTAGTATGGACTAACTCAAGTACTTGTTTGGAAGTATAGGGTTTTCTCTTGAAACTTGACTTGGTCATCTTTCCTAGCTGATGCTATTTGCATATGGTATTATCAAGCTTCTTCAGTTTAGGTAAACCTCTGACTTTCTTCATTTTGCTGATGTGAATAAGATTATCAAAGTTGACATGACATAGCCTTTTATGCCATAGCCACACATCATCAAATTTTACAATAAGATAGGTTGCATTCTCCATATCTAGGTAAAATAGATTATTCTTAGTTTGATCTTCTTTTCCTATCAAATTTCCATCAGTGTCATAGATTTTGGCAATTTTTTTTCCAAATTCTAGTTTGCATCCGATATTGCCTAACTGTGACACACTCAGTAGATTGTGGTTCAATCCTTCAACATAATATGCATTATCACATTAAATTTTCTCTGTAAGCTTAATAGAACCTTTTTCTTTGATTAGACATGAAGCATCATTTCCAAATCTAACACTATTTCCATCATACTAAGTAAAAGTAACAAACTTACTTTTGCCTCCTATCATGTAATGTGAGCACCCACTGTCTACGATCCATCTATCATTCTTGTTTACATAGGTTACCAATGATGTTTCCTCATCCTCTTTTGATTCATCCTTAATGGCTACATAGACTACCTCATCATCATTATCATCAGAATCCTCTTCTTCAACAATATAGCACTTTTTTCCTTTGTCTTTGTAATCTTTTTTATCATCTTCTCTTCTGCTCTTGTGTTCGTTGCCTTCTCTGTAATTCTTTTTCTATGGGAATCTTGTAGCAATATGTCCTACTTCATTGTAGTTAAAACAAATGATAGTCTGCTTGCCTTTGAATTTTCCTTTGGCTCTATGAAATATTCTAGCCAACAATGCTTCCAATTGTTCCACATCTTCTTCATCTATGTTGTTGTCACTAGATGCATAATTTTTCTTTCTTCCCTTCTTCTTTGGTTTCATTTCTTTAGTATCTTTCAACAATAGCTTTTATTTGAAAGTAGATTCAATATTCTCAGGCTTGTAGTTATCAAAGTTGGATAACTCAAATGTAGTAAGTCTTCCCACTATACCTTCAAAAGTTAGATTGTTTCCTGGTATGCATCTCAACTCTTGGATGGTTGATCCTCTAATAGCATAGATGGGGAGTAGGGTTCTTAGGAATTTGATATTAATAGTATCATCATCTAAATGACCACTCAAACATCTTATTGCACTTACTACTTCCTTTATTCTAGAGGCCTACTAAGCAACATTCTCAGCAGCCTCCATTCTCATGTCATCAAATTTTCCTCTAAGGCTTTCTCTTTTTTCTCTTTAGACATTTTGATCTCCTCCATAAATATCTGACAAGGCTTTCCACATCTTGAATGTAGAGTTACATTCCTTGATGTCATCAAATTTAGCATAGTTCTTTCCACATCTTGAATGTAGAGTTACATTCCTTGATGTCATCAAATTTAGTATAGTTCATGGTAGAGGCAATCTCCAACATTGCTTGGTTGTACTCCTTTTCCTTCAAGTCTTTTGTAGTAGGGGCACCAATTGGATCAACATGTTCTACATCAATTGAGCTTTGGGCATGATCACCTATTGATCTAAGATGCAGCTTCATTAAAATTTTCCATGCAATGAAGTTATCTTTGTTAAGCTTGGGAGCTTCTGTTTTGGACATCTTGATCTTTCTACTTCTAGTACTTTTCAACCAATTATTAGAAATGCTTTAGAATAACTGAGGGGGGGGGGGGGGGTGGGGGTGAATCAGTTATCCAAGTTCTAAATGTCCTGATAAAACTTTTTCACTAAGTATAGTGAGCCCATTAAACTAACCATGCATCCAACCTAAACATTCACCTTAGCAAGTTACTAAAAAACCAACATGTAGCAACTTTTTCACACTTTTGAAGTGATTCCCTATGAAAGGCCTGTCCCATTAAAGGCTACAAAGCACACTATTAAATGTGACCTAGATAAAGGATTTCAATCACCCTGTTAGGAGTGAGCCTGGCTAAAGGACTTTAGAACTTTCACTTGGAATGTCACCCTATTAAAGGATTTACAACATGATTATTAAACCAACCTAAGTCCATACGATTTAGCCCTAACTAATACAATTAAGAGAGAGTAAAAATAAGGCCTTTTGATCTGATACAACTCACAACATAACTTTCAGACTTTAGATCACAATTTAGTTCTCAACTTTTCCTAGCTTTCAATCTCTGCAGCTCTGATAGCTTGTCCTCCTTTCAATCTTTGTCTCCTTAAGTCTTCATGCTCATTATGCCAATGCAATCACCTCTGTGATCACTTATCAAAGAAAAGTCTCTATACTCTCTTCAACTTTCTCAAAGCCTTCTCCTTGACATTATAGACTCTCCTTGACCAACCTTTTTCTTCTTGACCTATAACTCCTTAAATAGAAGTCTGGAATACTTTTCCCACTCTATTCTTCCCTCTCTAATTTTCCCTTATCTTTTTTCTTCTAGAAACATCTTGTAGAATCCACCTATATTTTCCCAAAAATGGTTCACCTAGAATTTTGTGCCACCAGCTCAACATCCTTATCTTCCATTTGGTTCACAAAATTCAAGGTAACAAACTTGTTAGCTTATATATAGAAAATCTTCAACTTTTCAAATAATGCAACAGCTTGGCACTATTGACTTTCTAATGCTCAACATAGGCTATCTTACTCAACACCTACTATGGATTCACTTGGCATCAACTAAGTTTGACTGATGCTCGACACCTATTACATTTTGTCTAGCTTGACACTTGAATTTTTTCAGCACCTTCTTTTTCACTCAACTACTTCTATTTTACTTGACTCACACTAGATTTTACATTTACTCAACTCCTAATGGAAATTTTCTCAGTATGAACTAACTTTCTCAGCACCCACTAATGATTTTTGTCAAGATTTTAGAACAACTTTGTTACAACTTATTCTTCTAGAGTTTCTTAGTGTGGCCAACCTCTATATCTACAAGTATATTGTCAATACATCATTTTACCATTGTCTTAACTAATCCTTGTACTTCATTACAAAAAATAACTCAACCTTTCCATTATGTGCTTTTTTTACATCTTATTGATTAAATCCTCTTCATCAATCAACTAAGTGATAGTACTTGGATCTTATAAGCAATTGTCATTCTAGCAAATAGCAGGTTTGACATCAGTGACAAAACAATGATTGAAAACATTCTTTGTCAAAAATATCCCTTCTTTAATAATGATATTTTCAATTAGATTCCAACATGAAATGCACTTCCTTCCTCTATCTATTTTCTTTCAATCGAACTTTTGCTCCTGCAGATCTTGTAACCAAATCTCATACTGCAAATCCAATTATCCCTTGGATCACTTACACTTATCCTTGAAATGCTCTATCTATTTTCACACTTTGCACTACTTATTCACACTTGCAATCAAGGAAAACATCTTTCCTTTATACCACATCTTCATAATAATTCCTTGAGTTGGCCTTGAGGCTTTCCCAATTAATTAATATAAGATAATTAATTAATTCACAATTACAATAGCACTATCAGCTCATAGTTTATAGAAATATTCACACTTGCAATACCAAGTCTTGTGCACACGCTAACATCACCACATCTCTTCATTACATCTTAGATGAAAGATAGTGATTGATCATTAGAACACTATTTTCCAATACTCTATTTCTGCACTGCTCTCAGTAAATTAGGTGTAACTTTTGTAAACTATCAATTGAGAATTATTTCTCTTAACCACATCATCAAGACATTCTCAAGAACATGTCCTTCAATGTGCATTACTAAAACCTTCCTCAGCTTTTGCACATCATAAGATCTATGACTGCTATTCTTCTAGTCTTCAAAGAATTACTACTATGTTGACATCAATGACAAACACAGTCCTCAATGAAACATATCAATACTCTGTAATGTTTAGGGTACTCCCCCAATGTAGTATCATCAGAATTTATGCTAACATAGATGAAAAACATCTAAGTTCCAAGAATACCAAGTTGTACTCTACTACTACTGATGTAGTTGTCATCTTCTCAAAGTCTCTTCATCAATATGAAATCCTTTGGCTGTTGGCATGATTTTTTCATGGTGAACAACTTACAACACTTTTTTTCTTTTCATCTTTCCCATAGAGATATCCTTCTATGCACTTACATTTCCTTCTGTGCACTAACATATTCTTCTACACACATACATTTCCTTTTGCACACGTACATGATTCTTTCTACATCTCCCTAAATAGTTAATACTCCCCTATTGACATCTCAATAGGTGCTTATTTCATATTTTCTCTCCCCATTGTCTAAGAGATGTTTTTCATGTATATATTATCTCCCCCATTGACATCAATGTCAAAGGTGTCAATACAAGTACAAAATACCAATTTTTATAATATACTTCTTCCAATTCTTTAAATAACTCAAGTGTCCAAAGACACTTTTCAATACAAAATACAAAATACCAAGAGTCCTCAATGACTCAGTATGTTCCAGATACTCCCTCATATAGGAAGCACCAAAGTTTAGTCCAGCCTAACCATAGTGCTCTATACCACTAGACTAATGCACTCCTTGCATCATCTACTTAGAAGTAGGTAGGGGCATAGCCCAAAGCACAGCTCTTAGGTACTCAAAAGTATATTTAGGAAAAGGCTTTATAAAGACATCTACAATCTAATCTTTAGTACTTACATATTCCAACCATATCTCCTTTTCAATTGCCTTCTCTCTCAATACATGATACTTAATAGATATGTGCTTTGTCTTAGAATGCAATACAATATTCTTAGACATACTCACTATACTTATGTTATCATAGTAAATGATAATAGGATCTATAAAATCAATCCCAATATCCTTCAACATTTTCTTCATCCACATAACTTGATTAGAGTTATTTGTTGTTGCAATGTACTCTTCCTCAATTGCACTCTAAGAAATACAATCTTATTTCTTGCTTAACCAAGAAACCAATCTTCCTCCAAGAAAGAATGCTCCACCATTGGTGCTCTTTCTATCATCCATAATGCCTGCCCAATCTATATTAGTATAGGCACACAAAGTGAAATCGCTTGATCTATCATACCAAATTCAATAATCAGATGTACCCTTCAAATATATGAATATTCTTTTCACTACTGCATAATGATATTCCTTAGGATCATGTTGAAATCTTTCTACAATCTCAACTGCATTTTCTATGTCCATTCTGGTGTAAGCCAAATATTGCAATCCTCCAATCATAGATCTATACTTCTTCAACTCAACTGTAGGTGTCTCATCTTTCCTAGATAACATGTGACTAGTTATAATGGGTGTACCAATAGGTTTGCAACTTTCTAAACCAAATATTTTCTACAAGTCTTTTATATACTTGGCTTTTGAAATAAATATCCCATCTCCGCTCTACACAATCTATAATCCTAGGAAAAACTTCATTTCTTCTATCATGCTCATTTCAATTTCATTTTTCATTTTTTCAAAAAACTTATCACTTTCTTTATCATTTCCTCCAAATATTATGTCATCTACAAATATTACAATAATAAACAAACCATCATCAATTTTTCTTAAATACAAATTACCATCTACCATACCGTTAATAAATCCAAGCTTAGATAAATACCTGTCCATTCTTGCACACCAAGTTCTTAGTGCTTGCTTCAAGCCATACAGTTCTTTCTTCAATCTGCATACAAAATTGTGTTCTTCTATTAGAGGGAATCCATCAAGTTTCTCAATGTAGACTTCTTCTTCAAGTTCTCCATCTAGAAAACATGACTTGACATCCATATGATAAATCTTGATATTCTTTCTTGTTGCATAAGCCAAGAACATCCTTATTGCTTCCATTCTTGCCACAAGTGTATATGTTTCTTCATAATCTATTTCTTCTTGTTGTGAGTAACCTCTGAAAACAAGTGTGTCCTTATTTATCACAATTTCTCCTTACTCATTCATCTTTTTTCTGAATATCCACTTGGTTCCTATCACATTCTTGTCTTTAGGTCTAGGAACTAATTCCCATGTCTCATTCTTCACAATCTGATCTAATTCTTCTTTTATTTCTTGCATCTAGTGATCATCCTTACATGCCTTATCTATTCTCTTAGGTTTCACTTGAGAAATTGGACACAATTTCTCATTCACTATATTCCTTGTCATCACACCTTTATCCTTGCTCCCAATTATCTACTTTGGAGTGTGATTGTTTGTCATGTTTCTATTGGAGGTAGGAGTTGACATCTCAACTCTTAGCTCTTCTCTAGGTTTAGATCTATGTTCTTCTGTATTCTCAAAACATACATCATTCTACAATTCATTGTTAGTCTCAAAAAGAACTTCAACATTCTATCTAACAATTCCAGAATTATCCTCTTCTTCATCAAAACTATAATTTACCATCTTCTCTTTAGTACCAAAATTTTCATCAATCCTTACATTTGTGCACACAACCATTGTCTTAGTTCTATAGTTGAAACATCTATATGATTTACTTTTCAATGAGTAACCAAGAAACATACCTTCATTGCTTCTAGGATCAAACTTACCAATATCATCATCTCTCTTTATGTAACACTTACTTCTAAATATTATGAAATACTTGACTGATGGTGAATGACTAAACCAAAACTCATAAGATGTCTTGCTCATACCTTTTCTGATTTGTACTCTATTCGGAGTATATACTATAGTGTTTACTACTTCTCTCCAAAATATCTTTGAGACATTATTCTCAAATAACATTTCTCTTGCTACTTCTGCTACTGATTTATTTCTTCTTTCAGCAATCCCATTCTGTTCATGTGTTCTAGGTGATGACAACTATCTTTTGATTCCATTCTCTTCATACAACATGTTGAACTCTCTAGAGGTGAACTCTCCTCCTCTATCTAATCTTAAACATTTAATCTTGACACCAGATTGATTTTCACCTTTATTCTTAAATATCTTAAATTTCTCAAAAGCTTTAGACTTCTCTTTAAGAAATGCCACCCCCATCATTCTAGTGAAATCATTAAAAAAAATGATAAAATAATTTTCACCATAGAATCATTTCTTTCTTGTAGAAACACTCAGATCTGTTCGAAAAATCTCCAATTTCTTTGTAGTAGAGAACTTCTTGCTAGGAAAAGACACTTTTCTTTGCTTAGCCAAAATAAATTCCTTGTAGACAACATTAGTAGGCTTAATAATCTTAGGTAGATCTCTCACTACAAATGTACTACTAACCTTCACAATATTTTCAAAGTTTATATGATAGAACCTCCTATGCCATAACCAACAATTATCAACTTTTGCAACCAAACATGTCATTTTAGTAGGATTCAATTGAAATACATTACCTCTAGATCCGGTTCTAGTACCAATCAACTTACCATATTTGTTTTTGATAATAAAAGTCTTCTTTGTGAACTACAATATATATCCCTTGTCTACCAATTGTCCAACACCCGACAAATTATGTTTCAAACCATTGACAAAGTAAACATCACCAGTGTTAGTTTTACCATCAAGGGTTATAGATCCAATCCCTATAATATGAAAGGCTGCATTTTTACCAACTCTAACAATACCTCCATCATGATTCCTAAACTTTAAAAACTTGTTCATATCACCAATCACATGATGTGAACATCCACTATCAATTGTCCAATATGATTTCTTCTCAACTTGGGTAACTATAGCTCTTTCTTCTCTAATTTGTCTATCAAGATCATCTTCATTGATAGCCACAAATCCTAATTCATAATCACTTTAACTCTAACCTATTTCATCAAATCCTAATTCATCATCACTTTAACTCTCACCTATTTCATCAAATTCTTCATCCTCATTAGCATATAAACAATTTATATCCTTGTCTCTTCTAGACTTAAACTTTCCTTTAAACTTTTTGTCTCTTTTAGGATATTTAGATGCATAATGACCATATTCATCACAATTCCAACACTAAAAAATTTTCTTACCATATTTTTCTATTTTCACTAGAAGGGATATTCCTTCCTCAATCTTCTTATCTTCTTTAGATCTTCTACTAGAAAAGTTTCCTCTTGCACTTGCACTTCTTCATAGATTAGGTCAAATGTTTAGAGCATTGAAAGTTATCTCAACTCTTTCTAGTTCTCCAGACTATCTCAATTTTGCTTCTACAAACTCTAATCTTTGAAGCAATGTTTCCTTAGTGAAATCTTTGGTGTAGGGCATTAGTAATTAAATCATCTATGTTGTTTGTTTGAATGGTGGTGTTAAAATTTTTAAGATCTTCCATATAACTTCATCATCTTATTTAGTTCCATCAATAGACCAAATACCTGCAACAATTTCTAATATTCTTCCAACAGAACTTCTTATAGATTTATCTTCCATCATCTTAGCATCTTGAAATGTGAAAATCTAATTTTGAAACCTCATTCTTTTTTCATGATCATCACCTTAAAAATTAACTTCTTATGCTTTCCAAATTTCATGAGAAGTTTGAAATATTTTTACCTGATTGTATTCATCCTATAGAAGAGCTAATAGTAGGGCTTCTCTGGCTCTCATGTTACACATAAACAGATCTCATTGTCCCTCACTACATTCCTGTAGCTTTAATTCTTCAATAATTGCATTCTTAGCTTTTGAAAAAAGACAATATCCTAGACCCATGCATAATAGACAAGTTTTCATATTTTCCTTCCAACTATCATAGTTGGCCCCATTGAATCTTGGACTATCCTTCCTGAACATATTCACCATTGATCTCCCAAAGTTGTTAAGCCTTATCTTCAAGGACCTGATTCCCTAATACCAATTGTTAGAAGATATAGTCCACTAATATAAATGAGAGAGGGTGGGAGGGCGAGGGGTGAATCAATTATCCAACTATTATCAAAATCATTTACCTTAAAAAAAACTTAAGCATGTGAGTAATATAAACTAAAACCATAACAAAATACTCATGCACAATTAACACCAAATATATTAACTAGGGAAACCCTTGATTAGAGGGAAAACTTTGGTGGGGATGGTACCCACAAGATGATGTACTAATATAAATATTCACTGTTAGAGGATAGACCCTGTTAGGAGTATATTACAACATTCAATACATATGAGTCCCTGTTACAAGACTTTGAATCCTTGTTAGGAGATTCCAACCTTATTAGGAGTTGTGGATGATCTGATTAGGATCTAGGACTATTACAGAGGAATGCTTAACATTATTTCATAAAGTAAAATTTCAAAGCGTTAATTAGCAAATTAACACAACTTAAATGCTGAAATGAACAAAGCATAAAAAGGTAATGACTGAAAGAAAGAGAGTAGAGAGACATAAGGCAAAACATAATTGATAACGGAGTTCATCCGCGGGTCGGACTACATCTCCGGGTCCTGCTCCAATAGAGGGACCAATCCGATTTGCTCCAAAATCAATTACAAGTGTTCAAGATCTTCTCTTCAAGCACAATTACAGCATTACTCTCCAATGTGCAGGAATAATCATCAAGTCTCCAAAATCATAATCTCCTTCTCATCACCTGGATGCCTTTCCAAAGCCTACTACCCCCATTTTATACATCAAATTTATCCAAAAATGGGCTAAAACAATTAACTAACAAAATCCCCCATTTTGGTTACATATTTCGAATTTACCCCTTTTACCATTATTTGGATATGATTTGACACCAAAATTAAGGGTTTGTTTTCAACAAATACCCCTAATTAAATAAGCTTGGGCGGATTTGTTATGAATAGATAACAACTCTTCCCTTAATGTTAGATATGCCATAAATAGCCCATTGGTTGGCCTTAATTTTTGGAGGCCAATGGTTAGGAGTAAACTCCCATTATCTCATTCCTTTAATTCGAATTAAATAGCTATTTTAATTCAAATTTGAATGTTTTCCCTCTCTTTATGATTTCGTGATATCATGCTGATGTCATCAAAATCCATACTTTTACTGGAATTTGAAACCATCATAACTTTTATATCCGATCTCCGTTCTTGATGAAACGAACGCCATTGGAAAGCTTTTGATGAGCTCTTTCATTTGGAATCCATTGTCAAAGACTTTTGAGATGATTATTTTTTCACCCTTTTATGACCTTTGGTCCCAGTTTGACCAAATTTTGACCAGTCATAATTTTTGCACTTGAACTCCAATTTTGATCGTTCAAGTTATGTTGGAGTCAAAATTGTGAACACTTGTAATGATGTTGATTCTTGGAGCATTGGGGACATTTTACTTTTCAGTAATTTTCATCCCCTGGATCAGTGGAAGATAGCTGGACCCACTCCCCAAATAGCTTCAAGGTTAAGATCAATGAACCCACTATCCAAATCATCTATGTATTCTTCCTTGTAGAATAATAGAACTAAAATATACTTCCTTCCTCTATCTCTATCCTATCAACCAAACTTATGCTCCTTCAAATCTTGTTACCAAATCTCATACTGCACATCCAATAATCCCTTGGATCACTTACACACATCCTCCAAATGCTCTGCCTCATTTCACACTTTGCACTTCTTCTTCACACTGGGATTCTCTTCCACACACTTGGAATCAAGGAAAACATCTTTCATTTACGCCACATCTTCATAGTAATTCCTTGAGTCAGCCTTGAGACTTTCCCAACTAATTAAAATAAGATAATTAATTAATTCACAATCACAATAGCACTGTTAGCTCATAGTCTATACAAAAATTCACATGTGTGATACCAATTCTTGCATACATGCTAACATCACCACATGACTTTCCTCTATCACTATGTGACTATGTATGTCTTCATTACATCTTAGATGAAAGATGGTGATTGATCATTAGAATACTATTTTCCAATACTCTATTTCTGCACTACTCTCAATAAATCAGGTGTAACTTTTGTACCCCATCGATTCAGACTTAGTCCTATCAACCACATCATTAGGACATTATCAAGAACATTTCCTTCATTGGATATCACTCAAAACTTCCTCAATTTTAGCACATTATAAGATCTTTGACTACTATTCTTCTAGTCTTTACAAAATTACTGCTATGTTGACATCAATGACAAACACAGTCATGAATGCAACATATCAATATACTCAAATGCTTAGGATACTCCCCAAATGTAGTATCATTAGAATTCATGCTCATAGAAATTACATCATTCTTTTGGTATAGAGAACTTTTTGGTCTGACTTTTTGTGCAACAGAGGTTTTTGTTAAATTATAGAAAAGTCAGATTTTTTATTTCTAAGTGAAACATAGGGTTTCTAGATAATCCATCCATAAGAAAAAACTCATGAAAACCCTATGTTCTATCTGTTCATAAACTGTCAGGCACAAAACTTTTGAATTTTCAAGTGAGACAAATATTCTGTCCCTTTTATTTTCTGTTTCCCTGAGATTCCCCTTTTTCTCAATCTTTCCAACTGTCAGATCCAAGTAGATCTACCGCTGTCGTTACCTCGCTATGAAGAATTGCATGCTTTTTAAGCCATGTGAGGTAGTGAGTGCTGATTATTTTATGAGGCAGGACTGCAAAGTGAAGATACGGTGGTCGGACATTGGTTTTCTAAATGATTTATTGTGCAGGTACACGTTGCAACTACCGTCCAAACAGGGAAGGGGACCTAGTAGAATATCCAAAAATAGAGCCGAAATGATGATTTTTCTGATGCTTCGCCACCTCGCTATCGAAAAAATTAGACACTTCATCATTAGCAAAGTAGCGAGGCCTCGTAAATTCTAAAGGGGTGGTGACGTTGCATTTTTCTGGTGCCTCGACTTCACCTGGTGGTGTGACAAGTCATAAATGCCATTGTTAGAAGCAGTTTAAGTAACAGAAATTATTATCTTCTATCCCTTGCATTTTCTGGTACAAAATTCATTAAAACACTAGAGCTCGCTACCTCGCTATCGAAAAAATTAGATACTTCACTGTTAGTGAAGTAGCGAGGCCTCGTAAAAAAGAAAGATCGGCGGTGACCTTTGGTGATGTGGAATGATAATTAGGACTACAAAAAAATTTTTTCAGGCACCAACTATGCAGAGATCTTTGTTTTCATTGATGCTTTTCTGACCGAATGTGCAAAGAGATCCTGAATGTCAGCTTGGAACACAATCAACAGCCCTCGCTACCTCGCTATGCAAAATTGCATGTTTTTTAAGCCATGCGACATAGCGAGTGTGAATCAGAAGACCCCGCGCAGTCTCCTCACCCTTGATTGAGTATGTGATCAACGGTTGTCGCTTTCTCGCTATGAAGAGTTGCAAGGGAGATAATTATAGTGACATAGAAAATAGGGCCCACCATTTTCTTTCTAAGCAAACCCAGTAGCATATCATTTGATTGATTCCGAATCAGATCAACGATTGTCGCTACTTCACTATGGCAAGATGCTTGTTTTTTATGCATAACAAAGTAGCGACATGCTGACACGTGTCCTTAGATGTTAGTAGGTCCAGATACAAGCGCCATCAAGGAAAGAATGATATACATGGTAAGTTCTCATTGGGTAAAGTGACTGACATGTCAAATGCAACTCCTAGTTGTTCTCTCCGTATCACATGATCGTAGGATTTTTAAAGATCGATGGCACAGTTTTAAACACAAAATGTAGTGCCACTCCTTGTATTAATTAGACATGAAAGCATCATCCATGAGAAAAAATAGAGTATAATACAGAGAGATTTCATCAATTTCATCTTACGCGAGAAAAGATTTGAAGCCATTCTTGTGCAGAAGCAATTACTGAAGGAAAGTGTGCCAAAGCCTGGTAGAAATTGTGAAGTTGTCTGTTCGCAAAAAGTTTGCAAAAATACAAAGGAAAAAAAAGACAAAATTCAAGTAAGTAATACTACCATAATCCTCGTAGGCTTTCCAGTTCTGTGAAAAATAAGTCCAAGATGCCTCCAAAGAAGGGATTTTCAGGTGTAGTAAATTATTTGGATAGGAATGTGCATGGTGATTTGCTTGAGTTACTTCCTGAGTCTACTGTAGAGATAGCACAAGTTAAGAGGTTAACCTCATTGAACCCTGGGCTAAGGGTAGCTGATGAAATGTATGATAAGGGTAATTGGGTTCAGGATGCTCAGACTTCTCAAACTAGTTTGAGTCTATTCAAAAAATGGTTCGCAGAGAGGAAATTATATGCCCCTCATGCCAATATATGGAATTTTGACCTTGGAAAGCTTGTTGTTTCTAGTGTATTTATGGATTATGACCTGCTTGAAACTGTAGCAAAAAGCTATGATCCAGCCACTAAGGCAGTGAGAAGAATGGATGGTGAGGTTTTAATTACCATCAGTCTAGAAGAAATTAGGAAGGTTTTCAGTCTGGGACCTCTCACCATGTATCATGTGCCCATTAATTTGATAGAGTTAGAAAAAGAATATATGTCCAAAAGGGATATAGTTAGACAAGGTGCATTGAAAGCCCACATAGGCAAGATTGGAAATCTACCAACAATAACATCATCTTCTAAAGAACCTTTCAAGAAATCATGCTTTAATGCCAAGGCAGTAGAAATATATAGGACCCTGTGTAGAGTCTTCGGAGAGGGTGAAGAAGACTTTATTCCAATGAGCTTCATGTATATGATCACCCAAATCTCTTCTTTTGGTATAGAAATAATTTTTGATTTTGCATCTTACCTGGCTAATGAGATTCACAATGGATTGGTGGGGATTGCAAAGGGCAAGGTGGAAAACATCTGGGGTCAATACTCCCTATTGATGCATATGTTCCTTTTTAAGGGGGCTACATATTTTGCTAAAGAAATGGTTTTAAATAGGGAACAAGAGGGGGAGGCACTACCAATTCAATTGTGGAGTGCAGACATGACTTGGGAGGCAAAAAATGCTAGTTTTGTCAGATTTGATAGGCATTTTGCTTCTAAACTAAGATGCCTCATATTAAGTGACAATCCCATAATTCCTAAGGCACTAATGCATCTTGTTAGGTCTATGGACAGATCCCATAGTTTAAAAGTGTCACATAATTGGGGAGATATCATCCCATATCTAGTCTCAATTGTCATTAGGGTCTATGGTTTCAAAGGGACACCCCATGTACTACCCTATCAGGTACCTTTAAAGGTAGGGGTAGCTGAATTTTTATGGCAGTTGGGAGGAGTGGAGGAAACCTTTTTGCACAAAAGAGGAACAGGATCAATTTTTCCTACTTGCACTATAGCTCACCAGTTTGTAATCACTAAAGAAGGGTGGATCTTCCTCTACAAATTTTTGGATCGGTATAAGATGGCAATATCTCATGCTCATTTTTGTGACACAGAAGACTTCTTTAATTCTGCTCTTAGACATAGAATCAAGCTTCGTCCAAGTCAGCATGAATTTTGGAACAAGAAACAAAGAAAGAAAAATGGAGAGTCGATTCAAAATTTTTGGAATTCATTAATTGTTTTGACAAAGATTATAGTCCTCTTAATAATGCTGAAAATAATGCAGATAGGATAAATAAACTCATGAGTACATTTTCAGAAATAATGGAGGTAATGAATGAAAAGAAACAACATTTTATTGATTCTTTTCCAGATAAAGCAAGAGAAGTTATGAGGAAATTGGGTTTCACCCCTAACATAGGAGTAGGTCCACTAGTTGTCCGAAAGAGGATAGGATATACTGTTATTCTAGAGCAGATGCCCATTGTAAACAAAGAAAAATAGGTAATTGAATCTACTAGTACTGTCCTTGAAGAAAGAACCCCTGAACCTTCTCCCAAAAGAAGAAAAATAATAAGGGAAGAAGAATCCCATGATGAAGGTTACTCACCTTCCCAAACTCCAATGAGAATTGAGGAAGAGCAGCTCACCAATGAGAAAATTGAACAAATGGGATCGCAAGGAGGAGTTTTTGTCACTCAAGCAGAAATTGATGAAGGGAACCCCCAGGAGCCTCCTATGCCAAGTTTTGAATTGACTGTAGTAGATTTTAGAGGAAGGGAATTAGACCCTATTTTGGAGCAGGCCAATCAACAATTTTTGTTTGATAACAGTTTTGTTAAATCTAGGGCTTTTCATCAGTTTGCATGGAGGGCAAACATGCACATTTTTGAACAAAGGTGTAGGGATATGAAAGCAGAACATCCAAAAATGGATGAAGCCTCCATTTAGAATCAAATAAAAGAACAGATGATATAGGAATTCCAAAATATAACCCCTGACGAGGGTAGATAGATGGTGAAAATGAAAATATTTTATTATTGCCCAATTGGGATATTGCTGATGCATTAGTTTTTAATTCTGTATCAAATAATTTAGGATTACAGGATCCAGATAAAAAGGAATTCTTAGGGATAACATTCAGTAATGATCAAGCTGCCCTTCTTATGTGGTCACTAAGAAGAGGATCCATGACTACTCCATTATAGCCTGATGATTCAGGACTAACAGGGAATATCATTGTGAGGAGGGTCATTGATACTTCAAATGTACAGGAAGCCTACATGAATGTGGACTATTCTAAATTTTCCTTGGCCACTACAGAGGGAGAAGAAAAGGAAATGACTAATTTGCAGAATAAGTATGAAATAGTGGTGGATGCCTACAATCAAGAAGTAAAAAAGAGAATTGAGCTGGAAAACGAGGTATCTCAATTGGAGAAGATACTTGGGAAAAGAAAGGTGGGAGAATCTAGTATGCATAGAATTATGTGCCCTTCACAGTCATTTTTTGGATCAACCCCTATCATTGAAATACCTGACACCCCTGAAAGGCCACAATTCTATACTGCAGAGGAATTTGAAGAAGAAAAAATAAAGTTGCATGAGTTGCAGATAAAATTGAGAAATCAATATGAAGAAAATTTAAAGCAGGGTGTAATATATTTGGGGGATAAAATACAATGGTCAACTTTTTATGATCAGTTGACAAGAATTATAACCTTTTTGGATGAGTTGAATAAAGAAAAGGATAGACTAACTTCTCTTGCGCAGAAATGGAGGGAGAAAAATAATGATATTACAATCATATGTATATTTGCAGTCCAAATGCCTTATCACCAAGTTGAGAAGATTTTTGATTTGTTAAATAAGCTAGAGAATTTTGGTGATGAAAGAGATTCTTTACAGAGAAGATTAACACTCTGTTTTTCCAAATATATTGCTGAAAAATTCACCCTATTTTCTTATGCTTTAGAATCTGTTGATACATTAAAGGTAAAGGAAAAATGGAATAGGGAGATAGATGAGTTATTCAATGAAAGAATAATAAACATTATGAGTGAGGCTAGCCACTGGTTCTAGGCAAATACAAGTGAAGAGCTAGTAAAAATACAGTTGTTTTATACTGCTATGAAGAAAGAATTTGATGATTTAGAAGAAAGTAAAAATTATTTAATAAAGATACAAAGAGAAGCTCTAAGTTTTGATTGGCCAGAGGATGATATTTTTAATAAATGGAAAAATTAGTTTCTAGAACAAATATCAGAAGATGATGAGGAAGAAGGTGAAAAAGTAAGAATCACCCCCGAAGTTAATACTAAGGACACAGAAACTCCCCAGGCTGAAGTAAATTTACAGATAACTGAAGACAACACATCACTTTCAAACCTTATGGCTACTTACTCTGAGGATGAAGATTGATTGTAAGATCAGATTGTTTTTATTTGTATCTCAACAAATAAGAAGCATAACAAAAAGGGACCCACCAAGAAATGTTTGTTGTAATTAACTTTTCTGTTATTTTGTTCCTGTCTTTAAAAGGACACCTATCATTTGTTTAGCCTGAAGCTTGTTGCATCTCACACTTTTTAAGTGAGATCCCAAGGCTAAAGAAGGGTCCGAATTCTTTTTCTTCTAAGTATTGTGCTTAGTCTAGTTTTTGGTCCAAATTTTGAAGGCAAGTTTGTAATGTGTTTCTCTGTCAAATTTTCTGAAAATACATGAAGATAGAATGAACTGTGTTTATTTCTGAAGGCTATTCTGAGTTTATTGTAAAAGATGTACCATTTTCAAAGGAAATGAATACAAACTATGAACTGTCCCCATATCATTTCTTTCTGAATTTTGTCTCCTACTCAATACTTAGCTACCTTGATGTTGTGATAAGATTCCTTAAGTATTGAAAAGGATTTTGAATGATAAATTCTGATAAGAATTGCTGATACAATTTTTTGTAAGGTAACAAATTAGATCTTAGATTTTGCTATAGACTCTGAAACCCCAATGGATTAGGCACTGATCAAGTTATTTCAGCTGAAAGAGAAGTATCTTACAAATGGTTGTTCAAATACATCATCAAATCAAATTTTACTTTTATTTCCTATAGATCTTCAAAGTTGGCCAGCACTTGTCTGCATGAAATCTTTTTAGCTTCAGTTAGCCATTGTTGTTGAAAATGTCTGCAGATCTATAGAAGACTTCTTGGCCATATCTGTTTATGGGATCTGTTTGGCAAGATTAGTAAGAATTATATATATATGAGGATTTTGAAATGAGAATCAGAATGAAACTAAGAATAATCCTCATATAGTCGTTTCATATTTGAACCATCCCTGGGTATACCCACCCTGGTTTTGCAGAGCCAAAAGAGTAGAAAACCATCTGTGGTTTTGTTGAAGTTGGGTCCAAATACCTTACATATGTAATTGTTGATAAGAATAGGCTAGTCTTTAGATTGTGTATGTACTGTCATTCTGGTATTAAGCTTTTTGTCGCTTAGTAGTTTTAGTACCTTTTAAAACACCAACAGAACTATTGTTTGACTGGACTGAATGTTGATGCTTCCTATATGGGGAGTATCTAAAAGAGGCAAAGTCATTTGGGACTCTTGGTAACTATTTGTCAACAATTTCTTTGGACACTGAAGTTGGTTGAAGACTTGGATTAGATGATTGACATAATGAATCCTTTTTCATTGATGTCAATGAGGGAGAATATGCATAAAAAATATATATCTTAAGTATGTATGGGGGAGAGATTGATGTATGAGGAATAAATTGAGATCTCCTATGTATATAGGAAGTAACACTGAATGGGGGAGTATATGAGAGTTATCTATAAGGAAACTCAGGTGCGGAAATAGCTTCCTACACTAATCCCTTAAGGAAAGTATTTTCCAAATTCCTATTAAATCCTTACAATTTTAGATTTGATATTATTTAAACAATAATATTATAGTCAACCATGAATACAAAAAATAGATAAAGAAAGAAAACACATAAACAAAAAGATATGCCAGTGGGGAAAAACTTTTTGGTAAAATAACCCCACCCCTCCAAAACTTACACAATGTATTATCTTCAACACAAAGGTTACAACACACTTGGAATGCAAGTTCTTTCAAGACACAAAAGACTCATTTAGTAGCAACCAACAATATACTTTTCACTCTCTCTATATGCGACCCTATAAATTCTTATATCATGCACTTTCCATTTTTAGGAAAACTTCCAAA
Source organism: Cupressus sempervirens (assembly GCA_028749045.1). NCBI lineage: Eukaryota > Viridiplantae > Streptophyta > Pinopsida > Cupressales > Cupressaceae > Cupressus > Cupressus sempervirens. Next base: position 104,515,138 of record CM053785.1, read on the forward strand.
GAAAAACCGTATTAGGGTTTTACCATTCTCTAAAAAAGTAGGAACCCAAAAAAAAATTTGAGCCGATGCTCTTAACCCCATGCACTAGATGGAGACTCGAGTGTACAGTACTCAATGATCAATTTCCACATGTCTTCACATCTTCACCCACCATCAAATCTTTCAAAGATAGCTTGATTGCATCATAATAATCCATCATAATTGTTTTAGTCATTATCTCCTTGCACACTATTCAAGATGCTGACACATGCAAGTGGAGTGACACATCAACATGTTGACTAGACATGTATACTCACAGTTAATTACATTATTTGCAAAAAATACATTTACAAAACAAATATTAAGAATAGGAATTATCCAAAGGTTGAGACACCTCATTCCTAACATTATCTAGTGTGTGAAAAACTTATGCTAGTTAAAAGAGTCAAGTAGAAAAAAGCATTGTTGCAGAGGATTTCACATTTGATTGATGAACAGGATTTGAAAAGATGAGAACAACAAAAACAAAAACAAGTAAGTTTTGTTTTGCTATTTTTCGAACTTAGATATTTTTCTTCTATATTTCCATCAATACTAAAGGGGGAGATTGTTAGCATGAATGCTAATGATATTCCTTTTTGGGAGTATCCTAAGCATTAGAGAGTATTTGGCAGTATTGACATGTTACATTCATGACTATGTTTGTCATTGATGTCAACATAGTAGTAATTTTGTGAAGACTAACAGAGTATTAGCTAAAGATCATGGTCATATGGACAGAGGATTGATGTTCAAGTAAAATGTGGTTAAAGAAATCTACTACATGGTTTCCTAATGACAAAGTTAAGTATGCATAACATAAGTCAAAGACGTACAAAAGATATGTTTGATTTATAGAGAGTAGTATAAAAACAACGTACCTAAAAAAAAATTTCTTAAGATCATATTGTATTTCCTAATAGAGTTAGAATTAGGTTATGTGAGGTTATCCAATAAAAAAGGATAGGTTTATTATGAAATTAGTGAATGCACAAGGTTTGGAGTCACATGTGTAAGAAGTTTTTATGATTGTGAGCTAGCAATGTTTTGTAGTCACAAAATATTTAATTATCTTAATGTGGTGATATTATAATTAATTGGGAAACCCTCAAGGCTGACTCAAGAAATTGTTTTTAAGATGTGGTATAAAGGAAATATGTTTTCCATATTTGGAAACATGGATGGAATGTGAATGTGATTAAGCAAGTGCAAAAAAGAGCAGAGTGTTTGGTTAATGTGAGTAAGCAATCCAAGGGATTATTAGATGTGAAGTTGGTGATCTGGTATCGAGATTAGGAGTAGAAGTTTGGTTCATAGGATAGAGGAAGATGAAGGAGAAGAACAATTATATTCTATCATTCTACAAGGAATAATAAAAAGATCATTTAGATAGTGGATTCATTTATCTTGCACCTGAAGCTATTTGGGCAGTGGGTCCATCTACTTTCTACAACATCTAATAGGGTTGGCATAACTCCTAACAAGGTTGGAATAACCTTATAGGGATTCAAGGTTTCCTAAGAAGGATTGATATGTACTAAATGTATTTCATAGACTCCTAATAGGTTCCATGCTCTAAAAAGGAATATTTATATTAGGACATCATTTTGTGGGTACCATCCCCACCAGGGGTTTCCCTAGTTAACATATCTAGTATTATTGTGCATGAGTATCTTGTTGTGGTTTTTTATTATATATTTTTCATGTGGTTAAGGTTTAATTGTGATAAGAGTTGGATAACATATTCACCCCCCCACCCCCCTAATTTTAACAAATAGACCCTGAAAGAGTGGAAGCTATTAACAAGAATCAAAAACCAAGACTGTGAGAGGCATTAAATATTTCTTTGGGAAAATAAATTTCTTGAGGATATTTGTTAATATATTTGTGGAAATAAGTAGAGCTATCTCAAAATTTTAAAGAAAGGTGTTCAAATCAAATGGGATGGTGAACCCACTATTTATTTTCAAGAATAAAGAAAGAAATTAAGGATGCTCCTAACCTTAGAGCCCTTGATTATTCAAAATCTATGCACATATTATCTCTTGATTCATTTCATATTGTTGCAGCAATCTTACTACAAAGACATGATGAAGGATTTGAGTAATGCATTGCATTCTTCAGCAAATCCTTGCAAGCTATAGACCTAAAATATGAAATAAATGAATAAAAAGAATATGAATTAGTCAAGTTTGTAAAGGATTTTAGATGTTATCTCATGGGGGCTATTGTAATTTCCTTTGTACCAAATGTTGTAGTTAAAGATATATTCTCTTAGAAGGAAGTTTTAAGTAGGATATGGAGATGAACTAATAGAATCTAAGAATTCAATAAAGACATTCAAATAACTAAGTTGGTCAGAGGAAAAGGAGTTGCAAATTTAATGATGGATGGTAATCTAGAAGCAAATTAGATAAATCAAAATGATGACAATTGTAGAAATAACTTGTGTGATATGGATGCTTATGAATGGTAGAAGGGTGTAATCTATTATTTGTAATATATGAAAACTTTATTCAAAGATGCATATGAACTTGTTAAGAAATATGATTATTGACAAAGATTCATAGGTAAGTTAAAGTTCTCCGATAACCTTCCATTAAGGCCAGTAGAAGTACAAGCACAATTCTAGTAGTGAGGAATTGACTTTATAGGAGAAATTATGAAGAAATCTAGTGGTGGCCATTAATAGATTCTGGTGGTAATAGATTATTTTACAAAATGGGTTGAAGCAATCCCCACCAAAAGAGAAACTAGTAAAGTGGTGATGGATTTTATTAAAAATAACATTATCATTAGATTTGGTTATCTAGAAAAGATTATGACAAACAATGCTAAGTGTTTTAGATTAGAGGAATATGAAATATTTTGTGATAAATATAGCATTGCAAGATCTACATCATCCCCATATCATCTGCAAGGAAATGGGCAAGCAAAATTCAGTAATAAAAGTCTACTAAAAAACATTAAAAAGGTTTTGAATGAAAACAAGAAAGCTTGGGATTCCAAATTACCCTTAGCTATATGGGTTGACAAAGTAATAGTGAAGAAAGAAATATGATGTGCAAATTTTGAAATAGTATATGGAATCCAAGCCAAAATGCCACAAAATAATTTGAATATGATGTACATGTTAGGATTAACCACAGATAGAAATAACAATTACACGAAAATATAACCAATATCAAAAAATAATAAATCACATAGAAGAGAACACAAGACACAAGGATTTAACATGGTTCACGCACTTCCTAGGCTACGTCAACAAACATGTCCAACATTATTATTATCCATAGATTATAATCTACAATCCTTTATAGCTCAATACCACTGCAAGAAGCTACAATATCACCATAAATTATCAAATCCCTAAGCCTAATCCATTTTATACAAGATTTTTTTCTTACAAAATTAGGGCTAGAATAATTCATCTAATAAAAATAGTAGTTGACACCCTTTACAATAGTAGGGTCATTTTTGGCAATGACTAAATGAAATGATACCACAACTATATGTGTTTTTCTAAAATTAATTTAGAGCATAATTCTTACAAGATGAATGATACTTTGGCTGTCTATGAACAAATAATTATCCATCTATGGGTGTCCTAATTCTTCCATGAAGAAATGTAGCCATATCATCTCCTTGGTTGCCTCTGTAGTAGAAACTCTATCTCTATAATGGATAAAGAATTAACCTTTTGCAACTAAGAAACCTAGCTCACTATTGTCCCAACAATAGTAAATACATAACCTCTAGTACTAGGTTTGGTATCAATATCTCATGCCATATCTAAGTCAACATTACCTTTTAAATTAGTAGTCGAGACCCCAAAATATAAACACTTACTTGATGTTCTTCTCAAATATTAGAGAATCCATTTAACTACATTTCCATACCCAATCCCTTGATGACTCATATACTGACTAACTACTCCCACTGCATGTTCAATATCTAGCATCATACATACCATACCATAGAGAATGCCTCCTACAACTAAAGCATAAGGTACCTTGGGCATCTTATCCTCCTCTTCTTGTGTCTTTGGACACATCTCCTTAGTCAACTTCAAATGACCATGTAAAGGTGCGGTTACAACTTTAGTATTCTTCATAGAGAAACATTGCAACACCTTCAAAATATAATCTACTTGAGATAAAGTCAAATTTCTATTTTTCCTATCTCTAAAAATCTTCATACCAAGTATTTTTTCTTTCTGCCCCAAAATCCTTCATAGAAAATGAATGTGTTAATTGACATTTCATCCCTTTAATGTGATCCATGTTAGATCCACCTAAAAGAACATCATCAACATATAAACATAAAATAATGTAGTTTTCATCATCTAACCTCTTTAAAAAAATACAATGGTAAGAATTACAACCAATGTAACCATCCTCATGCATAAAACTATCAAATTTAAGATGCCATTATTGAGGTGCTTGCTTCAAGCCATATAAACTTTTGTAGAATCTACACACTAAGTTCTCCTTACCTTTGACCTCAAATCCTTGTGGATGTACCATATATATCTCTTTATCTAAATAACCATGAAGATAGATTGTTTTAACATCAAGCTACTCCAAATGAAAATCTTTAGTAGCATCAATACTTAAGATAGTGCAAATAGAATTCATTTTAACAGTAGGAAAAAAAATCTCTCCAAAATATAATACCAATATATTTTAACATCCTCAAGATATGTAACTATTCAAACCACTTAAACTAATTAATATTATATGTTGTTTTCTTATAATATAGTTATAATATAGTTATAGTTATGATATTTTAACTATGCCAATAGGAAAAAATATCTCATCAAAATCAATACCTTTTTCTATGCAAATCCTTTTACAACTAACTTGGCTTTAATTTTTTTCTTACCTTCATCCTCTTCTTTCAACCTATAAACCCATTTATTCTATAAAGCCCTTTTACTTGTAGGTAACTTACATAAATTTCATGTCTGATTTTTTAGCAAAGAGTCAATTTCTTCTTTCATTGCAAACTCTCTTTGAATCTTAATATCCACCTACATAGCTTCATCATAACATTCAATTTTACCAAAATTAATTAGTAAAATAGAGTACAAAGAGGGAGAAAATATTTATGGACGTCTAGTTAGCTCTGTTAACCATCTAACATTCACTGGGGTATGTGGTATTTTTTGTTTTGATTGTTGTAGAGCATGAAGGACTGCTGGGTTATCTTCCTTTTGAGTATCATCTAGCTCTACATAATAATTTTCTTTCTTCTCATGTTACTACATTAGATCTTTGTACAATGATTTATCATTGAATATGACATCCCTACTTCTTATAATTTTATAATTTTCAAAATCCCAAAGTCTATAACTAAATTCATCAATGCCATATCTGACAAATATACATTTCTTTGGGTTAGCTTCTAGCTTGGTTCTATTTTTAGAATCTATATGTGAAAATTCTTCACAACTGAGGATTTTGAAAAAAGAATAACTCACCTTCTTACTATTCCATGCTTCCTCTTGAATACCATAGTCCAAAGGAGTAGATGGAGATCTATTATGTTGACATAAATGTCAATTTGTCTATTAGCCACTTACACTTAGTCAATTGTTTATGTTTCTATCAAGCTCTATAGTTGCTATCGAGCTTTTCTTTCAATCAGTAGAGTTAAGAAAGTGCTCCAGTTGCTCCCAAGCGTGGAAGTCAATATAAAGTTCTCACTGAGTTTCACAATTGCTACCAAGCTTCAGAGTATATGTACAATTCATGTTGAGTGTAGTAGTATCTACCAAGTTAGTTAGTGGAAGTGATGCAAACTCTAGTGTTAATCGAGTTCCCCAGTGCTAATTGAGTTATTTAGAATTAACCATGGTCTACAATGTGAATCTAGTTTTGACTAAGCCATGGAGTGTCAATTGAGTGATTTAGTATATGTCAAGTTTCTCAGTGTTCATTGAGTCACTAGAGATAACCAAGTTCTTACTACTTGAAAGTGATCAGTATCGACCAAGCCTCTACTTCAACTAAATGCCAAAAGATGCCAAGCATTGATAGTGGTTGTCAAGTGTCTAAACTTCACCAAGTCTATTCTTAGAACCTAAGTTATAGCAATAGGGTCTACTTTTTGGATTATGATGAAACGAGTATTGCAGCCAACTCCAGTAAGTTATGATTTGGATTGGCATGTACATAATGTATTGTATCATATCTAAAAAATATATATGTGAATAATATATGATGAGAAGAAGTGAAAATTAAGGGCTACAAGAAATATATGGTGCAATAGAGACTCATCTATCACAATAAGGTGATAATTACATTACAAAGAATCTCAACCAAAAAATTAGAGTTACAGATTAGAGATCAGCCACTGGTTCATCCTAATAGGTGTATCAGTTAAATCCTTTAATAGGATTGACTTAATAATCTTTTGATAAATCTCTTTATCAAGTTCATACTTCATTATATGTTTTGTAAATTCTTTTACAAGGTGGACCTAGTAGTCCTTATTGCTCCTAATAGGGTAGATCATCATAAGTGATCAATTGTAAGCCTTAACAAGCCAACTTTATACTACAATAATAAAGATTTTCGGCATCATCCCCACCCTAGTTTTACTCTCTATTTGGAAGGCTTGTAGGTCACCATATCTTGTGTCAAAGTGTTATGAATGTTTTACTACATTCATTTTTTCATGCATGCAATTAGATTAGAATATTAAATGAAAGATTAATTGGTGAAATAAGATAAAAGATTTGATTGGTTCCTTATTAACCCCTCCCCTCTGAGTAACCTTGCATACCTTATATTTCCAACAATTGCTATTAGATAAGTTTGGTTCTCACAAAAGAAGTTTAACAACTTGAGAAAAGATGAGAGGCAATGGAGGTATACAAGCTAGAGAAGGCTATTGAGAATGATAAGTTGGTTTTTGAATTGGCTATTGAAAATCCTAGAAAAGAAAAGGAGCATCTCTCTCAATGTCTACAAAGAAGAAAATAACTAGCATCACAATTGAATGACAATGTCTACATTGAAGAAAGAATTGAAGACATATGTCCAAAAAAAATTTAGATGAAGATGATGTAGCAATCAAAGATCTACTTGAGAAGAATCTTATGCTCCAAGAAGAAGTAAGAAAGCTGAAAAGAGAGCAAGAAATCTAGTTAGTCAGACTATGTGAAGTCATGGAACAAAAGGAGAAAGCCATAGAAGAGATAGAAGAGAAGAACAATGAAATCAATCAACTATCCCTTCAACAAGTCGATTTTAATGATCAACACATTGGTGCAAACAAAGAACTCATGAATCTAAGATTAGATAATGAAAAACTATAGAATGATCTCAACACTTAAAAGGAAACCAATGAGAGGATGATAAAATCCCAAGAAAGCATGAATCTGTTGAATGAACAAAATTAGTATAGACACAAAGGCAAAGTAGGATTAGGTTATACAGAAGAAGAAGAATCATCTAAGCAAGGAGATCAAAACAACAAAAGGACTACTTGCAATCATTATGGTAAGATAGGTCATACATCAAAAAAATGTTTGAGCAATGGTAAACCTAAATTCAATGGAAAAAGCTACAATTGCAATAAGCATGGTCATAGAGCAAGTGAATGCAAGGAGAAAACTAAGTTTGAAGGAAAGTGTTATAGTTGCAATAAGAAAGGACACAAATCTTTAGAATGTAAGACCAAGAAGTTGAATCCAGTAGAATGGATTGTGAAAGAAATATTTGGATGGGACTACAACACATGGCGTAGATGCCACTAGTATGGTAAATTTGGACATATTGGAGCAACTATGGGAAACATCACATGAGGAAAGAGACACCACTAGAAGATGTTTTATTTTTATAGAACTTAGGCATCTTGCCAAGAACTGCATGAACATAGGAAGCATTGAAGATGAAAAGAAAGCCAAAGCTAAGAATATCAGAAAGCAAATGAAGTAACAATGGATACCAAAATATCCTGAGAATGCAAACCAAGATCATGAAGTGAATGATACTTAAGTCAATGGGTTGGATGGTTCAAACACTTCAACTTAGTTCCTTATGGAGATCATTAGAGTTGTGATTTAGAAGAATAAATCTAACATCAATTCTAGCCAATAGGAAGAAAGATCCATAGTAGCATTCAAGATGCATAAGGATCACTTGGTGATTGTAGAAGTTTAAGACCTTACTGAGCTAGGTCAAGTTGTAAGACCCTACCAAGAAAGGTTGGGATACACTAGAGCATCATGTATGAACACTAAGTTGTTGATGACTCTATTGAGTGATGGGAAGTCTACCAAGCTATGAATTTCTCCCAAATATTAAAGTTTGAACTAAGTGGAGGATAGTCTATCACTAAGTGAGTATGAAGTACATAGCATTAATGGTGATTGAGAAAAGGAAAATTGTTAAAAGAAAGAAATTGAAGGTATTGTTTCACTGTGAATTTCTAAAGCTATTTGTGAACAAAGAATTCAGAGCCCCTAAGTGATTTAAGTGGTTTTTTTGAAGAATTTTTGAAGTTTTTAGAAACCCTACCAAACATGGAATCTTCAAACAAAATGAAGAAGGGTTCTAAAATTTTGATTCATAGAGTGGACTACAAGGCACCAAATTTCAAGTTGAGTTTGGAAATTGTAGAGGCATGCAACCTAGCTAGTGCACAATCACAAATTCCACCTAAGGTATTGCTAGTGCATGATATCTGATTATTTTATCACTATTCTATCCAATAACTTGGAACCCTTGAGATGAATGTGGCATTTAAGGAATTATGTGTGGATGGTGCATTGAAACTTAAACATCAGCATTTGGAAACCAAGGGCTTGGCACATATCTCTCATATGCTAGTAGACTTCTAAGTGAAATGGATGAGATATATTCTAAGCCATGTACATAATGGGAAGTTAAGGTTGGAACAACCATTCAGATAATGAAGAAAATGATTCATAGAATCACTAGGCTCCCAATGCTAAACATTGCATAGACAACCAAAACCCTAGGTCAGGTTGAGATGGCCTGGAAGACTCTTGTCGAGTGGGACAAAAGAGGAATGAAGATAACTAGAATCACTAACATGGAGCTGAAGTTCAACATTCATATAATTCTATACAAGATTTATAGTTCTAGCAGATTATGTAGACACCTAAATTTGATTACACTGCTTTGGTAATCTAATTTAGCCATCTCTAAAGGCATCATTAATTAAATTCTTATTTAATTAATCCTTTGCCATCCATAGTTGATTAATTTAATTAATCATCTATAGTCCTAATTGATAAATCAAATAATCTATTATTTATCAATTAAATCCTTTTCTCCTATCTAATTCCAAAAATCCCCATTTATTAAATAAATCTATTTGATAAATGAAATCCTCAAATTCAAAAACCCCTAACCTATCTCTAATCCTCCATTTAGCCTAATCCACCCCATCCACCCATACTAACCAAGCTTAGCCACTAACTCACCCACCCTCATTAATGCCATCCACTTGCACATCTCTGACATTCCTAATCTAATCCTAAACCCAAGCCTAATCCACTCCCTAATGTTGTCACATTCCCTAAACAAGTTTAAGACTTTCCTAAACCAAACCAAAGTCTCCCCTCAAAAATCCCAACCACCAAGTCATGAGTGCTCTTACAAGCCCACTCATGACTCTTACATCCATCTTCCACACTCTTCCCTCTTCCACACTCATTCCTCTTACATCTCTCTTTCATACTCAACCCCACTCATCATTCCTTTAACCAACCCTTTACCCTACCCTCTCACACTCATCCTCCTTGTGACAAGTGTCACCTTCCCATTGGTGCTAAACAAGCACAATCCATGTGCTCTCCTTTGAGTGCATCCTAGCCCTCCTTAAGCCTTCATCCATCATTGCATCTAAGCCCTCCATCCCTCTACCCTTTCGCCTATAAATTGAATCCCATCCCAAGCCATTTCATCAACAATCTTTGAGCTAAAGTTACCATGCCCTTTTGAGAGCCAAAAGCCATACCCATACCCTTATAATGCCAAATTGAGAGCTCACAAAGCTACCAATTTGCTATTATCCATCTCCACCATTGAAGCAACTTTGAGCATTTGAGCATACATCTCGAATCTACTCATAGACACATCTCAAAAATAAGAGAACAAATCTCATTGAGAGAGCCTATCTATGGCTCACATTCTCATTTGAGTTTGTCTTCTCTTTGTCTGTCTTATATGTTATGTTAGTTTAATGTGTAAATGCTTTCATTAGATTAGTATTTCTAGCACATTAGATTAGTGTATACATTTTGGCACGCCTGGTGGGATCTCACTATGGGTCATTTAATCATCCATATTCATCTATATGTTATTCTTTCTAACCATCTAATGTTTATTGTTATTTGAGTGTGTTGTAGGGGGTTTTTCTTATTTTTGCAGGTTAAAGAACGCACTTAGGAAGAAGAAATACCATCTAAAAATCTGAAAATAGAAAAAAAATTAAAAATTCTGAAAAAAATTTGTGTTTACAAACTTTTTTTGCGCAGTGTCGTCTCCGCAGTTTGGCGTCTGCGCCTGCAAACTGTCATCTTTGCCGGATACTTTGTCGTCTGCGCAACCAAATTGACGTCTCTGCATTTTGGCATCTTTTCTTGGTTTTCTGTTGTCGGCACCGTTGCTAGACTGTCGTCTGCGCATCCTTAGCTATCATCTCCGCAGATCTGGGTCTCCGCCAGCTACTCTATCGTCTCCGCAACCTGTTCTGTCATCTTTGTCACTGCCAACCCAAATCATCGTCTGCAAAAGTCCACGTCTATGTAAATTGGCATCTTCGCTTGTCACTTATTTTCTACACCACAAATTTGTTCTTTCGTCTCCGCTCTGTCGTCTCTAAATACTAGCGTCTCTGTATTTCAACATCTTCACAGTTTGGCGTCTGCGCTTGATGAACTTTCATCTTCGCCTGTCACTATTGTACTTTTGCTTTAAAATTTTTATTTATGCACTTTCTAGTGGTTCTGTAGGATTTAGACCATTTTAAGCATTTTTATGCATAGGAAAAACAACAAAAAAAGTTAAAGTTTTTTTTTCCATAGTTAAACTTTCTTTTTTTGAAGATTTTGGTGACTAATCAATTTCTTTTTTGTCTTATTGCAGGTTGGAGCAACTTTTTGGGTGACTAATCATGTTTTTTAGGTTTTTCATGGAATGAACCTGAATGGTTAAACACATTTTCTATTGAATGAATGTTGCTAAAAAACACACTCTTGAATGCCATGGGTTAAAATCAAATTTTTTTTTAATGCATGATTAAAACAACAAATCCAATATTGAATGTCAAGGATCAATTAACCATTGCAATATCAAACACTTCATTTGGAGCTTCTAAAAATTGAACAAAACAAATCTCTTTTCCACATGCAATCTAGGTAAAGTTTTATTTTTGGACATTTAAGAAACTTTGTTAAGTTAAAATACAAATTTGCAAAAATCAATTTGAGTAGTTCCTTGGACTCACCTCTTTTCTAATCACCCATCAAATATTAAACATTGGTTGCAATCTCAGCACCATTTATGGGGATGGGTCTACTTGAAAAAGGTGTTAAATGTTTCACAATCTAACTCACTCACTTGGTCTTTGAACATTTGCTTTAACTTTATCAAAATTCTTAAATGGTCAAAACTCTAAGTTAAATTGATCACACTTCAAGTTTGGGCACTAAAATTGAACAACAACTGACGTGGAGAGCCTCCGGGCGCATGCTTGAAATCGAATCTCACACACTTTTGTTTTGGGCTTAAAACAAACTCACACTCAATCTTGAATGCCTGAAAGAAAATTAATCGATACTTGACGTGGAGGGCCTCCGGGCACGCGAGTTTGCTTTTGTTGACCCTAACTCTTCTTATTGTTTGCATTCTTTGATCGATTTACTTTTGTTGGCGCTTCAAGTTGGAATTGAACATTGTCTCTTAAACATGAGTTCTTGCAAAGTCTAGATTAGCACACATAAGAGTCAGTTGGTAAAAGAACAAGCGTGTTTTTTAGCCCAAGGTCATCCAAGTCTTCTCTCCCCTTGTCATCTTTTGAGGCCATCTTGGGTGCATAAGATTAGGATCCAAAGCCTTGTTTCTTTTTAGGAGGCTTTCTTGGGGATTTCATCACCCCTTGGATGACCTCAACTCCAGCGTTCCGGTGGAGTATAAGAATCAAGAGGTGAATCAAAAGACACCTCTCTTGGGATCAAGATTTTGTCATTCGGGCTAAGCCTCAAGGAACTTTATACCCTTGAGAAGTGAAAGAGGACAAGTGGGTTACCGCTCCTCTCGGCTGTGTGACATCCTTTTGGTCTCATCTACGGATTTGGGCCTCACGTACCTTGCGTATATCGAGGACTCCCTAGCTAAACCAACTGTCAACCTTGCAGAAAACCATCTAGGATGTTAATGTGTTTGGAGTGACTGATCGAAACATTTGTAGAACATACACACTCCTCGGCGAAGGTATCACATTCTGAGAACCACAAACTTCTATCTGGGTGTTCCTATCTATTGCTTATTTTTATTTTACTTGTTGAATGAATGTTTGCCAAACTTGGTCAATCCTAGCTTAGGGCACACTTAGCGTAGTCACTGCCTATTTTAGAAGTTGAACAAGTTGAAGCAAAACAACCAAAATTTCTCAAAATTCAAGAATTTATCTCAGAACAACCCAAACCCAAACAGAAGTTTCACAAGGTCAAACTCAAGCCATCTCTAGCATACCAAGAACTTTCAGCCAAGAGAAAAGAAATAACACAAAGCCCATGAATTGCCAAACTCTACAAAGCAGAGGACAAAGCTACCAACGAAGCACTTCAAGAGGCTTGGTTAGAGCGCACCATCAAATTTAGCCAACATTCAGGAGTTAATCCTACTTATGCCTTACCAACTAGTCATGATTTCTATGATTAGACACCCTTGTTTCTCCACATCTTCTTGGATAAGCTTCACTTTAGAGTCATCTTTGTAGAAAAGCCAGCCATCTTAGGTTGTCCCCTTAAGCATTATTAGCTCATCCATCTCATTTAGAATCAAACCATCTACCCAGCAATCCAAAATCTGCACATCTAAGCTTTCAAAATTATTGTCACCTTGCCAAAAGTTTGTCATTCCTAAAATCTTTCAAAATCCACCAATCTCACCAAGGTTATCCCTTTGACAGAGCTTTGTTTAGGGTAATCTAGCTTTGTCACTTTTTATCCCTCATCATCTTGAGCTAAAGGTTGGGATCCACAAGTGGTCAATCTCGTGTTCTTCCTAAAGGATCATAAGTCTATCCTTAAGTTGACACAATCACCACCAAGCTTGCACATAGGAAAGTATACCTTTTGTGCTTTGACAACATATCTTTGAAGTTAGAATCCCCAACCCAATCCTCCTTAGGTTTTGTCATATAGCTTTGCCTCAACCTAGGAAATTATTTGCATAGAGAAGCCTTCCCCCTTTTGCATCCATCAGCATTATTGCATCTCATCCCTAGGAGCATTTTTCATGCCACCCGTCACTCGCTTAGCCAAGAAGAAAGAAACAATGGAGCCCTATCATTTGGATCGAACAACCTCACCCCCCTTGAGCACTCAGCCATCCTTCAGCCTAGAGAAAGCTATGCCATCACCTACTGACATTGAAGCTTTTATGAATCAACCAGGAAATGCAGTATTGGTAAACACCATTATAGACAAGAACAAAGAGACAATCATGGCTAATTTTCGAAGGGACAATGTAGGAACCTTTGACTTTGGAAGACCCCCTCCATTATTAGATCCATCTCACCCATTGTTTGGGTAGCTGCCACCACCCATAGGCTCTTATGATCCAAATTATCTTCAATATATGCCAAAAGAAGAGCCTCCAGCCAATCCATATGACCCAACATACCCAAACATACATCATCCACCCAAGTTGAAATCTCCATGCCGCAAGCCAATGCAGCCACCACCACTCCATCCTTGGTTCATACCTCTCCACTCCAAACCCCCTTTACCCAAAACACCTCACCATTCACCCCCTTCACTATTGATGTTGCAGCTCCCCAACCCATCCTTCCAAATCCACCCATTTCCCAAATTAGTGCTATCATCTTTGACCAACCTCAGCAATATACAACAAGGATGCCACCTATGGGGCCAAGTAATCTACCTTTCATCACCCCCAGCTTGTTCACCACAACCCAAAGCACAATCCCATCATTTCCATTAGGTCTTGGGACCTCAATACCATTAGCCACAAATCCACAAGCTACTACCCTCACTCCACAAAGCTATCAAATCCCACAAGCTACTACCAATTTTCTGCCAAGCTCCCAAGTGACCCCAGCCCCTACCACCACTCTACAAGGCTTCCAAATGTAGCCACAAAGCTATCAAACCCCATCAATTCCATTCCCAAGCTTTTAATTCCCACCACCTCCACCACCAACTAATCCATTACCTCCAATTACCAACTACTTTTCAATGCCACTTCTAGGAGGTAATCCACCACCCCATCCAACCACCAATTATTTGCAGATACCATCCCAAATGGGAGCACAACCCACATATATTGGTCAAACCCCACAAGCCCCTCAATCCTTTTCCAAACACTTTGAGGTACCCAAATTTGACAAATTCAGAGAAAAAGGAGACCCTATCACACATATCAAAGAATTTTACATGCACTGCTAGGATGTGGCATACAATGATGTCTTCCTCTTGTGCCTTTTTCCCAAAAGCTTGGCTGGACCAGCTCTTGAATGGTTTTACAGAATCCCCTATGGCATAATTAAAAACTTTGCTGAACTATCTGAGGCATTCATAGCCCAATATGCCCATCTTGTTGAAACAGAGCTATCAATAGTTGATCTTGTCCACACCAAGCAAAAAGGTGGAGAAAGCCTTGCCGAATACCTACAAAGATGGCAAACCCTTACCACCTGCATATCCTGTACCTTGCCAGAATGCCATGTGGTGAAAATGTTTATTGATAATTCCCATCCTAGTTTGGCTCACCACATGACCATGAACTGTCTACAAACCTATAAGGATATCAAAGAGAAAGGAATGATCCTTGAGCAAGGACTCATTAAAGATGGTGTGGTCAAGATTTACAAAGAGGCCAACCAAAATCAATCACATTCCAATGACAGGTCTAGGTATTGGAACAAAAACAAGCATGTTGCAACAGATGGGGTTACTGACACCAAACATGTGAATATTGTTGGTCCTTCTCAAAACCAGTCTAACCCACCATATCAAACAAACAACCAACAAGCTATCAATTACCAACAACAGAATAACCAAAGCTATCAAAACCACAATACAAGACCCAACTTTCAAGGGTCTAACAATCAAGCTAATGCCATCAATGTAGCTGCAGGGCAAAAGCCTAGATTCCAACCTGCACCTAGAAACTATACACCCCTTGGTGAGCCATTGGATGTTATTTTTGATAAATTGGCCAAGGAAAACCCCATCAAATTTCCTCCTACCCAACAAATTGATCCAAGCCAATCCAAAGCTGCATGGTACAAGGACAATGAGTATTGCAAGTTCCATAGGGTAAATGGTCACACCACCCTCAGATGCATGAAACTGAAAGATTATGTGCACGACCTCATTGATCGAAAAGAAATCACTGTTGGTGCCCAAACCTCTCCCAATGTAGGCTTATAGATTTATCAAAATGCTTTTCCTCCACACAACAACCAAAATCTTGGAAAAGCACCTATCCAAAACAACACCAACAACCACCAACCAAACCAACAGCATGGGAAGAATAATGACCACACTTCATCCTATATAGACTATGGTAGCCTTATAGGTTGTATATCTGAGAAAGAGCCTTCTGTCAATGTTATCAATATCCGAGGACCAGGCAATGAGTGTGCAGTCACCACTCGAAGAGCACAATTTAACATCGCAAGCCCACCAGTTTCACTAGCACCATCAGCTCCATCAAAAAGCTAGTACAATATCTTGGAACACCTTGGGAACATGCCAGCCCAAATCTCCATTTTAGACCTTCTCCGCACTAGTCTTGTGTACAAAGACATCCTTGATAGTGCTCTCATAGAATCCCATGTCCCTTCTGATATCAATGCTACTAATTTTCGTAATCTTGTTGGACACCTTTCATCCTCATGTGCCCTATCTTTCAAACCCACCGACATACCCACAGTTGAGCCAGATCACACCCTTCCACTTCGCATAGCCATCATGGTATCCAATTTTGCCATGAAAAGAGTAATGATAGATAATGGATCAGCCTTGAATATTTGCACCCTAAAATTCATAAAACATGCTGGGTATACTGAGGAAGATATGATTAGTGAGGTTATCACCATCAAAGCTTATGACAACTTGGAAAGAACCATAGAAGGGACTATTTTGCTACCAATCAAGGTTGGGCCAGTCATCCAAGAGATAGTTTTCCATGTTGTTGATCTAAACCTACCATTCAACATCCTCCTCGGTCGCCCATGGATTCATGCTATGAAGGCCATTCCATCCACCTAACATCAGTGCATCAAATTTCTGCATTAGGGCACTGAGGTAACCATCCATGTCGATCCAGAACCCGTTGCTTACTGCAATGCATTTGAAGCTTCATATACAAACCATTGCCCTGGAATAGACATCAGCACAGCCATTGCCAGCTCATCCCACACTTGTAATGATGCAGAAACCATCCTCGCCTCAACCCTATCTACCATAAAGATCAACAACAAAGTTTGTGGAGAATATAGTCTATCAGATGCATTTGTTGTCGGAGCAATCCCACTTGATCCACATACCCATGGATAGCTGACATATCACAAAGCTAGGGAGATTCCACCTCCTCAATACAAACAGTTTGGCCCAACCACTTTTGTGTCCTCTAAAACCCCTCTTCATGAGGAGCTCACTCCAGATATCAACAATTGGTTACATAAGGATGCACCTCCAAGAAATCAAGCACGCCTTGATCACTTCAGCCAGAAGTATCCCCAAGAACATAAGCTCATCACTGAAAAATGGAACTATCAAGGAGGTGGACTAGGACCATAAGAAAGGGGCATGCAATGTCCCATCGAAGCACATAAGTGGGAAACAAAGTCAGGTCTTGGCTTTGGCATACCCACAACTGGGGGCACCAACAAGAACGGTCACGCTTTTTCGAACATCCACCGCGACCTTGTCAAAATCGAAGACATTCTTGAGGAAGTAGAAAAGAGAGCCTACGATGATACCCCAGACCAAATCTTCCTAGGAGACTCTATTCTTTGAGAACTATCCATCCATCTCATTGACCTACCACTCACTCATCCACAACTCATAGATTGGGACCAATCAAGTGTCATACATATTGATGAGTTTGCATTAGAGGAAGTGCTTCTAAGATTCATGGGAGCCGAAACTCCTCATAAGAAAACAAAGCCAAATTCTGCCTACATCTACAAGCTAGATCCCAAGGGGTATTTTGGAAAAAATCCCCAACCTAGTTTTGATAAACCCAAAACTGGAACTAAGGTGAATCTAGGACTAGCTAAGGCAGCGAAGAGAACCCCTCAGCAAGAAAATCCAGAGCCACAAGAAGAACATGAGGATTTAGTATTGCCTCCTAAAGATAATCAACCAGAGGTGTCATCTATTCTAATAGAGGATACTAGAGAAGTCAACATCGGTTCTTCAAAGATCCCCAAACTTATTCATATTGCTGCATCTCTATCACAAGACCAAGCTGATCTCCTCTTTGAGGTCTTAAGAGAGAACATTGGCCAATTTTCATGGTCATATCAGGACATGCCAGGGTTGGATCCAAAGCTTGTATTTCACCATCTTGCAGTCGATCAAAAGATCAAGCCCATCAGACAAAAGCTTAGAAAAATGCACCCCAAGGTGGCATTACTAGTCAAAGCTGAACTAGAAAGAATGTTAGCTGCTAAGGTTATCTGACCTATTGACTACTCAGAGTGGATCTCCAACATGGTCCTTGTCACTAAGCCTTCCGATGACATCAAAATTTGCACTGATTTTAGAGATCTTAACAAAGCTTGTCCAAAGGATGATTTTCCCTTGCCCAACATAGATATGATTGTAGATCTTACAGCTGGACATGAAATTCTGTCCCTTATGGATGGATTTTTTGGGTATAATCAGATCAAGATTGCAGAGGAGGATCAGCATAAGACAACATTCACTACCCCTTGGGGAACCTTTTGCTACACCATGATGCCTTTTGGCCTAAAGAATGCTAGGGCTACCTATCAAAGAGCTATGACAACCATTTTCCATGATCTTATCCATAGAATTTTGGAAGATTATGTGGATGATATCCTAGTCAAATCTCACACCTTCATGGATCATCTTGCTAACCTGGAGAAAGTATTTGATAGGTTGGCCCAATATCATCTCATGCTAAATCCCAAGAAGTGTGTCTTTGGGGTCACATCAGGCAAGCTTCTAGGCTTCATAGTTTCTAAACGAGGTATAGAGATCGACCAGAAAAAGGTCAAGGCTATCTTAGACATGCCTCCTCCCCAGACACTACGACAGCTTTGCTCTCTTCAGGGAAAACTTCAATCTGTCTGGCGCTTCATCTCCCAGCTTACAGATAAGTGTACACCATTTTCACACTTGCTAAAGAAGGATGAGAACTTCAAATGGGATCCTTTATGTCAGCACAGCTTCGATCAGCTCAAGAAGTATCTAGCCAATCCCCCTATCTTGGTCCCACCAGTTCCTAGTCATCCCCTGATCTTGTACATATCAGCAACACCTACTGCTCTAGGGGCGCTTCTAGCACAACATGATGATTATAGCAGAGAAAGAGCCATCTACTATATCAGTAGAACCATAGTTGGTTATGAACTCAATTATACTCCTATGGAAAAAGCTTGTTTGGCAGTTCTTTTCTCAACTCAAAAACTTTGCCACTACATGCTAAGTCATACTATCCAACTAGTCTCCAAGATTGACCCTCTCAAGTATATGCTCTCCAAAACAGCACTTACAGGCCGTTTGGCCAAATGGGTTATGCTCCTTACCGAATTTGACATCCAGTATGTGGACAAAAAGGCAATCAAAGGGCAAGCTATAGCAGATCGCCCAGCTGATGCGCCTCTAGTAGATGCATATCCTTTGCTCACAGAATTCCCAGATGAGCATATCTTCTTAATTGAAGAACAACCCCCATGGAAACTTTATTTTGATGGGTCATACACATCTCATGGATCAAGGGCAGGAATATTATTAGTTACACCTCAAGGAGATTACATTCCAAAAGCCTTCAAGATAAAATTCCCTAGCACCAACAATATAGCAGAATATGAAGCTCTTGTAGCAGGATTAAAGATAGCTACAGAATGGAATATCACTAAGTTACAAGTCTTTGGTGATTCCCAGCTCATCATCAAATAAGTCCTAAATGAATATCAAACCAAAGATGAAAAGCTATTACCCTACAAAGAGCTAGTTGATCAACTGACCCAACATTTTACAAAGCTTCAATTTACACAAGTACCACGAATGTAGAATAAGGCAGCAGATGCCATGGCCACTATCGGCTCGCTCTTGGAAATTGCCCAAGAAGCTACGCAGTATGAGTTTTTAGTCGAGCAGCTCCTCACACCTACCTATGCGAATGAGGATTCAAACCATGTTTGTATCTTGGTTGGTCCCCAATCCCCTTGGTACCATGAAATTCACGCTTCCCTTAATGATGGTATCATATCTCCTCACCTCACACGTACCCAACGCCAGAACCTCATCCAAAAATCATCCCGCTATGTTATCATAGCCAATACCCTATATCGTCGGGGTTATCACGATACTCTCTCTCGATGTTTAAATGAAAATGAGGCTGCGATGGCATTAAAAGAAGTACATTCTAGATTTTGTGGTGCCCACATGAGTGGTATTGTCCTAGCATGAAAAATCCTTAGAGAAGGCTACTATTGGCCTACCATTGAAGAAGACTCTTGTGACTTTGTCAGAAAGTGTCTCCCATGTTAGCAGCATGCAAATCTTGTGCACACTCCAGCACAAGATCTACAGCCTATTGCACCACCTTGGCCTTTTGCTTGTTGGGGCCTTGATCTAGTTGGAACTATCAACCCTCTCTCATCTGATGGACATAAATGGATAATAACAGCTACGGACTATTTCACTAAATGGGTGGAAGCAGTCCCCCTACTCTCAATTACAGGAGTTCAGGTCTCCAAGTTCATCTTGTACCACATTGTTTGCCGCTTTGGCATCCCATCCACCATCTTCACTGACCACGGAGGTAACTTTGAAAATCTCAACATGGAAGAATTATGCACTTCCCTCCACATCCATCACTGCTTTTCTAGCCCATATTTCCCACAAGGTAACGGCCAGGCAGAGGCAACTAATAAAACCCTCCTCAAAATCCTAAAGAAAGTTGTCAATGATTCTAGCCGTGATTGGCACCTACAAATAAATCCAGCCCTATGGGCCTATCAAACTTCCTTCTGTACATCCACAGGAACAACTCCATACTCCCTAGTCTATGGTGCCAAAGTGGTATTACCTATAGAAGTTGAACTTCCCTCACTATGCATATCTTTGTGAGGGCAAATCTCAGATGAAGAATATAGAGTAGCTTGGCTCACCCAACTAGATCTCTTAGACGAGAAGAGAAAATAAGCCTATGACCATCTCACAGTCTACCAAACTCATCTCAAAAGGAATTTCAACAAGAAGGTGCTCCCATGACACTTTCAGCTAGGTGACATGGTCCTCAAAGAAAACATGAAAGTCCAAGCAGATCGAGAAAAGAAAGGCAAGTTTGAACCTACATGGCTTGGTCCCTATGTGGTTACTGCCTCCTTTAGCTCCAAAGCCTATCAATTATCTACACCAAAAGCAGAACTCTTAAATGATCCCACTAACATCATTCATCTCAAGAAGTTCTATGCTTGAAGATCCTTGGTATACCCAGCTTTTGAAAAATACAAAAAAATAGTAAAGAGAAATAAGCTCCAATGGTGAAAACTTGGCAATTCAAGCGCCTTGGATAGGTACCTTGGTGAGAACTTGGTAATTCAGGTGCCTTGTGTACTAAAGACTAATCCATTATCTATCACTATCCTATCCCTCATCCATCCACCCACTAT
The DNA here is from genome assembly GCA_028749045.1 of Cupressus sempervirens. Lineage (NCBI taxonomy): Eukaryota > Viridiplantae > Streptophyta > Pinopsida > Cupressales > Cupressaceae > Cupressus > Cupressus sempervirens. Next base: position 104,536,264 of record CM053785.1, read on the forward strand.
CCCATAAAACACCTACTTGTTCCCTTGGTGTTCCAACCAAAAAAATCTAAAGTCTAATGGAGCTTGTAAATACCTCTTGTATAGCTTGTAAATCTTGTAACAAAGCTTGTATTATACCTTTTAAATCTTGTACCATACCTTGTATATCCAAATCTTGTCCAAAGCTTGTACTATACTCCAACTTGTAGATAATCTTGTATCCTAGCTTGTATCCTATCACATGCACACACAGAATCCCATTTTCCTTAAGCTTTTCGCAAACCATCTACCTATCCACCTATCAACTATTATAGACATCCCATCCTTCACAAACATTTCCATCTCACAAAAAGCAAAACATGAACAAACTTGTACATTTCTATCCAACTTTCGTGTTAGTTCATCCTTGGTCAACATCTTGCACACATTGCACACCTTGGTTAGCTATTCCAATGCATCCTTTACCTAGATCTCATGTCACCAAAGTGTTATTCTTCTTAGTTCAGCTTGCCAGATGCACTACTCATCCCGATCCACCAGCTTAGGTGCTCTCCGATAGGTCCTTGTAGGATATAGCTTTCCTCATGTCTGATCTTGGTTCGTTAGTACCTCTTCCTACCCACCTCATTGACAAACGGTTCTCTTTTGGATTTTCACTTTCTTTTGATTTGGAATCTTCCCTTTTGGGTCTTGAAGTATCTTTTCCAAGCAATCTCCTTGTTCCCTCCTCAAGGTTGCCATGATCTTCCATATCATGGTATGTTGTGAATGGGGCAATCAGAGCATAAGGTCTTGATCAGGTCTTTTTCTTGTTTTCTTTTTCTACTTGTGGGTTACCTAGTGTCGTTTCCATGCTGCTTCCTTTGGGATTCATGTGTGATACTGGGGCAATCCTTGTGTGTTTGTTTCTAGTCAGTTTGTCATTCCTCTGGATGGTTGGTAAAAAGGCCTTGATGTTCTTGGTAACCTTGGCAATTAACCAATAGCCCTATAGAAAATCTAGTGCTCAACTACATGGTGGTACTTCTCTTTGAAGTATCCCCCCACTCAAAAAGATTCAATGGATTCCCTTCATCTCCATTATCCCCCATCCATATCCTACATGTGTCACTCCTACCCTAGCTTATGCATCAGTATCTCTTTGAATCACTCCTCACTCTTAGCTTTAGGGATCCACAATCCTAGTCTTAGGGATCCACCAATCAAATCAATCCACCAAGCCTCATCTTTCGAGATCTACAATCCTAGTCCTAGGGATCTCCGAAACCCATCTTTCGCCAATCTGACTCTTTGAAATCTTGTTGCATCAACTTTATCATTCCATCATCCATCTCCCTACCATGGATTCATTTTATAGCGCTTCACTCCTCCACCCCCCCCCCCCCGCCCCCCCCCCAATCTTGGAAAGTCTTAAGCTTGCTTTACTCTTATGCATCTGATTCTCCTTTATCATTCTCCCATAGTGCGACTTTGAGCTAATTCAACCCCTTCTCTTTGCCAACCTATGTCTTAGCTCATCTTAATTTCTTGTACTTTTTAAGAAGTCTTCAAGCCTCATTTCTCTCCCCGTCACCTTCTTGAGGGGGCATCATCTAAGTCTAGTCTCTCCTCTTCTTATCCGAGACTGGGGCAACCTTGCTGCTAAAACATCTTCTTCGTGTCGTCTTCATTTGAACTTCTTTGAAATAGTGTTGTCTCAACACTATGTCAAAGAGGGGAAAATGTAGACACCTAAATTTGATTACACTGCTTTGGTAATCTAATTTAGCCATCTCTAAAGGCATCATTAATTAAATTCTTATTTAATTAATTCTTTGCCATCCCTAGTTGATTAACTTAATTAATCATCTATAGTCCTAATTGATAAATCAAATAATCTATTATTTATCAATTAAATCATTTTCTCCTATCTAATTCCAAAAATCCCCATTTATTAAATAAATCTATTTGATAAATGAAATCCTCAAATTCAAAAACCCCTAACCTATCTCTAATCCTCCATTTAGCCTAATCCACCCCATCCACCCATACTAACCAAGCTTAGCCACTAACTCACCCACCCTCATTAATGCCATCCACTTGCATATATCTAACATTCCTAATCTAATCCTAAACCCAAGCCTAAATCCACTCCCTAATGTTGTCAGATTCCCTAAACAAGTTTAAGACTTTCCTAAACCAAACCAAAGTCTCTCCTCAAAAATCCCAACCACCAAGTCATGAGTGCTCTTACAAACCATAAAAGACTCTTACAAGCCCACTCATGACTCTTACATCCATCTTCCACACTCTTCCCTCTTCCACACTCATTCCTCTTACATCTCTCTTTCATACTCAACCCCACTCATCATGCCTTTAACCAACCCTTTACCCTACCCTCTCACACTCATCCTCCTTGTGACAAGTGTCACCTTCCCATTGGTGCTAAACAAGCACAATCCATGTGCTCTCCTTTGAGTGCATCCTAGCCCTCCTTAAGCCTTCATCCATCCTTGCATCTAAGCCCTCCATCCCTCTACCCCTTAGCCTATAAATTGAATCCCATCCCAAGCCATTTCATCAACAATCTTTGAGCTAAAGTTACCATGCCCTTTTGAGAGCCAAAAGCCATACCCATACCCTTATAATGCCAAATTGAGAGCTCACAAAGCTACCAATTTACTATTATCCATCTCCACCATTGAAGCAACTTTGAGCATTTGAGCATACATCCCCAATCTACACATAGACACATCTCAAAAACAAGAGAACAAATCTCATTGAGAGAGCCTATCCATGGCTCACATTCTCATTTGAGTTTGTCTTCTCTTTGTCTCTCTTATATGTTATGTTAGTTTAATGTGTAAATGCTTTCATTAGATTAGTATTTATAGCACATTAGATTAGTGTAACAGATTAAAAAAATGTCATGTGAAGTTTTTGATCTTGCATACAAGGTTGTGAAGAACAACATGTCCTTTGACCTTACCAAGCTATTATTGAATCAGGTCAACAAGAACATGCAAAGCATCAGAGGTTCAAAGAATAATCCATGTAAGTTTAGATCACTTTTGACTTGTTTATTTTTCTTTGTACAAAAATTCTTCCCTTCCAAAGGTATAGTAGTATGGAGTAAGGATGCCCCTATTTTATATCAGATTAATGAGTATATAGTAGAGATGGGTGAACATTTGGATAGTATCATGGACAACTAATTTGAAATATTCAAAGAGAAGATGAATAATAGATTGAGGATCCCAAAGAAAGTTGTAGAAGATTACAAGGATGATATTTGTTTCATGGTGGACTATGATAAAGTATATATTTAGGTAGTCAGACCTAGAGTGGCATGGGTTAAACCTCTAGAGTATGAGGTTAACATTGATGACACCAAGGATATCATAGAGGCTTTGTTGAATGAGTCTCTAGACTATAAAGCTACATATTTTGGGACTTTTGATGAGGCAGAAGCAAGAATAGAGATTTTTATTAAACTTCCTCAAGTAGTAAAAAAAGGAAAGAAGAGGATACCAAAGCTAAAACAAGAAAGTCCTACTCTCCTACTGATAGAAGGAAAAGGAGATGATGTAGAAGATGATGATGTAGAGGATGAAGAATAAGGAGGAAAAACCTCCCAAGAAGAAAGGTAAGGTTATCATAACAAAATCTACCAAATCCTCTACTATTATATTTATAAGAAGGGCAACCAAGTCTAGGAGGAAATTGAAGTTAGGTGAAGAAGAAGAGAAATTTGTCTTTTAGAAGACAACTCCTACACTTCAACATAGATTGAAGAAGATGGAAGAAGGTTCTAGTATGAATAGCTTCAAATCACTAAAATATGAAACTAGGAACCCTAAGGAGAAGAAGCAAATTGGAGATATTATGTTATGCAAGTTGGGAAAATGGAAGTATTCACCAGATGAGATCTCTTAGCAAATTCTAGATGCACTCCTACAAGCCATTAAGCCACAATTGGATAATGCAAATAAGACTGCTATGGATATTAGTGAGAAGACACTAAGATAACTTATGTTGAGTCTTAGAAACAAAGAGGTGAAGGAAGCATTGAAGAAAAATGAAAAGAAACTTACACCTAAATAAAATATGTGTCTTATGCTAATGAAAGACATTGAATCTATGGTAAAGTCAGCCACTACTACATAGAAGAATATCTACCTATTGCATCAACCTACTGACTTTTTTGTCCATGTTAATGACAAGGAAGCTAATCATGGGGAAGAATATGTAGAAATAAAAGATTATGAATTTGATGATGCAAATCTGGATGATGAGGAGGAAGAATAGGAAGCTACTAGAGGAAGTCTTCTAGAGATACAAAGCATTGAGGAAATTGATGCAAATAAGATTGTAGTAGCAATAATGGATTCATTTCCTCATTCTTTGAAAAAAGCCTTAATGCCATCTAGCTCCAAGAAAGCTTCTACCAAGTTGGTTGTGGTCGCCATTGCTACACCAAGCACCCAACCAAGCTCTAGACCTATTCAATTAAGTGTTTCATTGATAGAAGTGACCAACACTTCATCTACTGGGCTACAAATTCCTTCATCATCAAGCATGACCATACAAAAACAAGGTATTTCTACTATTAGTGTCATATCTACATTTTTTCTAGACCATTAGTTTCTATAGTTGTTTCTATTCTGCATGTATCCATAGAAAATACAATGACAGTTGACAACAAGTCTTAATCAAGTACCAAAGTCTCAAATAAGGGAAAACAAATTTTTTCCACCATTATAAAAGAAAAAGGTAAAGAAAAGGAAATTGATCTAGATGAGGATATAGTTATTCCAAATTGGGATATCTCTACCCTCAACACTAGTCAAATGGATACCATGGGAAAACTACTAAAGAAGAGAGCTAAGAAACAAAATATTAGAGAAGACAGGAAGAAAGAAAACCATTTTTTTGAAGACATAAAGAGCATATTTGTTGATGCTCTAAGTACTGAGGTTGATAATACTCAACCTATTTTGTATCAATTAGCATAAATTGTCGATAAATTCAATGAAAATTGAATGGATAGGAGAAGTTTCTACAAAGAGCTAAAAGAAAGTTTGAAAATAGAGTATTGGAACAAGTTGCATAGAGAATTGCAATAGGTCAAGTAGATTTAGCTATTATTATTGGTTTACTGAAAACCTATATTAATAATGTCATTTCATTATTTGTTAAGTTGAGTGACACATCTATCTTCACTCAAGATATCAAGGAGAAACTAACAAAGATAGATGAAGACATGAAGACAAGTGCACACCAGCTATCACTTGACCCACGTTATAGTTCTACCCATTACCCAAAGATAAGATATCTGACAAATTTGTAAGTACATTTATTAAGGGAAGTAGCTAGGATCAAGGCCACTCTTGCAGAAATCCAAGGCATGATTCTTCCAAACATGGATGCATTGCAAAAACACATTGCAATTGCTAAAACACTCATCCATGACAACAACTTCTCCATAGTTGATCACATGATGGAATTATCAGTAGACTTTCATATTTCATTGCATGCAAGAAAGGTGTTACAAGAGAATTGGGACACAAAAATGGTACTCATTTTGAAGGTGCATTCTAAATTCTTGTCACATTTTGGTATTAACATATAGATAGTGTAGACACCTAAAATTGTCCAAATACCCTTAACCTGACCAATTAAATAAATATTCATTATTTATTTAATTCCCCTACCTTTAATTAAATAAATTTTCATTTATTTAATTACACTTGCATTACCTTGATTTAAATAAACTAAGGTTTATTTAAATCCTAGCCATTCCTTGATTTAAATAAACTAAGGTCTATTTAAACCCTAACCTATTCACTTTAATTAAGTACTCCATTTACTTAATTAATCCCTTTCCTAATCCCCCTTGGAATTAAATATTGTATTTAATCCTATTTGAACACATGGCTCCTACATTTAACCTTCACTTGACCTCACTAATCTAACCTAACCCATCATGCTAAACCTACCCACTTCCTAATCATGCTTGCTTTTCCTAATCACTTAGCTAATCGCCTTTTAATCCTAAGTTTGTGCTCACACATGTGTGAGGAATCATCACACATGTGAGGGATGTTCACACTTTCCTCACCCCTCATGTCTTCCACGCCTCTTGCACACTTTTCCTCTTGAATAGGAGTCAAGGTGTCTCACACCTCTTGCACACTTGTCCTCTTGCATGAGAGTCAAGTTGTCTCACACATGTGTGAGAAGCCATGCTTGTTAGACCTCTTCCACACTTGTCCTCTTGCATGAGAATCAAGTTTTCTCACACATGTGTGAGAAGCCATGATTCTCACACCTCATTGATCATATCACCATCAAAGGTTGCTCACACATGTGTGAGCATATTTCCCACTTTGAATGGTCAAAACCCTAATCCACTTAGAGTCTACTTGGCCTCCACCTCATGGACACCTCATTGATCCTGAGAGATCCTAGCCCTCCATCTTGCATTCAATCTCAGCCATCCATTGCATCATTTTTTCTATAAAAGAAGAGCCCTCTCCTCATTTTCATGAAGCACCATCTACCTCATTGTTATGCTACAGGAATAGTGAGCAACCATATCCCATGAGCAAAGAAATCATCAACCACTTGGTGATTTGTGAGGTTTTCATAGTGCTGTTTTGGTTTCATGTTATGCTTATTTACATGATTATCTTCCATACTTTGAGGTTTGCATGATCATGTAGGAATATGCATTAGTTGCTTAATGTTTATTTGCTTGATTATATTTTTATGAAATACATTTTGGCACACCAATGTTTAGTTTCTTAATCTTAAGTTTGTATTCCATTTCTTATCAAATCTTTCATCACTCTTCTTCTAGCATCCATGGATCTGAATTTTCTTAATCAAATGGTTGACAATCTTCAAAGGCAATATGGAGTTATACCTCATGTTCAACCTGCATATGAAATCCATCCCCAACACTTCATATCCAATTTCAATCAATCTCATGTGCATTATTCTTCTACCTTTGACAAGGGAAATCCACCTCATTACCCTACCACTACATACGATTCCATTCATAGCCCATACAATTCCTCCAACACAAATGCCCTTGCTATGGAAATGGAACAATTAAAGAATTATCTCTTAGCAAGCCAATAGAAAGAGGCCACCTTCCATGCCATGTGTCCTCCTCCCCCATGTTTCAAAGACCATGGTTCTCATGTCCCATCCAAACCCAACCCTCCATGCAATCCCCTACCCATAGTTCCACCTTCACACCATTCTACTCCTCCAAAAACATCATCCCCACCTCATAAGGGGTATTTCACATCACTCTTGGCTAAGTGTAAAATTCAAAATGAAGAGAGCCAATCACACAAATTCATACCCCTAATTCCATCTCAAGATCTTCTTCTAAAGCATGACATTATAGACTCCTCTTCTCCTCTAGATCTAAGCATTTCTCCATCCCATCATTCCCCCATCCCTCAAGATCCATTTATCCCTCCTAGTCCATCTCATGATCCCCTTCATAATCAAGATCAAGACATTCCATGTATCGCACACATTAATGATTCCACTCCATCTCAACCATTAGCCTCCATAGATCCTCCACTTCATGACAAAATTCCTTCCACTCCATCCACTAATACCCCTCCATGTCAAGATCAAATCACCCCATCTCATCGTCCCATTCCCTCCACTCCAACATATGATTCTAGTCCATCTCATGATCCACTCATTCCACCACACAATCCTCTTTTAAGTCAAGATCAAAGCACCCCTTTATTTGCATTTCCTGACACCACTCCATCTCAAAATCCTATTATTTCTCATAATTCCCCTCATGATCCTAATCTTCCACATGATCCTATTATGCCTATCCACTCCACTCATGAACCCCATATACCTAGACTTGCATCTTGTATTAAAAATGATATGCATCCCCTTAAAGGACACATGTCTCAAGATGTTGGTACACCTTCCACTCCTTCCAAATCCAAAATTCCTCCATCCAAACCTACAGCTTCCCATCATTCATCTTCCAAGTCCATTCTAGGTCCTTATCTTCCATCCATTCTAGGTCCTTATGTTCCATCGTCAAACCCTTCATCCCTTCCATCAATTTTGGGCCATTACATACATTCATCCACCATGTCCATGTCTCCCACTTCATTCCCTCATGCTTCTCCTCAAGATCAACAAAGGCACACATACTTGAATTCCTTCCAACATTCACCATCCATGCGCTCTTCTTCATGCACCCATACCATGGCCAATGGAAGAAAATTGGATGCCAAAGAAAAAGCGAATAAAGTCAAAAATCTGCAAAAGCCCAAAGATCAACATTTCCCTTCTAAATGACATGTTCAAGAAAAGAAAAATCTGATCCAAAGAAAAATCAAAAGGCCACAAAGGCTGAAAATAAAAAAAGAAAAAATGTTGTGGATACCAAAGCTACTTAATGTAGCAATGAATCTCAAAGAACGATTCACAATGACATCCAATTCTGCTAATCCAAAGGCTTCCCTCATTCATAAATCATCCTAGCTTCCATTTTGGGTCCTTATGCCCCAAAATCCACCATCCTAATTCCCTCAACTCCTTCATCTATTTTGGGTCCTTATATCCAAAAATTCAAACCTTCTCCTACATTTCCTCCTTTCCATCACCCTTCAAGGTGTGTGTCGATGACGATCTTGCCCCCTCCATCCATTCATTCCCAAGTCTTTCAACCTAGCATCCATCAAACATGTCTTCCTCCCACCCACTCCACCCCCTTAATCCAGACCTTTTCATAAACCATTGACCTCCATTCACTACCCTCCCAACATCTATGAGAAAATAATAAAAATTCCTTGAAAAGAAAAAAGGAAAAAAAGAAAAAAATATATCAAGGGATACCATCCATGAAAAATAGATGCTTGAGTCCTCCCTTCATTCTCCTATCATGTATCCATTGTCTTCCAATTCCACTTATCCATCCATTCACTTTTCCTCTTCCACTTGCACTCTACATTGGGGGCAAGCTCCATCCATACCACATTACCTTACATATCTTCCATAATTCCATCTACTATTCATCATCCTTTTTCCATCATTGATCTTGACTTTCACTTTCTTTTCATCCATCCACATGCTCACTTTCCATATCCCTTGCACATTATCCACACATTTTCCTATGTACTGCCATCATCCTTCCATATCTTTGATCTTGACATGCTATCCATATCTTTCATTCCATAGTCACTATTATGTTCATTCATCCATATTCCTATATAATTCCATCCTTCTTTCATATGTCCTTGATTTGGGTTAGCCCATTCATCCCATCCACTTCATATCCCACACTTCATCCATACCCTTCATATCATTATCCATTTTTCATACCCTCCCTCCCATATCCCTTATTCATTCCCCTTTCATGCCCATGCTCATGATCACTGCTAGAGGCACAATACCAAAATGTTCATACATTCTTTGGAAGAGCACATGCCTTCTGTTCCTCCATACACTAGCCTTCGTACCATCTTTCCATTTTCACACATCCTTTCCCACCATATTTCCTTCCATTTTCCTATGCTTGGTATGGGGCATTTGGACTCCTCCCATGGTCCTTGGCTCCGCATTTTCCCACACCATGTCATTTGGCCCCTCATACCCTTTCACCATTTCTCATCATCCACCTACTCACGTTATTGTTCCTCCATTTACCATGGCTTGGCTCTCCCTTGTCATTGGTCCTAATTCATTCTATGTCACATTCATTCAATCAATTAATTTCTATCTATTCTATGCATTCACATTTAATCTACTTCTTCCAACTCATTTCAATCAAATTCATTTGTCCTCTAATTCAATCCTTTCAATTCTTCTAATCCGTTCACATCAAATCTATTCTACTCTCATCATTCTTCATCCCATCAACATCATTCTTCCAATCTCATCCATGTTCATTCTTCTACTTGCATTTCACTTTCATCTATTCATCCAACTTCCCATAAAATCAAAAAATCAAAAAAATCTCAATCAATGTGTAATTAATACTAATTCAATCAATCTAATCTTGCAATCTTGTACATCAATCTTTAACCAATTCATCAATTTGACCCAATCAGCTGATAATCCATTTCTTATATTCAAACATCATTATCATGGGATGAATCCTTCCCAATCCTTGGATGTGCATTATGCTTATCGTTAGCTTTGCCATCCTTACTCAATCATCATCAATCAATCCATTAATGGGTTTTCGGCTTCACTAGGGGCAAAATGTTGGTTTGCTTTTGGTTTTTTGTGCATGATTTCTTGTTACTTGTATACATTAGTATTTTTTCCATTTATTATGGTCTTTGCATCCTACTATCCCAGGAATCATGGTCTTCCATATCATGGTTTCATAAGGCATATGGTTGTATTAGACCCCTTTATCATGCACTTGACACATTGTCATCTTGCTTCCTCATACCTTGGTGCATAGTGTTGAATACGATATCAAACTTAGGTTGTTCACACCATTGTACCATAACTTTTTCACTCCGTTCCATCTTCCTATCCATTTTGAGAGAGAAATCATGTTCTCCTGACCTACATGTCATCTCGAGGGGGCATACCCTTCCATCCTTGTCATCCTTCCTCATCTTTCCATGAGTGGGGCATCATGCTACTAGTCTTATCCTTTCATCCACTATGTTTTATTCTTCTTTGATATAACATTACTAATGATATATCAAAGAGGGGAAAAATTTAGACACCTAAAATTTTCCAAATACCCTTAACCTAACCAATTAAATAAATATTTATTATTTATTTAATTCCCCTACCTTTAATTAAATAAATTTGCATTTATTTAATTACAATTGCATTACCTTGATTTCAATAAACTAAGGTTTATTTAAATCCTAACCCATTCACTTTAATTAAGTACTTCATTTACTTAATTAATCCCTTTCCTAATCCCCTTTGGAATTAAATATTACATTTAATCCTATTTGAGTACATGGCTCCTACATTTAACCCTCACCTAACCTCACTAATGTAACCTAACCCATCATGATAAACCTACCCACTTCCTAATCATGCTTGCTTTTCCTAATCACTTAGTTAATCACCTTTTAATCCTAAGTGTGTGCTCATACACATGTGAGCGATGTTCAAACTTTCCTCACCCCTCATGTCTTCTATGCCTCTTGCACACTTGTCCTCTTGTGTGAGAGTCAAGTTGTCTCACATATGTGTGAGAATCCATGCTTCTCACACCTCTTGTACACTTGTCCTCTTGCATGAGAGTCAAGGTATCTCACACATGTGTGAGAAGCCATGCTCTCACACCTCTTGCACACTTGTCCTCTTGCATGAGAATCAAGTTGTCTCACACATATGTGAGAAGCCATGCTTCTCACATCTCATTGATCATGTCACCCTCAAAGGTTGCTCACACATGTGTAAGCATATTGTCCCCTTTGAATGGTCAAAACCCTAATCCACTTGGAGTCTACTTGGCCTCCACCTCATGGAAACCTCATTGATCCTGAGAGATTCTAGCCCTACATCTTGCATTCAATCTCAGCCATCCATTGCATCCTTTTTCCTATAAAAGGAGAGCCCTCTCCTCATTTTCATGAAGCACCATCTACTTCATTGCTATGTTGCAGGAATAGTGAGCAACCACATCCCATGAGCAAAGAAATCATCAACCACTTGGTGATTTGTGAGGTTTGCACAGTGCTATTTTGGTTTCATGTTATGCTTATTTACATGTTTATCTTCCATATTTTAAGGTTTGCATGATCATGTAGGAATATTAATTAGTTGCTTAATGTTTATTTGCTTGATTACATTTTTATGCAATATAGATAGTATACACCTTTGGCATATATGTCAAAAAGGGAGAGAAGTATAGTATGAAATACATGTATAAAGAAGATTATCTATATAGAATATTGTTGATAAAAAGGGGAGAAGAATACTGTACTCTAGATTTATGTGTACAGAAGAGATATATGTATGGGGGAGCATCATAGTATTATACAAATACATGTACAGATAAGTAGAGAACATCTTTACAAAAGAAATTTTGAAAAATTAGAAAAATAGAGTATGTTACCAAGTTGTAGACACAAAATGATGAAAAAAAATATTTTGACTTATTCAATTTTTTGGTTAATAAGTGTTTTTGTCACTAATGCCAAAGGGGGAGATTGTTGACATAAAGGTCAATTTGTCTATTAGTGACTTACGCTTAGTCAATTGGTTACATTGCTACTGAACTCTATAGTTGCTACTAAGATTATAATCTTTTAATCAGCAGTGTTAACTAAGTGCTCCAATTGCTTCCGAGCCAAGAAGTCAATATATAGTTGCCACCAAGTTTCATATTTGCTACCGATCTTCAGAGTATATGTACAATTCATGATGAGGGAAGCAGTATCTATCGAGTTATTCAGTCGAAGTGATGGAAACTCTAGTGTTAACTAAGCTCTGTAGTGTTAACCAAGTTCCCTAGTGTTGACTGAGTTATTAAGTGTTAACCATGTTCTACAATGTCTACCAAGCTCACAGTGTTTAATGATGTGAATCTAGTGTTCACCGAGCCATGGAGTGTCAATTGAGTGATTCAATATAGGCCAAGTTTCTTAGTGCTCACTAAGTCACAAGAGTTTACCAAGTTCTTACTACTTGGAAGTGATTAGTATGGATTGGGCCTCTACTTCAACAAAGTGCAAGAAGATGTTGAGTGTTGAGAGTGGTTGGTGAGTGTTAGAACTTCACCAAGTCTATTCTTGGAACTCAACTTACAACAATTGGGCCGACTTTGTAGATTATGATGGAACTAGTATTGTAGCTTACTACATTAAGTTATGATTTGGATTGGTATATATGTAATTCATTGTATCATATCCAAAAATATATATGTGAAGAATATATGATGAGAAGAAGTGTGAATTAAGAGCTATAAGTAGTATATGATGCAACAGAGACTTGTCTATCATAGCAAGGTGATTATTACATTACAAATAATCTCAACCAACAAATCAAAGTTGTAGATCAGAGATCAACCACTGGCTCATCCTAATAGGTGTATTAGTTAAATACTTTAACAAGGTAGACTTAATAGTCTTTTGATAAATCTCTTTACTGAGTGTGTACTTCATTGTATGTTCTGTAAATCCTTTCACAAGGTGGACCCAGTAGTCCTTATTGCTCCTAATAGGGCATATCATCAGAAGTGATCAATCGTAAGCCTTAACAAGCCAACTTTATACTATATTACTAAAGCTTGTGGGTATCATCCCCACCCTATTTTTACTTTCTATTTGGAAGGTTTCTAGGTCACCATATCTTGTGTCAAAGTGTTATGAATGTTTTAATGATGTCATTCTTTCATTCATGCAATTAGATCAGAATATTAAATGAAGGATTAATTGGTGAAATAAGATAAATAATTTTTATTGGCTTTTGATTCACCCCTCCCCTCTCAGTAACCTTTCCTACCTTATATTTCCAACACTATTGATCAAATATACAACAATATTAATAGCCTGAACCCACATGTTTAAGGAAAGACCAACATGCAACCTCATGCTCCTTGCATGCTCCATTATTATCTTGTTCATGTGTTTAGCCACTTCATTTTCCTATAGAGTCCTTGGAACAATTTTGTATCTACGAATACCATTAGTGGAGAAATATTCTTCAAATTATTTACTAAAATACTCATTACCATTATTAGATTTGAGATATTTTATCTTTTTAGCAATCTCATTTTCAACCAAGCATTTCCATTTCTTAAAAGTTATAAATACATACGATTTTTGTCTAAGGAAATAAACCCATACTCTTCCAGTTGCATCATCAATAACTATAACATAATAATGATAGCCACCAAGGGAAGATACCTCAATTGGTCCCCATACATATGTATGCACAAGATCTAATTTATCATTTTTATTTTCCTTTCCACTCTTCACAAAATTTAGTCTCTTTTGTTTTCCATACCTACAACTATCACAAAATCCACATTAACACATTTTAGACCTAGTAAAAATTTCTTTGAATAAATTAATTTCATACCTTTCTCACTCATGTGACCAAGTTTTTTGTGCCATAGCATTGTATCAAAATATACACCAACCTTTTTCTCTCCCTACATTTATTTTTTTGTAAAATAATTAAAGTTGAAGGAATAGTACAACCTATACAAAGATATAAGATGCCTACTTTCACACCTTTTGATACTAAAAGAGAACCATTTGAAACCTTCCAATTTTTATCATTAAAAGTAACTATGCAACCCTCATCACTGAGTTTCCCTACTAAAATTAAATTCCTCCTCAGCCTTGGAACATTTCTTACCTCACGTAGTAGCCAATGATTACCATGCTGCAACTTAATATTAACTTTTTCCTTTCCAACAATCTGAAAGGGTTCATTATCTCCCAAATAAACAAGCCCAAAATCTCCTTGGACATAATCAATACCATAACCTCTATGGGGTGTAGCATGAAATGAAGCCCCAAAATTTAGAACCCATGAATATTCAACAATTTCTAAAGAAAGAAGACAAGAAACCTCTTCATTTTTGTTAGTTACCACATTTACCTCCTTGTTCCCTTTTGGTTCATCTCCATCAATGTTCTTTTGTTTACAAAAATCTTTCTTCTTATACCTTGGTTTCCCATTGTACTAGTAATCTCTTGGTCCTCTGGATTGACACCTCTTTCCCTTTGACTTTCCTCTTGATTTCTCACAATTTCCAAAAAAAAATCCTCTCTTAGTCATTCTACCTCTACTTGGTGCATTCAAAGAAATTCTTGACATAGATCCACTTGAGGTGTTTTGAGAAGAACCTCCTTATAGCAATATCGTGAGAATGCTCGAAATAACAGAATACAAAGTGATAGCAGAACTCAGAATAAATCTACTGATCGCAGGCCACTTCGAGGGGGTAACCTCCTTTGAGCAAGCTCAATACAATAAATTCGTCCGTGCCCATCAAGGGCCTCAACCTATTCTTATATACTGGGTATGATCTAGAAAAGTAATACTACCTATGCATGTGGGATAATAAAATAAACTCACGGGACGACTTAAAAAGCATATGCGTCCAACAACTCTACTCTAACAAAATAAACAGAAGGAACACACAGGTTCCTAACATCCCCTCTCCCTTAGAAAAAAGCTTTGTCCTCAAAGCTTAAGGTGTGGAAATTGTTGTTGAATCTGAAGAAGGGGTTCCCAGGTAGCATCCTCTGGTTGCATGCCATGCCACTGAATCAAGACCTCAGAGATGGAGCGAGAGCGAAGCTGGCGAGTGCGCTGGTCAATGATTGCCACCGGCTCCAGGATAATGGATCCTTCCGTATCCATTTCAGGGAGAGTAGTTTGTGCTCTGACAGTGGTACCCAGAACTTTCTTTAGACAAGAAACATGAAAGACTGGATGAATGCGGGAAGAAGGAGGAAGTTCCAGTTTATAAGCAACTGAACCAATCTTCTGCAGAACCTGATAAGGCCCATAAAATTTTGGGGCCAGCTTATGACGCCCTTTCAGCTTTAGGGAGGATTGTTTGTATGGCTGTAGACGAAGAAAAACCATATCCCCAACTTGAAATGAGCGCTCAGAACGGTGTTGATCTGCTTGTTGTTTCATCCGATTACGGGCCATGTGAAGATTATCTTGTAAGGTACGAAGAATCTGATCCCTGCTGTGGAGAACTATGTCAACTGCCTGGACTGGTGAGCTGTTGGGAGTGTAGGGAAGGAGCACTGGAGGTGCCTGACCATAGACTGCTTCATATGGAGTCATTTTAGAGGCAGTGTGGTAAGAGGTATTGTACCACCATTCAGCTAAAGGGAGCCACTTGGCCCACTGATGTTGCTGTTCGGAAGTGAAGCAACGAAGATAAGTTTCCAAGCATTTATTGACAATTGCCGTTTGACCATCAGTTTGTGGGTGATAGCCCGAACTCATCTTCAGTTTGGTGCCAGTTTTCTGAAACAGTGCAGTCCAAAAATGACTGGTAAAAGTTGCATCACGATCAGAGACAATGGAAGAAGGGAGTCCATGAAGATGAAATATCTGGTCCATGAAGATTTGTGCAACAGAGGAGGCAGTATAGGGGTGGCTGAGGGCACAAAAATGACTATATTTTGAGAGATGATCAACCACAACCAAGATCACTGTCTTGCCACCGGATTTAGGAAGCCCTTCAATGAAATCCATAGAAATATCAGTCCAAATCCGTGTAGGGATGGGCAATGGTTCGTGCAAGCCAGGAAGGAGGGTCGTTTCACCCTTGTGGCGTTGGCAAGTATCACATTCAGCCACCATCTGTTGAATCGTCTGTTTCATTCCTTTCCAAAAGAAGTTTCTCCTTGCTCGCTCATAAGTTTTGAGGAAGCCTGAGTGCCCTGCTGAAGGAGAAGCATGGAGTTCATAAAAAATAGCCTGATGTAGAGCTGGGTTCTGAGGAAGCACTAGCCGACCCTTGTATCGAAGAGAAGCACCATCCCAAGAGTAATGTGGTATAGCAGAAGGATTATTGGCTAGCTGGTGAATGATTTGAGATAAAGAAGAGTCACTGTCATAGCCCTGCTGAACAGACGCTAACCAATTGGGAATGGGCTTAGAAATAGCGGAAAGGGAAGCTTGATTATCAAATGTGCGAGAAAGAGCATCTGCCACAATATTCTCCTTACCCTTCTTGTAGGTGATCTCATAATCATACCCCATGAGTTTGCTGACCCATTTCTGTTGTGTAGGAGAGGATACCCGTTGTTCCAGGAAGTATTTCAGACTTTGGTGATCGGTTCTGATGCAAAAATGACTCCCTAAGAGGTATGGCCGCCACTTCTGTACAGCATGCAAAATAGCCATCATTTCTTTTTCATAAGTAGAGAGGGCTAGATTCTTACCAGAGAAGGCTTTGCTAGTGAACGCAATAGGATGGTCATCTTGCAGGAGAACAGCACCCAATCCATTGCCGCAAGCATCACTCTCAATAGTGAAGGGTTTGGAAAAATCTGGCATCGCGAGAACAGGTGTACTGCACATAGCCTGTTTCAGTTGTTCAAATGCAGTCTCAGCAACAGGGGTCCAGGAGAAGGCATCCTTTTTTAACAGAGCTGTCAATGGTGCTGCAATTTTCCCGTAATCTTTGACAAACTTGCGGTAGTAGCCAGTCAACCCCAAAAAACCCCGAAGGCTCTTGAGAGTTTTAGGATGCGGCCAAGTTTTCATGGCATCTATTTTTGTAGGATCCACCCGCACTCCATGGTGTGCAACAATATGCCCGAGATACTCCACTTCCTCCTGGCCAAACACACATTTAGATAGTTTTGCAAAGAGTTGATGATCAGAGAGAAGTTGCAAGACAAGCTCCAGATGATGGAGATGCTCAGCCCAAGTTTTGCTATATATGAGGATATCATCAAAGAAGACTAGAATGAATTTCCGAAGGTATGGTCGAAATATGTTATTCATCACTGCCTGAAATGTTGAAAGAGCATTCGTGAGGCCAAAGGGCATGACTAAAAATTCATAGTGACCATCATGTGTGCGGAAGGCAGTTTTAGGTATATCCTCCTCATTAACCCGAATTTGATGATACCCAGAACGAAGATCTAACTTGGAGAAAAAATGAGCCCCATGAAGTTCATCAAGAAGTTCATCAACAACTGGAATGGGAAACTTGTCCTTTATAGTGAGATGATTAAGTGCTCGGAAATCAATGCAGAGTCGCCATGACCCATCTTTTTTGCGAACAAGCAGAACTGGAGAAGAAAAGGAACTGGTACTAGGGCGAATAATACCTTGCTTCAGTAAGTCACGGACAAGTATCTCGATTTCGGTCTTCTGATGAAATGGGTAGCGGTAGGGCCTG
Organism: Cupressus sempervirens; assembly: GCA_028749045.1. Lineage (NCBI taxonomy): Eukaryota > Viridiplantae > Streptophyta > Pinopsida > Cupressales > Cupressaceae > Cupressus > Cupressus sempervirens. Next base: position 104,554,094 of record CM053785.1, read on the forward strand.
ATGTTGGGCGGAACACTGCCAGGAAGGAGCTGAATACGGTGGTCCTCTGGACGAGAAGGAGGTAATCCCACAGGTTCAGCAAATATACCAGAATACTTGTCCAAAATGTGTTGGAGATCGGCAGGAGTGCTAGAGACTGCTGATGGCTGCATCTGAATGGAATGGAGCTGAGCGATGACACCATGTGAATTCTTCTTAAGAAGTTTTTCCATACGGTGTGAACTGATGATGTTGAGAGACCCTGGTTGTAAGCCTTTCAAAGTGTGTTGGTGCCCCTCGGCTGAAAACTGCATCCAAAGTTCAGCAAAATCCCAGAGAATGGGGCCAAGAGTGCGTAACCATTGGGCACCCAAAACCACATCACAGCCACCTAAGGGTAAGGCAAACATGTCAGAGCGCATGTTATAATCTCCAATAGAGAGACGCACATTGCGACATTTCCCTTTACAAGGTAAAGTGCCCCCATTGGCAATCATGACTTCAAAGCTAGAGCAGGGATGGATAAAGCAATCAGCCTATTTGGCTATTCGTGGATCAATGAAGTTATGAGTGCTACCAGAATCAATGAGTATAGTAAGAGGGATCTTCTTGAAGAAACCCTGGACCCGCATGGTTTGTGGAGTAGTGACTCCTGCCAAAGCATGGACAGATATCTCTGGTGGAGCTTCTGGGGAAGGAGGTTCAGGCTGGTGAGGCTCAACCTCAGCATCCACTATTTCCTGAGCATCTACATATTCTTCCAGTTCCGGTGGAGAATCCACATCCAAGAGATAGAGCTTTTGCTGAACACATCTATGGCCCCGAGACCATTTCTCATCACAATTATAACAAAGCCCTTTGTCTCGCCTAACTCGCATCTCTGTTTCAGACAAGTGCTTGATCGGAGTAGTTCTGGGAGCTGGTATGACTGGAGGGTTGTGAGAACCTGTATTTCTGAATGGAACAAAATTAGATCTGGAGCGTTGTAGAGCACTAATCTTGTCTTCTGCTAACTTAGCCAACCCAAGGGCTTCCATCATTGTAGTAGGTCGAAACATTTTGACTTCTGAGCGAAGTGCATCCTTCAGACCACTGACAAAACAACTACGGAAGAATTCATCAGACAAGCCCTCTGTGTGATTAGCTAATTTTTCAAACTCTGTCTGGTATTCTCTTACAGTGCTTGTTTGACACAGTTTAGTGAGTGCTCCTATGAAATCATCAAAGGAACTAGGGCCAAAGCGCTCCAAAATGAGGGTGCACAATTCGCTCCACGTTGGGCCTACATTAGCCTTGATGTACCAACGGAACCATTGAAGAGCTTCATGTTCCAAATGAAAAGATGCAAGGGAGACTTTGTGGTTATCCAAAGTATTATGCAAGCTGAAATACTGCTCTGCCCTATAGATCCATCCAGTCGGATCAGAACCATCGAAGCGTGGAAAATCAAGCTTTGGTCCACGGAAATTGCCAGAAGAGGACCCAGTATCTCCTGAATGGTTTCGGCTCATGGCTGACTGCTGAAAGTTAAGACCCAGAATTTTGTCATCCAGATCTTGAAGTCTGGTTTTGAGGGATGCAATTTCCTCTTCCATGATTTTTGCTCCTGTGCGCGTAACAACCATAAAACAAGGTTTTTTTTTTTTTTTTTTTTTTTTTTTGAAATGGGTAGAAGATGAGAAACAAAAACTTTTTTAGTTACGGCAAACTTGGATTTGGGTAAAACTCATATAGGAAATGGGTGTTCGACGGGTGGTGGGAGACTATCTGGGGACAAGGGAAAAAGAAAAATGAGGGTTTCAAGGGTAGGGAGGCGAAATGAGGCGAACAGTCCAAGAGGGATAAGGGAGCAAAATGAGGAATTGAATCTTGTGGCTCAGTTTGGGGGCGATTGGATGAGAGGTGAAAAAGATAGGGCAAACCCTAAAATTAGATAAATGAGGGATTTAGGGCTTTGATATGTAAAATTTGGGGTTGGGTCGCCAAGGAAGGAAGTATGCGAAATGATATTGCAGACGTTCTGCGGAAGTATGAGCAGAAACAGAAAGCAAACAAGGAAGCTACGACTAAAAAACAAAAAAAAATTTACTCTTTTTTTTTTTTTTTTTTTTTTTTTTTTTGAATAGTCGACTTAGAAAAATTCACTCACAGACAGAACAACTGAAAAGAGTTATTGCAATAACAAGAGATATTAGAAGTGAGAGGAACCTGAAGGCCACGACAGAAAAAAAAATTTGATGTAATTTCCACCCAGCGAGCCCAAGAGAGTGCTCTGATACCAGATGAGAAGAACCTCCTTATAGCAATATCGTGAGAATGCTCGAAATAACAGAATACAAAGTGATAGCAGAACTCAGAATAAATCTACTGATCGCAGGCCACTTCGAGGGGGTAACCTCCTTTGAGCAAGCTCAATACAATAAATTCGTCCGTGCCCATCAAGGGCCTCAACCTATTCTTATATACTGGGTACGATCTAGAAAAGTAATACTACCTATGCATGTGGGATAATAAAATAAACTCACGGGACGACTTACAAAGCATATGCGTCCAACAACTCTACTCTAACAAAATAAACAGAAGGAACACACAGGTTCCTAACATGTTTCCTACAAGTTTCCTTACTCATAATAACACCAATCACATCATCAAATTTTAGGGTATTAGATCGAGAAATAAAATTACTCACAATCATCATCAAGTCATTCCAACTTTCTAGAAAAGAACACAAAATCAAGAGAGGCCTAATTTCTTCATCAAAATTAACATTCACAAAAGATAATTGACTAGTAATCATATTAAACTCATTTAAGTAATCTACAATAGATCTATCTTCTACTGTCTTCATATTAAATAAATGCTTCATGAGAAATACCTTGTTTGAAGTGGAGGGATTTTCATATAGCTTTTCTAGGGTTTAGAACAACTCTTCCATCATCTTTTCTTTTGTAATGTTAAATATTACTGATGGTGCCAAGCATAATTGAAAACTTCCAAGTGGCTTTCTATCTAAAATCTCTCATATGTCATATTTCCTTATTTCTTGGCTTTTCCTTCCAAAGACTTCCATAAATCCTTCTAAGAAAGATAGTCCTCCATTTACATTTTCTATAACTAAAAGTTCTGCCCATTAAACTTCTTAACTTTCATCTTACCCTTGTCTATCATCACTCCCACTCAACTGTGAGACCCACTTGTAGAGGATAGATAAAAAATAATGGTGGTGGTCAAGCTTTAAATAAAAATAATGACTATCTAGCTCTGATACCACTTGTTAGGCTTAACCATAAACAAAAATAATAGTTATAGGCAAATATAACTAACATCTAAAAATAATAAATTGCATAGAAGAAAACACAAGACACAAGGATATAATGTGGTTCACCCAATCCCCATGCTGCATCCACTAACAACAAGTTCAATATTATTATTATCTAGTGATTACAATCCACAATCCATTACACTTAATACCACCACAAGAAGCTACACTATCACCGTACATTATAAAATCCCTAACCCTAAGACAATTTTATAAAAGCTTTTGTTGCTTACAAAATTAGGGCTAGAATAAGTAGTCCAATACAGAAATAGTAGCTAACAACCTTTACAATAGTACGGTCATTTCTGGCTTTAGAGGCATTTCCCTTGAAAACCCCCATAGAAATAATCTAGGGGGAAATTGCACTGAATAAACCTCCATGTTTGATTAGACTCCACATCACAACAATACAAATTTATCCAACAAAATTATGATGATTTAATAGGTAAAATGTAGTGAAGAATTGATGATATTATGTAACTAGATGATACTATAAGGAAGGCTTCTACAAGAAATGCAAAATTCCAATTACAAAGTAAAACATTTGTATGATAAAAAGGCATCAAAAAGAAAATTTTTATCAAAATATTTAGTGCTACTCTAGAATGCTAGAATGGAGGATAAAGGTAAGCATGGGAAATTTGACCCTGCTTGGCTTTGTCCTTATTTGATTCATGAAAAGTGGGGACATTATTCATATTTCATCAAATAATTATCAAGAGATATTCTAGAATTGTCAGTTCATGGACAATGCCTTAAATAATACTTCTACTAAAAGTATTTTCTATTCCATGAACAATAGTTTAGGGTTCTTGTATATTTGTAAATACTATATATTTTGTAAATATGTGTTTTTTTTATATGATTTGATGAAGTGTTACACTCTAATTAGTTGTCATCTTATCACATGTGGGGTCTGCTCAAACCATAAATTGTAGGCCCTTACATGGATATGGAATACCCATCATCCCCAAATAGAGTCACTATTAGCTCCTCCTAAGAGTTTCTTCTTTTTCAAAAATTTTAGATTTGAAATCTTGTTTGCAGTGATCTCATTTTCATTCTTTTAGGGGAGGAAATGGTTTTTAGAAACCCCAAATAAGAAAGGAAAGGTTTTGTCCTTGTTTTATTTTTGAACCTTTCTTTTTAGGATTTTGTTTTGATAAAGGGTGATCTTATTAAAAGTTGTTATATATTAAGATTTTCATGCTTTATTTTCCCTTTGCCATGAATTAATTGTGGCACATCCTTCAAAATTGAAATTCTTGATATGTTTTTACTAGTGGTGGACCCTTGATATAGATCATTTACAACTGTCAAATCTAAATTAAATAATGAATCTGGATTTTTTGTCATTAGGATTTGAAAGAGATTTAACATTTGTGAGAATGTGACCTTCAAACACATGCTCAATGGGGCCATGGAATGCAATAGCTAAATTTTATTGCAGACCTTTGGATCTAAGTTAGATCAAGGGTTGTCTTTATGTCACTGTGATCAAAAGTAAGGTTTCTATCCAACACAATGATGTGACAATTTGATGCATGTACATGATGGGTCATAGTGTTAATGGTTTTAATAGAAAAGGTGTCACTAGAGATGGAAACTTGTCAAGATTTTATTTGTCAAGCCAGATTTCTCTAAGGTTGTTAAGAATGTTGATTTAGTTTTAATCAACAAACATCACTTTTTCATAAGGGGAAGGTACTCAATGTTTAAACAATGCGATAAAGAAAGAACACAACACATGTCTTGAATGGGTCATACCTTTTAGTCAAGGTGATGTCTCTCATACTGTTAATCTTTCCTAAGATCAACAGTTGTCATATTATCACCTTGAAAAGATGTATGATCTTAATGCAATGCAAGAAAATGACATGATGCCATGTGTTCTGGTGGGCCAACTATGATGAGTTCTCATATTGAAATTAAGGTTGTTGATGTAGATGGAGATCTACAATTGTTGCATTATCTCTATGGAAAGTACCAAGGGTTTTAAATAAAGTGACAACATGACATGACACCATGTGTCTTGTCAGGCCATAAATGGAAAAGTAGATATAAATTCACCAATCATCATATCAACAATACATCAATGGTTGTTGCAATGAAAAAATATAAGATTTTTATACAACGTGACAATGTGACAATGTGATGCATGTTATTGGTGGGCCAATTTTCATGTAAAGTATTGAAAGAAAGGGTTTTGATCTAAGCCATATAATGTAGGACAAATCTACAACCATCCATTTGTCACTGCTAAAACATGTGATATTTTTAACCATAGAGACAAAGCGACAAAGCACCACATGTCCATAGGTTTTCTGCTAGTAAACTGAAAATTTATAAAGACAAGATATTTTCTAGATGGAAATGTATAACTAGTTTGACTACCACATTGGTATATTCAAGGGTGATGCAACAATAAAATTCAATTGTGACTATAAGATATATTGTGAATCAATGATGTATTTTCAGAATTTCTTATGAAATATACATACACATTATTTGCAACACATTAATGGAATATTAAGGTTCCTCCTATGGGCATGATCTAAAAATATGATGTGCATGTCACATTGTATTATGTAAAAGAATGATTGAATCCTAGAACATAGCATAAGGAATAAGGAATTTGGTGCTAAGGAGATTGTGAATTGCTACAGCAAGGAAATAGAGAGAGTATCTCAGTAAGTTTTTTATCCCCATCTTGATAAAGAAATTTTCTATAAAAAATTTCCAATTTTTGTAGATATACCTCCCAAATAAGACTTTTCTTAAAAGATAGACTAGTAGTAGAGGAATATTCTTAATGACTTCCTTGAGCAATTGGGTGAATTAACAAATAATATGGGACAGACAAGAAAGTTGGTCCCTATCACAATGTGAATAAAGCTAATTGAGGGTTTATATGACAAGGACAATTGGACTTGGGATGCAGTCACAACCACAAGAGGGTTGCACCTTTTTAAAAAGTGGTTTTCAGAAAGGAAACTATTTGCCCCACTTGGAAATATTTGGAACTTTAATTTAGGCAAATTGGTGGTACTAAAGATTTTATGGACTTAGACCATAGGCCTAAATGGGGACTGACTTGTGAATATAATACCTAAGGAAATTTGTGAGGTTTTCGGGATGTATCCATTTTTTGAGTACCATGAAGGTATTGACTTTCAATAATTGAAGAAGAGAAATAAGGCCTAGAGGGTTTATGTTAGGAAAGGACTATTGAAGGAACACTTGGGTTCTATTGGAACTTTTAATTTAGTTACAGCTTCAATCCTAGAGCCTTTCAAGAAAGAAATTTTTAATTCTTATGCTTCTAATATATACATGTCTTTATGTAGGGTTTTTAGGGAAGATGAACATAGTTATATGCAGGTTAGTGTTATGTACATGATGGTGTGGATTTCTTGTTTTGGGATTGATGTTATTTTTTATTTTGTCTAATTTTTAGCTAAGGAAATTCATAAGAGATTAATTGGAATTGTAAAGGGAAGAGTGGAGAAACCTTTTGGGTGGTATTCAATGATGATGCACATGTTCCTTTTCAAGAGGGCCACTTATTTCAGAGAAGAGATTAAATTAACAAAAGAATATGAGGGAGAAGCTCTACCTATATAGTTATGGAGTGTAAACATGTCATGGGATGTGAATTAAGCCAATTTTTTCATATTTGATAGATATTTTACATCAAAGTTTTACGCATTATTGTCTAGTGATAATCCAAGGATTCCAAAGTTGTTGTTGGAGTTTATTAGACCCATGGATTTCACTACTAGGTTGAGGGTCTCACATGATTGGGTTGGCATCATTCCTTATCTAGTTTCTAGTTTTAGAGTATATGGGTTCTAGGGAACCCCTCATGTTTTACCATACCAAGTGCATTTGAAGGTGGGGATAGTAGAGATTCTATGGAAAAGTGGAGGTTTAGAGGAAGCTAAGTTAGCTAAAATTTCTAGAGGTACAAGTTTTCCCACTTGTATTGTTTCCCTTGAGTTTATAATTACAAAAGGTGGATGATTTTTCTTGTATAAGTTCTTAGATCCCTATAAGATGGCAACATTACATGCAAGATTTTATGACCCAAAGGGATCTAATGAGATGTTTAAAAGGGAACAAAGGAAAAGATTCATGGCCATAAATTTTACTGCCATGATGATATCATAAGGAATGAGTTTTCCTTAAAAGAACAAGAGGTTACAAAGGAAAAATGGAGGGTTTATTGCAAGGTCCTTTAGTTTGTAAATTCATTTGATAAAGATTATAATCTGTTGGTAGATGTTAAGACTATAGAAGATAAGATAAATAAATTTATGATAGTTTTCACTAAGATTGTGGATACATTGAATGAGAAGAAGGCCATCTTGATCAAAACATACCCTAATCAGTCAAGAGACATCATGCAAAGACAAGATTTTAATCTAGTGGTGAACTTGGGAAAATATGTCATCCAAGAAAAGATTAGGATATTGTGTAGTCAAGATGGAAGAGGAGCTCAATAATAAAGGAAAAGAAATAAGTAACATTAGTGGCCTTTTCTTCAGCATACAAGAGATCTACATCTGAAGTGTACTCCTTTGAGCATTCATCCAAGAAGAATAAAATTGGAGAAGTTGCTACTTCTGAAGGTCAAATATATACACCATCTTAGTCCCCTATTTGTTTTGAGAATCAAAAACTTACAACTGAGCAATTAGTACAATTGGGAAGCCAAGGTGATGTTTTTATTACTTCTTTTAAATTGGAAGAAGGAACATTAAGGGAGCCTCCTATACCAAGCATGGAATTGACTTTAAGTCATTCAAAGGTAAGGATTTGGACCATGATATTGAAAAAGCTTGTCACAAGTTGTGTTAGATGATAGTTTTGTAAAGTCTAGGGCACTCTTTCAATTTTTTTGGAGGTTAATATTTCTAATCTTGAGGAAAGATGTCAAAAATGGTAAGCAGAGCAACCTAATAAAGAGGATTATGTTGTCAAAGGTGAGATAAAAGAATAAATTATTCAAGAGTTTTACAAAATAACTTTAGAGGAAGGAAGAGAAATGATTATGAAGGTTGGAGTAAAACTTCTTCCTAATTGGGATATTGTAGATGCTATGGTCTTTGATGTAGTGAGGAAGACGTAAATACCATGTACAAAAATGAAGAAGAATCCAGAAGGACATCAAAAGGTGTGAAGTATAGTGAAGACCATGTTGCACTAGTCATCTGGTCACTACAAAGGAGAAGATTAATTGCAACATTACATGCAAGAGAGTTAATTGATACATCTCATTCTTCTAAATAGTTTGATCCAAATCTAATGGGAAGTTTAATTGCAAAGAGAGTTGAAGATACTTCTAACAAAGAATTTTCCTTCACAAATGCTGAGATAATTGTTTTTGCATTAGCTACAACAAGAAGAGAGAAGAAAACAATCGTTAAATTGCATATGAAATATGAGAAAGACCTAGTAGCTATAAAGAAGAGATAAGGAGAAGAATGAAAGTTGAAAATGAGCTAGCCTAATGTAAGGGACAAAAAATTAAGCAAGTAGAGGTAGGGGAATCTTCTCAATGATTGATTGCATCCTCCCCTACTCCACTGCCCACTACTAGTTCCATTATTGAGATCCTTGATGCTCCATTACATCCAATAGTGTCTTCTATGGAAGATATAGAAGAGTAGAAAACTAGACTCAAGACTGGACAAATAAAAGTATGGAAGAGATATGAGGAAAAGATAAGAAACACAATTTTTCATTTTTCCTTTGAATTTGATACCAGGCTACTTCACCATATGATAAAAAAATTGATGATTATGATAAAATATTTTGGTGAAAGTGAAGATAGGTTAAGGGAAATTCTAAATAGATGATGGATAGAATGTGTTTCAATGTTATTGATAAGGTAAATTTTTATTATCACATTGAAAAGACATATGATCAAACAACTAGTTTTTTGGCTTTTGATATTAAAAAAAAATTATGACATAGGGAGATGAAATTTTACATCTCCAAATGTGAGAACAGAGAACATGCATTTTTTCCTTCAATTTTGACAAGTGGCCATGAGATAAAGACACTCAAGGATTTGGATGATGGCATTTTTTTCATGTTGAATGATAAGGTGAGTTCCATAATAATAATAAAATGATAATGATTTGTTTGTAGAAGTTGTAGTGGACTTGATGGAAGCAAGGAGATTTTATAAATCCCTCATATCTGAGATCTAGCAATTGAGGGACAAATTGAATGACATCATTGGTAAAGAGAAGGATATCCTTACTTTTGATTGGCCAGATGATGCTATTTAAAATGAATGAGAAAAAAAATATTCCTTAGCAAAAGACCCTTCAAAGGTGGCATAAGAGGATTAATCACAAGACATACAAATAACTAAGGAAGAGTAGAAATCATTTGAACAAGTTTTTAAGTGATAGTTGAGGAAATAGATAGGGTGGCCCTACAACCTACATAAGAGGTTAAAGAAAAGATACTATATCTTGTTGTCGAGCATAAAAAAGAAGAAATTGAAGAGGTCCCTACCTCACCCCAAAGAATAGATAGCTAAGATGGATGGAAATTAATAATAGTCAGGAAAGAGAACATAGTTATCATAATAGGATACCTTACTTTTTTGGTTCATCCATTGTGGGTGTACTTGCATAAAAAAATATGAAACTACATTAAAATCACTTGAAATTTTCCATCTATGCTTAGATCAGTTGTCCTATGGTCTAGTAATAATGAATCTTTATCTTATTTGTAACCATGTTTGTCTAAGGACTGATGTCCTTTTCTCTCTATGCCTAAAGCTTATTGCAACTCATCCTATATAAATGAGTTCCTAAGGCTAGAGGAAGGGTCAATTGATACATCTAATTGCAAATTAATTCAATAGATCTAAATCTTAACTGATATGACTTTGTTTGAGAATGGATTAAGGCACTGGCCTTTAGTCTAAAGAAATCAAACAATGTCACTCCTACCTTAGCATGAACAAATTTTTATAAATCAACAATCATTAAGGAATTACTCTTATAATGGAGTGAAAATTTGGTCATCACTTATTGCAATAGTTTGTTAGATTTATTGTTGGATACCTTAAATTTATCAATAAGATGCAATTATTAAATTTTTTTAGACCAAGTCTTATATAAAGGGGTATTAACAAATTAAAATATATAGTGTGAAAGATATTCAAATCCTTAGGTTAACCCACCTTGGTTTAGCAGAGCCTAAAGTGAAGGAACCATAAGGGCTTTGTTAGTTGGTCCAAAAACAAATAAAATGCATTGACCATGGGAAATAGATAACCCCTAGGTGTCTTTTATGTTGATTGATGGAGTTATAAGCAAGATAAAAAGATACTAAGGGGGTAGGGGGTGAATTAGAATCTTCAATCACTTTTACTTTCCAACAATTTATTCACATATTCACCAGTTAACTAGTGAATGTAAAACTTGTAATGATAAACTTATTGAAATATTTAGATTTGATCTGTCACATGCAGGAAAATAAACACATAACACAATATTTTTTATCCAAAAAATCTCCAAGGTGAAGGTGAAACTGGGGTGGGCATGACACCCGCAAATATTCACTAATGCATTAATAAAGTTAACCTATTAAGGTTACAATGTTTGATCGTAATATATGATCTACCCTATGAGAGGTATGCCTTGTTAAAAGCTTAAGAGACTATTAGGTGTCACTTTTTTCGACAATTTAACACTTACAATAGAGTAAGGACTCTATTAGGATATTTACAAAGATCTATTAAGAGATTTACCCTAATTCAAGTTAATTTGAACTTATATAGTACCTAACTCTTTGTATGCTCTATAAGAAGATTTTGAGTCATCTCCTTACTAATTGCTCCTCTCTTCTAATTTGATAATAATTTATTCCCTTTGACTACATTGATTAGGTCACATGTTTTGTTAAGAGATAATAAAACACTTTCACTGACTTCTGATCTAATCTTGATCCTTCACTTCACTATTTTCATGTTACTCCTTATTCACAAACACACTCTTCTCCTATCATCACATTTCCATACATTACACACACCAACAATCTAGGTTAATAACACCTCTATTTAAAGAGATTTGTAAAGAGTTTTCTAGATACTTCCATATGTTGCCTCTTCTTTTCAATCATTGATCACAAAACATATGGATTTGTGATCCACTTCATAAACACATAAAATTCTTTGTAACAACCTCTAAATATATTAAATGTTCTTTCCAAGTCAACTAAAAAAATGATTTAACTCAAAATCTATTCCATTCCTGACTTTCATGTAGAATCTAAATTGCTTGGCCTTTACTAATTTTTGATACTCACCATTGATGTTTCTCAATTTTTATTGTGCTCAACACTTACTATGTAACTTAGAATGTGTATGCTTGAAACTTGTTAGTCATTGTTGAGATTGGCTCATATAGAAAATACTCGGTGACCATACACTTACTCTACTCCTATAGAGTAGCTCGGTACTTACTTACTTATGCACATGACTTAGCCTATATAGAGTAGCTTGGTTTGAGTGATGACCATTTGACTTTGCCTTGTAGATGACTAAGAATTTAACACTAATCAACAACAATAGCTAGTCATACCAACAATATCCCCCTTTGACATTAGTGGAAAAAAAACTTTGTCATATATACATCTTGACAAATATAATCTTATAATGATCTCTCCCCCTAAGTCTTATGACTTATGCCAAAATGAATAATGAATAAATAATGTAACATGAATACTTATCCATATACTTTTCTCTATGAAAACAAAATCATTCATTCCCCCTTTAGATACAAATCCATTTCCCCCTTATTTTTGAACACGTATGTCATGGCTGTTGGGTTTGAATAGGTGGAAGTAATTCATATTTCTCAATAATTTTTTTATGAACTTGGGTGATCATGGATAATGTATGACCCCATGTGGTTCTTTCTACTTCCAAACTATGATTCTGCAACTATAATCTTGTAGATATATCAATTAAACTATTAGACACTAAAAGATTATGATCTTCTTTGATAAGATCTTGGATTGATTGCAACTCTCCTTGCATAACCTCTAAATGAGGTATCATCATTTCTTGAATAGAGATCAATTTAGATGTCATGTTGCTATCACTTGTCTGAAGCTCAACTAATGTGCCTTGAGCATTCAACAATTTATTGTAATGATCAATGTTGGAAACTTGAAATTGGAACAATTTTTGTTTTGTCATTGATTTCAAATCTATGGATGAGACATATTATTACTTAATCTAAATATCATATCTATGTGATTGATGAAGAGGATTTGAGAAATTTCTCATAACTAGTGCACCTACAAGAAAGGTTGAAGTTATGAAAAGGAAGTTACAATGGACATTTGATTAGATAGACTTTCATAAAGAAAAGTAATTGTTTATGTCAAGAAAGCAAAGACAAGACGAGCAATAAAGTAAATACTAAGGAGTGCTGAGTAATGCTAGAGTCAACCGAGCAAGGGTTAGTGCCAAGAAAATCTAGTGGTGACTGAGGATTAGCATCGACTGAGAAAGATAGTTGATGTTGAGCCAGAAAGATTTATAGCTATCAATTATTTTAGTATTGACCAAGTATCAAGATTTAGAGATTTTTGAGTGATAGTAAAAGAAAAAATTCAAATAAATCATAAGATCAAGCTGACTTAGTTGATTTCTTGGGAGATATAATATGTGTTGAAGATAAGATTGATGAGCTGGATCATCAAATTCAAGAAGGAGATTAGATAAAGACCTAATAGATGGATTCTTGAGAATTTTTTAGAGGATGATCAAGAAGATGGTCAGATACATTAAATTGAGTTGAGTTTGATCATAAACCCTAAAATATATAGTGGACATAGAAAATGATAAAGCAAAAATTTCCTACTTAAAGAGATATAGAGTTGAACATTTGGTGCAAATCTCATCCAACCTAGCCAATGTGTGTGATTTTGTATGTGGAGAGAGACATAAAGAACAAGGTTGATCAGAAATGCACAAGTGAGTGAATGTGAAGGTAAATGAGAAAGCTTGCAGATATGATGTTTTTGTTGACAAGTGAATTAGAGAAGAAGGATTAAATGTTGATGAGAAGAGTGGACTAATTTCTTGAAGGGTGTCCCAGAAGATCAAGATCAGAGATGACAATGGAAGGCTTATCATTGAACCAACATAGGGACTGAACAGAGATATGAACTAGAAAAAGTGATTTGTAATCACACAGATCAAACTTGCTATTTTATTTCTTATCATTATAAATAGTTTGTATTGAAATCTTTTTAATAGAGGTTAACATAATCATCATTTGATGACTTAATAGTCTATGTAAATCCTTTAACTAGGTGATTCTCTAAATGGAATGATCAAAGTCCTCTTATAAGGCCACTCCTAATAGGGTGATTAAATCATCTAAACAGGTCACATTTAATAGTGTGTATTGTAACCTTTAATAGGGTTGGCTCCTAATAGACCTCACTTTGAAAGAGTGAAAAAGAGTGACATGTTGCAAGTGGTTTTTCCCAAATTGGGTTTCCACATTATATCCTAGTGTCAAAATTGTGACAAATGTCTTATGAATGTTTATATTTGATAATATTTTCACTATGCGATGCAAGTTAAATTTTATTATAGTATTACAATAGAGACCAAGCAATATCAAGATAAGTAGAACAGTGTAGTGTGGTATGTATAGACCTTGAGTAATTGATTCACCCCCTCTCTTAGTTCTTCTAAACATTTCTAACAATTGGTATCAAAGCTTAGTGCTTACAAAGAAAAACTTGAAAGTACTTAAAGCTAAAGATTGCAATGAATAAGAGAGATGTAACCAAGTTGAATAAGCAGAAATTTCCTACATGGAAAACCTTGATGAAGCTACACATATCAAGTATCAGTGATGTTGCTATCAAAATTCTAGATAATTCATACATAGAGGTAACAACTTCTACCTTGACTGGTGAACAAATGAAATAGAATTTAGAACACAACCAAGAAATTTTGGAGATTGCCTCATCCCTAAGCTATATCAAATTCCATGACCTAATAGATTGCAATACTCCAAAGTAGATGTGGGACAAATTGAAGACCATATATGAAGGTGATGAGAATGTTTTAAGAGCCAAATTAGAAATCCTAAGAGGAAATTTTGATGACATGAAAATGATGGAAGGTGAGAACATAGTACAATACTACACAAGAGTTAAAGAGGTTGTTAATGCTATTTTAGATGCAAATGGAGAAATCAAAGATGAAATAGTGATAAGCAAGGTATTGAGGACTCTACTCCCTATCTATAACATTAGAGTATCTGCAATTTAAGAACTAAGATGCACACTAGGTAACAACTTGAACTTAGAAGGTGTAATTGGTAGACTTATTGCTTTTGAGATGTCCAATTTTCATAACTACACACCTACTACCATTGAATCTTATTTCAAGTCACAAGTGGTTCTTAGTAAGAAGAAAACAAAACATGTGAAGACTGAAAGTGATAATTTTGATGATGAGATTGATGAACTTGAAGAAATAATTGTTTGGAAGAGGAAAAGGTAAATACAAAGATAAATTACCCATCATTCTTTTTCCATGCAATAAAGTTGGTCATATTGTTGCTAGATGTCTTGATAGAGAAGATAAAGATGAAAGGAAGGAGAGAAAGTAAAAAGGAAGAAGAGATAACAAAGACTATAGGAGAAGTAAGGAAGAAAAAGGTAATAAATCTTGTTATATTGCTAAAGAAAAGACTAATAAAGAATCTAAGAGTAATGATGATGACGTTGGAATGTTTAGAATAACTAGGAGGGGGGGTGAATCAGTTATCCAAGGTCCAAATGTAAAAAAAAAATTTTCAATTGTCACAAAACATATAAGTGCATGCATTGATTAGATCATCTAATAGCTCAATTACTTAGTAGGTCACCATCCTAGATCAAAATGACTTTACAAAAATGTAAGCATTAAACACCACAAATTCATTCACACAATTTGACATAAGGATTTAACATGAAAATCCAATTTGGGAAAAACCTCCAGTAACATGCTACCAATTTCCACTCTTCTAAAGTGAGTCTTGTTAGGAGCCAACCCTCTCAAAGGTTACAATGCACATTGTTATATGTGACCTTGATTAAAGAATTTTAATCACCCTATTAGGAGTGAACCTTATTAGAGGAATTTAGAATATTCCATTAGAATGTTACCCGATTAAAGGATTTACAAATGACTATTAGGTAAACCTATCCAAAGGATTTATCTAGATTGATGTAGAATGGTTAGAAAGTAGTAGTAGAACTTAATTTGATAGAAAAACACAACTCAATTGCAAATTTTAGATCTCTAGTTCAGTCCTCCATTCTACTTGGCATTCATAACCTTCATCTTGAATTGCTTGGTCACCCTTCAAACCTTCAAATCCTTAAGCCTTCTTGCTCAGTATGCAAATTGCATATTCATCCCTTTGGCTACCATATGAAGCAACACCTCCTTTGTCTTAAGAACACCCATTACCTATTGCCTTGTATCCCCTTCTAAAGAGAATTGTGATCATTTTCCACTCAATCACAATCATCCATCTTAGGGTTAGGTTAGATTCATTGAATCTTCCCTCTTTCCATTAGGTTCCCTCTAGAAACCTCTCTTACAATCCTCCTTTGATTTGTCTCAAAATGGTTTATCTTGATTTCTATGCCTCTAGCTCATCAAACTTATCTTCCACATGCTTCACATAATTCAAGAAATCAACTTTGTTGGCTTAGATTCATCGAATTTTTTATTAAACTTGTCTTATTGTCACTCGACATCCACATTGTTCACTCTGCAATAACAATCTTCTGATGCTCGATCAACACTAGGTTTCTCGCCATCTAATAAGTCTTCCTTGCTCATTCACCACTATTATTTTGTTGATGCTTAGCACTTACTATATTTTATTGACACTCAACACATGCTGAATTCTACATAGATTGAGCTAAGTTTTCTCGGCTTACAATGTTTTCTCGGTCAGGCTTGGTAGACATTTTTATGAAAACACTTCTTCTTGGCTTAACTAAAGTAATTGATTACTTTAGCCTTAAGTAGATCAAAAATATGCTATATCATCAAAGTCTTACTTGGTCTTAGTACTCTTTTTATAGACCATATAACTCAACCTTTCTCTAGGTACTCTTGTTATGCTTTCTTTTGAAATCATCTTGATCAATCAATCAATCAAACGGTAACATTCAGACCAAAAAGCAATTTTCTTACCAGCAAGTAGTAGGTTTGACATTAGTGACAAAATATTGATTGTTCCATGATAGGTTCCACACTTCAAACAATCTCTTTTCAACAATCTCCCTCTTTGGGATTGATGAAAAACCAATACCAACGACAATACCAAAAAGAAACTCAATAACTTTGAAACTCTCCCTCTATCAATATGTGTCCTTCCTCTGTATAGGGTAATGTGTCTTTTTCAATCTCCTTTAATGCATATCTCCTTCTGACTACTATCAACATATTGTCTTACAAGTATCTCTCCCTCTTAAGTTTAATATATATTTATCTCCCTCTTTGACAATAGTGCCAAATACTTGTCATCTTATCATATAGATATTATCAATTTAGGTTCTCCCTCTATCACCTAGCTTGTGACTGTAATCTTATGTTTCATCTTGTTCATTACCTTAGGCAGAACCTAAAGTAAGATCCAGTATACCAAGTTGTAAAGTATGACATTCAACCCAGTTGATGCAGGGAACCACTCTTGCTTCTCAAGTAGCTTGAGATAGGGGTATCACTCCTAGCTTACTTCTTAGATATTCATGTGTGTCCTTAGGTAAAGCCTTTGTGAATATGTCAGCTATTTGTTCATTTGTATTCACATATTCCATTCTCACTTCTTTGTCTTGAATCAGTTCTCTTAAATAATGATATTTGATTGCAATGTGCTTTGTCTATGTATGCATCACAGGGTTTTTAGAAATGTTTATATCACTTGTATTGTCATAGTAAATTATCACAAAAAATTTCTCCACAACTTTTACTTTCCCTATCATCAATTTTTCCAGCCCAATCAGCATCTATATAGGCTCTCAATTCAAATTTGTCATTTTTCTTGTAGTATAGACCATAGTCTTCTATCCCTTTAAGATATCTCATTATTCTCTTGAAAACCATTAAGTGATCCTCCTTAGGATTTATAGAAAACCTTGCAAAAATCCCAATAGCTAGTGCATTATAAAGTCTTCTATGTACTACATATTGCAATTTCCTAATCATAGACCTATACAATGATTGATTAACCTCAATAGAATCATTAGTTTTAGATAGTTTGTGTCCTATCACCATAGGTGTGCTAACTGCTCTTGAATTTTCCAAACCAATTTTTTTAAATATTTCCTTTACATACTTAGACTGAGTAATGTAAATACCATATTTCATTTGATACACTTGAAAACCAACAAAGAATTTAATCTCTCAAAACATAGACATCTCAAATTCTTTCATCATTTCATCAACAAATGTCTTATATAATGCATTTTTTCTTCCAAATATGATATCATCAATAAATATTTCAGCCAGTAAAATTTCATTACCTCCTTTAGTCTTCAAGTATATGTTGTTGTTGTCATCAATCTTCTCAAAACCAATCTTCACAAGATAATTATGCAATCTTTCATACCATGCTCTAGGAGCTTTCTTTAAACCATATAAATCTTTATGCAATCTACATACCATGTTTTTATTGTTAGGATCAAAAAATCCTCCAAGTTTTTCAATGTAAACCCCCTCTTCTAGTATACCATTTAGAAATATTGATTTAACATCCATTTGATAAATTCTGAATCTTTTGTATGTAGAGTAAGCAAGAAGACTTTTCACTCCTTCTAATCTTGCAACAAGGGAAAATGTCTTCCCATAGTCAATTCCCTCTTCTTGAGCATATCCTTTGCAAACTAACCTTGAATTATTTCTTGTTACTTCACAATTCTCATCCAATTTGTTTCTGTACACCCACTTGGTTCCAATAACATTCTTATCCTGTAGTCTAGGTATAAGGGACTAAGTTTTCTTCTTCTCAATTTGATCAATCTCTTCTTTCTTGGCTTTAATCTAGTCTTCACTTTCTAATGCATCCTTCATAGATAAAGGTTCATGTATACTAAACAAACATGTATCATTCTTCAATCCATTCCTTGTCATTGGTCCATCTTCTCTTCTACCAATGATTTTCTCAACTAGATGATGTCTTCTCACATAATTTGATAATCTTGGCTTTGTTCTCCTTTCTTAAACATTAGGTCTTTTGTGAGGTTCAATTTAAGGTTCACTGTGTACATCTCTGCTAGGTAATTCAACATTCCTTTCTTGTAATCTATTCTCAATATCAGACTACAACTCGGCAGTCATTGATTCCTACTGATTAATAGTTTGATTCCTTCTTTCATTCATCTTCTTGTATATATGTATACTCATCAAATTTTACATTTACACTTTCCACAATTTTATTAGTATTAGTGTTTAAACATTTAGAAGATTTGCTTCTTGTGGAATAACCAAGGAATATACCTTCTTCACTTTTAGCATCAAATTTACATTTTCTATTGTCCTTTAGAATGTAACACTTTCTTCCAAATACCTTAAAATATTTGACATTGGGTGAGTATCCATACCATAATTCAAAAGGTGTGATATTGGTATCTTTCTTTACTTGTACTCAATTTAGGGTATAGAAAGTTGTACTGACAACTTCTCTCTAGTATTTCAAAGCAGCATTCTTTTCCATCATTAGTGTCCTAGAACAATCCATCACAAATCTATTCCTCCTTTCAGCTATCCTATTTTTTGGAGGGGTCCTAGGTGTAGAAGTTTGTCTCTTGATTCATCTATCATTACAAAAAAAAAAAAATTATTTGATGTAAATTCTCTACCTCTTTCAGATCTCAGACACTTTAAACTTTTACCAATTTCCTTCTCAACTCTAGCCAAGTACCACTTAAGCATTTGGAAAGCATCATATTTTTCTTTCTTACTCTTAAAACTAGACTATGTCATCTTTCCTAATTGACATTATTTGCAAACCACATTATCAAGTTTCTTCATTTTCAAAAACCTCTGACTCTTTTCATCTTATTGATACATATCCACACATCATCAATTTGTATAACCAGATAAGTAGCTTCATTCATGTCAAGATAAAATATATTACCTCTAGTTTGATCACCACTACCAATGAGCTCACCATCAACATCATAGATCTTAGATTTTTTGTTTCCAAATTCAAATTTGCATCCCAAACTATTCAATTGTGGCATAGTCAACATATTATAGTTAAGTCCTTCCACATAGTAAGTGTTGTCACACATGATCTTATCTATCAATTTTATTAATCTTTTTCCTTTTATCAGATAGGGTGCATCATTACCAAATCTAACACTATTTCCATCATAATGCACAAGAGAGTTGAATTTACTTTTGTCTCCAGTCATGTGATTAGAGAAACCACTATCAATGATCCATCGATCACCCTTGTTCACATAATATACTAATGTAGTTGCCTCATCTTCATTAGAATCATCTTTCATAGCAACATAGACAACTTCATCATCATGATCATCTAATTCTTCATTGGATTCCTCTTCAGCAATATAGTGAGCCTTATTTCCTTTGTCTTTATAATCTTTATTGTTCTCATCTCTTTTACCTCTATATTTGTCTCCACTTATATTGTTCTTCTTCTTTGGACAGCTTATAGTAATATGACCAGCCTCATTACAATTGAAACACATGATAGGTAACTTAGCTTTGTACTTTCATTTGCCTTTGTGAAATCTCCTAGCCAACAATGCTTCAAGCTCTTCTACATCATCTTCATCTATATCACTATCACTAAAAACATGTTTAACCTTTTTCTTTTTGTTGTCTTTAGTCTCTTTTAGTGACAATTTAGCTTTCAAATCAGATTCAACATTCTCTTTTTTGAAATTATCAAAATTTGAAAGCTCAAAAGCAGTAAGTCTAGCAACCAATCCTTCAAGGGTTAGATTGTTACCATGAGTACATCTCAATCCTTGTATATAAAAGAATCTAATAGCATAGATACATAGCAAGGTTCTCAACACTTTTCTAATCATAGTCTCATCTTCAATCTTTCCAATAGACCCTCTAATGGAATTTATAATTTCCTTGACTCTTGCACAATACTAAACTATATTCTCACCTTCTTGCATTCTCATTTCATCAAACTATCCTTTGAGACTTTCAAATTTGGCTCTTAGCACATTCTTATCTCCTGCATATATCTTGTGTAGGGTGTCCCACATCTTTCTTGAAGTATTACACTCTTTGATGTCATCAAATTCTGTATAGCTTAGGGAATATGTAGTCTCCAACATTGGATGATTGTGTTCTTTCTTGTCTTTCAATTGTTGTGCAGTCATAGTTCTAGTCACTTCTACAAATTTGATAGTTATAGTTAACAATGAAAAATCACCAAGTCCTCCTAGATGCAGCTTCATCAAACTTTTCCATGCTGGAAAGTTTTCCTTGTTTAGCTTGGGTACCTCCTTTCTATACATCTTGATCTTTAGCTTCTAGTAATTTCAAACTGATCCGTTCCAAGCACCAATGCTCTAATACAAAATGTTGGAATGTTTAGAATAACTGAGATAGGGGGTGAATTAATTATCTAAGGTCCAAATGTACAAATAAAACTTTTTAGTTGTCACCAAACATATAAGTGCATCCATTGATTACATCATCCAACAACTCCATTACTTAGTAGGTCACTATCCTAGGTTAAAATTGTTGAAAATTGGCTATATGTAGTGATGTAATTTTTTTCATTAATTGCAATTCATGTTGTACATGTTGTAGGAAACCTTAGAATTAAAGATACTTAGCATTTGGTACTTAGAAAATTGTCTAAGTATGAAAATGGTTTACAATAGTGTATTGTTTTATATGTAGAATGTTTCTGATGTCATATTATGACTAGAAAATGATGAAAATAGTATACATGTTGATGATGACATGCATAACCTCAAAAATTAGTATGGATAGTATAGAAGAGAGATATGCAATATCTATTAGTATAACTACGTATAGTATAGAGGAATTAAAGGTAAAGCAATTATTTTGTTTACAAAACAATTACTTGACCAATTGAAGCCGACATCCTAGATATTTACTCTAAGTTGAAAATTTTTATTGTGGTCTTAGCCGACCTAGCATCAATTTGTGAAAAGGCATTGTATTTATGCAAAAGACATCTTGTGAGGTTAAGCGTGCTTTTGATGAGAATTTTTGTATCGAAAGTGATTTGTGAACTTCTTGTGAAGTGATATATGTGAAGTTTTTGAGAACCTATTTTGTGATCTAAGATTGAGCTAATGTTAGATTTTAGCCAGAAGGAAGTGACAACATCTATACTTATGTATTTGAGGAACTTAAAGTTTAGTTACTTTTTTGGGAAATGAGCTCTTCTTCTAATTGAAAGTGCATGTTTGGGTAGTAAGCTCTTCTTGCATACATTTGTACTACAACTCCTAATAGGGATTCAAAGTCTCCTAACAAGGACTCATGTAGTGCCTACCCTTGTTCACATCTTTCTGGACATTGTTGTTGTTATTATCAGACTATGTTAGACTAGTTTTATGTTGATGGATTAGTGGTTTTGTTTTGAGACTATCAGACATTATGTTATGGATTCAGTTGGTATATGATGAGATCATTTAGACTTTACTTTTCATGAATGCATGATGGTTATTACATTGCTTTTAGTTATTGTTGATGATTAGTTAGATGGTTTACTATCTCATGTGCTTTATTATGGATACTTACCCCATACTTACATGTGTATGGTGTGTGTGTTTTCTTATTGTATGGCGTTTCTGATGTGCTTAAGGAAGAGAGTCATAGTCACCTGCTTAGTCAGGATCTACACAATGCACCACTTCCTGCCATTGTTTGTTTAGCTTAGCATTATATATATTGTATGTACATGCATGGTTTTTATATGCTCTATGATGGGTTTTTATATTTTATCTTGGAGGTCCATGGTGAATTTTCTATTAATTAAATCTTAATAAATAGATTTAATTAATTAATTGTTTATTTGAGAAATTAATATAAAATATCATTTTATTTGATATTTTGATTATAATTAATTAAATAAGAATTAATTGAGGAAAAATAATTAAATAAAAGAAAATTAGAAATTAAAATTAATAATAATAATAAAATAATGATAAAGTAATAAATAAATAATAATAATAAAAGTTATAAAAATTAAAATGAAAGTTATAAATCATTAAATAGAAGTTATATAAAAAGTAAATTAGAGTTATAAGCTTGCATGGGAGTTAACGCATCTTTCTATTTTGCATATGTCAACAACATGGGGGTTAGTGCATCAATTAAGCACATGGTGTCTACAACCCTATGACTCATCTAGAAGGTTGGAAAAGACCCATGCTTAGTTGGTGACACCTTCTAGCTGTTTCTAGAGGCATTCTAGCTATTTCCTAAGAGCTCTTTATATTCAGGCATTCCTAGAAGCTTAGACACAGTGTTTGGAGAGAAACTAGAGCATTGGAGGATTCAAGAACTCTGAAGAAGGGAGCTTGCTCTGTGGGTTTTCTGAGGAAAAGCAAATTAGCATCAGAATCCAGGTAGATTCTTGTGATTTTACTTATGCTATTTCTGCATCTTGCATTCCCTGTCTTCTTCATGTCTTCCATTTGTCTTCTAAGGATTTTTCTATTTTTATTGTATGCATTCTCAATATGGGTAGTTAAATTTATTTGAGAATCTTATATGCATAGATCTGAAAAGAACACGGGGCTAGAGATTAAATTGTAGCCAAGCCATTAGATAAATTATTGAGTAAATTTTGAGATCAAAAGTTTATAGGAAAATTTTGAGAATTGGAATTTATATATTGTGTATATATATGTTTCTATTTTTAAATCTGAATATATATATATATATACACACAATTATATATATATGTGTGTGTGTGTGTGTGTGTGTGTGTGTGTGTGTCTATATGCTGTGATATTTGATTAAACTCTGTATGTGTATATATATACACACACACACACATATATATATATATACATACTTTTATATATATACATACATATGTATATATACATATATATTTAATTAAAAGTTGAATGACATATTTCACAGTGAGTGAATGTTAAAAAATGCATCATGATTTACATTGGAGGGAAGCGTTTTTAATAAAATGCAATATAAAAAATAATAATAAATTTTGAATGGGCAGGGGGGACATATTTTCCTCACCCCCGCTGGCAGCAATGCCTATGCAGACTGCGATACCGCAAAATACCTGCAACCGCAGTGTACCCTGCGATCCGCAAGTCATATATATATATATATATATATATATATATATATATATATATATATATATATATATATATATATATATATATATATATATATATATATATATATATATATATATATATATATATATATGTTGTGATCGGTGGTTATTAAGCTCGTCATGTGCAATGTGCGGTTATCATATGTTTTATTAATTCAAATTTTTTATTCGTTTTGTAAATTGATAATTATATATGTATATGTATTTATATATATATATATATATATATATATATATATATATATATATATATATATATATATATATATATATATATATATATATATATATATATATATATATATATATATATATATATATATATATATATATATACAAACATATATATAAGTATATATATGTATATACATTATTAATAATAAATAATTAATATATTTTGATAGATTATTGGAATTTAAAGAGTAATTCTTTAATAACAAATTATTTTATAATGTTGAGCAATATAGGTTCAATTTAATCTTTTAAGAATTTCAATTATTATTTTGAAAATGATGGGGGTCATAAAAGACATTTAGAACATTTAAAAAATTGATTCTAATGGTTTTTGGGGAGAAACTTTTATCTATCAAACAAATACATGGGTTAGGTAAAATGTGAAATTTCTCCACTTGATATTTAAATTGAAAAACGTAAACTGAGACCTTTAAAATTAAATTCAACTTTATAAATTTAGCAAAACCAAAACATGTGTTTGCATTGTGTATTCTTTATGCTATTGTTTTGGGTTTTGGGTTGACTAGTGTTGACCAATTATAGGATGTCTACTAGAGGCTTGGGAGTTATGTGATTGTGATGTCATGATTATGTTTTAATCTTGATCTTTATAAACCCAACCATGGATATGTGATGGAATGCTCTATGTATTGGTTGTAATTACTAGTTGTTATAGTTGAGATTCTTATGTATGAGACACTTGACTTAACCATTTTTGGTCATCGATCAGTTATCCTTGGTTATTTTCTAGTCGCCATGATGGGACTGCAATGTGGATTTATTCTTGATGATGTCATGTTGTGACATGTTTGACTCAACCATTTTTGGAGTCTTTGATTAGTATGATTGAGATATATTTTGGTTATTGAGAACCATTGGATACTTTTGATTATCAGTGATGCTTCAGTTGCCAATAGAGAGCTGTTGTGATCATGATTTTCTATGGATGTTTGCTCATGGAGATTTGATGCTTTTATGCATATTTGATGACTTTATTATGAATTATCTTTTGTGATTTTGAGACTTATTATTCCATGAGCTCAGGGTAGGATATCTGCATGTAGTGTCAGGAAGTGGCTTGCAATGGGGGTCGGGGCCCTAAGAGGCTGCCAGGGTAACTCATTGTAAGTTGGATTAATAAGTGATAACATTCACACCTAATACTAACTGAATGAACCTAAAAAGATAAGAGTTTTTTCTTGCCCATGCCTTGAGTGCTTGTATAGGCTAGGATGGGAGTAGTGAGAATGCATGGTTGTGACCTTGCATTCCATAGTATGCCTCGTCAGTATGAGAGGATATTAGTGGCCGCATGAGATTAGTATGGACCCGTGGAGTTAACTAACTTCTAGGGTAACTTGTACATGATAAATACGATGACACTTTCCTGCTTGTATAGTAGGTTCCTCCATGTCTTTGTGTGCCTCTGGGTTTAGATGTCATTTTTTTGATGGAACCTTTGAGTTAGTATACTTTTAGGATTCCTGAACTTGTAGAGATTTATGCTATGTGTTTTGGATAGCCTGTTTGGGACTTGAGATTATCTCCTCAGCACAGTCGGACTGGACCACTTAGGTACCACGCAGTCAGGTGGTAGTGTATTTTCCACTCTTATCATTTGGGATTCATTGAGACATCGTGGCTGATGCATCTTTCATGATGGTGGATCTGTATCCTTTCATTGATGATTAGCATATGTTAGATGATGTTATCTTACACTTTTATTTGCATGTTAGATTACTTTTTGCATATGATATAGTATATGATAGGAGTGACATTCCTACTATGTTAGTACCGATGATCTCTTTGGTGATTTGGAATGTTACGCATGGAGGGATGGCTAGGATCCACGATGGTCTAATGATGCTATTAACGGTTGGGATGAACCATGCACTTAGTTTATTATGTTTGATCTTTATGATGGATGTATATATCTTCTATGATGATGTATCATGTGCATCATGTGATTATCTTTACTTTGATGTATCATGGATTAGAATAGGATGATATACCTTATTCTACATATATATGAGCTTATCATATCCTGTGACATGTACATTGGATGATTGAGCAATTGAAATGTAATGTATAAAAATTGGACTTATCATTTTTATTTTATGTGGATGTTGTACTAGATGGATTCATGTATGATTAGTTGATTTAGATGTAATTCAAAATTGAGGGATCTTAAAGAATGTAATTAGCTGTGTATGTTATGTTTACTTTTAGATGGACATTGCTATTGCTTATGTTATTGTGCAAAGGTTATATGCGGTATTTACTTTCATGTTTTAAAAAAAAAATGCTACCAAACTTAGTGAAATTCTAGGTTAATTCTTTGGATCCCTTGGCGGGACATTACAACTCCCATGTACTGAATGAGTTTATAGACTCCTAATAGGGTTCATCCTCTAACAAGGAACATTTATATTAGTACATCATCTAGTGGGTATCATGCCCACTAGGGTTTTCTATTGGCCAAGGTTTCCCTAGTCAACAAAATATGGTGTTATAAGTTCTCTTTATGCATGGTTACTTTTACTATTAGACATTACTTGTTTACTTTCTTATGTACAGTTCAAAGTAATAAATAATATCCAATTGGTAACAAAAGTTTGTAGAATATTGATTCGCCCCCCACCCCCTCTCAATATTTCCTATTTCTAACAAAAATTATTTTACAAAAATGTAAACATTAAACACCACAAAATCATTAAACAATTTGACACAAGGATTTGATGTTGAAACCCAATTTGGGAAAAACCACTAGTAACATGCTACCAATTTTCACTCTTCTAAAAAGAGACCTATTATGAGCCAACCCTATTAAAGGTTACAATGCACACTATTAAATTTTATCTTGATTTAAGTATTTCAATCACCCTATCAGGAGTGATATTTTTTAGAGGACTTTAGATCATTCCATTAGAATTTCATCTGATTAAAAGATTTACAAATGACTATTAGGTTAACAATCTCCCCCTTTGACATGAGTGACAAAAACACTTAACTAACCTTATGAGTACACTTACTAATCTATCAAAATTTGTAACTTACAATATATACCTCAAAAATTTTGTAACTCCCCCTAAGTTGATTGTGCCTTATCTGTATATCAAGCTCCTCCTATGTATCTTTTCTCCCCCATTAATTCATCTCATAATATCTGTATCTCTACCTATTATGTATGTTTTCTCCCCCTTTTTTTTGACACTTATGTCAAAGAATGTTTAAGGGTTAAGACCATATTTAGCCAAAAATGTGATGTTTACCTCCATAATCATCCTGAGAGCTGCATCCCAATTTTTCAAAGCAATTTCTAGTGACTTGTGCTGGATGGCAGTCTCAGCAGCAAGATGAATAAGTCCTTCTGAAGTAGAAAGATTTGGGTCTTTCTTGAGAACAGTTTCAGCATATACTTGCTCTTTATGGATTATTTCTAAATGTGGGGTAATGGAGGATTGGAGCTATATTAGTTTGGCCTTGATATTAGCCTCATCTGCTGTTAATACTACTATTTCTTTGTGAGTGTGAAGCGATTGAGCAAAATTCTTCTCACTTTGAGCTGGATCATTTGGTAGTTGCATGCTTGAAATGTTTAAATTTCTTTCCAGGCTCAGTATCTTTTGGCTTGTCTCTTGTGTGAAGTATGAAAAATCACACAACTTTTTGTACAATGAGAATATATTTACAAGTACCTTTTTCACTTTGTCAATGAGCTTTGCTAATTCAACCTGTGAAAGTGCAATTTGACTTGATATTTGTTCATTTACTTTTCCTTGGAATTTTCTCTCTGACCATTCCATAAGTTTTGCATTTGTTTCCATGTCTTCATTTGTCACTTGGTCAATAATATCATATAATTGCTCCATGATATGCTATGACTCATCTGGTGATTGCAAACTGAAGGCATCCATAAAGATGTCCTTAATTTCATATAGTGTTTGCTTTTGTTTATACTCCTTCCTGAGTATCTCCTGTCTTTTCCTCCTATTCAGTGCTTCCTGCACCTCATTTATTTGATCAATGGTTATTGTTTTTGAGTCATAGCCTGGTATGACCATCACCTCATCTAATTCAGGGTCTCCATAGTGAAGTACCCTTGCAACTCTGGTAGAGATAGATCCTGGAGCTTTTATTTACAATATTTGATCTGAAGGAGTTCCCGAGGTAGGAAAATCTATTAATGTTTGTATTGCCTCCTATTCTTTAGGGGTTTTCACTATTTCCTCCTCCTTCTGTCTACCATGACCAATTATTGTAATTTGTGGAAGTGCACCTTGTGTTTGTGCTATAGGATCAGATGTAATAGTCTATCTTGTTTGTTCTATTCCTTTTTCTACATATGCAGTTGGTTTCCGTCTTGCAGCATCAACTATGCTTGTTGGCATTTGAAATTGACTACTAATAGTTGTAGAGATGATAGAAGGTGGTTCTTGTGGATTCACCTTATCTTTGACTGTACTTTCTACTAGTTTTTGTAATTCATCCATACTGACCAATACTGGATCTAGAAATAATATTGCTTGTTGGATAGATTGGTCAAAAATTCTTTTAAGATCTTCTGCAGTTCATGGATTGATATTCTAACTAGAAGTATCGGGAACATCAGTAATAGTTACAGTGTCTGCAGGTGAGATGGATGCTGGAGGAGAGCTAGGGGTTGGCAATTGTGTGTCTTGCACACTCTGATCTAGTTGCTGCTCTTGCTCAGCTATTCCTATTATATCCTATTTTTGTGTCTCTTCCTCCTCTCCATCTTTCTTTTCTTCATCCTTCTTTTCTTCTCTTTTCTTTTGTTCTTCTTCTTTCCTTTCTTCTTCTCTTTTCTTTTCCTTATCTTCTTTCCTTTTTCTCCTCACCTCTATTCGTACAGTAGCTTCTTCCTTGTATTCTTCTTCAAGAAAATCTTCAATCTTTTTGTACAAGTTCTTCCATGATTTCATTGTTCTTTGAACAATCTCTTCCATCCTATTTTGGAGTATGAAGAATGCCCTATATTTAGGTGTAAACCTATTATTGTTCCTTTTGACTGCATTCTTTACTTGTTCCTTAGTCAAATCTGGCAATACACTTGATAGAGTTGATTCCCTCATCTCCTTCTCCATTTTCAAATAGAAATGCCATCTGTCTTCTACAATTTTTGACAGTTCTTTTGGCAATTGTCCATCTAGTTCAAGTGGAGTGTACTTGAACTGTGCCATCATTCCATAAACTATTTCTTCTATCTTAGTCTATTCTTCTTTAGTAAATTTATTGAAATTGACTTTATTTAAATTACTTAATTCACCATTTCCAATTTTTTTAAATAAGGTATCAACTGAAAAATGGCTTACCTTTTCAGATTGGTCTTCTTCATCACTATCAGGTTGAGCCACATACCTTCTTCTTTTCTTCGGCTCTTCCTGTGTTCCTTTATTTTTTCCTTCTTTGTAACTTCCTCTTTGGTCTTTTGAGTGGAGGCCCTCATTGCTACTCGTGTTGTTGGCTTTTGAGGTGATGGTGTGGCAGCTTTCTTTGATTTGGGCTTAGCTGGAGGTTGTTTTGTTGCCTTTCTCTTCTTTGGCTTAGCTTCAATTGGTGCTTCCTTGGCTTCTTCTTCCTCTGCACCTTCCTCCTTGTCTTCTCCAAGACCTTGAGTTAATTCCATTGGCCCTTGTTCTAACTCATCTTCATCATCACTATCATCTTCTTCTCCTTCTTCTTCAACCTCAATTTTTTTACCAAATTTCTTCTTAATCTTCTTTAATAATTTATCTTTCTTCTTTAATGTGGAAGCAATTTTTAATTCCATTTTTATCTTTGATCTTACCACATCATAAGTGCCAAAATGTGGAGCACTTTTGTTTGGTTCTTCTGCCAATAATGCAGTTATTACTGCAGATGCCTCATCAACATTAATTTCATATCCAAATGGCCTTAGCCATCTTACCCTTGGTATTACTGCTTGAATATAGGT
This sequence comes from Cupressus sempervirens, assembly GCA_028749045.1. Classification (NCBI taxonomy): domain Eukaryota; kingdom Viridiplantae; phylum Streptophyta; class Pinopsida; order Cupressales; family Cupressaceae; genus Cupressus; species Cupressus sempervirens. The sequence goes on from CM053785.1 coordinate 104,583,993, forward strand.
AAAATCAATGTCAACTAAGAAACATATATCATTAGTATGTTTTTCCACTAAGGAAACTATTATCCTTGATCTTTGCTTCATGGATTTCTTGAAATCCTAAAAATAGCTTGTCATCAGGTATCAAAATTTTCTCCCATTTGTTCTATGTATTCATTGATTTGGGCAATGATGGTTCTATCATTCCTCCATGCCACTTTGCCAAAAGAAGGAAACTCATTTTGAACATAAAAGAATATGCAAACTAGGATTGCTCCAAATTCGCATTGAGTGCCTTTTGTTCTTCTTATGGCAGCTAGGTTTTCATTGATCTATTGTAGTTGTAGTTCTACAAGATCATAGGTATGATCCTTTTTCACCAATTTGTAGCCTACATCTACTGCAATACATGGTACACTGTTGAGTCTATTGGATTGATAGAATTTATGGGTGATGACTCTAATAGCAAACTCAACTAGAGGATCTTGTATGGTGTGAATTTTCATTCCTCTTTTGTTCCACTGGGCACCAATGTTCTTTTCAATAACCTCTTTTGGTTCACTTCTCAAAGTTTTGAACCGATCTAGGGTTGGGTACCCTGTTACTCTATGTATGATTTCTTTTGTCAATTTTATGGGAGTGTCTTCTAACCACAAATTTCCACCATGAATTCTACTCAGTACAAGTCTAACCCATTCTATTTTGAATACAGTGGGAAAGCTCAAAACTCAGGTTAAACCCTTTCTTTCAATGATTTTGAATTCATCTTTCAAGACTCCATCTACGCACAATTTTTCATAAGCTTGTCTTATTTCCATGTCTCCTAGGTCAACTATATTACAGTTATAACATTTTCTTATGTCTTGGACCATTACAATTTTTGGGAGAATATGGGAGAGAGCTCTGGCTGGGTCATTTTTGTAGGCAACTTTGGGGATGTGTCAAAAATCGGGTTGCTTGATCTCATTTGAAACTAACTGAACTTCAAACATTTCTTTACCCTCAGTTTTCTTTGAACTTGATGCCATTCATGCAAACTAGGATTTTCACAATAAAAAGATACAAAACTGCGTAGCTCGGCACAAATGAAAATACCATAAGATCGATGAAAATTGTGTTGAATGAGGTTGTAATCTGCTTGAAATGTTGGATTCTTGTGATGAAGTTGCTCAACTCTCTTTCTTCTTCTTTTTTCTTTGATCACAATGAGTAAAACTGATTGAAATCATGATAATATACGCTATTTCCATCGCATTAAATGCTCAACTACCAACTCGACTTCTAAAAAAATCTTGAGCTAACTCGACTTGCACTATATTTTCACTTTACTCAGCCTCCATTCAAGTTAACCAACTCGGCATCAGTTATCAGCTCGGTCGCTGTTAGGAGCTTGGCATGTGTTGGAGTTTAACTCGACATCCAACAACATTTAGATTTTCTCTTGACATCTTATTTCATGCAAATTTATACTTAGCACGGCTTCTTTGTCTTGGGACTTGTGTGATATAGCTTTGTATATCAGTCCAGTATACTTCTTATGCTTAGTTCGATGAGGTGTGATCACTTGACCCATTGGGTGAAGTGATCCCTTCGCTTGATGTGTTGCACTCATCTTTCTTTTTCCAAGTCTTATTCATTTTCCCCCTTATCTTTTCGACATCAATCTTTTCTTTTCCCTTATTTTCTTCAGTCTTGGGTGCCTTTGATCTTGTAGGACAGTTTTTGCTGATATGACCAATTTTCAAACAACTGAAACATGTAGTTTGATTCAACCATCTTTTTTAGTTCCCTCTTAAATGTGTTCTTATGTAGTTCTATGGTATAGGTCCATTTTCTTGACAATAATGACAACTATACCTGGTATTGTAATCCCAATGATAATGACTTTCATTCCCTTCTATTTTTGCTGGTTGATTTGATGTCCACATAGGTTTTGACCTGCACTCAAATGCCCTATGTCCATACCTTTTGCAATTATAACAATGTCCATCAAAACTTTGAGTCCTTGGGACATTGGATCTACAATTTTGTGTTATATGTCCTTGCATGTTGCACTTGTGACATAAACTCTTATTTTTGGGTGTGTTTGATTGATTGAATCTTCTACTCCTGCACACATTAACTGTATGCCCCTTCTTATTATAGTAATGACAAGTGGGTTTTGAATTCTTACCTTTGTCACTTCTTTGTTCAGCACTCTTTCATGATTCCCCAACTTCAGTGCTATTGTATCCTAGTCCTGATGTATCATGGGCAGATTTTGGGGATTTCAACAACTGTTCAAAATACTTGATGGCTTCACTTGACTTGTTGAGATTCTCTACTACCTCTTTTTCCCTATTCAATTCATTCTGCATTTGTTCATTTTGCATCTTTAAAGTGGAGATCTCAATATCTTTTACATTGAGTTCATGATGAAGGTTTATCATTTGGGCAAGTGCATCCATCTGCGTGTCTGAGATCCTTGTCAATTCAGCAGATTTTTCTTCAAGTCTGTTTGCAATATTTCTTTTGTCATTTTCCATCATAACTTTATCTTCAACTACTCTTTTCTTGTGTTCAATGATTTCACATATCATTATGGCCTGTGACTCATTTTCCATCTTGAGAGATCTTATCTCATCTGCTTGAACTTTATTTTTCTCCATTGGTTTTTCTATTGCTGCATCAAATTCTTTAGTATCTCCGTTGGAAAATATGTTGGTGGTATCAATCTCCTTGTAGTGTATATCATTTTCAGCTATGGCTAGATCCTTCCTTTTTTTAAATGAGTTTCTCAACTTGTTTCTAAATTCCTCCAAGCTATGCAGAGCAAGTTGCACATCTATCACCTGATTTTCAATGATCTTTTCAAGTTTGAAAGCTTCCATCTTTAGATCTTTTCCTCCAAGCTGTTAGGCTTTTTCTCTTGAGAATTTGGATGCTCTAATACCAATTGTTGGAATATTCAAATATGGAAAGAATACTTATGAGAGGGGGGGGGTGAATCAGAAGTATTACACTTTAACCAATAAAACTTTTAACTGAAAGTAAATTGCATGCATGTAAATACATCAAATAAACATGAAACTAAGACATGCATCAACAACTCATAACACTGGAATTTGGTAACCCAGAAACCCTCGAGGAATAAGAAGGTAAAACTGGGGTGCGGATGATACCCACAAAAATTACTGCAGCAATATTGTTCAACCACTTCTGATGCTCTGCCCTATTAAAGGCTTTACACTATATTAATAGTGACCTGGTTAGAGGCTTTACAAACACTTTACATGAAGCGTCACACTGTTAAAGGAATTAATCACCTAATTAAAGGATCTTCAAAATGGTTGTTAAGCTAACCTATCACCCTAGGATTTTCATTCTAATACAATTTCTAGAAAGTATTAGGTATAATGAACCTGATAGATTACAATACTTGATTGATGAATGCAGGCACCTGTTCCGCTTTCTCTAATCTTGATCCTTTTGTGATCTGATAATCCTTGCTTCTGAAAATAAATTTTCTTGTGCACCCTTGTATATCCACTCATATCATTTGCAATGAAATTTTGTCTTCCTTATAAAGAAATTTGAGGATTTAGGGTTAGTTATGGATCTACAATCCATATTCAATCTCCATTTTTTGCTTATTATGTGCATTTCTTCTATTGGTTGCATGCCTTTATCATTTTTCTTATTGGCTGCATGTAGATTGCATAGGAAAGATAAAAGATTCGATCTCATCATTAAATCCTTCGAGATTTACCTTATGTCGGCTGCAAAAATTGTTTGCATCATAGTTTGTGCAATTACAAACTTTTATGCTGATATTCTGAGTTACTCGGCTCCTGAAGTATTGCTGATACTCGACACATGTTGTTTCCTGGATATCTCAGCACCTAAAACTATATCACTTGGCACCTTATGTTACTCGGCACTTATTAACACTCAGCATCTGATCTTCACTTGGTATCTCATCTTCACTCGGTATCTAATCTTCACTTGGTATCTGATCTTCACTCGGCACATGAAGATCACTCGGCACCTGAAGTCTTTCCTAACTTGGTATTTGTTGTCGCTCGGCATGCATGGTGTACTCGGCTCCAATATAGAGTAGGTAAGTGTTATTGGCACTCAAGTGTCAAAAACCATTATGAGGTTAACATTTACATTGAATTATGCACCTCCATCTTATCAAAATTATCTTTCACATGCTTTACACAATTCAAGAAATCAACTTTGTTAGTTAATATTTGTCAAATCTTTGATTAAACTCATTTTGTTGTCACTCAACATCCATACTGTTCACGTGGCAATAAAAATCTTATGATGCTTGTTCAACACTTGGTTTCTTTGCATCTACTAAGTCTTTCTTTCTTAGTCACCATTGTTATTTCCCTAATGCTCAAAACATACTATATTTTATTGACACTCAACACATGCTTAATTTTGCTAAGCCTGAACTAAATTTTCTCAACTTACAATGTTTTCTCAATCAAGCTTGGTAGACACTTTTTTATGAAAACACTTCTTCTTGGCTTAACTAAAGTAACCATTTTCTTTGGTCTTAACTAGATCAAAAATACACTATATCATCAAAGTCTTACTTGGTCTTAGTGCTCCTTGTATACACCATGTAACTCAACCTTTCTCTAGGTACTCTTGTTATGTTTTTTTTTCAAATCCTCTTCATCAATCAATCAAATGATAATATTTAGGCCAAAAAGAAATTATCTTACCAGAAAGTAGAATGTTTGACATCAATGAAAAAATAATGATTGTTCCATGATATGTTCCACACTTCAAACATCCTCTTTTCAATAGATGAAGTTGTTTATGTTGCTATGAAAGAGGATTTTGATGAAGATGAGAAAAATGCATTAATTTCTTATGTGAACAAAAGTGATAGATGGATAATTGATATCCCATGTGTTATAAAAGGTAAAGACATTATTCAACTAATTGACAAGATAACATGTGACAATGTTTATTTGGTTGAAGGACTTAGTTACAATTTATTGAGTGTTACGCACTTGAACAAATCAGGTTACAAATTTGAATTTCATAATAGAAAGGCCAAGATACAAGATGGTGATGGTAAGCTAATTAGAATTAGTGAGTAGACAAGAGGTAACTTATTCTATCTATATATATCAAGAGAGAGATGTATGTTTGCACAACAAGAAGATGTTTGGTAATAGTACAAAAGATTATGTCATGCAAATTTTTATAGGTTGGTGAATATAAGTAAGATGAAGAAAGTAAGAGGGTTTCCTAAACTAAAGAAGCCTGACAATGCTATGTGTAAATAGTGTCAATTAGGAAATATCACCAAATCTAGTTGTAAGAGAAAAACATATGCTACTAGTGATAATTTGGAATTGGTTGATACTGACCTATGTTTACCCATTGGTGTTAAAAGTTATTTTGGAGATCAATATTTCATTCTATTTGTGAATGACTACTCTAGAATGATGATTGTGATGTTTCTTAAAGTTAAATCTGATGCTTTTCAATTATTCAAGTGGTATGAGTTGAAAAAGAAACAAGGAAAAGTCTAAAGTGTTTGAGATTTGATAGAGGTGTTGAATTCATTTCACATGACTTTAGTAAATTCTAAAATGACAATGGAATTAAAAGATAGATGTCAGCACCAAAGACCGCTCCTCAGAATAGGATAGCTAAAAGGATAAATAGATCAATAAAAAATTGTGCAAGAACATTAATGATGGAGAAGGACATATCATAGAAATATTAGAGAGAAGTAGTTAGTATTATTGTGTATACCTTGGATAGAGTTCAAGTCAAGAAAGGTACAAATACTACATCTTTTGAACTATGGTATGGTTATGTTCCTAATGTTAAATATTTAAAAATATTTTTTAGTAGATGCTACAAATTTAAAGATAATAGGAATGAAAATCTTGATGCAAAAAGTGATGAAGGCATATTCCTAAGTTATTCCACAAAAAGAAAAGCTTATAAGTGTTTAATTTCTAACACTAAAAAATTTGTGGAAAGTGCAAATGTGAGAGTTGATGAGTTTGCAGAAAAAGGTGATACTTCATGTAATGAAGAACTCGAAGACTATAGTACATTCATTTATGTGGATGATGATGCTTTGAACACTCAATGTGAACAAATAATTAAAGCCACATGTTCCCATCATATAGGAAATGGTGGAGTGCAAATGCAAATTTTTGAGCAGCAAAGAATGGGTGCCAAGAAATAGAATGTAGATGTTGAGTCACATATAGGAAATGTCAACCATCTGATAGTGAATGTTGAGCATTATGAACCTAAACCTAAACTAGAAAAATGAAGAAGAAATGAGCTTGAGATTATTTTTCCAAATGAACTTGAAGAACAACCAAGAAGAAAACTACCTGTTTTATTAAAATATGTGAGAAGACATCGTAAACCTGATCAAATCATTGGAGATGCTAAATCAAGTGTTATGACAAGAAAGAAACTCAAAGGTGACATGCTTAATATGTGAGTTCAAACCCAAGACAATAAAAGATGCTTTAGACTATGAAGATTAGATACAAGTTGAATGAAGAAATTAACTAAATTGAGAAGAACAATACTTGGACCCTAGTGCCAAGACCTAAAGTCAAAAATGTTTTGGGACAAAGTGGGTGTTTAAGAATGAATTCAATGAAAATGGTGAAGTAATAAGAAACAAGGAAAGATTGGTATGCAAGTGTTATGCATAAGGAGTTGACTATGGAGAAACTTTTCTCCTATGGCAAGACTTGAAGGAGTTAGAACTCTACTTGCATACTTATATTACAAGAATTTCAAGGTCTAGTAAATGGATGTCAAATCTGCATTTTTAAATGGTATACTAGAGGATAAGTATACATTGAACAACCTAAAAGATTTGTATATCCAGACAAGAGGAACATCGTATGTAAATTGAACAAAGCTCTTTATGGATTGAAGTAAGCCCCAAGAGCATGGTATAAAAGACTACATAACTATTTAGTGAAAATTGGTTTTGAGAGCACAAATGATAACAATAATATGTATTTGAAGAATGGAAAAAAACAATGAAGTACTATTATATGAGATATTTGTTGATGATATTATATCTAGAGGAAGAGAAGCATTATGTAAATCATTTTTTGATGAAATGAAAAAGGAATTTGAAATGTCTATATTTGGTCAAATAAAATTCTTTGTTGGATTACAAGTGTGTCAAATGAAGTTTGGTATTTTCATTTCACAATCCAAATACATCAAGGAAATATTAAAGACTTTTGGCATGGAAGATTCAAGGGTAGTGAGTACACCTATTATTAAAGGACATAAGCTATCTAAGATTGATGATTCTACTAATGTGAACCAGACCCTATACAAATCCATGATAGGAAAATTGTGAAATGTTGTTCATAGTAGGCCAGATATTGCTTTGGAAGCTAGGATAGTTGTTATATTTTCAAAAAATTCTAAAGAGAATCACATGATGGCTATAAAAGGATTTTGAGATATTTGAAAGGTACTTAAGACTATGGATTATATTAGAAGAGAAGTGATAGATTTTAACTAAAGGTTTTCTTTGACTCAAATTGGGTAGGAAATATTGATAACAAAAAAAGTACTAGTGGAGGTGCATTCTTTATAGGAAAGAGATTGGTGTCATAGACAAGCAAGAAGAAGAATTGTATTTCCCAATCAATAGTTGAAGTCAAGTATGTGGAAACTATAGTGAATTGTTCAAATATAATGAGGATTAAGAAATTGTTGAAAGGAATGCAAGAAGAGATTATAGATCTAGTAGTTATCTATTGTGATAACACAAGTTCTATCAACATTTCAAAGAATCTAGTGATCCACACTAACACAAAGCACATTTCTATCAAGTATCACTACTTGAGAGAATTAGTTCAAGACAAAGAAGTAAAGTTAGAATATGTGAATACAAAGGAATAGATTGCTAACATATTCAAAAAACCATTACTCAAAGATTCTCATGAATATCTTAGAGGTAAGCTAGGGTTGATTCCCCTAACTAAGGCTACTTAAGAAGACAATGTGAATTGCATCACATGTGGTAATTAGAAAATTCTACATAGTGGTGCAATACAAATCTACTTTGGGACATGCCTAAGGTAGAATACTTCAGTAAAACATAAATAGATCACTCATAGACAAATGACAAGTATCATATAGACATACAAAATATACATAATTTAGATGTTTGAAGAGTTTGAAGTTGAGATGGCTACATTTCTTTTGAATTATTGTCAAAGAGAAAGAGATTTCTAAGAAACAAAGATCTAAAGAGGGGGAGTATTAAGGAATAGATTACTAAGAAAAAAAAGATAGATAAACCTTAGAGGGGGAGAATCATGAAAGATAAACAAACTAACAAAGGGAGTTTGCATGGATGAGAATTAGAATGAAACTAAGGATATTGATCACTCATGGGAGTAAAATATTTTGGATTTTATGGTAACCTAGCTACTAATAGTATTCAGATGTTTGAGATGTTGCCATCAATGCCAAAGAGGGAGATTTTTGGAAACTTACAATTGGAACAATTATTGTTTTGTCAATGATGTCAAATCGATGGATGACACATATTGCTACTTAATCTGAATGTCACATCTATTTGATTGATGAAGAGGATTTGATAAATTGATCATAACTATAAAACTTATAGGAAAGGTTGGAGTTATGAAAATGAAGTTACAATGGACATTTGATTAGATAGAGTTTGATAAAGAAAAGTAATTGTTTATGTCAAGAAAGTTAATCAAGCTGAGCAAAAGAGTAAATATTAAGGAGTTTTGAGTAATGCTAGAGTCAACCAAGCAACATTTAGTGTTGATGAAATCTAGTATTGACCAAACACTAACATAGATTGAGCAAGTTAGTCGATGCCAAGCCTGAAATATTTATAGCAACTAAGTATTTCACTATTGACTGATTATCAAAATTTAGAGATTCTCAAGTGACAATAAAAGAACAAATTCATAGAAATCATAAGATCAAGAAGAATTAGTTGATTTCTTGGGAGATGTAAAACATGTTAAAGATTGATGAGTTATATCATTAAATTCAAGAAGGAGACTAGGTAAAGACCTAATATATGGACTCTAGAGAAATCTCTAGAGGATGATCAAGAAGATGGATAGATACATAGAATCGAATTGAATCTAATCGTAAACCCTAAAATCTACGATGGATGTAGAAAATGGTATAGCACGAATTGCCTACTTAAGAAGATACAAAGATGAACATTTGGTGCCAAGCCTAGCCCAACCCAACTATTGTGTGTGTGAGTTTGTATGTGGAGAGAGACATGAAGAACAAGCTTGATTAGAAACACACAAGTGAGTAAATGCGAAGCTAAAGGAGAAATCTCTCAAATATGATGTTTTTTATAAGTGAATTAGAGTAGAAGGCTTAAGTGGTGATGAGAAGAGTGGACTAATTGCTTGAAGGGTGTCCAAGAAATTCAAGATCAAAGATTACAATGGAAGGCTTATCAAGTTATAAGTGAACCAACATAAGGACTGAACATAGATCTGAACCAGAAAAATTGAGTTGTAATCACATAGATCAAACCTATTATTTTCTTTCTTATCATTGTAAATAGTTTGTATTGAAATCCTTTTAACAAAGGTTCACATTACAGTCATTTGAAGACTTAAAAGTTTTAATCCTTTAACTAAGTGAGATTCTAAATGGAATGATCAAAGTCCTCTTACAAGGCCACTCATAATAGGGTGATTAAATCCTCTAACCAGGTCACATTTAAAAGTGTGAATTGTAATCTTTAATAGGATTGGCTCCTACTTTGAAAGAGTGAAAAAGAGTGACATGTTACTAGTGGTTTTTTTCCCAAATTGGGTTTCCATGTTATATCCTAGTGTCAAAAATGTGATGAATATTTACATTTGATAATGTTTTCATTATGCAATGCAAGTTAAAGTTTATGATAGTTTTAGAGTAGAGACTAAGAAATAATAGGATAAGTAGAACAATGAATTGTTTAATGTTTATTTTTTCAAGTGGTACATATAGACCTTGAGTAATTGATTCATCCCCTGCCCCCCTCAGCGCCCCCGCGCCCCCCCCCCCCAACTTTTAGTTATTCTAAACACTCCTAGCAAATCACTGCTAGATCCTATAGACTAGGAAATAATATTGTTGGATTTCTTCATCTTGGCTTGAATTTGATGCACTTGTTCATGAATATCATTTATGAATCTTTGCACATCTAAAATTTTTTTGAATAAATGTTGTACTTTTTGTATTAGTTCTTTCATAAACTGGATATGCTCTTGTAATTGCACTTTCTGCTAGGCAATTATTACGGAATTTTTTTCCACAACCTTAATCTCAAATTTTATAGATGACATGTCCATCAATTTTTCATTTGGTTTCATATTACCATCATTTACTTGTTCAACTATATTTACAAGTTGGGTGATGATTGGAGCTTTGTCATCGAAATTTTGAATATCAAAAGAATCAACAAAAATGTGTTTCACATCATAAAGTACCTATTTTTGCTTATGCTCTCTCCTTAACTCTTCTTGTCGTTTATTTTTAGCCAAAATCTCATGTAATAAATTTTTTTGTTCCAAGGTGAGATTTACCAAGTCTAATTTTGGCATCTCAATTATTTCATCAAGAGTTAATTCAATGTTTGGTGAAGTGTCCTTTATTTCTTTCCTTTTTCTCAAAGAAGGAGTGTTGCTTCTTGACACCACTTTAGAAGTTAGTGAAGGAGTTTTATGACTTGGTTGTGCTTGTGCATTGGTGCTCGATACAACAATAGTCACACTTAGTCAGCTCTACTTATCTCTTTATTTTCCTCAATATGAGGTGTTGAAACCATCTTACTATCTATAATTATGTCTTTTTCCTCAGTTCCTACCTTTGCACTTGTGAGCCTTGATTGCTCAAACTCTAGAGTGTCAAGGCTATTGACATATGTGTTAGCATGAATGCTGATGCTATGAAGAAGATTGTGTTTATCATTGATGACAACATGGCATTAAGTTTGACAGAGCAACAGACTGTGATGTTTGTATTAAGGATAATACATTACATATCTACTTATGTGTAGTTACCTAGGCATACTATAGTATGTATTGGATGCATGGCCAAGTGTGAAAAACCTGAATCAATAACATATGGAAGATATGATTGATAAATAGAGAACTATATGGAAACAGAGTATCAGGAAAGCAGTTCCTATTGGTTGATTGCTACAACCTATTAGTAATGTAGTGAAGGCTTGTGCAATGAACTGGAGATAGTTTACTAACCATTCATGACATTAGCAAGTGTGCATGTACAAAAGTCACACATGTGAAAGTTTGTGTATAACTATGAGCTGACAATATTAATTAAATGTGCATTTCATTTTATTAACATATGTTAATGAAGTATGGAGCTGACTCAAGGATTTTTTATTAAGCATAGTATAAAGGAAAGATGTTTGTCATATTTTCATATTTGTGGACATTGAAAGAGTAGATAAGACTTGTGAATTATGAAGTAATTTGCTAATGCGTGTAAGTGACCTTAAGGGTTACTGTTGATGAATACAGAGTTCCAGATCTGATTGCATGATCTAAAGAAGAAGAAGTCTGATGTACTAAATAGGGGAAGAAGAAAAATATTTTTCCACGTCTATTATTCTGAAAGGAATGGTACTGAGTTCAATTGGACAGTCGGTTTGTTGATATGATCTTGAAGCTATTTAGACAGTGGGTTCAGCTACCTTCTACAACTCCTAATAGGGTTGGCACAACTCCTAACAAGGTTGGAATCTCCTAATAGGGATTTAAAGTCTCCTAATAGGGACTATTTGTACTAAATGTTGTAATAGACTGCTAACAGGTCCATCCTCTAACAAGGAATAATTATATTAGTACATCATCTTGTGGGTCTAATTCCCACTGGGGTTTTCCCTCTAATCAAGGGTTTCCCTATTCAATATATCTGGTGTAATTGTTGTGTGCATCTTTATGGTTGTTGTTCAATTTGGTTAAGTTTGTTTAAAGAGCATAAATTTTTTAATTATTGAATAATTGATTTACCCCCCTCCTCTTAGTTATCTTGGTGGACTATCATTTCTAACAATTGGTATCAGAGCATTAGGTCCTTGAAGAAAAAGTTTAACAACTTTAGGAGATCCATGGTGAACATGTTTAGAAACGAAAGTCCAAAATTTGATGGCACTAATTACGATAGTTGGAAGGATAAGATGAAGACTCATCTTTTGTGCATGGATCTAGGATAATGGCTTGTAACCAAGACATCAAAGAATATTGCGAAAGACAAAAATCTAAAAATCTATACTGAGGAACAGAGAGAAGTATTTATGTGTAACATAAGGGCAAGAGAAGAAATATTGTCAACACTACTTGAAAGTGAGTATAGCCAGGTAAAACTTCTCAAAACATGTCATGAAATTTGGAAAATCTTAGAAGCTAATTATGAGGGTGATACACATGCAAAAAGAGTTAGATTACAAAATATGTATTTCATATTCCAAGATGCTAGAGTGATGGAAGATGAATTTGTTAGAAGCTATATTGGTAGAACATCTGAGATTGTTGTAGTAATCACATCTCTTGGTAGAAAGAAATCTAATGATGAAGTAATATGGAAGATCTTGAAAAGTTTGAGACCACCTTTTAAGACAATAACATAGATGATTCAAGTGATGATACCCTGTACTACTAATTTCACCAAACAAACATTTCTTGGTAGATTAGAAGTTGAGGAATTCAATCTGAAAGAATCTGGAGAATTAGCAAAATTTGAGACAACATTTAGTGCATTGAACATTAAACCTAGTCTAGCAAGGAACACAAAAACACAAGGAAACATTGCTAGCAGTGGTAAGTCCATTGAGGATAAAATCTAGGAAGGAGTGGCTCTTCTTTTGGAAAGAGAAAAAGATGGTAAAAATATCTTTAAATGCTAGACATGTAATGAATATGGTCATTATGCATCTAAGCATTCTAAAAGAGAAAAAAAATTAAGGGAAGATTCAAATCTAGAAGACCGAGAAATTGTCTATATGTTAATGAAGAAGAAGAAGAAGAAGAATTTGATCAAAACAAAAGTGAAGATGAATTAGGATTCATAGCTATAAAGGAGAATGATCTTGATAGAGAAATCAAAGAAGAAAGTGCATTGATTTCACAAGTTGAAAAGAAAGATTGGATCATTGATAGTGGTTGTTCACACCACATGACTGGTGATATGAGCAAATTTGTCAAGTTCAGAAGCCATGATGGAGGAATTGTCAGAGTAGGGAACAATGTAGCTTCTCACATAATAGGAATTGGATCTATCACACTTGATGGTAAAACAAATATTGATGATGTTTATTTTGTTGATGGACTAAAACATAATTTCTTATGTGTTGGATAGCTTATGGAAAAAGGTTACCAATTATAGTTTGGTAATGACGCATGTATCATAAAAAACAAGGAAAATTGCTTGGTACTGGCATAAGAACTAGAGGTAATGTATTTTAGTTGAACACCACTGAAATAACATGTTTAATAGCTAAAGTTGACAATAGTTAGCTATGGCATAGACGATTTTGTCACATAAACTTTGATAACATTGTGAAAGCTAGATATATATTTGTTGTAAGAGATCTACCTAAAATAACTAAGCCTATTAACATTATCTACAAGGAATGCATCTTAGCTAAGTAGAAGAAAGGCTCATTTCCTAGCAAGTAGTTTGGTACTACACAGAAGCTAGAATTGATCCACACTGATTTGAGTGGTCCTTCAAGAACAAGAGGACTCTATGGAGAAAGGTACTTTATGATTTTTGTTGATGATTTTACAAGAATGATGTGGGTAGCTTTTCTTAAAGAAAAATCAGAAGCATTTGAGAAATTCAAAATATTCAAGAATAGAGTAGAGAATGAATCTAGAGTTAAAATCAAAAGCCTAAGATTTGATAGAGGAGGAGAATTCTCTTCTAGAGAGTTTAATATCTACTACGAAGAACATGGAATCAGAAGACAGTTATGTTCACCCTATACACCTAAACAGAATGGGATTGTTGAAAGAAGAAGTAGATCAATTGTTGAAGCAGCAAGAGCTATGTTATTCAAAAATGATGTACCAAAGACATTTTGGAGAGAATCAGTCAATATAGTAGTATACACTCTAAATAGAGTTCAGATCAGAAGAGGTATGGAGAAAACACCTTATGAGCTATGGTTTGGATGCTCACCATCAGTCAAATATTTCAAAATATTTGAAAGCAAATGTTACATCAAAAGAGATGATGATGTCGTAAAATTTGACCTAAGGAGTAATGAATGTATGTTTCTTGACTATTCACTAAAAAGTAAAGCTTACAGATGTTTCAACTATATAACAAAAACTATAGTAGAATGTGCAAATGTGAGAATAGATGAAAATTTTGGTACTAAGGAGAAAGTGATGGATTATGACTTTGATGGAGATGATTATTCTGGAATGAACAACAAATGTAATGAATTATTTCTCAAGACTAACAATGACTTGCAGAATAATGTGCAAACGGAAGAAGTTAGAGAAGAATAGAATGCAATTCCTGAAATAAGAGTTGAAGTAGTAACTCCTACCCCAAATAGAAATTTGATTAGAAATCATCCTATTGATAAGATAATAGGAAGTAAAGAAAAAAGAGTGATGACAAGGACCAAAATCAATGAAGAACTATGCCTAATATCTCAAGTAGAACCAAAGAGCACAGATGAAGCATTCAAGGATGATCATTGGATGAAAGCAATGGAAGAATAACTTCAACAGATAATAAAGAATGATACATGGTAACTAGTCCCTAGACCTAAAGATAAAAATGTGATTGGCACAAAATGGGTATTCAGAAACAAAATGAATGAACAAGGAGAGGTAATAAGAAATAAAGCAAGATTGGTATGCAAAGGCTACTCTCAACAAGAAGGAATTGATTATGAAGAAACATATGCACCTATAGCAAGAATGGAAGCAATCAGAATGTTCCTAGCATATGTAGCAAAGAAGAATTTAAAGGTATATCAGATGGATGTTAAGTCAGCATTCTTGAATGGAGAACTTAAAGAAGAAGTTTACATTGAACAACCAAGGGTTTTTCCTTTAACAAAAGAAAAGGATATGGTTTGCAAACCAAAGAAAGCATTATATGGATTAAAGCAAGCACCAAGAACCTAGTATGCAAGGTTGGACAAATACATAGCAAAGCTTGGTTTCACTAAAGGAATAGTAGATATTAACTTGTACTTGAAAGAAATAGAAGATGGTTTGTTGATAATCATTGTATTTTTTGATGATATCATTTTTGGAGGAAATAATGAAGCTAGTAACAAATTCTCAGAATATACGAAGAATGAATTTGAGATGAGTATGATAGGAGAAATGAAATTCTTCTTAGGTCTGCAAATTGTTCAAAACAAAGAAGGTATCTTTATTTCTTAGACCAAGTATTTGAAATATTTGTTAAAAAGATTTGGATTGGAAAATTGTAAACCTATTGGAACTCCTATGGTAACTGGTCACAAGTTATCAAGGAAAGATGAGACACCTGTAGTTGAACAAAAGAACTATAGATCTATGATTGGAGGATTGCAGTATCTAACGCATAGTAGACCTAATATAGAAAATGTGGTCAGAATTGTGGCAAGATTTCAGGTTAATCCTAGATAATATTATTGAGTAGTAGTAAAGAGAATATTCAGATATCTAAAAGGGACATCAGATTATGGCATTTGGTATGACAGAAGTAATAATTTTACTCTTTGTACTTATAATGATGCTAATTGGGCTAGAGATAGGGATGAAAATAAGAGCACTAGTGGAGAAGCATTCTTCCTTGGAGGAAGACGAGTTTCTTGGCTCAGCAAGAAGCAATATTGTACTTCACAGAGCACTATAGAGGCAAAGTATTATACAGCAACAAACAACTATAATCAAGTCATATGGATGAAGTAGATGATGAAGGATATTGGAATCACATTCGCAAAACTTTTTATCATTTACTATGATAACACAAGTACTATTACCATGTCTAAGAACCATGTTTTGCATTCTAAGACTAAGCACATAGAAATAAAGTATCATGTGCTAAAAGAAAAAGTTGCAGAGAAAGAAATTAGATTGGAGTACATCAACACTAAGGAACAGATTGCAAAAAATTTTACAAAGGCCTTACCAAAGGATAACATTTGAGTACCTAAGAGGCATGCTTGGGGTTATCCCCCTACCTAACTCAGAGTAAGAGATGCAAAAGTGCATCAATCCAGGGTACAGATCACCATTGTTAGACTAGACTAAATGCTGATGCTTTCTCAATGGGGGAGTATCTATGATGAATAGAGCCAATCAAGGACTCTTGGTAATAGGAAATTGATATGCAACAATGTCTTTAGACACTTGCATTTTTTATAGAGATATATGCAAAAGTTGTAAAGAAATAGACTGGCTTGTGGTCATATTGATAGATTATTGTATGTTCAAATAATTGAACCTTTTATGTACTATCTTTGACATTGATGTCAATGGGGGAGAAGTATGGCATGAAAAAAATTGTACTATGGAAACACTATACTATGGGGGAGAAGCCCTAATGAAGAGGATTTGAAAAGACTTGTTGGTATTCTTGGAACAAGATGTTTTTCATCTATGTTGCCATCAATGCCAAAGGGGGAGATTGTTAGCATGAATGTTGATGCTATGAAGAAGACTGTGTTTGTCATTGATGACAACATAATATTAAGTTTGACAAAGCAGTAGACTATGATGTTTGTATTAGGGACAATACATTACATATCTTCTTATGCACAATTACATGGACATACTATAGTATGTATTGGACACATGGCCAAGTGCGTAAAACCTGAATCAATAGTGTAAGGAAGATATGATTGATATATAGAGAACTATATAGAAATAGAGTATTAGGAAAGTAGTTCCTATTGATTGATTGCTATAGCCTACCAGTAATATAGTGAAGGCTTACACAGTGAACTGGAGATAGTTTACTAACCATTGATGATGTCAGCAAGTGCACATGTGTGGAAGTTGCACATGTGAAAGTTTATGTATAACTATGAGCTGATAGCATTATTTAAACGTGCATTTCATTTTATTAACATATGTTAATGAAGTATGGAGCCAACTCAAGGATTTGTTATGAAGCACAGTACAAAGGAAAGATGTTTGTCATATTTTAGTGTGTGTGGACATTGAGAGAGTAGAGAAGACTTATGAATTGTGAAGTAGACAAGTAGAGTAATTTTCTAATGTGTGTAACTAACCTTAAGGGTTACTGTTGATGGATATAGAGTTCTAGATATGATTGCATGATCTAAAGAAGAAGTCCAAAATGCTGGATAGAAGGAAGAAGCAAAATATTGTTCCACATCTATTATTCTAAAAGGAATGGTACCAAGGTCAATTGGATAGTGGGTTTGTTGATATGATCCTGAAGCTATTTGGACAATGGGTTCAACTACCTTCTACAACTCCTAACAGGGTTGGCACAACTCCTAACAAGGTTGGAATCTCCTAACAGGGATTCAAAGTCTCCTAATAAGGACTCTTTGTACTAAATTTTTTAATAGACTCTGAACAGGGTCCATCCTCTAATAAGGAATATTTATATTAGTACATCATCTTGTGGGCATCATTTCCACAGGGGTTTTCCCTCTAATTAAGGGTTTCCCTAGTCAACATATCTGGTGTAATTGTTGTGTGCATCTCTATGGTTACTATTCACTTTGGTTAAGTTTGTTTAAAGAGGATAAATGTTTTAATTATTGAATAATTGATTTAGCACCCCACCCTAGTTATCTTTGTGGACTATTGTTTCTAACAATATGCTAGTGACATGTTGCCTTTCAGACTCAACACACTTGAACTTTCTCCACTACTATGATCATCTATGATGGTCATAGTTTCTTTATCCATCTTTGATCCCTTGGTTGATAGCCGAAAATGCTTTTCTAAATAAATTCATCCTACTATTCTACAACTTCCATTTTATTTTATAAAATTGAAAACATTCTATACTTAGGAAAGAATATGCTCATGTACTTCACCAAAAAATATTTCCTATTGATCTTGAAATAGATTAGGTATAACTCTGACTAAAGTGTTAGTTCTTATCTTTTCCTCTACTTGTTATGCATGTAGCCATATTATTTTTATTCTATCATATAAATATTTAGGTATCTTCTTCTTAATTTTTCTAGGAGATAGCTTATGATTAGCAATCATATCTACCATAGCCTCCTCAATTTTGTTTATGTTAGTATTATCTAGTATATCATACTTTACAAATCTAAAGTTGGATAATATTAGAGAATTTCTTAGGTATCCACATACCTCTTAAATATACATTGATTGTCTTATGGGTGGTCCTTTTACCAATCTCCTTGTCTTAGTTTTAGGGGCACTCGGCTCTATAGTCTCTACTTCTCTCTATTTTGTAGTATGCTTGGCACTAGCAGCTACCCTAGTTCTTCTCTTGGTTGGTGGTGGAGGAGAGAGGGGTGTCATTATTGGATTCTTCATAGTTCCTTGAGCCTTCTTTCTTGGTGGACTGATAACAAGTAGGGATTTACCCTTGTCACCTTCTCCTTACTCTTCCTCATCACCACTGTCTTTTTCTTCATCCTCTCCAAGACCTTGTGTTAACTAAAATGGTTCTTTTCCCTTGCCTAGGGTGCCTAGTTTTGTTTCTAGGTCTTCAATCATTCTTTTCCTTTTCTTCTTCTTAGAATCCATCTTTATGTTTACATTTATTCTTTGCTTAGCTTCCTCATATTTTCCAAAATATTTATCCTCAATGTCAATTTCTTCTTTCAATAGTGCAACAATATTTGCACTTACTAGATCATTATCAATTTCATAATCAAAACTTTGTAGCCAAGCCTTCCTCAAATATACTTCCTACAAAAATGTATTGTCTATGTATACAAGAAAATATATGTCATCATTATATCTTGTAACCAATTCTTTAGGCATCCTCATCTTCATCTTCATTCTTTTCTTAAACTCCTCAAAGTAAGAATCCATAACATTCTCAAAATTTTCTCTTAATTGAGTAATGTATATGTATATCTATCCAACTGTTGGTTTGTCTTGTTCCCAAAAAACATCACCAATACCAGGAAAATATCTCTAGATGTAAAATAAAATACACACAATGAGAGATCCAAACTTACGCACTAAATTATTTTCTTTTCTTATAGATGATAGATTCTCTGATAGTTGTAGTCTTTGTAGCTCGACAAGATCATATTAATGATCTTTCATCACTATCTTCCATGCTTGGTCCACTTCCATTCATGGCACACTCTTCAATCTTCTTCACTAGTAAAATTTTTGAGCTATAACCCTCATAGAAAATTTGAATAGTAGATTAGAAATGTTTGTAATGGAAATACCTTTGGGTGGTATCGAGGATAGCGCACCCATTGAATCTCCTTTCCTTGCAATTTTTGGAATAGCATGAAACTTTGGTGGAAGACAAGTGTCACTTTTCACCAATTGGATTTTACTAACCACTTGGCTCATTTCTATTATAGATGAAGCAACCATATCTTCTATTAGGGTTTGGAATTTCTACTTTCTCCTCTGAATTATTTAGCACAATTCAGATCTTCACTTGTTCAAATCACTTTTGAAATCTTGTACTCATTGCTCAAATCACCAAATCTCTATGTGCTCTTTAAATCTATATGCAAGGTATGAGACAATGTCTTCAAAATTTGATATATACCTTCTTTTGATCAATTTAGGGTCTCCATTAATATTGTGTATGTAGGTAAGTGAAATATAACTATCTCAGTTGATATTTATGCCTTTTTAACTAGGTCTTTACTTTACAACTTGGTCTCTTCCATATCACTTGGTCTCTACCATTTCACTCGATCTCTACCACATCACTTCTAAAATGCTCAGTCCATGTTGCAATGCTTAGTCATTTTACTAATGTTTGACAACCTTCTATAAATTTTTTCTTTATGCATCTTCATATATGAAAATATGAACTTTTGGCACATTTCATGTAAGGAATTGATGTACGACATATCAATTAAATATATAGTTCCATACATACCTATCTTTCTTAATTTGAAATGACATAATCACCTTCTCCATTGGATTGGGTGACCTCAATTCCATGTGCTCCACTATTTCCATCTTCTTCTCTCTTTTCCATTTTTGATTCACTTCCTTCTCTATTTTCTCAATGTGTACTTTTTCTTTTCCTTTGTCTTTTGTTTGATTTACTGAATGTACTTGAGTCCTACAAT
Organism: Cupressus sempervirens; assembly: GCA_028749045.1. Taxonomy (NCBI): domain Eukaryota; kingdom Viridiplantae; phylum Streptophyta; class Pinopsida; order Cupressales; family Cupressaceae; genus Cupressus; species Cupressus sempervirens. Next base: position 104,604,259 of record CM053785.1, read on the forward strand.
TATTTTTGAGATGTCCAAAGTTGTGACATTTGGAACATGCATTGTTAGGTACATAATTCTACCTCTAATTTATCCAGTAAGGTTTTTTCTGAGATTTGCATTTATATGCTTTATGTGCATACTTTTGACAATTATTGTAATATCCTTCAAGTCTTGGTGTAGTAGATGCATTCTTCATTCTTGATCTACACTCTTGTATTTGATGTCCTTGTTTCTTGTAATAAAAGTTGTAACCAATAAATTTAGGTTTTAGATTTTTCATACCATTTTTTCTTTGACAGATGTTTGTAGTAGGACCAAGTTTTCCACAGTGATAGTGCTCCATGTTGGTTTTTCCTTTGACTTTTCATTCCTCAGCTCTCCATTCTTGGAGGATTCTCCTTGCTCATTGTATGAATGTCCTAATCCATTAGAACTAATAGATGACTTCATAAGTTCTTCAAAATATTTCATTTCTTCTTTTGGTTATATGAATTTCTCCATAGATTATTTTTCAGCCTTCAGTTCATTCTTCAGTATGTCCTTCTATGATTTGAGATTTGCAATTTCCACATCCTTGTGATTCAATTCCTAATTTGAAAGAATTAGTTGATTCATCATGTCTAGTTGAGTGTTTGTGAGATTTTTCACATCTGATATCATTTCTTCAAGTCTAGTAGCCATTACTCTTTTTCTTTCCTTAGCCATGTCTTTTTCAACTTTCTTCTTTTGTTCAATCACTTCACATAGTCTTCCTATTTGGATTTCATGTTCCCTTTTCATTCTTCTTATTTATTCATTCAGGATTTATTTTCTTTTCAAGTAGATCTGCAGATGCTTTTTCATTTGGATTGGTTGATTCAAACCATCCTTCAATCTCAACTTCTTCATGCGAAAGTTGTTTATCCTAGATAGCCAATTCCTTTCTCCTTTTCAATGGTTTCTTCAAATCTTGTCTTGCTTTCTCAAGTTTCTAAAATATGAGTTGGATATCAATCACCTCATTTTCAATAACCTAATTGCTTTAAGCTTCTCTTAGAGAACCAATTCTCTGATGCCAATTGTTGATTGATGGAGTTATAAACAAGATAACAAGATACTAACAGGAGGGGTGAATCAAAATCTTTAAATAGTTTTTTTTTGAACAATTCATTCACATATTCACCAATAAACTTTTGCATGTAAAAATTGTAATGATGAACTTACTAAAATATGAAAATTAACACATAAAACTATATTGTTTACCCAGAAACCCTCCAAGGTGAAGGTAAAACTAGGGTGGGGATGACACATACAAATCTTCACTACTACAGTAATAAAGTTAACCTTTTAGGGTTACTATGTTTGATCATAATATATGATCTACCCTATGAGGGGTCTGTCCCGTTAAAATCTTAAGAGACTGTTAGGTCTCACTTTGTTAGAGGATTTAACACTTTCAATAAAGTAAGGACTCTATTAGGAGATTTACAAATATCTATTAAGATCACTCTGTTAATAGATTTACCCTAATTCAAGTTGATTAGAATTGATTCAGTCTTGACTCTTGGTATGCTCTGTAAGAAGATTTTGAGTCTTCTCCTTGCTAACTAATCCTCTCCTTTCAGCTGATAATATTTTTCTTCCCCTTGATTGCACTAATCATGTCACTTGCTCTATTAAGAGATAATAGAACACTTTCACTAACTTTTGATCTAATCTTGATCCTTCACTTCACCATTTGAATGTTACTCCTTGTTCACATACACACTCTTCTCATGTCACCTTATTTTCACACATCACACACACCACATGATCTAGTTTAAAAACTCCTATATTTAAAGAGTTTCATAAAGATTTTTCTAGATGCTTCCATATTTTTCCTCTTTATCTAAATTATCAATTAAAAAACATAAGGGTATGTGATCCACATCATAAATGCATAAAACGCTTTGTAACAACCTCTACATATATTAAATGCTCCTTTCAAGTCACCTCAAAAATGATTTACCTCAAAATTTGTTCCATTCCTCACTTTCATGTAAAATTTGCATTGCTCGGCCTTCACTAATTTCTAATACTTGATATTGTTATTTCTCAGTTTGTATTGTGCTCGGCACTTATTATGTAACCCAACACTTGTATGCTTGAAATTGCTCTATCATTGTTGAGCTTAGCTCATATAGAAAATACTTTATAACCATACATTTACTAGGCTCCTGTAGAGTATCCTGATACATACTTACATTTTAGTACATGACTTAGCCTACAGTTTAGTTTACCACACAATAGAAACACAACAACAATGCAAGATCTAATACCAAATCACAACTGTTTATTCACAAAAAATTGATTACATGCAATGTGATGGGTTGTAAGTCCTTCTTTATTACAGCCAAATACAAAGAAAGTAATAGTTCTACAAGATCCCTCAAGATCCCATCCAAACCCTAGCTATTCTAGATATACACTCTAGTAGAAACCTCCAAGGAAGATCTAAACTTGTTCTCACAAGCCTGCCAAGCATTCTCCTTGTTTCCCAAGCCACAACTACTAGCTCTTCCCAAAATTTTCTCCTCTACCACATCCTCTTCTCCAAGATGGATGATGAATTTAATGATAAGACAAGGCCCTCTACTTATACCAAACCAAGCCACAAGTCATCCACTAGAAAGTTACATTAAATAAACCCTCTAGCCACAAGTTACATTTAATAATGCCACCTATTTTTTCTCTATTTTTTATTTATTTAAAAAAAAATCACTTTCTCTCTCCTCCACAATATATATATATATATGTATATATATACATATCTATATACATATATATATATATATATATATATATGTACATATATACATATATACATATATACATATATATATATATATACATATCTATATACATATATATATATATATATGTACATATATACATATATACATATATATGTACATATATATATATATATATGTACATATATATATACACATATATATGTATATTATGTACATATATATGTATATGTATGTGTGTGTATATATATATATATATATATATATGTGTGTGTGTGTGTGTGTGTGTGTGTGTGTGTGTGTGTGTGTGTGTGTGTGTGTGTATCCTCTTTTATTATTCTTTTGAAAAAAAAAAACAAAAACAAAAGGTCAACTTGTGGCTTGGTTTGGTATAACTAGAGGACCTTGTCTTTCCATTATTCATCATCCATCTTGGAGAAGAGGATTTGATAGAGGGATGAAGTTTGAGAAGAGCTAGTAGTTGTGGCTTGGGAAACAAGAAGATTTCTTGGTGGGCTTGTGAGCACAAGTTTAGATCTTCCTTGGAGATTTCTACTAGAGAGTGGATATGGACTAGGTAGGGTTTGGATGAGATCTTTCAAAACTAATAGTTTCTTTGTATCTAGCCATAACTAGGAAGGTCTTACAGCCCATCACATTGGATGTAATTAGTTATTTTATGAATAATGAGTTGTGATTTGTTATTAGATATTGCATTGTTTTTGTGTTTCTATTGTGTGGTTATTTGTTGGGGGATAGGACATCTCCTTTGGGGATTCTCCTACCTTGCACTGCATCAACAACAATAGTTAGAGATACCAACATTTTGTTTGTTTATTCTTGATATTTTCAAATCTTTTAAATCATAAACCAATATATTGTGTGGTTGGACGATATTAAGCTTAATGTGTTAAAAAACAAGTTGATAAATTTCAAGTTAGTTGGTTTGGTTTACTCTGATTTCATGCTCGAAACATTTTCTAAATAATTGTAGGTGATCTATGGATTTGAAAAGCCTAGTTTGTAAAGCATAGGTTATTAATCGTACAGGTGACAAGTATTTAAACCATGGTGGACATTGGGAAATATCAATTGGAGAAGAAGGGTTCAATAGATTTTTTATTCTTTTATATAGAGAATAGTTCCTCTTACTTCAAAATTTTAATTTATTTTAGATATTTTTTTTTTTTTTTAAATAATACATTTTTTTTCATGTTATATTAGTATATGTTTACAAGTGAAGGTGCATTTGACAATATAAATAAATGGTTATTTGTACATTTTTACTTTCATTATAAGATAAATTGTACAAAAGAATTCACATTTACAACTTCTAATTTATGGAGGTAGATTAAAAAAATCAAATTATATTATATATGGGTTTATATGTGTAGAATTAAGGATGTCTATTATGTAATGATATGAAATATTTATCACTTAATAAATTATCTTCATCCATTAAACCCATTATAACTATTGGTATCTACACATATATTGAATAGTGTAAACATTTATTTTAAAAAATAATAATAAAAACATTAAACCAGGCTCATTTCATTCAAATTACAACAAAAATAGCCTATTTTTTCACATATTAAAAGTTCACAATCAACCACCACAAATCAATGTATCTTGCAAATTCTTAAAAAATAGGCAAAATAAAAATCCAACCTGATCTTCATTTTCATTACAAATTTTCTTATAAAAAATTTGATAGATAAATAAATGAAGAGATACAATTTAATGTATCTCTTATTATTTTTTCTTTAATAAAAAATTTCCTAAAAAGATGTAATCAAGTATCAATATAGCTAATTTCTCTACTATAATTGACATTTATTAAACATTTAAAAATTAATTTGAATTCTTTGAAGTAATATAGAAATTTGAAATTGTATAGTCATTAAATATGTTTTTTTTCCTAATTGTATAGTCATTCAATATTTTCAAAATCAAAATCAACAAAATATTATACACACGTGCACGTGCACACAACACACACAAACGCATGCATGCATGCACACACGCGCATGCATGCGCACACGCATGCATGCATACAAACAAACACACACACACACAGATAGATAGATGCACATCAACCCTCTAAATAAGCTGAGACAATTAAGATCACAAGTGGAAATGTCAATATTAAAAAGTAAAGAATTGGAACATCTCAATTCCCTTTGCTAATCTTAAAGAGAAAATTATTGACCAATTGTTGATGTTTCATGAAGTTACGCTAACTATCACACTTTTCTTCCACATCACATTATTAAGAAACACAAACAAATTCAAAATTGGATATATCATCTATAGATGCCTTTTGTCACTCTTGAATGCCTCATGAACAATGTTGTCGATAGATAAAGACATTTCATAGACCTAATATTTCCTCGAACTTCTATGGTATAGGAGGCCATAATCTCTCTAAGAAGCTGGTTGTGAAGGGGAACCTCTTTGTATCTAGTTAACAGGATGAGGTCTTGTTCATTAACAAAATTAACCAAATAAATCACTCCAACAACTAAAAAAAGATCATGCACCATCACTCATAGAACCAAGAAAGAGCTCTCAATTTGTTAATCCTGACTATGTATGGACCTAGCACATTTCCTTATGTATGAGATTTAAAGTTTGTGTTGCACTTTTTTAGTGGTGTAATTAGGAGAGCCCAATGACATTGAGGCTTGTGTATTTCAATTTCTTGAATTCCCAAGGTCTATTGCCTCAAAACATTAGAGGCCTCAAATTTTCAACATAAAAAATAGATTGATAAAATATTTTATAAAAGAAAGATTAAGGTAAAAACTTCTTATAACCCAGTTAGATCAATAGCATAATAAATTCATTGAAAGAAGATCTATATAATTTATAACAATTAATACTCTCGGTTAATTAATTGCAACTAAATAGTAATTCAACAAAATAAAAAAAGCCAAACACAATTAGACAATAACACTGATACCCCTAGGAAACCTCATCTTAGGGAAAAACCTGCAACTCTTGGGTTTTCTATTTATCCCAGTAGCAGACTTTCTCTTCCATAGTACTATAAAGTTTTCTACATCAACTTTACATATATATAGCCCAACTTCTTTACCCTACAACTAAGGAAATAAAATTTCCTTTCTTTCTTTGACTTTAAAACATCCAACTCAAGTTTCTTTAAAGAAACTCCACCTTCTAAGCTACACAAAAAACACAAAAATCAACACTCCTTAGCAATGGAGGTGTTCTGCACAAAACTTAATTTAACCTTGAATAATACAAACTTATTCTTCACCAAAGCCTTTGTTAGGATGTTTTCTATCTATTATTTAGTAGGAATGTACTTAAGTTTCACTATCCCCTTATCCACAAAATCTCTAATGAAGTGGTACTCATTCTCAATGTGCTTGGACTTGTCATGAAACACTAGATTCTCAGAAAGTTTTATGTAGCTCTAATTATCACACTAAATGACTATAGGATCTAGCTTCTAATCAAAGAGCCCAACTAGAAGTTTACGAAGCCAAATACCCTCACATGTAGCCATACTAGAAGCAATATACTTAGACTATGCAAAACTTTGTGCAACTAACATATGTTTCATGTTGTACCAAGAGACAACTCTTGACCCCATACTCAAACAACACCCTAAAGTTCTCTTCCTATAAACTATATTGCCTACCCAATTTGCATTAGTAACCCCTCAAGCTTTATTACATCCTACTGAAAATATTTCAGCCATTGTGCCTCTGTGATATCTCAAAACATGCTTTGTAGCTATCTAGTACACACATTTATGTTCCAATATAAATTGACTAAGAGAGTTCACTACAAAAAAAATGTCTAGCCTAGTATTAACCAGATACATAAGAGAGCCTATCATATATCTATATAAAGTAGGATTCACTTCTCTTGATCTAGAAGTATCAATCTTCCTCTAATTTTTCATAAGTGGTGTTGACATGGGCTTACAATTGTCCAACTTGAATCACTTCAAGATCTTAATTAATTATTTCCCCTATCTAAGGAAAATATCTTGCTCTTTCTGCCACAATTCCAATCCTAGAAAATAGTGCATCAACCCCAAATCTTTCTTGCAGTATGATATCAGATCCTCTTCCCATGTAAGAAATAATTCATCAACATATGATAACAGTATGAAAAGTTCACCCTTCACCTGAGCATAGTACACATTTGAATCTACCTCACTTTGATGAAGCCCACTCTATGAAAGTAACTATCAATACATGAATTCCATGCCATATGATTTTTCTTGAGTCCATATAGTACTCTTTTCAACTTGAAAGCATGAAAATCTCTCCCATGTGCTTCAAATCCTTCAGGATGCTCAATGCTTCCTTAGTTACTCCATTGAGAAATGTAGTTTTAACATCCAATTAGTTAATCTTCCACCCCAGCTATGTGGCCATAGAAATTATAGCTCTTATGGAAGAGTACCTAGATACTAGTGAAAATGTCTCATAATAGTCAATTCCTTCCTTTTGAGAAAACCCCTTAGACAAAAAATGATCTTTGAACTTTTTTACACTACCACTTGCAACATGCTTGATCTTATACAACAATCTTGACTCCACCATTAACATCTCTTTTAGTTGTAGTACTATCTCCCACTCTCTATTCTTCATGATGGAAGAATACTCTTCCACCATACCATACTTCCAAAATTGGTGCTTGGAAGCCTCTTGAAAGCTAGTAGGCTCTACTTCAATTAACTTTCTCATAAGTGCTACATAATTAGAATAAAATTTGGGATCCTTTATTTATCTATTTGAATCTTATGGATCAACCATATATTCCTGAACCTCTCTCAAATTTTTCTTAGCTTCCCTTTTTTTTATCTTATTTGTAATAGGGATATGAGATTAAGGATTCCTTTGAGCCTCCTTATCATCCTTTTTTTTACTCATCTTTTTCTCTAGCTTGAGTGACTAAAGTTTGAGGAATTTGTGCTACCTCAATTTCGGATATTTTCTCCTCCTCATTCATTAAGTTGTTATACTCTAGAAGATATTTCTCGTCCTCAAACCTTACATCTTTATGAAGAAATATTTTCCTTAGGGAGGGAATGTAAACTTGATAAACCTTATAAGTTTCATTGTACCTGTAATGCCCCACCAAGGGACCCAAAGAATTTCACTAAGTTTACCAACAATTTTTTTTTAAAACATGAAAGTAAAACCATATACAACTTATGCGTAGTAACGGAAGCAATAGTAACATCCAACTGAAAGTAAACATAACATACATAATAGATTACATTCTTTAAAGGTCCCTTAACGTTGTATCACATCTAAATTAACTATTCATCTAACATCACATCCTTATGAAATAACAATGATACATCCAATGTTCATAAATTACATTTTTAGATTTCTCAATCATCCACCATACATATCACAGGGTATGAAAAAGCATGAAAGAATAAAAATCCATATAAATAAAGTACATCATCATCCAATATTAATCCATGATGCAATAACATAATAAAACCATAAACCATACATGATACATCATCACAAAAGACATAAACATCCATCATAAAAGATAACCATATATCACAAACATAAATAACTAAGTGCACGGTTCCTCCCAACTGTAAATAACATCATTAGACCATCATGGATCCTAGCCATCCCTCCGTGCGTAACATTCCAAAGCACCGAAGAGATCATCGGTATTATCATAGTAGGAATGTCACTCCTAAAACATCCTACTAACATGAAAAGTAAAGCATAAGATATCATCATCTAACATATACAAATCATCAGTATAAGAAACATACCAGCAAATACATCCATCACAAGGTATATCATCTATCATAATGATCCAAGAATAGAATGAAGATAAATACCAACCAAGAATGTGTAACACCCCACTCGGGAACCCAAGAGAAATAGTTTCAATTAATGCGGAAGCAACATGAACATTAATGCGGAAGCAACATGAACATACACATCAAATACACATAATCAATTACAGATATAGTTTCAATTCCTCAAGAGTTCCTTTATGTTGAGTCACATTTAATGATTTTAAATTAATTAGTTTAAGTTCCAAGTACAATGTCTCAAGATCATAAAGAAATAACAGATACATAATCGCATAGGAAAATGCATAAGTATAAACAATACAATGAAAGTACATCCAATTAATAACATCCACTACACATGTCGCAGGGTATGTGAGAATAGATTGAATACATCAGAATACATGATAACATATATACATCATCTGAAAAGAAGTCTCTGAGATAAGAAATAAGAATGATAAAGGTACATTTTCTGCAATGAACATCCAACAGCTAGCAATGTGAGGGGAACCCAAATGGTAAGAAGGCACTACCTCCCGACCGCGTGGTTACCTAGTCAGGCTTCCACTCCCACTGTGCAGGGAAGATAATGAACGATCCACAAACGGCTAATCAAACATAAAACATTCCTAGGCAAGGTACCCCTAATAGCCAAAACTACCTCAAAGGTAACACATACTACTCAAGAAGATAAAATAATCCAAAAGTAAGAACACTCAATCCAATACTGACACCACGTAACCAAACATCATACACGAACCAAGTATAAACCAAATACCAAGATCATAAGGTAAAGTCAATGAAAGATAATCACCTCAAGTCAAAAGCCACATGTCAAAAGTACAACATCCATGAATCACCAATCATCATCAATGAAAGTAAATAACGATAATAAACCCATCCGACAATAGATACACCACCAACAATAAGTACACCACTAGAGGTACACAAATATACAGAGATCTACAGAGGAGACTTAGGCTACATACTAGGGAGTGTCATCACATGGCTTCTTGAGTTACCCTGGACTGATCTCTTAATAGACCCCGAACCCTCAAGCGCTGAGTTACCTAGGACTGGTTACTCTGAACTCCGAACCCTCAACATCACACATATGGAAACTAGAAAACCTTCTCAAGAAGATGAGGAACTCATCTCATTCCCATCCTTAGTCTATATAAGCACTCAAGGCATGGGTGGATCAAATCTCTAACTTATCTTTTTAGTGTGTTTCCCCCCAAAAGTTTTAATTACTAGATTATCACTTATTACATAACTTGCATTAGGTTACCCTGGTACTAACCACTTTGGGTCCCGGACCCTATGCAAGCCACTCCCAAGTCACGTACCTAGACAACCTCTCCTAAGTACATAAAAATACAATTGTGTCCCATACCACAACACCCATAAAGATCAAACTCAGTTCCTTAACAGGAAACCTGATAACAAGATGGTTCTCCCATCCAAGTACACATAATTTCTCCACAAGATAAACCTCATAAATATAATCTCCAATATGAATCACAAAACACATCACAACATCTAGTCCCATAAATAGTATACAAGAAATTTCACAAAACCTCTGGTGTACATCCTAGACTGGTCAACATTTAGTCCACTCAAAAATCCCAAAGTATAGACCATATAAGCAAAACAACATAGTTTCATAGTCTAGGTTTGGTTTGAGACTACACAATTTGATTACAAGTAAAGTTTCAATTTACATTTAAATGTATGTTTCAAGTAATTGAATTCTCAGTTTATTCCACAAGTCAACTCTATAAAATTACCCCATTTATTTATTTGACTTAAATATATAAAATTACCTTCATAATAATAGTCATTTTCCCAAAAGCATTATCTGAAGATAATCGATTATTTATTTAAGTTATAAAAATAACAATTGCTAAATTTAATAAAATCATTACAATCTTATTAAATTTACACATTTAATAAAATTATACATTGTTATATAATTTTCGTATTAATCATTCCTAATTAAATCAAAATTTAATTAGCTTAATTAATAATCATTTACTATAGCTGACTCATTAATAATCATTAATTAGATCCAATTTAATTAAGTCAATTATTTATTTATTTATTTATTTTAAACATCTTTCAGTTATTAATAATTAATTTAGTTATTAATAAAAATTAATGATAATATAATTTTAAAATTTAATAATTAAAGTTTTATATAATTTAAATTTAATAACTTAAAAAAAATAACACAATTTAAATTTATTAAATTATAATTAAATTACAATTTTAAAAAAAAACCATAAATTAAAAAAAAGACGTTTAAAGCCCGTCGGCTTTTAGCCGCAGCCTTTGCTAAGCCGGCGGCAGCTCTGCCGTAGCAGGTTGTTGCTGCTATTGCAGCAGTCACTGCTGCGGCAGCAGCTATGCTGTCGTCAGAGGTAAGGGGGTTGGGGTTGGTTTAACCGCACCTCCCCAATTAAATTGTATAATTAATTTTTTTTTTATATATATATTTTTTAATAATGTTACTCTTATTTAATAAAATTTATAAAAATATAAAATTTTATATAACAAACTTCCCTCATAAAATATATTAATTATTTATTTTTAATTTTTAATTTTTTTTTAAAAAATTATTTTTAATGTTAATCTGATAGAGAAAATTCAAGCAACTAATCGAATTTTCTTTTATTTTTAAATATCCTTTTTAATTTCAAGACACACCCAAATTAAATACGATAAGTTCTTTAATCTAGAGAACTAATTTCATTTCCTCCTTCAATTTTCCTCTATAAAATAATGAGACTAATTTTCAATCAGTCAGGAAACAAACATGATGATAGATATAATTCCAACCACTCAATCAAACACGGAGCAAACATATATTTTCCAATTGACAATGCATTCATGGGATTTCAAACCCTACCTCGCACTGATGCTAAACTCTGACAGCTAGATGAAAATTCCTACGCAAGTGAAATCCTTCAAGCTACGAAAATTTCCTTTCTTTTCCAAACTTTTTGAGTTGCTCTCCCAAAACTTGTGTGTGCCCTAAAAACCTGTGTTTGAAAAACTTGTGTCCCCAATAATGACCCGAAAAGCCTCTAATATAGACTCTAATTACCTTTTAGGGTTTCTTTCACCACCACTTCTAAATTAGAATAATTTTATTTAATTAATTCATTCATGCACAATTAATTTTCTTTTTAAATTAAAATATTCTTTTATTATTCCTTCATGCACTTTAAGTGAATCATTAAATTACTTTATTTAACTTTCCACTTTACTTTACTTTAATAAATTTATAACTTTAATCTCATGCGCACTTTATTAAAATATCTTAATCATGTGCACATATTTTATCTTTTAATTAATTTCTTATATTTTAAACTCATTCATTCGAACTTAAATCATTTTCATAATTTAATATCTTTTTACTTTTTAATTTATTTTTGAGCCTTTAATTTGATAAATATTTATTAACTTAAATAACAATAATATTTAGCATTTATTTAAAAATGAACTCTAAATATATTATTATTAAATTAAATAAATATTATCACGTTCTAAATTTATTCTTATAGCTTTTATCTTCAATTTAATTCTTTATATTTAATTAATTTCTTAATTAATTAAATATAATTAAATATTCATAATATCATAATAATAATTTTCCATTAAATTAAATTATTAATTTAATCTATTAATTAGACTTAATTAATATAAATTCATCAAAGACTCACAAAACAACATACGCACGAAATACTCACGAGTTTTAAAAAGGGTAGACAGTCTGTTACGAGTCCTCCTTGCAGGACAAGTATTATAGGCTTATGGCTAGGATTGGACCTGATCATTATCTTTCCATTCTCACCATTTGAGTATTTGTAATAGGGCACGCTCATCCTGGCAATTCAAGGAAGTCGATGCTCGGTACCTGCATCCTGCATAAAAGACGAGCATGTACATGTATATAATATATCTAAACTAAACAGACAATGGCGAGGAGTGGTTCATCGTGTAGATCCCGACTAGCAGGTGACTACGACTCCCTCCCTTAACCACATCAAACACGTCAGACAGGAAGATAAAATAAACACGTGCACCATACACATGCAAGTATGGGGTAAGTATCGTAAAAATCACAAGTCTAACATCAAATGCGTACATATAATAATTGCATCTCTATCAATACAACATAATCATCATTAAAGACATCATGTTAACATTTTTATGAAAGAAACCACATTTACTAACTAGGATCATTAAAACATCATTAACGTCATGTGAAATGAAATCAACTAAACAATTATAACCTATATATTTGTAATCAAAGTCATGAAATAATATCATAGTATTGTAAATCCAATATCTCTAAACTAATCAAAGCATAAAATTAGCCTAAGGAATTTGACAATGATAGCAAAAATGCGAACTAGGGGCAGGCACTACAGAATGCATTAGCCACGGTGTCTCAAATGAATCTCAAATGATAAGAGTGGAAAAACACTACCACCTGACCGCGTGGAACCTAAGTGGTCCACTCCCACCGTGCTGAGGAGATAATCTCAAGTCCCAAACAGGCTATCAAAACCACATAGAATAAATCTCTATAGATCCAAGAATCCTAAAAGTATACTACTGAAAGGTTCCAACACACACAAAATCGACATCTAATTCCCAGAGGCACATAATGACATGTAGGAAACCTACTCTGCAAGTGGGAAAGTGTCATCGCATTTATCACGTACAAGTTACCCTGGCAGTTAGCTAAACTCCACGGGTCCATACTGATCTCATGTGGCCACTAGTATCCTCTCATACTGATGAACGATACTACGAAATGCATGGTCACAACCATGTGTTCTCACTACTCCCATCCTAGCCTGCACAAGCGCTCAAGGTATGGGCGAGAACATCAAAACAATTATCTTTTTAAGTTCATTTAATCCCCATTTAGTGTGTAAATGTTATCGCTTATTAACCAAACTTACAATGAGTTACCCTGGCAGCCACTTAGGGCCCCGGCCCCCATTGCAAGCCACTTCCCGACACTACAAGTAGATTACCTACCCTAAGCTCATGGAATCATAAATCTCAAAATCACAAAAGATAATCCATAATAAAATCATCAAATATGCATAAAAGCATCAAATATCCATAATAAGAATCATCAAATCTCCAAGATAAGAATCATCAAATCTCCATGAGCATCTGAAAAGCATCCATAGAAAATCATGACCACAACAGTTCTCTATTGGCAACTGAAGGCATCACTGATAATCATTAGTATCCATTGGTTCTCAGTAACCAAAATATATCTCAAGATAAATTACAATATCCATTGGTTCTCAACAAGCAACCAAGAATATCTCAAAATCATACTGATCGAAGACTCCAAAAATGGTTGAGTCAAACATGTCACAACATGACATCATCAAGAAATAAATCAACATATCAGTCCCATCATGGTGACTGGAAAAATAACCAAGGATAACTGATTGATGACTCAAAAATGATTATCTCAAGTGTCTCATACACATACATCTTATCTTCACACATGAAGACTGATGAACAATAACAATCAGTAAATACAAACATTTCAGAGAGCATACAATCACATTACCATGGTTGGGCTTAATAAAGATCGATACCAAATAAGATCAACATGCCAACACATCTCATAACTCTCGAGCCTCTGGTAACAACCTAGGACTGGTCAACACTAGTCAACCCAAAACTCAAAACAAGAAGCATATAGAATACACAATGCAAACACATGTTTTGATTTACTAAATTCACATAGTTGAATAATGTGTAGGGGTTTCTAGTTTTCTGTTTGTAAATATACTTCAAGTGTCTTAAGTTTCATCATTTGATCTACAAGTCAACCCATTTGTTCCCCGATAGCATTATCATTCCATTATTAAGATTTACATTCTAGGAATAACTTAAGGATAAATATTCACTAAACTGATCATCATTGACCTTTAATTAAATTGTCTTTTATATTTAACCATGATCCATATTCTAATTGATTAACCTTTCAACTTTTCTAGGATCATTATTCGTTATAAGAACCAATTACTAGTCTTCGAATAAGAAGAATATAACTTTATTAGAATGATCAATTAACATCAGATCACAATCCTTGACCTTTTATCATTTTAATAATTCTCAATTACTAAGTCTTCACCATTAAAATATCTAAAGTCGTTATTCAAGTTATTAGGATAAGACTTATCAACTTTGATATCAGTATTTCTACAATCTTATTAAAGAATTATATCAATTAAATCTCTACTACATAACTTAATTATTAATTAAATCCAATTAGCTCTAGTTAATTGATTTAATTATTAGTTTCACAACCAAACCATCAACCCAATGAGTATTAGTTGACTAACAATAGTTTGTATGTCAAAGTCAACTTCAATCTAATACATAAATATTAATATTTTAATAATAAAATATTAACAAGTTATTTTATCCATAATGACTACATTCATCTTCCTTAACGATTTCGTTTTAATGATAATCATTTCAAGTTAAAACTCTATCGCATAACTTAATTATTAATATCATAGTTATAATATAACTCAATGAATATCAATTGATTAAAAATCAATTATACTTCAAATCCAAAAACTAATATTTTTACAAAACTTCAATCATTAAATAATCTTCACTAGATTAAATCTAATCGAACTATTTACACTATTATTTATTAAGAGTTTGTTAGACCCCAACAAACATTAATAAATAATAAACTCATCAAAACTATTATTAATTGATCTTAAAGAAATCTTACAAACTTCATTGGTTAATATTTAACTAATTCTTAGCACGATTAAGGTGTACCATTAATCTATTTAATAATACAAATGTATTAATAATTCAAATCGTTGCTATATTATAACAACGTTATAATGTAGCTATGACTCCTTGTCAATATAATAATTCTTATTCTAAATCTAAATCCAATATTAATATCTCAACTAAATACCTCTTATGTTGGTTGAAAAATAGATTAATTATACTTCTTCTACTATTAACTAATCTTAATTAAATTTGATTTAATTAGATTAGATAATAAACCATATAAAACTAATGCATATTAATAAGATTCTAATAAGGGAAGATTGCAATAATATCTTTAATTCATTCCATGCTTTGATATATTATTTTTGTGAAGTTTAGGTATAAAGAACTCTTGGTTTTGGGAAATGAAGAAATGAAATATCTATCTTTAAATAAAATAGTCTTAGTACGACGGCCATATCTCCCTAATGAACTGTTGGATCGAGCTGAAATTGAAATATGTTGGAGAGGACCAAGTTGCGCCACTTCTGACTAAAGCAATCGAATAAATTCGATCACGATAAAAAGTTATGAATGACTGAGTTCGGGTCTATCCAAGGGGCAGCGACAGGACAATTTGTGGTGAAATAAGAATTTTCTCTTAAAATAATTATTCTCTAAATTTATCCAATAATTTCACTAATGGATTTGGCCATAAATCTTGAAACCACTTTCAAATCTATTTCAATTTGATTCTAATTCAACCCCAAACCCGTTTAGATCTAATTTATTCCTTAATTGGATCTAGGGTTTTTCTATTGTTCTCTTCTCAACCAATAAAATATCTAGATTCCAATTTAATTATAGATTCAATCACAAAGAGTATTCAGACACATATAACAGACATGATGAAGAAAGGAAGAGAAATAGTGCAAAGAGAATATGCAAATACCATGAGTGCACCTGGACACTGATGCTAATCCGCCATGCCTCAGAAATCCATAGAAAATCCCTTCCTTCTCCATCATTCACAAATCTTCCAAGATCCAAGCCAACCGAAAACCTCCAAGTGACTAGAAGTGCTAAAAGAAGCATAGAAGCATGTAGAAAATATATGAGCATATGAACTTCTCCAATGCAGGTAAGCTTTGAAGCTTCCATTTTAAGCTTGTAGCTTGTAGCTTCCATTCAGCTTTCATTTAAGCTTGTACAAACACACTAGGAGAGCCTCTATTTAAAGGTCTCTAAGATGCATCTAGAGTGTCTCTAGAAACAACTAGAAGATAAGCATGACAACCAAGTATGAGTCTTCTCCAACCTTCTAGATGAGTCTTAAGTTTGTAGACACCATGTGCTCAAATAAAATGCTAATTTCTAAGTGTAGACAACTTAGAGTGCAAACTCATGTGTTGTCTACATGACAACTCTCGAGAATTTGCCAACTCCTATGTGAGCAAATATTAAAATAATGCACATTAATTAATTTAATATTTACTTCACTCTTTCCAATTTAATTATTTTATTTATTAAATCTCATGCACTTACTTTAATAATTCCACTTTTCAATCTTAATATATTTATATTTTAATCACATGAGATTTAGAATCTTTTAATAATTTAAATATATTTTCCACTTTTAAATTTCATTTTCCAAAACTTAATTGCTAAAATATTTATTAGCTTTAATAATATTATTATTTAGTCATTTATTTAAAAATGAACTCCAAATATATTATTATTAAAATAAATATTGTCACATTCCAAATTTAAACTTTTAACTTTTATTTTCAAATTTAATTATTTTATTTAATTAATTTCCCAATTAATTAAATAAAATAAATATTAAAATACCATATTAATTTCTCATTCAATTAAACCATTAATTAAATCTTTTAATTAGGCTTAATTAATAGAAAATACATCAAAGACTCACAAGGTGAAAATATGAAAACCCATCATAGCCAAAATACATACAAATCAAACCGAGGGGTTTATATCACGAATTACGTTATCCAACGTATTCAGAGGGTACTCAACTCAGATACTTTGTCCTAATTTTCCAATTAGAACAAATGGCTTAAAGGGTTGGGATTTGGACTTGAGAATTTATCTCCCCTCTCTTATCATTGAGATAATATGATAGGGTACGCTCATCCTAGAAAATTTAGGGAAGTCGATACCCAGTACCTGCAACCTACATAAAAACCATGCATGTACAAGCACAATATATACTAAACTAAACAGACAATGGCAGGAAGTGGTGCATCATGTAGATCCCGACTATCAGGTGACTATGACTCCCTTCCTTAACCACATCAGACACACCATACAAAAGCAAACATGCAAAGCAAACATGCACACCATACACATGCAAGTATGGGGTAAGTATCCATAAGAAAACACATATGATAATAAATCATCTAACTAATCATCATCAATAACTGAAAGAAATGTAATTATCATCATGCATACATGAAATATAAAGTCTAAGTGATCTCATCACATAATAAACTAAATCCATAGCACAATATCTGATAATCTCATAACAATGTTGCTAACCATCAACATAAAACTAGCTCTAAAAGAGTTCAGCAATGATAACAAAATGCGAACCAGGGGCAGGCACTACATCCACCCCCCTTGGGATTAGGCTTACTCTTGGAAGCCTACAAGAATGAAAAACTAATATACTGACTTTGTGGGTCCCATTGATCCTTTTTCCTCCCTACAGGGGGATATGATTCCACTAGGAATATTACAACAAACTTAAATCAATACGATTCTGGTTTAATGGTAAACTGAAAACCACATTGATCCAACATTCATTCTTTTAACAACTACTAAAATAGATCTCTTAATACATTCTAAACAAGAGCAACTTAATGCTTGCAAAGATAAACAAAGGTTTACTACCTTACAACATAGATAAAATGATACATTTTTTGCAACTAAAATAAGTTTCAATTTTCCAGTTTTGCCCATGTTTAGGTTTAAGTAGAATTTTTAGTTTTGAAAGCTAAGTGTTGAAGCATGAAAAATATGCAAGTAACAGTTTTAAGTTCTCTTTCAGTTCACCTAGTTTCAAGTTTCAATTTGAAAAGATACATATGATAGTTCAAAGTTTTCATTTTGTTCAACTAGTTAATGACTAGTGGCATTCCAATATACCTAGAGCTCCCAATGTTGAAACTCGGGCTCTGATAGTACCCAACAAGGATACCCAATCTACAATTGGTTCTAGCTTTGTTCTTTTCTCCACATGAATGTGACAATACATAAAGCATCCAAAAATGTAAATATGGTGCAAATCTGGTTTCTTACCACTAAATGTCTCTTCTAGAGTCAATTTTCCCAACACTTTGTGAGGACTCCTATTCTACAAATATATAATTGTATTGCAAGCTTATGCCCATAAGAATTTAGGAAATTTCTGATCATGAAGCATGACCTTGGCTTCTCCAACTATATCCATGTTCTTTCTTTTAGCAACCCCATTTTGTTGAGGGTTATACAAAACTATCAACTATTTCTTGATACTTTCCTAGGGACAAAAAAGCTTTGAAGTTATTCAAGGTAAACTCACCTCCATTATCAGACCTCAGTGTCTTGATCTTTCACCTTGGTCTATTTTTTCACAAGTGCCTTAAGCTCTTTGAATCTACCAAAGAGCTCATCCTTGTTCTTCATAAAATATATCCATGTCTTCTTGGAGAAATCATCAATGAAAGTAACATAATACTCATACCCATTTAAGGATCCTATTGATATAGGCCCACACACATGTGAGTGTAAAAGATCAAAAATCCCTTCATATCTACTATTACTACTTGGAAAATTAGGCTTACCATATTTCCCAAGAGCACAACCCTTACACACTTCATTCTTTTTTGTCTTCATCTCAAGCAGCCCCATCACTATTTCCTTGAGCACATTAAGTTCTCCATGGTGAAGAGAGCCATCCTTCAATTCCACAATTATTATTTCCCTTTACAACTACTTACCAATGATTATGTAGGCTCAAACTATGATCGAAACAAGTTGTTGTGTCTAACTCCAATCACTTTTGCAACTTTGGAATCTATCATGCACAAAATATCGAGGCAAAACACATGGATTTTTTTTTTTAAGTTAATAAATCCACTATGTTAATACATGTTTGGCTAAGACACACATGACACATTAGGTTTTCTAAGGTTCCATATTTCATTTCGCATGTCAGCTAGAAAGCTCCTAGCAAAACAAGGTTTCATTAATTTAGAATGTTCATCTAAATACCTTAATCCTTGTTACTACTAGTTAAAAATCATAAGTGTTGACCATTAAATTATTCAAGATATACAACTCATAAGTTAATTCAACATGTTTTAAAAAAATCATTCCTGAGACACAAACACCTAGAAAAACTTCAAAGTTATAGCATTACCCCGATTTAACTCTAATATTAACCCCAAGAACTAAAGTTCTTAATCCCTTAACCAATATAAATAAATCTATCATAATTAAGGATGTAATTTTTATTCCCAACACCTTTAAAAAGATAAGACGTAAATATATATTAACTAGATTAAATTAAATACCAAAAATAATAATTAAAATGCTAACTAAATTATCAAATTAATTAACATAACTTAATCCTAACAAATAACATTAACTAACCCATTTTACTTTTCAAACATCTAATCACTAACTAACTCTAACACCCATTGCCCTAACTAACCTAACCACCCCCCTCCCGCTTACCCCATTGCCCAACCTTCCTCCTCTCCATGTGGGTGCAATGTCCCAAACCCCCTTCCATGCTACCCAAGGAAAAGCGTGAGGGGCTTATGTGTTTCGAGTGGGATGGGGAGTGATCAAAGGGTGGATGACCCACATCACCCCGCCACCCCACCCCCCCCTTTGCAAATCTTTTAACCTAGTCCCCATTAATTATGATGCCCCCCTTCATTGACCAATCTCCTTCCTTCAACAACGTGCTGCTCACTAACATTGTCTGGCACATGAAGGGGTTTAAGGATAGGTGATGTCATCATTAGGCACGCATAGTAAAGGGATGGTTATGATTTAAAAGTTTAGTGGCTGGAGGGTAGTGATAAGGTAAAAATAGGAGATATATATTTATTTATTTATTTATTTTTAAATGATTTATTTTATAATCTATTTTTATGCATTTTATATTTTCAAAACCTTTTATTTGAATAATGACAAGGTTTTTAAATGGAATCTTTTAAGGAATATCGTCTGTTCCAAAGAGGATTAAACACTTCTCTCATACAAAAGGCATAGAGCATTTTTTTTCTCTATAAAGGTAAATTTCATACAGATCATTTTCTTTGTTTTTTGTTTTCACAAGTGTTAAAGTTTCTCATACAATTTATTTATATGGCAAAAGGGGATATACTTTTTTTTCATTTACTAGGAGAAGTTGTAGCATAGACTTTGATGTTATATTTATGCATTCATGTAGGAATATTTTTCTTTTCAATAATTACTAAAATATAGAATGAAATACCAACCATATGAATCAAATTTCCTTAACACATGTTTGTAATCAAATTTCATGACTTTATATATCATCATTGCATATAATCACCATTAAACATATGCATATAAATTTAAATTAAAAGGAATTCCATATGTGAAGAAATTTCTCATTTATTTTCAACACATGTAGGCTAGCCACTTCTTATTCATTTTATTCAAAAAACCTGATTCAAGGACTCCATTGGGAAAGAACTAGGGAAGAAAATATGATATCATTGTCATTTCAAAAATAAGGTTCACAATGAAGTTTACAACAGGATCATTATCCTGAGGAGAATTCTCCAAGACATTTGAATCAAAACACCAAAACCCTGAATCCAGGTTGGCTCCCTATCAAGGTAGCAACTACAAAATCTACAATTTATTTCAAGGTAACCATGGAGAACCAAAACTAACCGAGTGACAATTAGATTCAACACAAAGACTAGAAAGAAGGTGGATTTTTCTAGGTAGGAGAAGTCAATCAGAACACCAAAACAAATGTCTCTTCTAAGACTAATAATCATAAGAACTTGCATTCTTTCACTTATTAATTCCCATAACATAAAATTGTTTATATTGATGAGTAGGGGCCCATATTACCCTACTCTCTCCCTCTCCTTATCATGAGGAGAGACTCTACACTGATCTAGAGTCCAACTGAGGCCCTCCTCCCATACATGGCCACTTATGCCCTATCTGAGGGTGAGTAATGCCAACATAACCCTTATAATTTACCTCACAAAAAAAAATGTAAAACTCAAAAATAAAATAAAATTAAGAAACCCATAACAATCCCATCCCTTACATGTTTCATCATATGTACGAACACACACACATGGAAAAGGCCTACTTAAGCAACTAAAAAATACAACATGAAGAACAAGACTGTGAAGAATTCCTACCTTCACAATTGGTTATGGAAAATAAAATTTTGAGAAGAGTTATTCCTTCTTCCTCCTTTGATCTTGGCTTTACTCTCTCTAAATGTAGAGATTTGATGAACACTCTTCAACCCTCAAATTTGCAACTAAATAGGCTCTTAACTCACCACCTAAAAATTGCAATAACTCCAAACTTGACTAAGGCCTTCTAGGATCTTCCAACTTGATCCTATCATTAAGGCAAAAAATTTTAGTGGAGTGTAAACTTGGAAAACTCATGAAGAAGTTCCATTTTTTCACTAAAGGAATAATGAGATATGTGGGTGGTCATAAAAGTCAAGAAAAGGGTCTAGAGGGGTGGAAAATGCCCCCAACCCATACACATACCCCCTAGGCACTTGGTTTTCATTAATTTTGGCCTCTAGGATCATTTTCGGACCTATTTAATTATCCTGAAATATTTGAACTTTCTAAAAACCCTAGAAAAACAAACCTACCACTAAACCCTAACTATGGTAATTAATCTAGGTTACCAACTAATTAGTCTTAGCTTACTAACTTAATCCATCTCAAATTATCAGGTTACTCTACTAACCCTAATTATCATGATGATACACGTATATGAATTACAAGTGTCAAGTGATAGCATAAGATCATTTTTACAAAACATTAAACACTTTATGATTGCAGAATGATACACACATTCCAATTATGATACAAATAAAATATGAAATAATGTGGTTTGCATCTTTCATTAGAATCAACCCTCAATTTTATAGATTGTACATAGGGTCAATTACCTGTTCTCCATTAGATTTCTTGGCTAATAATCATGCACACTCATTTCACACATTAGTAGCTCGCGAAAAGTCACATGTATATATTTAAAACTCATCTAGATAATCACATCAATCTTTCATTTAAATAACCTTTATCTCATTTTTGCTCATATATTTAACCATTAAAAATTACATAATTAAAGTATTAATCATATTCCTAATCATGCATTCATTTACTGTACTACTCCATCAATATGCATGCTTATAAAACATCAAATACAATGATTAAGCATCTTAAAGTAAGCATCACATGACATAAAATAATATAATAATGTCCAATCTATCAGACAATGTCTCAACATATCGAGTCATAATGTATCAAAATAAAAATGTATTAGATGTGCTATGATGGATTGGGACAAGGCCTCACAAAATCCTTGGGAGAAATATAAACTTTTTCCCTTTCCAATGTTACAATGTAACCCTTGTCTTCCAAACTAGAAATTGAAATTAAATCCTTTGTCATGCTAGGAACATAAAATACATCCTCCACTAATAAGGGTTTTCCAGACACCCTTTGAAACTTCATAGTACCAATACCAATTACATGGTACATGGAATTGTCACCAAGTTCAATAAAGAAATCCAACTTCTTCTCCTCCAACTTGGTGAAATAATATCTTGACTCTTGCTATGTGGCGAGAAGCCCCGCTATCAATATACCAAACCCTATTGGCAACTAATCTTGAGAGACTAAAATGAGAGAAAACTCTTTCTCAAATCGTGATATAAGCTTCTCTATCTTGGCTATAACAGCAACTTGGTTCTTCTAATTTTCCTTATTCTTTGTATTCTTATTCACACATCAACTGGCATAGTGACCCATTTGATGGCAGAAAACATATTTTATCCTTCTCAAATATTTCCTATGCCCACTCTTAGAAGAATAATCTTATGCTTTCTCTCTATTATATTTCTTCTTACCATTGCTTGCAAGAACAATATTTTCTTCATCTTGAACATTCATTTTCTAGTCTCCTCGATGAGCACCTTTTCAGATTTCTTCTTGAAAAAAATTATCCCAAAGTATTTCCCAATTAGGTAGTCAATCTTTTTCAAACACAGACTTGACAAAAACTTCCTAGTTCTGTTAAAAACCATTTAAGGATATACACACCAACTCATCTTTAGCAATTATCTCTCCAATAGCAATCAACTCATCTTTGACTTGTGACAGTTTGGATAAGTAAGAGGTCACAATCTCACCTTTGGACATCTTGGTATTATGTAATTTTTCCTTGAGCATTATCTCATGGCTCTCATAGTCTCTCTGATAGATTCTTCTGAGCATATCCCACATCTCCTTGGTAGTGTCTTTCCCCAATAGATAAGGAATTAAATGACCTTTTACCTTGTCAAGAATGATTCTTTGAGCTTTTCCCTCCTTGACCTCATGCAAATCCAAAGCAATAGGATTATTCATAGGTGGATTCATTTTCGTACTGACATATATCCAAAACATGTTCTCCTTGAGAAAAGATGAATTTTGATAATCAAAATTTAAGGCACGAGTGAGAAGGAGAAGGATTGGCTTTAGAAAGAGAAGGAGAAGGAACCACTTTAGAAAGTGGTTGCATGACAAAAATAATAGCTAGACAAAATAGATGATATTATAGGAGCCACTAGATAGAATCAAGGAAAGTGTTGCAGTAGGTACTATGATATTGGAATCACTTGCAAGTGTCTTTGAGACATTATAGTCCAAATATCGGGAGGACTACACGTTGTGCAATTCATCATGTATTGAATTTGCATTTTCTTATAAGAGTGTTTCAAGTATTGGCACAGTCTCCCTAAGATGATCCCAAGTATCCATTTCTTATAAGAGTGTTTCAAGATTGGGAACCACTTCAACATCCTTTACATGGTTTAGAGGTAATGTCATTGTGGTAGAGGCTTCTACAAGGGAATGAGGCTCGTGATTATGGCATTTACACTAAAGAAAAACTTGCTTCTTCATTTCCTTACACTCAACTCTTCACTGAAGGTATTCTTTCAGCAATGAGAATAGCTACTACAAATTCCTAGGATCCAAGGGACCTTGAACCTATGCTACATTTTCTAGAGACATTGGATAAGTTACTACCAGCTTCAGTACTTCATAACATTTTGGATCATATAGTGATGCCCAAATTAACAGCAATAGTAGATACACGGGATCCTCACAGGGAGAGTGTGCCAATGCATGCATGGTTACATCCTTGCCTTCCATTATTGGGCCAACATATGAGCCTTTCTATCCAACCATTCATTAAAAATTGGGAATGCGCTACATTCCTAGCATGCAAGTGATGCATCTGCATATACAATTTTATCACCTTGGAAAATTGTATTCGATCCTACTAGCTGGGCACAACTAATTGTTTATTTTATTGTACCTAATATGATGATGGTTCTATGGGAATTTGTAATCAACTGAGCTAATCAACAACTAGACCCATTTAACTGGGTTATGGATAGTTTCTTTCTAAAAATATCTACTATGATATGTTTTTGTAAAATCTATTGTGAACTCTTCCCATTTTTCTTGGCCTGCATTATTATTGTGCAGGATCTTGAGGTAAGTCACTTAGCATGGGTTGAGTAAATTTTATTGTTTTAATATTTTGATTCTATAATATGTATGTAGTTGGACTAATTTTTCTATTGTGCTAAGATGTAATAAGAACCTTAAAAAAGATCTCTAAGATATACATGTTTAGAAGGAAAAGAAAAGAACATTTACATATCCCTTGAATAAAATTGTAGAGTGAGGGCATGGAGATCGCAAGGGAATGACATGACAATGAAAATGTAGAGTAAGGGCATGGAGATCACAAGGGCATGGCATGGTAATGAAATTGCAAAGTAAGGGCACAACAATGAAATGAAGATATCACAAGGGCACAATAACAAAATGCACTGATCATAAGTGCATGGCAATGTTTAGAGCTCTCCACCCTTGTTCAGAGCTCTCTGCCCTCTTTCGTACACAACTTTCCACAATCAAAACAAATGAGGAACAATTTATGTATGTATATATATATATATATATATATATATATATATATATATACTCATGCAAGCATCATAATTCTGATGCCAGTATCAGTATTCGATGATGTCGGGGACAATTGCAAAAAAAAAAATGAAAATCACCACAAATTACACTATTGTTACAATTTGTCATTGCAATTTGACCCCAAATGTTGTAGTGATATATTATCATATAATGGGTTAAAATGGGTTATAGGGTACTCTCTAAGCCCTTTCCACTCATTCAAACCATGAAATATCTTCATAGGGGTCCTAGGACCCCTAGGAATATTATTTCTCATTTAGGTCAAAGGATTTGACCCATTCAAATGCATGATGTATGTCCTTAGGGATTCTAGGATCCCTAGGAAGATATGTTATCCTATAATCAGTCGAGAAGGGTCAAAGCAAACCATAGGGCCCCTTTGGATCCATTCAAACAAATGATGCATGTCCTTAGGGGTCCTAGTACCTCTAGGAATATGTGTTGTCATACAATGGGTCAAAAGGGGTCCTAGGGTTCTCTACAACCCTTTTTGACTCATTTGAACACATGATATATGCTCCATCCCTAGGACCTAGGAACATATTTTCTAGTCTAATGGGACAAAAGGAGTCATAGGGAACCCTATAACCTAATTCAACCCATTCAAATACATGATGTATGTCCCTAGGGGTCCTAGAAGCCCTAAGAAAATATGTTTTCATAAAATCAGTCAAAAGAGGTTATAAGGTACGCTTTAACCCCTTTCAACTCATTTGAAAACATGATATATGTTCCAAGGGTTCCTATGACCCTTAGGAATACATGTTCTCATTTAATGGGACAAAAGGGGTCATAGAGCACCCTATGATCCCATTCAACCCATTCAAACACATGATGTATGTCCTTAAGGGTCCTAGGACCCCTACAAAGATATGTTGTCATATAATGGGTGGATAGGGGTCATATGTATCCTATGACCCCTTTTGAATCATTCAAACACATCATGTATGTCCCTATAGGTCCTAGTACCTTAGGAACATATGTTGTCATATAATGGGTTGAAAGGGGTCCTAGAGTAGTCTATGACCCCTTTTGACTCATTTCAACACATGATATATGTTCATAGAGGTCTTATGACCCCTAGGAACATATGTTCTCATTTAATGGGTCAAAAGGGGTCCTAGAGTACTCTATGACCCCTTTTGACTCATATGAACAATTATATTATGTCCTTAGGGTTCCTACCACCCCTAGGGTCATATGTTATCATGAAATATGTTAAAAGGCAAAATGAAAGCACTTCCATGTTAAGAGCATTTAGCCCTCTAAGTGAGTGGTCTGGGGTCATGTCAAGTGCCTTGAATGGGTCTTTGTATGGATCTAACTATCTTCCCCCTATTTTCCTTCTCTCTCTCTATTTACATCCTATTTTTGACAAACTGTACTATGAAACTGAGGACTTTGGCCTTTAGGTCAAGGATGACCTTTTGGGTTGTGGTCAACCTCAACCCAAACATAGGGAAGGGTCAACTTCATCAATGGCCTAGGGCAAGGTTGACCTTATCTCTAACCCCAATTCAAATTTTTCAATTTCTAGAAGTTTGGGATCTCGAGCTTTGGAAAGTTTTTTTTCCCACTTCCAGGTTGACTATTTTGAGTTTCTGAATGGTAGACTCTTAAATTGCATTTAATTTAGGTCCATTTCTAGGGGTTAATGTTAAATGGGATTTAATACTCCCATGTCATCCTTCTATAGGAGTTTGTGCCCTAGATCACTATATAAGGAAGCCTGCTTCCCTCATTTAGACATCCAATTATTATGCAAGCATCCACAATCTATGAGAAAAGTTATTATCTACTTTTTATGAGAGCATCCACCTACATGAAGTGAAGATGTACTATCCATCAAGGATTCAAGTGTTCAATCATTCATCAAGGAGATCCATTGTTAGCCATTGAAGAATTCAATCTCAATGGAGCCCTCTTGTTGAATATTTCTCCATTCATATTTATCCAAGCCTTCATTTACTTTATTTATGCATATATTGTTTCAATTATATTTCAAGGTTAATTCCAAACTGGGGTTTGACTGAGGTAAACCCCCCATCCAACAAACCACTTTCTTCCTAATCAAGGTTATCCTATCATCCCTTTCAACCCATTGCAACAAATAAAATATGTTATCATGAAATGTGTCAAAAGGGCTCATAGATTATCCTATCACCCCTTTTGACCCATTCAAACAAGTGAAATAGGTTCTAGGATCCCTAAGGAAATATGTTGTCATGAAAAAAGTCAAAAGGGGTCATTAGATAACTTATGACACCTTTCGACACACATCATGACAACATATGTCCCTAGGGGTCTTAGGATCCCTAGGGACCTATTTTATTTGTTCCAATGGGTCAAAAGGGGTCATAGGATAAACTATGACCCCTTTTGACACATTATATGATAACATATGACCTCAAATTCCTAGTTATCCTAAGATCCCTAGGGACAAAATTTGTCATGAAATACATTGAAAGGGGTCATAGCTTATCCTATAACCCCTTTCGATCCATATGAACAAGTGTAATATGGCTCTAGGGCTCCTAGGGTCCTAGGTTATCATTAAATGTATCGAAAGGAGTCATTGGTTATCCTATGACCCCTTTCAACCCATTGAAACAAATAAAATAGTTCCCTAGGGGTCCATATGCTATAATGAAATGTGTCAAAAGCAGTTGTAGGTTATCCTATGACCCCTTTCAACCCATACGAACAATTATAATATATCCCTAAAAGTCCTAGGACCCTTAGATACATGTTGTAATGAAATGTGTCAAAAGTGGTCATAGGTTATCTTATGACCCCTTTCAACCAATACGTCCCTATTAGTTCCAAGATGCCTAGGGACATACATTGTAATGAAATGTGTCAATATGGGTCATAGGTTATTTTATGACCCCTTTTGACTTATATAAACAATTATAATATATCCCTCATGGTCTTAGGACCCTTAGAGACATATGTTGTCATTAAATGTTTCTAAAGGGGTTATAAGTTATCATATGACCCCTTTTGACCCATTCAAACAAATAAATCAGGTCCCTAGAGGTCCTAGGGCCATATGTTGTCATGAAATGTGTCAAAAGTGGCCATAGGTTATCCTATGACCCCTTTTGACACTTTTGAAAAAATAAAATAGGTCCCTAGGGGACCTAGGACCCTTAGGGACATATGTTGTAATGAAAAGCATCAAAAGGGATGATAGGTTATCATATGACCCCTTTCAACCTATTCAAACAAATGAAATAGGTCCCTAGGGGTCATTGGACCCCAAATGGCATATGTTGTCATGAAATGCATTGAAAAGGGTCATAGGTTATCTTATGATCCCTTTTGACCCATTCAAACAGATGATTTATATCCTTGAGGGTCCTAGGATCCCTAGGAACATATGTTGTCATATAATGTGTTTAAAGGGGTCATGGGGTACTCTATGTACCCTTTCAACTCATTTGAGCACATTATATATTTTCATAGGGGTCCTAGGACCCCTATCCATGAATATATGTTATCATTAATAGGTTAAAAGTGGTTTTAGGGAACCCTATGACCCCTTTCGACCCATTCAAACACATGATGTATATCCCTAGGGATCCTAAGAGGACTCCTAAAGACATACATGATATGTTGTAATGGGTCAAAAGGGGTCATATGATACTCTATGACCCCTTTCAACCCATTACATGATAAAATATGTTCCTAGGGGTCCTAAGACCCTTAAGGACATACATGTTGTGTTCAAATTGGTAGAAAGGGGTCATAGGGCATGCCATGACACATTTCGAGCCATTACATGACTAAATATGTTCATAGGGTTCCTAGGACCCCTAGGGACATACATGTTGCATTCCAATGGGTTAAATGGGGTTAAAGGATATCATATGACCCCTTTCAACCCATTACATGACAAAATATGTTCTTGTGGGTCCTAGGACCCCTAGGGACAAATATGTTGTGTTTAAATGAGCTAAAAGGGGTCATATGATAACCTGACCCATTCCAATCAAATACATGACAACATATGTTGTGTTCCAATGGGTAGAAAGGGGTCATAGGGTATCCTATGAGCCCTTTGGACCCATTACATGAAAACATATGTTCCTAGGGATCCTAGGAACCCTAGGGACATACCTCTTATATTCCAATGGGTAGAAATGGGTCATAGGGTATCCTATGACCCCTTTCAACCCATTACACAAGAACATATATTCAAAGTTGTCACAAATGTTATCATGTAATAGGTCAAAATGGGTCACAGGATACTCTATGACCCCTTTCTACCCATTGAAACATAAGATGTTTGATCCTAGGCATCCTATAACCTCTAGGAACATACATCTTCATATGGTTTATTAACTTAGGTTACTAATATATATAATATATAATTATAGTATATATGATATATAATTATATAATAAATATAATAAGTACTCACTATATATAAAATAATTATATAATTATATAATAAATTATAATTATAATTATTTAATACTATATAATAAATTTTAGTAACTATATATAATAATTGATCCCCCTCCAAATTATGTTATAACTATATTATCTAGGTCAATATAACTTAACAATTGGTCACCACCTTTGAGTTTAGCAATTAAAAATTAATATTTAACTTAAAAATTGATCCCCAATCCCTTTATGTTTGAACTCGACACCATGATTTGGGTGCATAGATTGGGTACCGTTTATGAAATCGGGTACCTATTTTCAAATCAGATACCTGTTCTCAAATTGGATACCCGTTCTCAAATCAAGTACCCGATAAGGCAAAGTATTACATTTTTGGTTTGGTATCATGATGGGTGGAAAAAAAGCCAAAGCAGATTCTGAAATGCTTTTAGACATTTCAAAACTACATATTTTTTGTATCGCCACTTTTTGGCACACCATGATCCTACACATACCCTCTAATACCATGTTAATTTTTGATAACCCAGTTACATATCAATTGCACAATAAATTCATAGAAAGAAGCTCTATTTGATTTATAATAGTTAATACTCTCTAGGTTAGTTAACTTAAAATAAATAGTGGAAGAAAAATAAGATAAGCCAAACATAATTAGACAATAACACATATAGACCTAGGAAGCCCCATCTTGGGGAAAAATCTATAGCTATTGGATTTTCTATTTAGCCTAACAAAAAACTCTCTCTTCTAGAATACAATTTAGATTTTTCTACAAAACTTTACATACATAGAGCCCAACTTCTTTACTTAGCCAAAAAGGAAAGAAAATTTCTTTGCTTTCTTTGGCTTTAAAACACATAAAATCACTCTTTCTTTATGCACCTTAGAAACTCATAATTATCCTATTCGAAGAATAAAAAATAAAGTTGTTGCTAAAAATCCAACTTGAGTTGCCTTAAAGAAACTACACCTTCCAAGCTATAGAGAAAAATAAAAATCAACATAAGGAACCTACAATTCTTCATATGCACATCAACAATAGCATCCTAACCTTTTACATGAACAAGGTGAGTTGTTATATGAACAATATCTTACCCAAGACAAAAAAGTAAAAATTATGGAATTCAATAGTCAAATTCATTGTGGAAAAGTCCTATTGTGTGGTGTAAATGAGACATTTTTCTTTTATATTACTTCTATACGTAATTCCCTAATTCAACTCAGATCACATGATGATCTAAATAATTGATAGTTTAACATTCCTGAAGAGGTGGAATTCTAATCCTTCCACACCAAGTATATAATCTCTTGCATTATATCATCAAGATTTCTTAACAAGAGGGTACAATTATGAAGACACCTCAATTTAAATTTCCCTATTAGAAAAGTCCCTTTAAAATTTTCCTTCACATCTCTAAAGATAAGAAATTTTTAGAAGTGAAGCATTAAAGAAAATGAGTTACCCTTTTAGGCCTAAATTATAATAAAGAGAGTAAACACAAATTTGACAATGTGAAACAAGGAAAGAAAAACATTAAACTATTTTTTCTTTTTCAATTGAAAAATGAAAGGAAAGAAAGAGCCTTTAGATTGATGTCCACATAAACTAAAAAAAGATTAACAAAACCTTAAAATGACATTCAATTATAATAGAGAGTAGAAGGTTATAAATGGCCTTCTATTGCTTCTATAAATAAAAAACACCAACATGTTGATAGAAATGGTAGTGCAGCAAAAGGAAATGACCAACCAATGACCTATGATGCTTACAAATTTAATCAAAATATTTTTA
The DNA here is from genome assembly GCA_028749045.1 of Cupressus sempervirens. Lineage (NCBI taxonomy): Eukaryota > Viridiplantae > Streptophyta > Pinopsida > Cupressales > Cupressaceae > Cupressus > Cupressus sempervirens. The sequence goes on from CM053785.1 coordinate 104,636,131, forward strand.
CAACCAACATGTATAATAGAGTACACAATACACACAATCTGCAATTATGTTTTGAAGATGAGAATTTAAAATTGATAAGAGAGACCTTGATTTTCTGTTGAGTATCAACTCTATCCATGTCCTAAGTTGTATGTTCTATAACTGTTGTAAAACACTATAATAAAACAAAGATCCACAAAAACTAATTCGTGGCTAGAATTGCTATAGCTAGATGGCTAGAATCAAGTCCACCGGAATATGTCTTTGCATTGTTAGATACTTGTGAAGCTACAACTACAAAATCATGTGGATGTTCTTTGTTATCTCTAACTAAAGCTAGATTAGTTTATTAAATAAAGAAAAACATTAAGAAATGATAATTCTAATTATATATCTTCTTACAAAAATGTACAAAAGTTATAACAAAATAATTAGACATATTACTTATACTTAAATATTCAATGTACAATGTATTTTAGTGATGTTCTAGAACATTCCTAAAAGAGTTGTTTGGCTAGGGGTATACACAAATTTTAAATATGATAAGGAATGCACTTAATTTTAGATTCAAATTAGTGAAATGAGTAAAGAAGAGATTGTAGGCCAATATTGATTGTAAATTGAGGGGCATAAGATCTCTTAAACAAAATGAGTTAATGTGCATCTCGTCATTGATATTTTAATCTCTTTTGATTTTCTCCAACATAATGAGTTTATTGAACATCATTATGATTAGTTCATGGACATTAGATCTTAGGTGGATTTTTTTATTTATAAGAAAACTTGACATTTAATTAGCTACTCAAAAAAAGTTGTAAGAGAATGAAATTAAACAACATGTGCTAGTAAATAATAATCTAAACACTAAACAAGATTTTGAGCTTGATTGGTACAAAAAGCAAGTGTAAGACATCAATTGAACAAGACTGATATTACAAATCAGAAGAATGGAGATGCCTAGAACATTGAACATCTTCAACACATATTTGCATAAACTTATTATTAATATATATATATATGAATATTTTAAAACACTCTTTCTATAAGCTTAGAAAATGATAGAGATGTTAAGGTAAAAGCTTTAATGCTCTACTTTCACCGTAGTCATATCTTAGATAGGAATAGTGTTGCAGTGCATTATTTTGTTTCATTATGATATCATTTGGATTCAAATGAGTGGTATTTAAGTTGAATTTATGATTCTGTATTTCAGCAAAGTAATAGGGAAAAGGATCTAGTACTTGAGTGTATTCCAATGGTTGTTGAGTGTATTCTAATGGTTGTATAGTTGTTGTGGCACTATTTTTCAACTTTTTAAAATGAAGTGAGCTATAGACAAGGGCTTAGCATGTTCTTGAAAAGGAAAATTGTTGCATCTTCATTGCAGCCCCTGAATTTCAAAGAGTTAATTTGAGTAGTCTTCACCAACTATAGACTGCATCAAGACTAGGATGTCACCCATCCCAATACAATTTTGACTCCCAAAAATTATGTCCAGTTTAACTTCTTAACCCATATTATAACCAATTGAAGGCTTACCAAAATGATTGGTTGTTAAATAGAATAAGGTGTAGTTGTGTATAAACCTTTAATTTTTGGCACCCTTTTTCCAACTAGCTACAATTATGTGTGTCATGTAGATGGTGGGCCTAGCATGTTCTTGAAAACGAAAATGTTGCAACTCATCTACTTATGTTTTTTTATCTTCATAGTCTTAAGTAGTCTTCACCTACAATAAACTAACATGCATTCATTTGTGAACTAAAAAGGAGTTTGGATTTATATCTTATGGATAGTTCCATCAATTCGAAATAATGCAACTACTATACTCTATCAGAGCTTATTTGAAAAAACTGACCAAATGTTATTATTAGTTTTTTTAGGAGTTGATTGTGTGAATAATTTTTATTATTAGTGTGTCAGATTATACTACTCAATCCATCATCAGCATTTCTTCTTCTCCTTTGCAATTACATCTTGATGGTGATCCAAAATGCTAATGATAGAAGATTTTCACACAATCCAATTCAGAAAACAAACTAATAATATTGATGAATCGTTGAAATCTGACAGCTCTAAAAAGACCATTTTTAAGTATCAAATAGCTTATTCTAATGTCTCTTGGTATTCATGATGTGTTAGGATATGTACAAGTTTTTTAAGAAACTTCAACATTTTTTAATGTTGCCATGTCAAGTTTTTTTATTGTGGCAAAATTCTGCCAAGTTGGAGTTTTCCAACTACAACCTCAAGGATAATACTTTTTAATAGAATAATATTTTTGAAAAGAAAATAGGCTTCATTATTGTCTTCCCAAGTAAGACAACACATATTCCCCAAATGATAATATTATTAGAATAGCAAGAAATCAATCAAATAACAGTTTAATCCAATTGTAAAAATAAATTTTAATTAAGTTTGGCAAGGAATGATCGAGAAAAAAGAAAATCAAATAAGAAAACTCATACCCAAATATAGAAATGGCATAGTTCCCCAATATTATTTCTACTAACCTCTCTTATAGCTACTGTAGTTGGATCTGTTTGCTTCAGACTCATGTTATGACAACTCACAATAACTTCCTCTCCAAAGACCACAACAGCACCAAAAAGCTCACCATCTTTAGATTCTACAACATCGTATGCTTCTTTTATTTCCTTGGATAAGAACTGAAAGTCCCTATTCTCAACTGCTGACAAAAGCATAAGATATGCTTAGCTATTAACTTTCACAACTAGGCAAACTACATATTGGACTATTGCAAAAAGAGATATCAGTATCTAGAGAGATGATATAAATACAAACCTTTCTCATTACAGGAAATCATGGATGCCATAGAGACAATCTTGTCCTTGGACTCTGTATCTATGTGAACAAAAATCAATACACTCTTAAGTTAGTCTATAAGAAATGGAAAAAGATAACAAGGTTCGGTAAATTTGAGTTCCCAGGGATAACAAATACTAAGAATTTGAATTTTAACAATAATGGTATTTTACCCCTAGAGAAAATAAGCTCAAGTATATTTAAACTCAATTCTTTCACAGCTATTCAATATAATCTTGTTGATTTAAGCTCTTTTGCCTAGGTATGTCTTGTTCAATTTTATTGGATATCAGCCTAAATGTAGATAGCTCTTTCTAGTCCTTATGAATCCTATTGAATTTAAGTAAATTGACATTGTGCCTGGGTATACAATCTTATTCAATTTCATTGGATGTCACACTGGATGTGAATAGCTCTTTGTAGTCTTCATGGTAGTAAAATGATAGCCCTATCCTTTTCTTTTTACAGGTCCTTTCCGATGATAATCCCAATTATGGATACAATGCTACAACAGTTGGTTATGAAGATTTAATGGCTGCAAGAATTATTGATCCAACTAAGGTAAGATTGTATATTCATTTGATGTATTTTATTTTTATTTTTTCAATTTACTAATTGGTGAAATGAATGCAAATTACTATCATTTAAGTCCTTGCAAATATGGCTTATCAGGATGTTCGCTGACTGTGTATTTGCGTAGTGCCCTTGTTATAAAGAGAGAAGGAAAATGCAAGCCTATGTTGGATGTGATTCCAATTGTCTTAGGCCTTTCACCCTTTCTAAATTATTATGTCTATTATACATAGGTAGGGATTATACTGTATCATATTGAAATTGAATGAATACCAATATCTATTATAATATGACAGGCAACTAGTTGCTTGCGAATTGTTAGGAAGCTCACCATGATAAATCGGTCACTGCAGTCAGAAAAAAATAGCTACTGAAATGTCATTTTGGTTGACAATAGGAGAACATAAGAACATAAGAGGACTCTTTGAGTATGATGCTATTATTGCTTATTGCTATTATTTCTTATTCATGATGAGAACATTGGGTATGGTTCTAGCTTACACTCATTTTTTTTGAGTCTTGAGTTGTCTTATATTTTTCTCTAGAGATGATAAGAAGAAACTTATATTTATGTGAAGGCTATTGTCTCTCAAATACATGATGAATAGATTGTCTAGTACATTCCACTATTTTGAGAGATATAGTCTTTAACAAAATGGCTCAGAATAATAACAATACCATAGCCAATACTGAAACTAGGATCGGTATAAATCATAGTATTTACTATTAATCACTATATTAGTAGGTGACATGTCAGGAAAAAACCAATTATGTTAGAGAAATTAGCAGTTATGAGATGATCAATCAAGAGGAAACAGTTGAGAGCTTAGAGTGACACAATTTTTACATGATCATATGAAATGAAATGTGCGTGTGAGTAGAAAAAAACTAGAAAGACATTGAGTATAGATGAAGGAATTAAATGGATGGTTTTGGAGCACTCAGCATAGACACTCAGCATTCAGTACATATCATCATTCAAGATCAAATGGGTGTGTGGGATTATATGCACAGTAAACAATAAAGGAGGGAATTGAACCCTTCCTGAGGCTCACACTTGTTGAGGTCCACTTTAGCAATGGCCCTTCCTGTGAAATTGCTGTCTAAAACCTTTCTAATGAGATAATGTGTTATGAGCTCTTCATCAGTGGGATGGAATGTGAATCCAAGAGGTAGTTGTGCATCACCCATATCATGACTTTAGTGGCAAAAATTGTGCCAACAATTTTGTGCAGTTTTTTACCAACGTATTGGTCAAAATTTTGACCAACTAGTAGGTTGGTCAAAATTTTGACGAGAAAAATTTCAACCAATGGGTTGGTCAAATTTGGTCAAAATTTGGTCCAAAACTGGGTCAAAATTTCGACCAATAATGGTCAAAAAATGACCTCAAATGTACTAGTGGGCTGAATGGAGGCAAAAATAGCCAACCGCTATCAATACATCAATTTTTTCATTCATTTGGGATTGAGGAGTGAATATATATTTTGTCTCTTGATGTGCCCTTGTGATATATGCCCCTATAGTGATCTTTCTTTGTGGAGAAGGAAGGGTCTCACTACCTACCACACCTACTACCTTCATTAAGACATTCTAAATTTTCTAACATATTGAATATTGAATGTTGACTTAATATTGAATGTTACAATATTTATTTTTTGCATGACAACTCTTTTTAATTTTCTTATGCAGGTCAACTTTGAAGATTTTAATAAATGACTTGCATTAGGATTTATTGTACTCTTTTTGAGGGATTTAGCTCATTGGTTCACTGCAAGTTTTGAGAGGAAAGTTTTTTTTTTTTTTTTTTAGAAAACTCTTAATATCTCTTTTCTACATTAGAACTCTCAATGTCACATAATCAATTAAACCCCACATCAACACCTAGAGACAAAGTTTTCTCTCTAATGTTAATGTGTATGGGGAAATGGTTATCAATGATAGATCTACCAAGTACAACCAATTGAATAAGGGTGGAAGCATAAGATATTTCTATGAAGAAGGATCGTGATGTTGGAAACAATAATTGGAATAATTTTTGTGTTGTCGTTGATGTCAAACCTACTTGAGAGACATTTAGTAATAGTTTAGAGTATCATATATATTGATTTATAAAGAGGGTTTTAAAAAGAGATAACTAGATTAACTAGTGAATTTGTTGAATAAAGAGGAGCAAGAATGTTGGAATTACATTGGGCACTTGATCAGTTAGTCTTTAACAAGATAATGTGTTGTTTAATCATTATATGAATTAAAGAAGATAGTTGAGTTGATACTTAGACAAGAAGACAAGCGATTAAGAAATTCTTTAAGTTTGATGCAGTGATAATTTTACAAAGCTATTGAAGTAGAAGATTAAAGAACTTAAAGGTTAGATGAGTAAACAATATTAGTCAAGTGATAGTTATGGCTGAGAAATTTGAAGAAGAAAAATGTAGTAGCAATTGAGCGTAATGAAGATCAAGCAAGCCGGTGGACATTGAGTGAGACAAGACAATAGAGATCAAGCTACACAGTTTTGACCAAGAAAAAGAAGAGAATGATGACCGAGTGTCAGCAAACTAATAGTTTGTAAAAGAATTGATTTTAAGGCTGGCATAGTTGAATTTTTGGATTAGTCAAAATGTGTGGATGATAAGGATTGTTGATTTGGCATATTTAATGCACAAATAGAGTTTCTTATGTGGTCAAAGGAAAATATTTATAGTGAAGTTTCTAGAAGTGTCAAGAAAGGAGTAGAAGGACAAAATAATGGATAAATTTAATGAATCTAACCAAACCCTATGATCTACGATGATTTTTAAGTGGAAAAATATCAAAGACACTTATTTAATGAGGCATAAGAGATTTTCTAAGGTTAGTTCATTGTTGATTGGCAATTTTATGGAGAACCTGTGAAGAATAGAGTAACAAAGGAAAAGTGAAAAGATTTGTGAAATGTGATTGGTTGAAGGGATACCAAGAAGATTAGAGAAGGAGATGATAATGAAGTCCAATCAATGAACTAGCAAATGAGAAAATAGAGATCTGAATTTGCAAAGTGAGTTGTATCTTTATAGATCAAACTTGATGTTACTTTCTAACCATTATGGAGATGAAAATCCATTTTGCAAAGTTGACCTAACAGTAATTTTGTAAATCCTTTAATCAAGGTGACATTCTAATGGAATGATTCAAAGTCCTCTAACTAGGCCACTCCTAATAGGGTGATTAAATCCTTTAAAAAGGTCACACCTATTAGTATTTTATGTAACCTTTAACAGGGTTGGCTCTTAACCCAACTCACTTCAAAAGAGTGAAAAGGGGTAGCATGTTAGTTGGTTTTTTTTCTCAAATTGGGTTTCCATGTCGAATCTTAGTGTCATATATGTGTGAATGTTATATGTTTATGATCTAATAGATGTAATTAAAAGTAGTCATTCAATATTCAAATTTTTGTGAGGATATTTTGGTATAGAAAGATATGTTGAATGGAGTCTACCTAGCTCTTTAACTTCAAGTGCAACAATTATAGAAACATATAAAAGTATAGAGTTATTGTGACAAGTTAAATTGAATAAAATTATATGTTATAGAGACAAATTGAATTAAATAAGGTGTTTGTAGACAACATAAAATCTTGCATAATGATCAATTTCAACTATCCATTGTAGGGTAAAAAAATATTTAAAATAAATGTTCAAGAAGTATAATATCATAATGATCACTTTCAACATAAATAATGACATCAACAACTATTGTGGTGATCAACTTGGGAGATTCCAAGGCCCTTCTCTCCATTGCATCTAAGATCAACCACCCTACCCATAGGCCATCTTAAACATCACATAGTAAGAAAGATATTAAGCTTGGAAAATTAAGTCAACTTTGACTATTTGTAACACTTTTAGCCTAGGAATCAAGCCTTAGAGTGTGATGTTTAAGTTGTCCCCTGTCGGCTTACCTACCCAACCAATCTCTACTAGTACTTCTTATAGACCCCTAAAGTAATATGAAATCAGCATTATGAAAACCAATAATAATAACATCAAACAACCTATAAGAAAAATAACATCAATCTCCTAATCCCACTTTGTTATTTCTTGATCTTCTTCTTCTTCAACATTTTTTTCGATGGGGTGCTCTTTGCAGAGCATAAGTGAGAACAGGTTACAATGCCAGATATGGGGTAAATATTTAGCAGGGATAGTAGATGATAGGAAGCTAGAAAAAGATGTAATCAACATGGATAGTCGTATGCTTAAGGAGATAAATCTTGAGGAATACCTAATGAAAGATGAAGTTGTCACAAAGGATAATAACTATATCACCATTAGTTTTTATCATTTGGATTCATCCCAAGCTTACCTATGTAGAGATAAGTACAACTAATTAAGAGATAAAACCTATTGAACTAATTTGAGATTCCAATCTTACCATTGCTGCTAATGAATATACTGGAGCAATGTTGTTGAAGAAAACATTAGAGCTACTACATAGTTTTCCACATAATGAAAAAGAAGATCTGGGATACCAATTGCATAAGGTCACATCAGAAATGGAATGACATGTAATTCTCGATCATCAAAAAATAAGAAGAAATGTTGAGAATATGAGTTGCTTAAATATCTTGTCAAAACTAGCTCAAAAGTTGAACTAGGTGTGTTAAACCCCACCAGGGTCCTAGTAGTTAGCATTGGTACCGAAAAGGCCTAGTTTATTACACATGTAGTACCAGGTTTCCCTTTTTCCAATTGTCCAATGAAAAACCAAAATTCTATCTTTGTGAGAGGATGAGTCAACCATATTTAAATATCGACACATAACATAAGTGGTTGGTAGTAGTTGATCCACCATCCAATACCAAAGGTGAGATCTTTCTACATCATCATTGGGAGCATAAGCATTAACTATGCCAAAAGAATGGTTATGAAAAGATAACAAAATCCAACCTATTCTTTGCATGTTGTTAGAACCATGTAAAATGATAAAAGAAACTAAATGAGGGAGAGAGATGAATAAGTACATCACCTCAATCAGCATAGTGCTAAGAAGAAAACATGGCACTATTCGGTCATAATACTTGGAAGCGAAGAAGAAAACTAGAAATTTTAACCTCCTGGAGACAAAGAATATCTAGGTGACCAAGCCTTCATCTGGTATCACAAAAAAAATATTTTCTGAGGAGGCCTATAAGAGCATGAACATTCCATGAAAGAAAATTCTTGATAAAAAGTCTTGAATGTCCTCCATGTCCCTATGTTAGGAGAAATTGTTATGAAAGCAAGCTATAGTGGGTTTGAGAGGACAAGAATCTCCTGTGGAGATGAATCTCTTCTTTTCCCCACCATTGATATTCTTTGACTAGGCATTCAAACTATGAGAGCATTGAAGATATTAGGTTGAAATTATAAAAGAAGATTGCAGAGTACAAACTTAGATGGATTGAGAAACACTCATAGAGACTTCTATCATCCCCTGGGAAATCAAGTTTGAAGGAGGCACCATGAGAAAAGAAACATTCAAAACAAGAGGAACCATATTAGCGGTTGCCTAAATAGGCTCCAAGGAAGCTTGAGAAGTAGTTAAAGAAACCTTTTTGGGAGCCTGAGCAGGATTGAGCTATTTGGGAGACTATTTGTTACACTCAAGCAATGGGAAATCCTTAATCTTATGCTCAAAAAATTGACACTAATAATAGGTGTTTGATAAATTTAACTAGAGCATCTTGACCTTTTGGGTGAGGTGGTATTGCCAATCTAGGTATCAATCATTTATTTTAGGTCTTGTGAGAGGTCAACCTCTACACAAACCCTTCTTTCAAGATGAGCGATATTAAATTTAACATCATCTATGCAAATGACCTTACCAACAGTTTGTGCAATAGCATGCAAGAAGGTCCAGCAAGGCAATGGGAGACTAAGAAACTTAGCCCACATAGAGACTTAATGCATTTTTTCATCTGAGATGGTAAAATCTCATGACCACCTCTACAAAAACTAGGAGGGAAGACCCAACAGTCTAGGAACCACATCAAAACACCTAGTCAGCCTAGCTAGTATTACTAAATTGAAACAAAAAAGTCCCTTGGTGGAGCTCTATATGTCTTCAAGTCATATTCCATAAGGAACCTAAGCTTTGGCAACCCATTCTCTAAGTATGCCTTTAGAGGGAATGCAACCCACAAAATACCTTATTAGGGTTTGTTTCTCAAGTTATGCACATGTAAATTACCAAAATCCTAAGCATTAAGAACAATATCAAGAGAGGAATAACCTCATGGAACACCTTTGGTGCAAACTTGTGGGGACATTTTCTTGGGGGAGCCATTAATGCTAGTAGTAGAAGCTCCAGCATCAACATCAACTACTAGGCCAAAACTGGTTGAAGCCAATATAATAAACCTGAAAAATCCTATAGTAAATGTAGTATGATAGAAACAAGGCATAAAAGGATTCAATAAAAGAGTCGTATAGTTTCTCAAACCCTAGCAGAGTGCATCTACCAAATTCCCCAATTTTCCAGATCTAAGTGAACATTTTGACTACTGGAATGTTTTAATTTCTTTAATTTCTTTGCATTGTATATCAATCTTTTTTGTTTTTGATTAAGGAAAACAGGTTTTGAAGGGTGCCTAAAACCTTATACAAAGCTTAGGATTTTCAATAAGCACATAACCAAAGATGGAACCGGTTACTCTCCAGAAAAGGAGGTAACCATGGTGATAAAACTTATCACCAACAAAAAGGAGCCAAAGAATCCAACAATGGGCTCCAACACCTAAACCTAGGCACATATATCATTTTTTTTTGTTATTATTATGACATAATAATTAATGAAATATATATATTTATGTGGTAAATAATGTTATCCTAAAAAATATCATTTAACAGACATTAATGTGAAATAATGTTTGCTACTAAGCTTTACCCAAAAAAAGGCAAAATGAATATATATAGTTGAATTGATTTTGATTATCTATTTAATTTTATGTCATGTATAGATGTCTTAAATAATATACACTCTTTAAAATAATACTTTTGATCAATGAGTACAAAATAGAAATAAGAAGAATTCCATATACATCCACACTTGAGAAGTGAAAGGGAGAGAAACATTCGAAGACAAAAGGGAAGAAGATTAAAATAGCTTTATTAAAATTTGATTTTTGGAACATTTTGATCAAGAATGAAAATAATTTCATCCATGATCTTGAAGCACTTAAAGCGACATTTTTTACTTAAACATAATATTCCAATGACAATTCCAAACCCAAATCCAAAACTCAACCCGACTCCCACTTCCCACCAAGCATCATCCCATTGCTCATCATTTACATCTTGAGTGTGAGTAAAATTTGGAGAAGGGGAAGAGGAACAATTTGTGTTGATCTGAAGTCCACAAAGATATGCATTGTTTGAAAATGATCCGCCATTGAATGTGAGAAGCTGACCCCCTGTTGGTATTCTACCAGATAAATTATTGTATGATACATTGAAATAACTCAAATATGTAAGAACTTGTAGCTCTCCAGGAATATCTCCAATAATATTGTTCTTTGAAATATCAAGTGATTCCAATTTCACAAGATTTCCAAAAGAAGCGGGAATCGTTCCATTGAGATGATTTCTTGACAAATTGAGAAACTTTAGGCCAATGAGGTACCCAATGTCTTCTGGAATATTACTTGAGAAGTTGTTGCCTGAGAGATCAAGACATCGAACCATTGCCAAAGATTTTTCATACTCTAGATATTGGCCTTTGTTAACTATTTCCATGTTGTCTACATAAGGAATTGAGCTAGAATTTGAATATTGAAGGACATCTGAGCTTTCTGTTTGATTTTTCATTGCTTCCAAGTTACTCAAGCTAATTGGAATAGCTCCAGACAAATTGTTATTTGACAAAACCAAGACTTGAAGATGTTGTAGTTTTGTCAATTGTAATGGTATTTCACCTGTGAATCTATTTGACCCGAGTACTAAAATTCGGAGATCAATCAACTTATCTAACCAATTTGGGATTTCTCCATCCATGTTATTATATCCGAAATCTAAAATCTGTAAAGATGTACACTTTTGAAATGAAGATGGAATTGGCCCTTGTAGTTTATTACCTCCTAATTTTAATGTTTGAAGACAAACCATGTTCTTGATTTCACCTTTGAACTGATTTTTTTCTAGATTCAAAACCTTCAGTGTTGTTGAGCAATTACCAAAGCTTGCAAACAAATTACCTGTAAACCTGTTCTTTGACAAATCCAGAACCTCTAAAGAAGGACCTTCACAAATTGAATGTGGAAAGACACCATTGATACTATTATTTGCAAGTGACAAATAAATGAGTCGGCTAGAGCTATATTTCTTTTGGCTTGTTTGACTAATCTTCTCAAACTGATTCTCTGACATGTCAAGAAACCTTACATTAGGATGTGGCATGAGAATATTCCCTTGCAACTTATTCCTATGTAAGTCCACATATTGAACATCAAATGCACTAAACTTTGAGGGCAATGCTCCTTCAAATTGATTGTATGAGAGATTGAGTCTCTCCAAGAGTGTGAGGTCCGACAACCATTCTGGAATATTTCCCCTCAAAGAATTATTAGATAAGTCTATTTGGCTTATGCTGTATTGAGTGGATATGAAAGATGGAAAATCACCGTGCATATTACATGAACTGAGACCCAAATATTGGAGCTGAAATTTAGGGATCCAATTGGGATGGATATCTATTGTCAAGAAATTTTTGGAAAGATCCAATATTTGCATTTTTGTCAAACCATCTAACTGAGAAAGTAAAAAATTGCCACTCATATAATTATCACTGAGATAAAGATGCTCTAGGGAAGATAGATTACTGATAGTAGATGGTAGACTCCCGTTTAATTGGTTTGACGAGAGGTAAAGTGTCAACAACTTTGATAGTTCACATAAAGAGCTCCATGGAATATTGCCTCTAAGCGAGTTATAAGAAAGATCCAAGATGGTCAGTAAGGACATATTTGTAATAGCAGGAGGAATAATGCCTCCAATTTTGTTATTCCAAAGAGTCAATTGTCTCAATGACGACATATTCCCAATAGAGTTTGGAATCACTCCTCCCACATTTGAATGTTCAATGTATAGGATTCTGAGTTGCGAAGCATGCCGCACAATGGAGGAGAGGTTTACTCTGAGATCAGGGTTGTCGTACAAGTAAAGATTTCTCAGGTGGGGAAGAGCTAACACGGTGGAAGGGATGGAACCATGGAGACTGTAGTCGTCGAGGGAGAGGGTAACCAAAGATGTAAGGTTTGAAATCCACATGGGAAATGGCTGGTGGGCGAAATCACTATCAATAAGGTAGAGATGAGAGAGGGAGGTGAGGTTGACAAGAGGAGAGAGAGTTGTACCTGACACCCCAGACAGACACAGTGATGTGAGGTTTGTGAGGGACGCAACATTCTCGACCAGTGCACCATCACCTCCACTTGATGTAACATTCACATCGTACATGTAGAGCACCTCCAAGCCTCGCATATTTCGAATCCAGGAGCCCGATTGCCTCATCTCCAGATTAGGATTGTAGGAGATGTCCAGATATTCCAAGGTAGACATGTTCCCAATCTCACTTGGAATCCGGCCAGTAAGACCACAACCATAGAAGCTCAGATGAGTCAATCTTGTGAGGGTCATGGGGAGATGTGAAGGGAAGGGAAGAGGGGACAAGTCAACATAACTGAGGTCGAGGTACTCCAAATGGTGCAGCTGGAATAAGGCAGGGAATATCTGGCTGCTCGAATTCTTCACCGCTGCTGACAAGGAAAGATCATAGTAATCAAAGGTGATAGTGCTAGCGTTAAGATCAAGTCGAGCCACGTGGCCAGAGACCCTGTGGCAGGTGATTCCCAGCCAGGAGCAGCAGTAGAACCCCTTCCACGAGCTCAGGTAGTCATATGGATCAGCCAGCTCTTGTTTGAGGCGGAGGAGAGCACTTCTTTCTTCTGGAGGGCATCCTCCCCAGATTGAGGTGTAGGAGGAGCAAGAGGTGCCCAGCAAGAGTAGCACCAGCAGCAGCAGAAACATGTCTCGAGAGCCCATCTTTTACTTGAGACCCTCTTAATCTCGATAATATTAATAATCAACCCACAACGCTACGAATTGAGGCTTCCTCTTCTGTCTATGAAATTGGCTGCAAATCGATGAGTATTTATAGCATAACAATAAACCCACACACCCTGTGCCTTGCATAACTCGATTGTTTTATCTTTGTTCCAAACAAAGTCTTCGCTGGGTGCAGAAAAGGGATTTAGCAATAATTTTCTAAGACTGGAAAATTCGCAGAAGATATTAACTGTTAAGATCGCTTTTCAGTTTTCAATGTATCTATCAATTTCATAGTGAAGAGTGCGCCACTGAGTGCCATTTAAGATATTTTCTCAATCCTTTCTTATATAAAATAAACTTCGTTTCTATTTTACACTTATTGTTCAGTGAATATAAGAAATCTCCCAGCCTTTTGAAGTTGTGTTTGAAATTGTAAATTTAATTAAAGAAAAGGTTGGAAAGATTAGAAAACGCCTATCATTATTATTTTGAAATTGATTATGTAAATTAAGCTAGTCAAAATATGTAACAGTAAAAAAATATGTTGTTATATGTTAATATGCAATTTATAATATTAAAAAAATTATATAAAAAATGTAAGAAATTTTCATTATTATAAGATGAAGAAAATATCAAATCTTAAAATCTCTTGTATAACTAATTAACAATATAAAATGATACTTTAAATTTTTTTTTGCGAATTTAAGTAATGTTTTCCAACCAGGCGTAAATTAAACGGTACTCCATTGCATAATTTCCACCTACCATTTAATTTTGTAAGGTATTCTCGAGTCAAAGTCTTTCCCATAATGGAACATACGTTTGTGGAAGTAATTCTGAGAAAATTCCACATTTGGATAGACACTGATCTGCAAAGGGACATTGTTGGTTTTGGATGGACGTTATTATTTTCTACATCCCGCCGTGTACGTTCCGTCCATAATTTATGAGTGCGTAACATCTGTCATGTTTGGTGTGATTGTTCAGTGTGAATTCATCGTCCGTTTTTCTCAGTGCGGTTCACTTTTTAAGATTCCAAGAGAACCCATTTCACACTTGCATCATTTGGTCAAATAGTAGAAATCTACATAAGAAATAATTAAATATTAGAAATAATTAGAAATCTATATTAGAAATAATTAAATTCATAATTGAAAAATATAAATAATAAAAAATTATATTTAATTCTAAACTAAACAATTATCTTATACAATCAATAGTGGAACTCTAAATGATTGGAAAAGAAATGGACCATCACCACTACTATTAAATATTCTAATTTGAGTCAATCTAAAAGGACTATTAATTTTTTAAGAATATTTTAAAATTTAAAATTTATTTTTCCTCATTCTTATTGTCCAAAATAATTTAGCCAAATAAACTCTTTTTACCCAACAAGTTAAATTATTTTAAAAATATTAAAATATCTCTAAAGTTGGTAAAGAACTAGTAGAGCTTGCGTTTGCCTATGTGCATCTGTATTAATATTCCATCGAACGAATAATAAAAGTAAATAGATTTTATATTCATAATTCATTTTAGATTTTTTTATTTTTGTTTATTCAAAATATCAATATTATATTATTTTAAATTAATATAAAATTAATTAAACATATTTATAAAGAATTTCAAATTAAAACTATGCTAACATTATTAAAATTATTATATTGTATTATATAATTTTATATTTAAATTTAGAATGTTATGTTCTATTCTAATATTTAGTGTAATATTATATTTATATTAATTTTTTAGGCTTTAGTAGTTGCTTTAAATTTATCAATGAAAATAATATCATAATATTTATTTATTTATTTTTATATTAAATATGATTTTTCTTATTCGTTTTTTTTTTAAATCTTTTGTAACTTTAATGATACTCACAAATGTTTCTTCATAGAAATTATTCATATGTAGACAACTTTGTGATACTTTTTTATAATTAATCATTTTTATGATTATTTTTTCTCTCTAATTAACTAGTTCACAAAAAATTAATTATTGTTATTGTGCATATGTTGTCATTTTGTAATGGTGAAATGTGAGTGTCATGCCTACATTATTTTATTTTAATATGTAATTTAATACAAATATTTTTAACATATGCTCAACAGTGTACTAGTTTAAGTTACATTAAACTTGCCTATATTGAAACTAAATTATGTCTTGAGGACAGATGTATCCAAAATTGAGGATGAGTTGTGGAGTTGTCTTTTTTGAAACTCAATGTTGTAACTTTTAAATCTGTAGAATATTCAAATAAGTTTTGTGCTCAAAGCTTTTGTTTCGTGGACCTTGAACTAAATCTAAATCATTTACAAAGTTCGTAGAAAATCATTAGCGTACATTATGTAGAAGAACAAATTATCACAAATAACTATAGATTGTGCAATCATATATCTATTCTCATATACACTTGTTAAAGAGTACTAAATCTGGATACAAAATAATAATTTAGATGAATATAGTGAAATAATTTAGATAGAGTTTTAATATCATATTAAAGTGTTGTAAATAACAAACAATATGGAAATAACACATTCAACATTTTCCTCTTAAAGAGGAAAAAAAAGGTTTGTGATTTGATTGGATAATTTTTGTGATATTGCTACTAGGATTCGATTGTGTAGTTTTTTTAGTCAAACTCATTAACCCATGTTTCATGAGTAGTGGTTCAAATGAACCCATTTACCATGATAAAGAATGGAACATTTGTCCACTTAACTTTTTCCAACACCATATTTTGGAACCTTTATAATGTCACACTATAAAAGATATAATTGTTTATTTTTATATATTTACTACATTCAGTATGAGTTTTCTAGGTTGATATGGACCACCCCACATTAATTATGACTCCTCATTGACTACATTAACACTAAAAATCATACTAATGTTTGAAGAAAACCTAGAGCTTAGAAGTAAAATTAGCATACTACATTGTTGATATACAACTACTTTCACTATTCATAATTCAGTTCATTAGTATGTATTTATTTTCCAAATAGCTTCATTATTCAGAATACAGCTCAGAGTATGGATAATATGAGGATTTCAATCCTTAAGTTACTAGGACTCCTATTAATGCACTCACATTGAACTCTTGCTTTTTCATCACATTTGTTGACCCTTTAGATTTTGAAAATTCAAAATTTGCTATGAATAGTTAGCATCTTTAAAATTCCAAATTCTGTAACCTCAATCATCTAATAGGCTTTTTCTTGTCAACATATAAGTACTACTTCATTACAAGCACCTACAAGTCATTACCCTATTCAAGAGGACATACTATCTATAACCACAATCTCAGTAATTTGTCATCCAATCTTAAACAATGTCCTTAACCAATTAGATAATAAATTTTAGCTGTTAACCACCTATTTAAGTATCAACAAATATTTCTAAGAACAAGGATACCCTCAATTTGTGTGACAATCATTATCTCATCAACCAGAAAATAAACCTAAAATCTATTTTCCAATCACATAAAACTCAAAGACCAATGCATTAGAAGATGATTGTCAATCATGTGGAGAAATATAATTATCAAACAATGCACCATACTATTCAACTTACTCAAAGTGCATACAAAAATTAACTATGGCATCTTCAAAACATATTCACACTACCTCTAAATTACCTGGACCTTTGGGTACATAAGGGCCATATGGAAACTGAATAGAAAACTACAATTTATGTTATTCCACTTATTAGTTTCAAAGTTACATAATTTATATTGTTACTAGATACCCTACTAAGGGTTTTTAATAGTGAGCATTTGATTTCCATTAACTTTCAAGAAACTTCATCAAACCTCTTGCAAATGGACCATAAAATAATATACTAGATCAAAATACAAATTATTGGCTAACCTCCCAAGAAAAATTATCCATCATCTTCCTTACATCCTTGATCATTGACACAACTCTATGTCATAAAGTTAGTTTAAGATCACACAATATGAGAAATAAAAAATTGGGAACAACTACCCTATTTTCCAAACTTACAACTCATCCACTTGATAGAAACTCAATGCTCAAATCACCCAAATTACCTTGAAAAACTAATCATAGGAACAAAATATAATAACTTTCAAACTTATTCAAAGATATTATACTCTTACCAATCAACACTTAAAGAACTATCATGGAGCAGTTTGACTATAACTTTCAAATGGCCTTTCAAAATTACAAGAAACACATATTCTTATGAATTTAGAAATTCCTAAGTAAGGTCTTTCCACTCACAAAATATACATAACCATGACCCAAGATAAGAAAGTTTTTTTGAAAAGAATTCAAATAAAAGTTGTTGGATATCAATATTATTCATTTATCTAGTTGCTTTGTTAGAAATCAATTATCACTTGTAATATCATAAGAAAATGAGGCTTTAAGATTACATACATATGTTTCAAACCCCTTTCCAATGCTACTTCTTTGCCTATTCTTTGGGTTTCTTTGAGACATTCTCTTACTCTAGCTTTTCTCCTCGTGGTGGCTGATTGGCCCCATATTTATCCTTCAAAACTTTTTGTTAGAATTAGAATCATTAGATCTTCCATGAGAACTAGAGTCTTACTTGATACATGTTTAATAAACTGTTTAACACTCAATTATACAAAATTTCATAAGTATTTGATGGATGAAGTCATATCCCTTCCAAATATCTAGTTTTCAAGGCAATTAGATTTGTGTAATTTGATTGGCTTCTTAGTCCATTATGACTTTAAAATTAAAAAAATTAGTGAGATGAATAATATAAATAAATGGTCTCATTCCCACCAATCTTTTCCAAAATAGTATCTTTTGTCTCTTCCATAACAATTGAGATTGAGATGAATTGGTAGAGTAAAATATAGTAGTGTAGCCTTCAACATAAAGAGTTGGATTAAAGTTGTGTGATGCACAATTCAATACACATCTTCTCAATATATGGTCAAGTACCCCATGAAACCCTTTTCCCTATTATAAAGGATTACTCATTCTCGTCTACAATTATATTCACTTGGGAAGATGTTTTATAAAAAGCATGTAGAATAGATGTAAATCCAATAGATGGATTTGTTTTACAACATACAAAAGAGATGGGTGATACATCTATAATAAAGGAGGTTTAACATAAAATTAATAGTTTCCATTGAAGGTAAACAATATAATAGATTTTAAACAAAAAATATGGTTTATGAGGTTAGAGATAGGAGGAATATGTTTCTTATTATTCTATTACCTTTAGTATTTATGTGGAAAGGTATATTTTTATAATAACTTTATATTATAAAATAAAGTATCTTTTACATTAAATTATCTTAATTTTTGAGAAGAGAAAAATACTTCTTATTATTTTCTTTTTAAAATATTTTATTTAAATTCATCTCATCCTTTTGAAAGATGATGTGACATAGTTATTGATAGAATAATCAAAATCATTCTTTTTAAGAGATATCTAATTTTACATAGACTTTTGGTTGATGATTATAAGTAATGTTAAACTCATCAAGATAATATTTTGTCTTCAGATTATGAAACTTTTTCTATATATCAAACTAAAATTAAACATATGTAGAATGGAAGTTGTGAACCACAAACACTAGGCAAACTTAAAAAATAAAAGTGAGAGAGAGAGTCAAATAAGTGAAGGTGACTGCATGGAGTGATAGAGTTAATACATAGGAGCGAAAAGAACTCATGTAAGGGGAAAATGTCCTTCTTACTACCCTAGTTAGTGTTCAATATGGTCATCATTTATATTCTTCCTCTGAAGACCCTACAATAGTACTATATTTCCATATCAAGTAGTGGGCATATATGCAGCTTTTAATTTCTTATGTTGTGGGATTTTTATGATGTTGGTGTAATATAGGTATTTTACCTTGGTTAATCATCACTTGGTATAGCACAACTACTGGTTTCATTGAGACTTTTCCTACAAGGTTATTTTCATGTGTATTAGGTATTTCTAGTTTCTTTCTACTAATGACATGCCCATTTCATTTCAAATGATCATCTAAAAATTGTATCAATCTAAGCTATTGTTGACACAAAAGTCTACACCCTTTCTTGAGGTATGACCCTCAAGAAACCTTGTGTAACATGGAAACAACCTCCAAATGTGGGACTAGTGCTCTGAGGTTGAATCTCTGGAGAAGGTCAACTTCCTCACTATCTGGGTGTACCTAAACTACAACTTGAGAGGAAAAGGGAGAAGGACAACTAGAGTTAAATATGCATAAAGGGAAAGGGGGGTGATGCACCAGATAGATTGTTGATCTACTTCTTCCAATAACTACACTAAAATCCAATAGACCATATAAGACATACCACTATATGTATTCTTTTAACCTTAACACCATAAAATAAGTCAAGAAATCAACGTAACCATGCAATGAATGCAACAAATTCACTTAATAGATTAGTTAATTGAAATGACCAAAATAATAAGGTGCTACAATCACCAAAATACATCCAAGAAAATGAGGCATAACAGATTGCACAAATTTAACTGGCTAAGAATGGATGAAATAGTAGTAATTTCTATTGAATAAGAGGGAAAATCATTTACAAGGAATAAATCTACAAAAGATCAGAGAAAATAGATCCTGAGAATTTTTTTTTAAATTCCTTTATGGGGTGCATGTATAACCTAGATAAAACCTTGAGTTCAAACTCCAACAGCAATGGAGTTGAGGTTTTAGAGTACATAATAAATGAAGAATTAGAAATAGATATGATCATGAAGTGCAATCTAATTTTGGAAGTGACAAGAAGAGACCAAAATAAGTGCACCCAGTCGCAAGAGATCAGATCACCAAAAATCTAATCAGTCCATGCTTTAAAGAGGCATGGAGTGCAATGGTGTCATGCAAACAAAGCCCAAGAAATCACTCGACATTGAAGAACAGACTCTGATAGTGTGTCATGGCCACAAGAAGATGATTCATGCCGTTGGCAAAAAATTGAGAGAGGGATAACACCCTGGGATATGTTATCCGTCCGCAACATATAGGGTTGATTGCGAGGGAAATTTGATTTTCTCAAAATTTAATGATGGTCATCGATGAAGGTCTTCATTCGAAACAAATGGCCTGTAGGCATCGAGAATGTCCCCAACAAAGGAATTTAGATGTAGCTATCAATCAAGATTCTCCCGTTGAAATAGATGGCTAAGATGTAGCAAGGAAACCCACAAGATGGGCTAGATCCAAAGGCTGTTCTGAAATTTTGAGCTTTAGTGCCTTGTAGAGACTCCATAGTATGAAGAAATGCTAGAATGGTGACACTTGGTAGCATCTCATACTTTCATGAGATGAGAAGACCATCTCACAAAAATATGAAGGCGTTGATGTTCCTTACTATTTGACATAATAGATGGTGATCTTTTAATCTTCCAATGAATCTCCACCATCGATCAGGGCATGTACATATTGGGCTAACTTAAGAGCCAAAGATAGGACCCTCTACCATCTGGAAAAACTCTAGATTTTGGGACCTTTTCGTAAACATTACAGCATGAAGAAACTCTGGAATGGAGATGTGTGGCAACCTCTCACGTAATTTCAGACTTCAAAGCATCAAAGAAACATTATGGTATGAGGAAATTTCAGAATAGCAACACGTAGCATAATAACGTTGGAAGTATGTGTACCAATCATAGACAACAAAACTCTGCCATTTGTGGACCCACAAAATTTGAGTTGGCACACATGGACAAATCAATATTGACATAACTCTTCTAATCATGGACGCATTAAGCTAACTCAAATGGAGCACTCATCATATGTGGTGCACTCTCACATTTTTTTGAGGATGAGTAAGTATATCACAAAAACATGAGTCGTTGATCCTTCGCCACGTGGTGCAATTTTAGGTTTCAGAGCCTTGTGGAAACTTTGTAGCATGAAGAAAATCTAGAATGGAGACACATGGTAGCATCTCATGTGATTCCAAAAGATAGGGAGATAGATCACAAAAACATGGGAGTTGTCAGATCTCATAGCCAATTAGCCCGACCAGGAGCAAACTGAGCTAACTCTGTCAAAAGAATAAACTATAGCTCAGTAAAAGAACAAACTGAGTCAACTTAATCAAAGAAGAGACCGAGCTAACATAAAATATTAGCTTCCAACTTTAGCATGATTACCCACTAAAAATAAAATAGTCCGTTGAAGGTCTCTCTAATTGGATATCCGTAATGGGCTAAATGGAGACAAAAAAAACCAACATTCATGGCAACTCAGAGGGGATGTTTTCCTGCTAAGAATAGATCAGTGGCCTTAAGAAATCCATTTGGCATGGAGTCCCCAAAGATAATGGCACATTGTCCCACCTAAAATTCCACAAAATTTGCAACCAATAAAAGAAACAATAGCTTTGGGGAGCTCCAAAAATCTTGGGAAAACTGTGCATGTGCACTTCTTGGAAGACAAGAGACCTAATCTAATATGTACATAAAACCTTTAACCTCCTCTAGAAGCAAGGTTTAAGGTGAATCCCATTGACTAGGATTGGAAGAAATTCACCATCAAGGTTGGATTGAAAGGAGTTGACCTCTTTGTAGTTGGTGATAATAAATGGGCCAATCCACAAAGCATCAATTTTGGAGTGCCTACCAAGTTTAGCCCTATCACTATCCCACTTGAGGAGAATGTCTCCTTCCTTGAAGATTCTAACTGTAGCCTTCCTTTCAAAACTCCTTTTGACCTATTATTGATGTGCCTCAAGTGTATGCATAGCTTGTTATCTCTTTTCTTCTAGCCCCATTACTTCAACTAGCCTGATTGTCATATCATCATTTTCAACAAGCTCTAATTGATTATCTAGTTCAAGAGAGGGAAACTCAAGTTAAATAGGAAGCCTTTCTTCCCTTCCATATACTAGCATGAAGGGTGAGTTCCCAATTTCTCTCTGTTGTGTAATTCTATCAGCCTAAAGGGCAGTCCTCAACCTGGTATGCCAACACCTCTAATTATCTTCAATTGTCTTTTTTATGATTCTGATGAGGTTCTTGTTGGAGGACTCAACCAAACCATTCCCTTTGGGATAATAATTTGAGGAAGTGTTAAAATATATTCCATGTTCAACAACACAAGAGCATATATGAGTTCCAACAAAAGACTTAGCATTATTTGATATAATAGTTGAAGGAACACCAAATCTGCTCACTATTCCATTAAGGAACTCAACCACTAAAGCCTTTTTTGCATCTCTCAAAGCTACTACCTCTATCCATCTCATGAAGTAATCTATGGCTACCAAGATCCATTTGTAACTAGAACTAGAGGGTGGGTTTATGGGACCAATGAAATTGAAACCCCATCGTGCAAAAGGTTGATCAAATTAAATAGGATGAAGAGGAAGAGCAACCAATGTTTGTTTTCCTAAGAAGAAGGCACATTTCTCACATCTCCTTAGCCACTTATAAGAATCATTGAATAAGGTTGGCCAATAATAACCAGCCCTCATTATCTCCATTGTTGTGATCCTAGCTGAGAAATGATTGCCAGCAGGGCCATCATGGAATTCTTTTAACAACCTATTGATTTGATCTGTATTGATACACCTTCATAGGACTCCATTTGGATCCCTCCTGAATAATATTCCATCCACCAAGACATAAGGAGTAGACTACAACCTAAACTCTCTTCTCTTAGCTATATTTAGACCTTATGGCTATCTTCCTTCTACCAATAAGGTAGTCATGTTGTGCAACAAATCATTCTATTTTTCATTCTTTGTTGGTTTCTCATCTTGTATTAAGAGGGCAACCTCCTCATACATCTCAAAATATGAGACCATTTTCTCACACAATCCTTTTCCTATTACAATCTTTGTGATCTTAATTTAAATGTCATATTCCCTGACCTTGGTGATCCATCCAACTCTCTTTTCATTGATATCCTTGTTCAACAGGAATTCCCTTACACTTGCATGTAGAACCAAGAGTTGGACCTTGTTATGGGACAACAAATGTCTAAACTTTTTGAGAGCCCTCACAATGGAAAGAACTTTCTTCTCTAGATAGCTATATCTTCTCTCATAGTCCTTTTGTCCTTCACTAAAGAAAGAAATGGGCTGCTCCAAGTTCTCTTCATATAAATGTGTTAAAACAACTTATATACTTGATTCTCCTCCAAGAGAATAGAGGATGAAATCCTTATCAAATTTGGGATTGAAAAGAGTGGGAGCTAATGCAATTGATTTATTGACCTCTTCAAAACTGGTCTTTCCTTCCTTGGTCCAAGTAAACATCATATTCTTCTTCAACATGGTTGTGAAAGGCTTCATTATAGAAGTAAGATCAAGGATGAACCTTCTCACAAAGTTGATCCTACCAAGAAAACTATGCAATCCTTTCTTGTGAGTGGGAAGTGGGAGAGAAAGAATTGCTTCCACCTTTTCTAAATCTGTCATTAGCCCATCTCTTAACACAATGTTTCCCTAGATATTTCCTTGATCAGTGGCAAACACACATTTTTTTTGGATTTATAGATACACCATACCCTCTAAATTTGATGAACACCTACCTTAGATGATCAAAGTGATCTTCTCCATGCTTTAAATAGATAGTTTTATCATCAAGATATATTAGAACAAAATTTTTGAACTCACCCTTAAAAGCCATTGCCTTTACTTTTTGAAATGTAGCACTTACATTGCTTAGTCCAAAAGGTATTTTATAATAGGTGTAAGTACCCCATTTGGTAGTGAATGTTGTTTTGTATCAATCTCACTCCTAGACTAAAACTTGGTTATAGCCTAAAAAACCATCTAACAAAGAAAACCTCTCTGAACCACTAACCTTGGATAGAACTTGTTGAATAGAAGGGAGGGGATGGTGATCTTTAAGAGAATCCTTATTAAGGTCCCTAAAATCTACACACAACTTGATTTATCCATTCTTCTTTCTAACGGGAACAAGATTGGCTACACATGAAGAGTTCTTAATAGGAAAAAAATATTGGCTTCTATAAGTTTGGACAACTCTTTTCTCATTAAGGGTTCAATGTTGGGATTGGCTGAACTTTACTTTTGTCTAACAGGATTTGCATCATGGTTTAAATCTATGGTGTGCTGAAATAAGCTTTGGTCAAAACCCTTTAAGTCTTCATATGTCCAAGAAATAACATCACTAAATTATTTACATGAATTAATGAAAACTTCTTATTCAGCCTCAAAGAATAGCTTTCCAAAGTTAAGAGTCTTTCCATCAATAATGGTGATAGGTATATAGTCATCCCTCCTTGCAGTCAAGTTCAAGCCTTTGCTTCTTGCTTGATCATCAAAATTAAATATTCCCTTTAAATCGACTAGACCTTTAGGCAACTTGTTGGAATTAAGATTCACAATCTGATCTCCATATTGACTTTGTAGCTTGGACTAATTTTTAGCAGAGAACTCTGCTTCATTTTGTAGAAAATTAACAATTTGCAAATTAGAATCAAAGAATTTCCAATTCGTGCAATTGTCTAGGACAACAGGCCTTACAACATGTCTTATCTATTTGTTCATTTGCATCAACAACATGTTCTAGTTTATCATAGTGAGCACCAATCCCTACAAGTTTGTCAACGTGTTTGTTTTTACTTCTAGGAACACTCTAAATATTGAATTCTTGGAAGTCCTCAAGTAGATCCCAAACTTTATACTTGTGTGACTTAAGAAGTTTCTTCTTTGTGATATTTTGATTTATGATTTGATTCACAACCAACTCATTGTCCCCAAATACTTTCAAGAGTTTTATACCCAATCTCTATGCAAGTTGGAGACCTTGAATCAAGGCTTCATATTTGGCCACATTGTTAGTGCAGTTGAATTGGAATCTATATGAAAAGTGTTATTTCTCCAAACTAGGGGAAACAAGCATTACACTAGCACCTAAGCCATTCTTATTCCTTGAGCCATCAAAGAACATATTCCATAATCCATTTGTATCTTCTTGTGCTTTTATGAGATTTGGAATAGGGGCACCCTCCTCAAATATACAATAAGTTCCATGGCTTGTCGCTTCATCTACTTGTATTGGATCAATTTGGAAAGCATTAGCCCAATCATCTAAAATATAATTAGGAACCTCTATTAAGAGAGTAGCATGTTCATGAGTTATGCATTCCTCATCTTCTTCATGGATTGTGCAATTCATATTTATGGGGCTAGGAGTATAAGTCTCTATGTGATTAAGGTTCAATGGTTCTATCTTTATGGAAGCCTTTGCTCCATATCTAGTTTTAAATAACATGTAGGACCAATCAGATGCAATATAGGCACCAATTTTTGCAGTGAAGTCCCTAGATAGGCAAATAGAAAAGTGTAGAGAAAGCTTAAAAACTAATATCACTTGTATAATAGTACAATTAGGACATGCATGAAATGCCATTTTTATATTCTTAAATACTCTCATTATTGGAATGGAACTACCATCCAATTGAACAACTCAGTTAGACATTGGTTCATATTTAATACCAAGAAGATCAGCTACACACCTTGGCATAACCAAGCTACTAGCTCCAGATTCTATTATACAATTGAGAACTAATTTATCTCCTATAATAAAAGAGAGGCAAAATGGGGGAGGTTTACTCTTCTTACTTGTTTCATCTTCTCTTATAGGTTGCACAAATCTTTCTGCTCCATCCACGGTAGCTGGTCCATTCTGCACTTTGAGAGTCTTTAATTCTTGTTGTAGTAATTCTAATTGAGATGGTATTGCAAGAACATTCCACATAGGAACATTGATATTGGTCCTCTTCATTTGATTTGCAATGTTGAGAGGATTGTATGTTGACTTGGTTGGAACCTCAGTGACTATAGGGTTTGGTATATGAATGGGAGTAGCATGTGGCTCTTTAGTCTTCTTGATATTTTGATTTTGTAATGGAACATCAACATTGTGTTGTACATTTGCACTTGTGGCATGTGGAATAGCCTTCACAGTTGCAACTTGATTCGATGAAGAGGATGGAGCATCTTCTAAAGCTCTCTTTTTTCTCCTAGTTTTATGAGTTATGTCATCATTACCATCATGATTTACATGGTAGTAATCTTCAGGTTGATAATTCATGAAAGTGCAGTCCCCTTTCTGTTGAAATTGGAAACCAGTAGTGGGCTGATTAGGATCATATTGTTGCCTTGTTTTTTCTCTTGTGTAGCCAAGGTATGAGAAGATTCCTCTCTATGGCATATACATTGTTCATATGAAAATTTACAAGTTGAACAATATTCTTGTTCTTGTGCCAAATTATTTTGAGCAACGAGCATCCTTACTAGATTGGCACTTGCATTTGCAGGGGTTGCATTACGCATGAGTCTATTTTTGGTTGTATGGAGCTTGACCATGATTTTCTTTCCTATTGAATGAATTATTCTGATAATTAGATTGAAAAGGCCTGCTACCTTGAGCTTGTTGTCTCTCCAAAGTCACCAATTTGTTGTTCATTTTTTACATCACCATATTTTGATCCTAAAATATTTTATCCATATCAAAATTATGATCCTTAATTTAATCTATATTTGAATTTTGATCATGAAACTTTTTATCCATATTTGGCATCATGGTCTTAATTTCATCTATCTCATTCAGAGATGTGGAAGATGAAGGAGCAGCAGCAAGAGGTTGACTTGTGGTCATAGTTGGGATAGGGGCCATTGTAAGTTGGTGCATAGGCATATCTGGGAATAGAGGCATTGGAGGCCTCAAAGATATCTTTCCCCCTTGGATTAGAGTGTTCTCTTCCCTTATATAAATTTCATAAGTAGTTGGCAAAGTGTCACCCCCATGGTTAGCAATGTGGTTGCAATTTCACTATTGAAGGCTTTAAGATAATGCAAGAAAGCATTACCAAGAGTAGGCTTCACTGCAACAAGGATTCTATCCCATGTTTTTTGGAATTTATAATTGAAGTTTGTCATAAACTCATGAGGTGCTCTCTTCATTATAGTTAGCTATTCCAAAAGTGATTGATGATCACTCTTATCTTCGAAATGCTTGTACAATCTTTCTCCTAGCTCATCCCAATTATGGATAGAGTTGTGTGGTAATCCTCTATACCATTGCAAATATTTTCCCTTTAATGATGAAGCTAATAGTCTAAAAGAAACATGATCCTCTATAATACCATGTATATTGTAGATATTTGAAACTTCCTAAATATGCTCTATGCGAGAAATAGAAGTTTCACCAGTAAAATCTATTAGACTTTTACGAGAAAATATTGGGATATCATGTCTTTAAGCTAAAATAACAGGGATTCCACCATTAAAGGTAGAAAAAAATTGATTCCTAGGGAGGGCTATGTGAAATAGTGATCTATTCAAATGAAAAGATGGTGTCCTTGGTTGTGATCTATCAACTGGAGGAATATAAAGAGATCTAGAAGGTGTATGTGCTACTTCTGAACTCCTTACTAGTGATAGAGAGAGTATTTCTTTTTCTTCTAGGATTTAAAAAATAAAATCTCAGTAAACTAAAAATTACCACTAGAAGATGTTCTTACTTCAACTAGAGGAATATAAAGAGATCTAGAAGGTGTACGTGCTACTTCTGAACTCCTTACTAGTGATAGAGAGAGTCTTTTTCTTTTTCTTCTAGGATTTAAAAAATAAAAGCTCAATAAACTAAAAATTACCACTAGAAGATGTTCTTATTTGAACCTTGGGCATGAATTACAAAAATTTTGGTCTAAAAACCAAGATATAGAGATGGAGTCACCAAGTGCTTCAATGTGAACTTCTTGAAGGATGCAATGCTAAGAGCATCACTAAATTCTTAGCATATAAGTTGAAGTCCTTATTTTGATGCCAAAAAATGAGTATGCTTCTAGTAAGCTTGAATGTGGTCCCACTAGGCATGCCAAAAATTGTTGACACAAAATTCTACACCCTTTCTTGAGTTATGACCCTCAAGTGACATTATGTAACATGGAAACAACCTCCAATATGGAACTTGCACTGTGAAGTTGAATCTTTGGAGAAGGTTAGCTTCCTCTCTATCAAGGTGCAACTAAACTACAGCTTGAGAGGAAAAGAGAGAAGGAAAACTAGAATTAAAAATGTATAAAGGGAAAGGGGGGTGATGCACCAGATAGATTGTTGATCTACTTCTTCCAATAACTGCACTAAAATTCAATAGACTCTACAAGACATACCACTATATGTATTCTTTCAACCTTAACACCATAAAATAAGTCAAGAAATCAACATAACCATGCAAGGAATGTAACAAATTCACTTAATAGATTAGTTAATTGAAATGAACATAAACATAAGATGCTAAAATGGCAAAAATACATCCAAGAAAATTAGGCATAAAAAATTGCACAAATTTAATTGACTGAGAATGGATGAAATAGTAGTAATTTCTATTGAATAAGAGGAAAAAGTATTTATAGAGAATAAATCTGCAAAAGATTAGAGAAAAAATATTCTAAGAATAACAAAAAAAATTGACCTTTAGAGGGTGCAAGCATAAGCTAGATACAAACTTGAGTTCAAACTCCAACAACAATGGAGTTGAGATTTTAGAATACATAATAGATGAAGAATCAGAAAGAAATATGGTCATGAAGTGAAATTTAATGTTGGAAGTGATAGAAAGAGACCAAAAAAAGTGCACCCAACCACAAGAGATTAGATCCCTAAAAATTTGATCATTGTGTGCATCAAAGAGGCATGGAGTGCAATGGTTTTGTGCAAAAAAATCCCAAGAAGTCACTTGACATTAAAGAACAAGCTCTGATAGTGTGTCATGGATTCACAAAGCTGACGAATGCCACTAGCAAAAATTGTAGGGAGGGATAACAAGACATATTATCTGCCCATAAAATGTAGGGTTGACCATGGGGGAAATCTAATTTTCTCAAAATTAAATGATGGTCATCGATGAAGGTCTTCATTTGAAACAAACAACCTAGAAGCACCGAGAATCTCCTCAACGAAGGAATAATGACACGGTTTTTTATCAAGGTTCTCCTATTAAAATGGACAACTGAGATGCAGAAAGGAAACCCCCAAGATGCATTGGAATCAATGGATATCATGCAATTATGGACTTTGGAGCCTCCTGGAGACTTTGCAGTACAAAGAAACATTGGGATGGTGACACTTGGTAGCATCTCACACTTTCATGAGATGAGAAGACCATCTCATGACAACATGTGGGCTATTTTTGTGTCTTGCTATTTGGCAGAGTGGATGGTGATCTTTTAATCTTTCATTGAATCTCTGCGATTGATCTGTGCATGTGTATGTTGGGCTAACTTAAGTGTCAAAGATGGGACCCTCCACCACATGGTAGAATTTTAGATTTTGGGGCCTTATTGAAACATTACAGCATGAACAAACAAACATTACAACATGAGGAAATGTTGGAATGGTGATGCATGGTAGCATAACATTGGAAGTATGTGGACCAATTATGGATAACAAAACTCTACCACCTACAGATCCACAAAAGTTGACCTAGCACACATGGACGAATCAACATCGATATAACTCTACTAACTGTGGACCTAAGGAGCCAACTTGATTAGAGTACTGATCATAGATGGCGCAATCTCACATTTTCATGAGGATGAGTAGGTATATCAAAAAAACACCATAGTCATTGATTCTTCACCACATGGCACAATTTTAGGTTTTGGAGCCTTGTAAAAACATTGTAGCATGAAGAAACTCTAGAATGGAGACGTGTGGAAACATCTTGCACAATTCTAAAATATGGGGAGATAGCTCGTAAAACCATGAGAGCCATCAGATCTCATAGCCAGTCAGCTTGACCAAGAGCAAACTGACCTAACTCAATCAAAAGAATAAACTGTAGCTTGGTAAAAGAACAAATTGAGTCAACTTGATCAAAGAAGAGACTAACCTAACTTGAAATGTTAGCCACCAACTTTAGTTTGATGATGCACTACAAAGAAAATATTCCATTGAAGGTCTCTCTGATTGGATATTTGTCACTAGTACATTTGACCCCATTTTTAGACCAAAATTTTTGACCATCTAATAAAATGGGGTCATATTGGTCAGAATATGCAAGGAAACATATCTTATTTTTTAAAATACATGCTCGTGTTGGTCTAAAATTTGACCAACACGAGCTTAATATGTAAAAAGGTAACTTTGGCCCATTATCATTAGATTCTTGACATGCACACAAGAGAGTCAAGGGTAAAACTACACTATTCACGTTAAATCTCCATTGCATTTCTTTGACCTGCAAATCCTCTTGATATGATATGAACCCCAAGTAGGGAGAACAGGTGATGACCTTGCCATAGATGAGTATTGGTTGCTAAGCATATGATTCTTCAATTTGAATATAATGGATCGCAAAGGGTAAGTACCAAAACCATTATTTTTGGCTAGGGTTTGAAGTGAAACAATTATTATTTTTTTGTGGCTTTGAAATCATTTTTTCTAGACCTTCTAAAATGTTAAGCTCTATCTCTACCCATGGCTAATATGGGTATGCTATA
Source organism: Cupressus sempervirens (assembly GCA_028749045.1). Taxonomy (NCBI): domain Eukaryota; kingdom Viridiplantae; phylum Streptophyta; class Pinopsida; order Cupressales; family Cupressaceae; genus Cupressus; species Cupressus sempervirens. The sequence continues at coordinate 104,667,046 of CM053785.1, forward strand.
TTTCATGATTTAGACCCCTCTAGAAAAAAGATGATATCACTACACACCTTCTTTTCTGCCATAGCTACACCTTGGGTGTTCATGATTTTTGAATTATTTTTTCCTACACTTTTATATGGTTTGAATTGGGTTTCTTTGTATAGGAAATTCTTTTCCCCTAATTGTTTTTGTCATATAAGTCTCGTAGACAAGTTGAGGAATGTGCGGAGGGCATGAGCTTTTAGGAAGATTTACTAGGATCTATTTCTTCTATCTCCAATTTTTGGGCACCATGGCTTCTCACTTCTCATGTCATTTTTGTCTTTGTGGGTTTCTTGGAATTTAAGAAAAGATGACTTTTTCTCTCAAATTTGCTATATTTTTCATGTGGTTGGGCATCTATCAACACAAAATGAACGGTTTCTGATATCTTTTCTTGCATTAGATTTTCTGTCACCTTTGGATGAAATATGTCTTTTTCTCTAAAAATCAACATTGTGTGGTTTTTATCTTGCTATAAAAACTGCATGCCTCTGAATTGGAAAAAATGTTATTTTCATATTTGCCTCTGAATTATAATATGCCTCTGTGTGTAGTATATCATCATGGCTTTGACATCTCCACAAGGATATTCAAGTGTTAAAGAGAAGTGTTTCCACAATATTTCCAAACCAGACATATCCATTCAAACTAGAGATGTCACTTTAGGGAAACATCCATCTAATTTATGTACCCTCATATGGGATAGTGAAAGCCTGACATTTTAAACAAAAGTATTTTGAGCCATTTCTTGTAGTTCTGAGTCCTATTTCGATGAAGCATTACCTAGGCTTCATTATTAATGGAAGTTATAAAATCAGGAGCATTTGGAAAAATAAGGTCTATAACTTCTTCTTTGTGAATGGATTTATCTATTTAGAGACATAGTCTTTGGTAGAGATTGAGCATTATGCTCATGACCTTGACTCAACCAAGCATTAAAAAGAAGTGGTTGAGGGAGTTGTGTTTGTAAGCATTGTAGAGGCTAAAGTTTTTTGTAAGTGGATAGGTTGTGTAGTGATGATAAATGCAGAGTATCATAGGATATTGAACTTTGACAAGAATAGAAAGAAGGATCAAAGCATGAGAGGAATTAATTGGTGGTGGATGAGCATAGAGTTTGACCCATTTTCTGCTTTTAAGCCTATTCAAGTGTATGGGAAAAATTGTATTGATTATTTTGATGGGAAACATTATGTTCTTAAGTAATATTAAAATGTGACACATGTAAGTATTTGCAAATTTGTTAGGAAATTCTATTAGTATCAACATATATATTAATTCCACAAGTTCAAATGTATTTTTTTCATATTTTGATGGGAATCTATCACAACTCACTAAATGTATGTCCATTTCATACCAACACTAAGTCTCATTATTTTTTGTTTCTAGTTTCTTTCTACTAGAACAATGTCTTTCTAGTTTCTTTCTACTCACACGCCCATTTCATTTCATATGATCATCTGAAAATTATGTCACTCTAAGCTCTCAATTATTTCCTCTTGATTGATCATCTCATAACTATTGAATGAGAGCTTTGGGATAAGCTATAGGCATCCATCTGAAGCATAAAGGATTTTGTCAGATGGTGTAGATGTAGTAGCATTTGCCTTGGGAGACATGCTTGCAAAATGGAAGCATAGATAAGTCATGTGAACTATTTGATAGGATGCTTGAATGTAATGTGGTCATCTAAAGCAATGGTTGTTGGATATGCACAAAATAGATATATTGAGAGAATATATTTGTTTAAGTTGCAACTACCCTAGTAGACATGCATGCAAAATGTGGAATCATAGGTAAGGCATTTGAACTATTTTATTGATTGCCTCCATGAAGTATCATCTAATGGCAAGCCAATATTGTAGGATATGCATATTGTCCCAATAAGAACCAGCAGCATTATCACATTCAAAAATCCAAGAAAATCCATAATGCATACTAGTTGTATTTTACTTTTAGGTGTACAAAACTGAAAATCCTTATATAAAAGGAAAACTATTTTAGAAATAGGAATTGTCAAGTTGTTTCTAAGAGCAGATTAAATCAGCATGCTTTTTTATGTAGTCCAACAATCTTAGTTTACAATTGCAGACATTGAAAATAAAAGTAAAAAATGTTGGTAGAATAGGTGAAAACAAGAGACCTTTTAGATGAAATGTCCATCGTAGTTGGCACAGTTGTTGAGTCAATATCCATATCTTCTGATGCTTCTCTACTTTTCATTCATACAAATCTATAGAATTGACTAATGTTAGTCCTTAACTTATGAAAAATCCACAAGCAAGAGAATTGCAAATTTTCCTTACTCTGGGATGGTTGGTTGTGTTTCTCTTCCACCACTCCTTTCATCTCCACTTCCCTTCTTCTGTCTTCTTGATCTTCATTTCAACACCAAAGCTCATTACATAGAGTTGTCTAGTTCATCAAATTTTACAATGAAAGATAGAAAAAGTGACAACAAATAAGATCATCATGTCTCCCATTGGCAGAATCACCATCAGCATGACATTTATTTTTTACTCATAAGATCACCATCTGCGATTGATCTTCTCCATGATTTAAATAGACAGTATTATCATCAAGATATATTAGCACAAAATTTTTGAAGTCACCCTTAAAATCCATCTCAATTACTTTTTGAAATGTAGCACCTACATTGCTTAGTCCAAAAGGTATTTTACAATAGGTGTAAGTACCCAATTTGGTAGTGAATGTTGTTTTGTATCGGTCTAACTCCTAGAGTAAAACTTGGTTATAGCCTAAAAAACCATCTAACAAAGAAAACCTCTCTGAACCACTAACCCTGGATAGAACTTGTTCAATAGAAGGGAGGGGATGGTGATCTTTAAGAGAATCCTTATTAAGGTCCCTAAAATCTACACACAACTTGATTTATCCATTCTTCTTTCTAACAGGAAAAAGATTGGCTACCCATGAAGATTTCTTAATAGGAAAAATAATATTGGCTTCTATAAGTTTGGACAACTCTTTTCTCATTAAGGGTTCAATCTTGGGACTAGCTGAACTTTACTTTTGTCTAGCAAGATTTGCATCATGGTTTAAATCTATGGTGTGCTAAAATAAGCTTTGGTCAAAACCCTTTAAGTCTTCATATGTCCAAGCAATAACATCACTAAATTCTTGACATGAATTAATGAAAACTTCTTATTTAGCCTCAAAGAATACCTTTCCAAAGTTAAGAGTCTTTCCATTAGCAATGGCAATAGGTATGTAGTCATCCCTCCTTGTAGTCAAGTTCAAGCCTTTTCTTCTTGTTTGATCATCAAAGTTAAATATTCTATCTAAAGCAACTAGACCTTTAGCCAACTTTTTGGAATTAAGATTCACAATTTGATCTCCATACTGACTTTGTAGCTTAGACTGATTTTTAGTAGAGAACTCTGGTTCATTTTGTAGAAAATTAACAATTTACAAATTAGAATCAAAGGATTACCAATTTGTGCAATTGTCGAGGACAACAAGCCTTACAACATGTCTTATCTAGTTGTTCATTTGCATCAACAACATGTTCTAGTTTATCATAGTGAGCACCAATCCCTACAAGTTTGTCAACATGTTTGTTTTTACTTCTAGGAACACTCTAAATACTGAATTCTTGGAAGTCCTCAAGTAGATCCCAAAATTTATACTTGTACATGACTTAAGAAGTTTTTTCATTGTGAAATTCTGATTTATGATTTGATTCACAACCAACTCATTGTCCCCAAATAATTTCAAGAGTTTTATACCCAATCTTTGTGCAAGTTGGAGACCTTGAATCAAGGCTTCATATTCGGCCACATTATTAGTGCAATTGAATTGGAATCTATATGAAAAGTATTATTTCTCCAATCTAGGGGAAACAAGCATTATACCAGCACCTAAACCATTCTTACTCCTTGAGCCATCAAAGAACATATTCCATAATCCATTTTTATCTTCTTGTGCTTTCATGAGATTGGGAATAGGGGCACCCTCCTCGAATATACAATAAGTTTCATGGCTTGTCTCTTCATCTTCTTGTATTGGATCAATTTGGAAAGCATTATCCCAATCATCTAAAATATAATTAGGAACCTCTATTAAGAGAGTCGCATTTTCATGAGTTATGCATTCCTCATCTTCTTCATGGATTGTGCAATTCATATTTATGGGTCTAGGAGTATAAGTATCTATGTGATTAAGGGTCAATGGTTCTATATTTATGGAAGTTTTTGTTCCATATCTAGTTTTAAAGAACATGTAGGACCAATCAGATGCAATATAGGCACCAATGTTTGCAACGAAGTCCCTAGATAGGCAAATAGAAAAGTGCAAAGAAAGCTCAAAAACTAATATGACTTGTATAATAGTACAATTAGGACATGCATGCAATGCCATCATTATATTATTAAACACTATAGATTCCAAAAAATGAGTATACTTCTAGTAAGCTTGAATGTGGTCCCACTAGGCATGCCAACAATTGTTGATACAAAATTCTACACCCTTTCTTGAGGTATGACCCTCAAGTGACATTATGTAACATGGAAACAACCTCCAAATATGGGACTTATAGTCTAAAGTTGAATCTTTGGAGAAGGTTAGCTTCCTCACTATCAGGGTGCAACTAAACTATGGCTTGAGAGGAAAAGAGAGAAGGAAAACTAGAATTAAATATCCATAAAAAGAAAGGGGGGGGTGATGCACCAGATAGATTGTTGATCTACTTCTTTCAATAACTACACTAAAATTCAATAGACTCTATAAGACATACCACTATCTATATTCTTTCAACCTTAACACCATAAAATAAGTCAAGAAATCAACATAACCATGCAAGGAATGTAACAAATTCACTTAATAGATCAGTTAATTGAAATGAACATAAACATAAGATGCTAAAATGACCAAAATACATCCAAGAAAATGAGGCATAAAAAATTGCACAAATTTAATTGACTGAGAATGGATGAAATAGTAGTAATTTCTATTGAATAAGAGGGAAAAGTATTTATAGAGAATAAATCTACAAAAGATCAGAAAAAAAAGATCCTAAGAATAATAAAAAAACTTGCCTTTATAGGGTGCAAGCATAAGCCAAATACAACCTTGAGTTCAAACTCCAACAACAATGGAGTTGAGGTTTCAGAGTACATAATAGATGAAGAATCAGAAAGAAATATGATCATGAAGTGCAATTTGATGTTGGAAGTGATAGGAAGAGACCAAAAAAAGTTCACCCAACCGCAAGAGATTAGATCCCTAAAAATCTTATCATTGTGTGCATTAAACAGGCATGGAGTGCAATGGTTTTGTGTAAACAAAACCTAAGAAGTCACTTGACATTGAAGAACAAGATCTGATAGTGTGTCATGGTTTCACAAAGCTGATGCATGCCACTAGCAAAAATTGTAGGGAGGGATAACAGGACGTGTTATCCACCCACAAAATGTAGGGTTGACCACGGGGGAAATCTAATTTTCTCAAAATTAAATGATGGTCATCGATGAAGGTCTTCATTTGAAACAAACAACCTAGAAGCACCGAGAATCTCCTCAATGAGGGAATTAAGACACAGTTTTTGATCAAGGTTCTCCCTTCAAAATGGATAGCTGATATGCAGCAAGGAAACCCCCAAGATGCATTGGAATCAATGGATATCATGCAATTTTGGACTTTGGAGCCTCTTGGAGACTCTATAGTATGAAGAAACATTGGGATGGTGACAGTTGGTAGCATCTCACACTTTCATTAGATGAGAAGACCATCTCATGACAACATGTGGGCCATTTTTGTGTCTTGCTATTTGGTAGAGTGAATGGTGATCTTTTAATCTTCCATTGAATCTCTACAGTTGATCTATGCATGTGTACGTTGGGCTAACTTAAGTGCCAGAGATGGGACTGTTAGATTGTGGTGACTGATCAGGAAAGTACTGTGCATACTTCATTAAAAAAAAAAATTTGGGAAGTAGCCGACATGGTAGCCGACATATTATGGCCAACATATGGCTGACATGTTATAACCCTAAAGCGGTTTAATACTTGTATAAAAAGGGCTTAGGGTTGGGTATTTTTCATAGGTGGTGATACAAAATTGGTTCTTGCAGCGGTATTGAGCTGTAAGGGATTACGGATTGTAATCAGGTTGTAATCACTGGATTGCAATAAGATCGGACTTGCTGTTTGGTGGACGTAGCCCAGTGATTGGGTGAACCACGTTAAATCTTGGTGCCTTGTGTTCATTTCTGTGTGTTTTATTATTTTTTGTTATTGGTTATATTTGCATGTAGTTTTTATTTCTGTCCATGGTTTATCCTAACAAGTGGTATCAGAGCAAGGTTGTCTTTCAGTTATCCTCTGCAGGAAAGTCTCACGGTTAAGTGAGAGTCTCACAGTTGAGTGGGAGCGATGGCAGATGAGGGTAAGTTGAGGGTTGACAGGTTTAATGGGCAGAACTTCCAGTTATGGAAGATGCAAATGGAAGACTATTTATATCAGAAGGATTTATGGAAGCCGTTGGAAGGAAAAGCCAAGAAACAGGGAACTATGTCAGAGGCTGAATGGGATCTTTTGGACAGAAAGGCACTCGGAAGCATTCGGTTATGCTTGGCACCATTGGTGGCATTTAATATTACAAAAGCAAAGACGATAGAAGATTTGATGAAAACCCTAGCGACACTATATGAAAAGCCCTCCGCTTCAAATAAGGTATTTCTCATGAAGCATTTATTTAATATGAAAATGGTAGAAGGTGGATCTTTTGCAGATCATTTAAATGAGTTTAATACTATTACTAGTCAATTATCTTCTGTGGCTATCAATTTTGATGAAGAAATTAGGGCTCTCTTGATTTTGTGTTCTTTGCCTAAAAGTTGGAATGGCTTGGTAATGGCGGTGAGTAATTCTGTTCCTGGATCTAGTACCCTAAAATATGATGATGTGATCAATGTTATTTTAAGTGAGGAAACTCGTAGAAAATCCTCACGTGGATCTACATCAGGAAGTGCTTTAAATGCACAAAGCAGGGGCAGAACGACTGAAAGAGGAAGTAACTCTGGAAATTGTGGGAAATCAAGAGGAAAGTCAAAGGGGAGGAGGTCTCAATCGAGAGGACCAAATGATTGCTAGTACTGTGGGAAACCAGGGCACAAAAAGAAAGATTGCTGGACTCGAAAGAAAAATGAAGGAGATAAATCAGATGGAGACAAAGAGGCAAATGTGGTAAGTAAAAAATCTGAAGAGGATGCTTTGCTTCTGTCTTTAGAGAGTGTTGATGATTCATGGGTTTTAGATTCTGGTGCTTCTTTTCATGCTACACCTCATAGAGGTTATTTCATTGATTATGTCCAAGGGGATTTTGGGCTTGTTTATTTGGGGGATAATGAACCCTGTCAGATTGTTGGAAAGGGAAAAATTAAGATTAAGTTGCAGAATGGGAATCATTGGCTACTACATGAGGTAAGACATGTTCCAAAACTAAGTAGAAATTTAATTTCAGCAGGGCAACTCGGTGATGAGGGTTGTGTAGTTACTTTTAATGATAAAAATTGGAATGTTTCAAAAGTTTCCCTTGTAGTAGCAAAAGGTGTGAAAGTAGGCACCTTATATCTTTGTACAGGTCATATTGTTCCTTCTACTTTGATTGTTTCATAGAAAAATGAATATTCAGGAACAATTACTGCAGTTGAGCAGGGAGAACAAATAGCTGCTGTAGATTCTGATACAGCGCTGTGGCACAATAGACTTGGGCACATGAGTGAGAAAGGTATGAAAGTACTTCATTCGAGGAAAGTTTTACCAGGTCTAAAATGTGTGAAAATGGATTTCTGTCAAAGTTGTGTGTATGGAAAACAAAAGAGAGTGAGTTTTGTAAAGATAGGGAAGGAAAACAAAAAGGAGAAATTAGAGCTTGTGCATATCGATGTATGGGGATCGGCTCAGGTATCTTCCCTTGGTGGCTCTCCTTATTATGTTACATTTATTGATGACACAACTAGAAAAGTATGGGTTTATTTCCTTAGATAGAAATCTGATGTATTTCAAACTTTTAAGAAATGGAAATGCTTGGTTGAAAATGAGACTGGTAAGAAATTAAAATGTCTCAGATCTGATAATGGTGGTGAGTATTGCAGTCATGAATTTCAATATTATTGCTCCACTAATGGTATTCATAGACAAAAAACTGTTCCAAGGACTCCATAGGAAAATGGAGTGGCTGAACGCATGAACAGGACTATAATGGAGCGCGCAAGGAGCATGAGCTTGTATGCTGGGTTGCCCTTACACATGTGGGTGGAGGCTATCAATACTGTAGTATATTTGATTAATAGAGGTCCCTCTACTCCTTTGGGTTGTGGTATTCCAGAGGAAGCATGGACTGGTAAGAAGGTGAGTTATTCTTTTCTCAAGACCTTCGGTTGTTATGCTTTTGCTCATATAGACTCTGAAAACAGAACCAAGCTAGACGCTAAATCAAAGAAATGTGTCTTTGTTGGATATGGCATTAATGAATTTGGCTATAGTCTTTGGGATTTTGAAAATCATAAAATTATAAGAAGTTGGGATGTCATATTCAATGAAAAAGTGTTGTACAAAGATCTGTTGCAGCAACATGAGAAGAAAGAAGATGATTATGTAGTGTTGGATGATACTCCAAAAGCTGATGTTCTAGCCATTCCTCATGATGTGCAACAACTGCAACAACAAATACCACACACACCAGTGAATGTTAGATGGTCAACAAGGCCAATTAGACCTCCACAAAGGTTTTCTCCCTCTTTGTATTCTATTTTACTTACTGATGCTGGTGAACTTGAAAGTTATGATGAAGCTGTGCAGGTGGATACTAAGATTTAGTGGGAGTCTGCAATGAAAGATGAAATGGACTCTTTGCTGAAAAATAAGACATGGGATTTGTGCAAGTTGCCTACAGGTAAAAAGGCTTTACAGAATAAATGGGTTTACAGGTTGAAAGAAGAGGAAGGAGGTAAGAAAAGATTTAAGGCCAGGTTAGTTGTAAAAGGATTTGCACAGAACAAGGGAATTGATTTTGATGAGATATTTTCTCCTGTTGTTAAAATGACTTCTATTCGTACTGTTTTAAGTCTTGTGGCTACTGAAGATTTGCATTTAGAGCAGATGGATGTTAAAACAGCCTTTCTTCATGGTGATTTGGATGAAGAAATATATATGGCTCAGCCACAAGGTTTTGAGGTCAAAGGTAAGGAGAACTTAGTATGCAAATTGAAGAAAAGTTTATATGGCTTGAAGCAAGCACCTCGGCAATGGTATCTGAAATTTGACAGTTTTATGCATGAGCATGGATATAATAGGTGTCATTCAGATTACTATGTTTATTTTAAGAGGTTGGATGATGATAGCTACATTATTTTATGTTTATATGTTGATGATATGCTTATAGCTGGGTCTAACATGGATCATATTAAGGGGCTGAAATGCCAATTAGCACATGCATTTGCTATGAAGGATTTGGGGGCAGCAAAACAAATCCTTGGTATGAAGATTTGCAGAGATAGGAAGAATAGAACATTGATGCTATCTCAAGCTGATTATGTTGAGAAGGTGTTGCAACATTTCTCTATGGAGAATGCTAAAGCTATCAGCACACCTTTACCTGGTCATTTGAAATTGACTAAGGAGGTGTGTCCCAAGACACAGGAAGAGGAGGATAAGATGTCCAAGGTACCCTATGCTTCAGTTGTAGGAAGTTTGATCTATGCTATGGTATGCACTAGGCTAGATATTGCACATGCAGTGGGAGTCGTTAGCAGGTATATGATTCATCCAGGATTTGAGCATTGGAATGCTGTCAAGTGGATTCTCAGATATTTGAGAGGAACATCCAATAAGTGTTTACACTTTGGGGGCTCTACTACTAATTTACAGGGCTATGTTGACTCAGATTTGGCTGGGGATATTGATACCGGGCGGAGTACTACAGGTTATGTCTTTACTGTTGGTCCAACATGTTAGCCGACATATTATGGCCGACATATGGCCGACATGTTATAAACCTAAAGTGGTTTAATACTTGTATAAAAGGGCTTAGGGTTGGGTATTTTTCATAATTTTGTGATACGAAATTGGTTCTTGCGGCGGTATTGAGCTGTAAGGGATTACAGATTGTAATCAGGTTGTAATCACTAGATTGTAATAAGATCAGACTTGTTGTTTGGTGGACGTAGCCCAGGGATTGGGTGAACCACATTAAATCTTGGTGCCTTGTGTTCATTTCTATGTGTTCTATTATTTTCTGTTATTGGTTATATTTGCATGTAGTTTTTATTTCTGTCCGTAGTTTATCCTAACAGGCCTAGCCTTGGATCCCTGCCCGGACTTGCTTCTTGTTCTGACTGCAACTAGGTTACATAAGGGAATGTCGACGTCGTTACAAATGGTGTCTTGGGTTTATCATTATCTTGCTTCCCCTTTATAGTAATAACATCGCAGTATTCATAATCTACAGGTTCAACCATGTGAATGACATTGTCATAATTAAAATACGTATAGTTGACCTTATTATAGGGTTTTGGTTTTGAAGTCTCTCCTTTTTCATAAGCTGGGAAAGGCTCTTTGAATGCCTTGTGGTCCGAGTTTTTGTTATGTCCATCTACCACAAGTTCACCAGCATCAATCATGTCTTGGACTTTATGACGTAAGTTTATACAATTGTTGGTTTTGTGTCCCTTTTTTTGGTGATACTCACAGAATGAGGTCTCATTCCACCATGGTGGACGTCGTTGTGGATCATAGGGATGAGGGTTATCCATTGGTGGATAAGCTTGTGTTGTAGCAATGTTTTGTAAACCACATCCAAAGGTTCTCCTAAAGGCGTATACTCTCGCTTGGGTCATGTTGCCCATGAGTTTCTCGATTTGTTCCCAGATGCCTTATTGTTAAGAGGAGGCTTCTCAACACTTTTGGCCGCTTTGAAGCAGTCTGTGAGATTAAATGCTGCTTTAGCAAGTTTTGGTGTGACATTATCAACAACCCCATCATGTACAATTTCTTAGTTCTTGTTGACATGTTTGGTTTTATCCCTGTTGGAAGTGGAACCTTGTTTTGTGTCTCTCTGAAGAGTGAGCTCACCTTTCTTGACCATAAATTCTTTGATACAGATAGCCTGTGTAATCATGTCTTCAAAGGTACATGGACCTTGTAGTTGAACTCGATACCCAAAATCAAGTAAGAGGTTATCAGTGAAAATGTCAACCTTTTCCATTTCTGAGATTTTACGGGAGTACTTAGTATAAAATTATCTCCACCATTGGAGGAAAGTGAGGAAAGGCTCACCAACCTTCTGTTTAAGGTTGCATAGATCTCTAATATTTATAGGATGTTGAATGTTATGAGAATATTGCTGAACAAATGAATTAGCAATTTTGTCAAACGTCTTGATACCAAGAGGTAAATGTGAGAACCACTCCAAAGCTTGACCACCTAGGCTTCTAGGGAATAAACACATGAGGTACATTTGATTCTGTATAAACTCCATAGAAAAAGAACCAAATTCCTGCAAGTGATCTTGGGGATCAGTAGTACCAAAGTACTTGTCATATTTGGGTAGTTCTACACCTCTTGGGAACGGCGATATGTTTATACTTTTGTCAAATGGAAATGAACAAAGAGCGTCCAATGTGTATGTCTTTTTGGGTTTCTCTTTCTCATGCATCATCTGAGCCAATTGGTCTTGCATTATTTTCAGTTGTTTTTGGAGTTTAGTGGTCTTAGTTTCTTCTTCCCGTGTGATAATGGTCTCCACATTGAAATGTGTGGGCAGTTTAGCTCCCTCTTGGGAAAGTTTGAGAAAGTACTTTTCTTTCTCTTCATTGAGTAAGATTCCCATGACCTTCTGAAATTTTTTGTCTCTTCGACATCTTGCTATGTGTTCAGGAAGGATTTCCACCTCTTCTTGTTCTTCTTCAGTTTCATTTTCTTTCTCTTTCTCCTTGTCATCCCTACGTTGTTCTTGATATCAACTATGACTACCCCGTTCAGGTTCACGATTAGTCATTATAGGAACTTGTTCAGTTTTCGTATGTTGCATTTCAAAAGGGTCCATGGAGAAAGGATCATACATTGTGTTTGAGGATGCAGGACTCCTACCTATATCGATATCCTTTTGGTAAAAAGGATTCCTAATTTGTTGCAAATTGGAAAATGTTCGTTGAACTTGAGATGACCTTGCAGGTGAGGAAGACCGTGAAGATGCCTCACTAGTCAAACTAGATATAGATTGTGTAGCGAAAGGTAAGCTACCTCTACCATGATTAGGACCCCTAACATGACCACGTCTAATGTTATCAGGATAAAACACGTTGCTGCTTCTGGTTGTGACAGTCATAGGCAAGGACAAGAAGCTAGAACCTGGACAAGGACTATACTAAGACTGAGTCTCAAAAAGGACAAGATAGTAGCAAGAATTCTATTCACTAAGGTGCAAATGGTCTGATTTAAAGGCTAGAATAGCCCACTATGGCACAAAGTATGACAAGCATTAAGACGAGGACCAAGATTACGTATGAGATGAGACTAGTCAAGGTATAAGACAAAAGTTTTAGTTAAGCAAAGTGTCGCTATTCCAGGACTATTTGCAAATAGAGAATGATAAATAGACACAAAAAAGGACAGTGTGTAGGCCACAGATAGATAGAACAGACCCAGATTGTAAATGCTAATACAAAATCTCATGCGAAAAACCTTTACAGTCTGCACGAAGAAGTTTTTCGGGTCGCGCGAAGATGTTTTTGTCTCGTGCAAAAATTAGTAATAGTTTTTAATTTTGCATGAGGATGTTTTCTGGATCGCGCGAAGATGAGCAACAGAACTTTAATTTCGCGCGAGGAAAAAATGGCATCACGCGAGAGCCAAATGATTTCGCATGAGAGCCAAATGATTTCGCGCGTGACCAAAATGATTTCGCGCAAAAGGACATAACAGTTTCACAACAGTGACTGATTTTGACAAAAATTTTGATCATCCCAATAACCAGGCAGCTAAACAGGCACGTAGAACAGCAAGCAAGTGATTTCAAGCACGTCTGAAAATAATGAGCAAGGGCAAAAGCAACCTTGCGCATGAACCATCAAGTGACTTAGTTTGTGCTAATCCCTAAGAGAGCTATTTGTGTACGTTTTCAAAAGGTTTTGCAATCATTGCACACATTCTTAGAAAATAAAAGTTGGCTTCTCTAAGGTATTTAGTAATGGTTTGACTCTGCAACTTTTATGACTCATAGGGGTGACCTCCAATCCCAGGGCACCGAGGTTTTGACACAGTTCGAGAACTTAATCTTTAAGAGCTGCTAGGGAGATCTGACAACCCACAATGAACCACACCCATGGAGATTTCTTCCACAAGGACATTTATATAGCAGTTGTCACTACCATGGCAAGAATGGTTGTTACTGCTTGAGGTTCTGTCATCACAGTTTTCCCCGTAGAGGGATTGTCTGCTACGGTTAACCCTCTCTAAAGGTGACTGAATCACAATAGTATACCACAAGGGGACTTAGCTTCTAGATTCAAGGTTTTGACACCTTTTCACCTTTACCCCAATCAAAACAAATAGATTAATCCGACATGCTAGACTAAGATTATCTCTTAAAGATCTATGATATCATCTTCCTGTGATCTATCAACCTGTCCGGAGAAAGGATGCCTTAATCAACAAGTCAGAGATTTATCTATCTACGAGATGCTCAAAGTATCCTCCCCACCCATAAGGAATCCGTCTTAGAGAGGAGTTTCACTAGGAACCCGCTCCCTCAAGATCCACAAATAGTGTTCATGGGGGCTTAATTACTATGTGTGTACAGATGTTAATTCTTGAAAACAAATCTATCCAAAAGCAATAAAAAATCACAAGGTGGTACACTTAATGCTTTAACTAATGTGAGGTGAGTCCAAAGATGTGGAACATTTAACCCCTCACACAAGCCAAAACGAGTCCACAACTCAGAAATTAGTGAGTTCTAGAAAGCACAAAAGGGTTTCCTTGTGGAGCCTTTAACGCTTATGTCCTGTAGACCCCTCCCCTATTTAACATGGTGCTGAGCTTGCAACCATAGGGTGGAATGAGGGGTTGGCGGATTAGTGAGTCCAATAACCCAAGATAGCTAATTAGATCTATCACTAAAGACTAAGCCTGCTAAATGAATACTAACAGAGATCACATCCTAGTATCATTTTATGTGTGTGTTGTAAAATGAAAATACAGAAGGAAACACACAAGCTCAACACTTGTTGAGGTCCACTTCAGCAATGGCCCTTCCTATGAAATTGTTGTCTAAAACCTTTCTAATGAGATAATGTGTTATGAGCTCTTCATCAGTGGGATGGAATGTGAATCCAAGAGGCAATTGTGCATCACCCATATCATGACTTTATTTACAGTCGTGATATGGGTGATGCACAACTACCTCCTGGATTCACATTCCATCCCATTGATGAAGAGCTCATAACACATTATCTCATTAGAAAGGTTTTAGATAGAAATTTCACATGAAGGACCATTGCTAAAGTGGACCTCAACAAGTGTGAGCCTCAAAAAAATTTCAACCAAGCGTTGATCAAAATTTTGACCAATGCTTGGCAGTTTTCTACCAAGCATTAGTCAAAATTCTGACCGATGCTAGGCAAAAATTGTGCCAACAATTTTGTGCAATTTTCAACCAACATATTGGTCAAAATTTTGACCAATGGGTTGGTCGAATTTGGTCAAAAACTAGGTCAATTTTTTGACCAATAATGGTCAAAAAATGACCTCAAATGTACTAGTGGGCTGAATGGAGGCAAAAATAGCCAACAACTATCAGTACATTAATTTGTTCACTCATTTGGGATTGAGGAGTGAATATATATTTTTTCTCTTGATGTGCCCTTGTGATCTATGCCTCTATAGTGATCTTTCTCTATGGAGAAGGAAGGGTCTCACTACCTACCACAACTACTACCTTCATTAAGACATTCTAAATTTTCTAACATATTGAATGTTGAATGTTGACTTAATATTGAATGTTGCAATATTTATTGTTTGCATGACAACTCTTTTTTATTTTCTTATGCAGGTCAACTCTGAAGATTTTTTATAAATGACTTGCATTAGGATTTATTGTACTCTTCTTGAGGTATTTAGCTAATTAGTTCGTTGCAAGTTTTGAGAGGAAAGTATATTTTTTTTTAAGAAAACTCTTAATATCTCTTTTCTACATTAGAACTCTCAATGTCACATAATCAATTAAACCCCACATCAACACCTAGAGACAAGGTTTTCTCTCTAATGTTAATTTGTATGGAGAAATGGTTAGCAATGAGAGATCTACCTTTAATCACCTAAAAATGGTCATCTAGACTAGTAGCCCCCTTTTCAACATTTTGGCTAAATTAATTTAATCATTTACCTAGACCAAATTGCTAATAATCAATTTATTTGATTATTACCTATAGTTTGACTATGTTATCCTAAGTTCATTATTTGATTAAAAGAGCATGTCCCCTTTTAATTAAATAAAAGACCCCATTCTTCAAACCCACTTAAAGTGCACACATAAAGTCCTTTTTATATTTTGCAATTAAAAGAAAAGGCTTTGTGACTTTTGTCTTATATGACAAGTCAACTTATATTCTATTAGTTAATTTGTGTGTGCACATGGATCACTCCTCTTTTTGAATTCCACCATTGATCATCCACCATCTTCATCTTAATCTCTACCGTTCGTACGACTTTAAAAGGGAGAGAGCTTTCCCCCTCAAAGGATCCATCCATCTTTTGAGTATTGTTATGCTTCAGGTTTTCTAATAGGTTTCTTTAGAGCTTTGTGGAGAACTTCTATTTCTTGTCTACATTCTCTCATACCATAGCATTTTAGCTTAGATTCATGTTGCATGTTAGTTTAGCTTCTACTTTGCAATAATTGATCTCACATAGATTAATATTTGGATTGTAACACTCTCATACATGTTTTAGCATAGCTGCATTTTGCATTCTCATCTTAGCTTAGTTTCCATACTTGCATTGCATTCTTGAGGAACTCCTTGAGACATTTGCATTCTTGCATCTTGTCTTTGAAACCTCCCATTGCATGGTTTACTAGCAAGAAGAGTATTCCTAAGGCTGAACTAAGATTCCTTGAACTTGAAATACACTCTCTTGCACTCTGTGGATAGGGAGCTCTAAGCCAGCATCCAAGCATTCCAAACTCATGGAATCATTTGGATAGAAGGGCTTAGAGTGGGACACTTTTGAGTGTACATTTTTGGCGCCCACCATGGGGCTTGAATCAAGTTTCTAGCTCCATTTGCTTTCATTTCTTATCTCTAATTTTTTATAGTAGCATATTGGATCTAATCAAGTGCTTTTGTAGAATTATCACTTTGGTTTTAAGGCCAACCTATAAGTAGATTGGTTTGAAGGCCAAAAATCTAGTTGGTTTAAAGATTTGATCATATCTTTTAAACCGCTTGGAGTTTGGTTCTAAAAAAAAAATTTCAAGTTTATTATGTGTGCAATATGTCTCAATCCAATTTTTGGAGCATTTTCACATGATTTGCAGCAGTTATAATTTTTTCTTTGTTTTTCATAAAAAGCCATTTCTAATTGCAAATCAGTGCATTTTTTAGAAAAATTACATTTTCAGAAAGCTTTTTAAATTCTAAAAGTGGTGATCACTTTGTGTTTTGACTTTTGAGGTCGTATTAGGGATGAAAAACTTGATTTAATAAATCTGGCCTTTTTTGACAAAATGGGTCCCTAGGGCACAAATGAAGAGATTTTTTTAAATCTCTTGCACTTTTGGAAAGCTCTCTAATTTTTATCAGGGGTCTCTTCTTTTCATTTCTATTTGTGGATCCAAAATCATAGCAAACAAGTCCAATCTTATTGACAAGGTCAAAATCAAAGAGTACAAATGAGAGCATTTGTGATTAACTTGCACTTTCTTTGCATGCACTTGGTTGGAAGATAAATTGGCTTTTTGAGGAAACTAACCACTTTTTATTGCATATTTTTATGTTATTTCACACTAAATTTTGGTGCTAACAAGTTGTGATTTCAGGTTGCCATCCTTGTGAAAAAATTGAAACATTGCATAAAAAGAACGCATGTCAAAGCTTCAAATGCACAAAGGCTACTAACATTGTTTGCAGGGCTGCCCAAAGCATAAAAACCCAAAAAATTTTGCTTTTTTTTTTCAAGTGCAACATTGACTAATTGTTCATTTTTCATAGGCACATAAAACTTGTGATTGGAGTCTTTTGGTAATAGGAGAGTATGCTCTTCACCCTTGTGGTGAATCAAAAATCTTGACTTGCCATTTGGTTTCAAAAGTAAGGGGTAACTAAATCTTCCTGGTGTGTTTGGGAGAAAATTATTGGAATAGGAGAGTATGATCTTCACCCTTGTGGTGAATCAAAAATCTTGACTTCCAAAATTTGATCCACTCTTTGTGTAGTTAGAATCCTTTAGAGGGCCTACTCTCGAACAACCTGAGAGGAATGACCCAAGTGGGGACAAGTAGATTATCCAGCTCTTCCAACCCACTATAAACTCAAGGCTATCAAGGACACAAAACCTTGGTAGACGTGGTGTTTTTCTTCACCTAGTGTGATCGCTTATGGGATTTTGATCATAGGGAGATCACTAGGCAAGAATGCTTAAGGTACTCTTGTGGTCACAAGATCGGTTACTCATCATAAGGTGAGGTGTCCCATAATTAGGAGCAAGAGGAACACTATGAACAAAATCCCTATCTAAACACCCTAAGTTAGTAACTACCCTTTTTAGCCACTCAACTTCTTGGTGCAAGGATCGATCCTAGTGGACTACTCAGATCACCCCAAGATTTTACACTCACCATATGTGTTCCCTTGGTTGTGCTTATGTCACTTCCATGACAAAGACAATATCTCTTATGGGCAACCACTTGGTGTGAGGAAAAGGAGCATCAAGCGTGGGCCAAGTTGTTCAGTAATGAACCATGACTTCTAGGTAGATATTGTTTGATGTGTTCTTGAATGTGCTAGACCTATGAAAATATTTTGAACATACACACGATGATAATTCTAGGGATTTCTTTTGAGACCTCAGATATGCTTGTAACATGCAAGGTTGCTTTGTCCCTTGCTTGATTGTTTGAAGAGTACTCCATGTTTCACTATCTTGCTTGGAAAGAAATTGCTTTTGAACCTCAAATTTTCTATGCTATCAATTATTGTCAAACTTTGTCAACCAAGTCAAAATGTCAAGTTGTAACATTTTCTTATGTTACTTACTAAGGGGGGTTTCATCATTTGGCTGTGATTTGTTATGTCTCTAGTGCTTAAACATGCTTAAAGTGGCTCTTTAGTCTTAGTGCTCTTGGTTTTTTTGTCTTCATGGTCTATGCATGCATGCTAGTTATGCTTTTGCTCAAATGGTTACCTTGATTTCTTAACTACACTCTTGGGTTGGGAAAGTTGTTCACTATTCACCTCACTTGCTCTATCTACTTGGCTATTGGCTTCTTGCCTAGATCTTGACTTGAGTCACTAGTGTCATAAGTAACTTGGACACTTTCTTGACAAGTCACTTTACTCTATCTTTACTATATTGGCAAGTGAATAATCTACCTCTTTAGTTTGGACATCAAGTTATCTTGTGTCACCTTGTTAGCTTCTTCTAGTCTCCTTCATGCTTGATTATCTATCTACCACTATGGCATTCAAACTTGGTGCTACCAAACCTCAATCAAATCTAGATGATCATGATATCCTCCATGTCACTAAAGAGTTTCAAGATCTATATGTGCAATACAAAGAACTAGAAGAGACAAATGATCTTTCTTACCTTCATCTCTCTAAGAGCATGACAAAAATGAGGTCTAAACTTCAGAAAAGGTTAGAGGAGAAGATTGCATCATTATATGAATCTTCCTTAAGGTCTTTACATGCATGTGAGTCACCTTCTTTGAGGTCATCCTCTTCTTCTAGGTCTACATTCTCTACTTCAAGACATCAAATGTCTTCATCTTCTAGATCTAAAGACCTCTTTAGAGAACAAGCAAGTGATACCTCCTTTGAGCCTATGCTAAAATTTCATGATGGACCTATCTTTGACCAAGATAATGGTGAATACATGGATGCATACCATTCACTTGAGAAACAACAAAAGGACTCTAGACATACTTCTAATATAACTTTTGCTCCCTTGGAAGATTCTTATGATGACACTTTGCAAAAACTTTTTGCCAATAAGATCATCATGTTACCTAAGTATAGCTCATATGGAAAACCATTCTTAGATATCTATTGTGCTTATCATCAAAATAATGAGCATAGTACTTCAGATTGCATTGAGCTAAAAAATAAAATCCAAGATCTTATTGATAATGGAATTATCGATACCTCTAATGATTCATGTGGTGAAGATACTTCTCTTGAGAAAGATCATATTAATGAACCTATGTCTAGTGATGGTTTCCTTGATACCTCCACTTCTTCTAACACTCGTGCATCTCCCAACACCTCAAAGCTTTCCAACATGCCTCCATCAAATAAAGAACCTAATGCTTTCCACATTGACTACGTGTATCCTCAAGGGCTACCTCTAAAAGAAACTCAAGCTAACCTTCACTTGGTTGCAAACCTTTTCCATGCCACTAATCCTAAACATCCTCAAACTTCATGCACTACTATGACTAATCCAAGCACCACTCCATTCACTCTTCATTCTCCCTTATCCTTAGAAGTGGCTCCATGTCAAGAGGACTCTCAAAAAGAAAAAACTCTAAATGTCAAGAAAGATCAAGATCAAGCACCCTTTCATCTTCTTCATAATTTCACCCCTCTATATCCTCTATCTTTTCCATACCCAAAGTATGATGAAGATACCACTTCCATTATCTCCCTTGAGCTTACTGAAAATTATGAGAAAATTTCTCTTCCTAT
This sequence comes from Cupressus sempervirens, assembly GCA_028749045.1. Lineage (NCBI taxonomy): Eukaryota > Viridiplantae > Streptophyta > Pinopsida > Cupressales > Cupressaceae > Cupressus > Cupressus sempervirens. The sequence continues at coordinate 104,686,994 of CM053785.1, forward strand.
GCTATCCAAAGCTACTTGTCAAGATCAAAGCATCCCCTCATGTTCTACTTCTCCACATCCACTTCAAAATCGTGTTCAACCTTCAAGTGTTTCTATTAAAAATGTTGTTCCTATGAAAGGTACTCATGAGTCTATTGATGGCTTTGACCATGTTGCTCACTCTAAAGATGTTGATATCCTTTCCCACTATCCCTTTGCATCTTCTAAATCTATCATTGGTCCTTATCCATCTAAGCTAAAGCATTCAAACCTTCCATCCATATTGGGGCCTTATGTTCCTCCATCTCCTACATTCACTCCTAGCTCATTCCCTAGCTCTCCTATAATAACTCAAGATCAACAAAGACACTCATCCTTGATGACTTTTCACCCATCTATACATCTAAACTAGTCATATCAGCCTTATTCATCCACAAATCCCAAGTCCTTTGGAAGTGAGAATAAACATAAGAATCCAGTGAAAAATGAAGATCGCTATGTCCCATCTAATCGACATGTGAGTGCTAAGAAGGAGAGTTCACAAAAGAGACTACAAATGTCAACTATTAAGAGAGCTAAATCAAAGAAAATGTTGGTTCTTAAATCCATAATTGAAGAAATGTACTTTCAAGAACCTAAAGAACAAGGAAAATCTAAAGCTATGTGGATTCCCAAGTCTCTTTTAAAAGACTTGAATATTGAAAATACTTCAAAGTTGACATTAAAGCTTCCAAAGGCTTCCATTCCATCTTCTTCCAAAAATCTTTCTAAAAATATTCCAAAGCCTCCCACTCCACTTTTTTTCAAATCTCTTTTACCACCTCATACATCTAAACCTCAAACTACTTCATCCATGATTCCTCCATCATTCCAATACCCTTCAAGGTGTGTGTCAATGTTGATCTTGTCCAATATTTCAGCTACCCTCATGAAATCCTCTAAAGCTTACACTTACTTTCTATAAATGAACTCTTATCCTCCATATATTCTTCCTACTACCATTTCTCTTTCATCACCCTGTCAACATCTTTGAGCATACCTTTCTATGGTCTTGGCCTATCATGACTTATCTTTCCTATAGGAGCACTATCTACATTCAAAAAGCTTGAGCTCTTTCTAAAAATTGAAAAAAATAGAAAAAGCAAAAAAAGAAAAAATAAATAAAATATGAAAATGTGCCTTGGTGAAAACTACTTCTTGTGGCACCTTGGTAGCAAAAGTAAAGAGAAATAAATGTGTCCTATGATGAAAACTACATCTTGTGGTACCTTGGATAAGTACCATGATGAAAACCTAGTAAATAGGCATCATGCATAATTCTTCCATCATCCATCTATCCCCTCTTCTCTCTTTGATCTTGACAATGTTGAGCTATCTTTACATATTGGCTATCTTATCCATGATATTCTCTATTGTGCTTTCTCATTCACTCATACCCTCCATCTTGAGTTTTATTCTTATTGCTCTATCCCATCACTATCCTATCTAGTTGACCCCATGAGTCTTGATCACAATAAAAAAAACATGGCTCTCATAGGCCTCTTGACATGTCTACTCTCTTGGATTGCACGCTTTCATGCTATCTTACTCATTGGCTTCCATCTCTTATCTTATATGCTATCGCACTTGTTGGCTTCACCGCTTATCCTACACGCTATCTTTCTCATTACTTCCATTGCTTATCCAAAACATGCTTCATATGACTATTTCACCTCTTTTCCTAGCTTGGGTACTCTTGAGGAGTCAGTTGTTGAGGATCACTTTCACTTGCTTCACATTCCTTTCTTATGCATCTTTGCTTATCCATCGGCTTGTTTCTCCATCATATCCTATACCTTGCTAGACATTGGGAGAAAATCATGTGATCTTGCTTGAGAAGTAGTGATCTCTAAAATATTCAAAAAATCCAAAAAATCATATATGATGCTGAAAAAATCCTAAAAATCAGAAAATGTTTTGAAAAAAATGATCATCTTAGTGAAAACCTAGCAATAGGTGCTTTGATGTATCACCAAAAAAAATAAAAAATACAAAAATATAAAAAAATTGAAAAAAAAAAAAGTCCTAAAAAAAATATGTCAAGTGGTGAAAACTTGGAAACAAGCACTACTTGAAACCCTTGCACCTATGTCTATCAATCTCAATCACCTACTTTGCTACACATTTCCTAGCTTGGAATTGTTTCTTGTCCTCATCTCGGGGGAATAGCTACTTAGCCTAGTGAGGTATTCTTGTGCATTAGGGTTTCTTTGAAAACTCACAAAATAGTGTTTCTCAACACTTCCCCCACCTTGACATCAAGTGTTTTTCAACACTTTTCAGATAGTTTACCTACAGTCTTCAATGTCGCGATATTTCTCACTATCAGAATCAAGTCTTGAAGAAATGGCCAATTGACTTACACACACACACCTGAACATTTAAATGACTGAGCTATGTTGATCTTTATCTACTTTGTGTGCTATCTATGATGATTTCTTTGCCATGTGTTCCCTCCCTAATAGTCTTTCGAGGATGTCATTGACTAGAAGACTAGGGGCATGGGACAAATTTTCTTCATTTCTACTTGTGGGTATACTTTGTGTGTCTATAGTGTTGTAAGCATTTATGCTTGTCCTATTCAACATTTTGACTTACAAATGTATCATCCTTGACTATTTTACAAGACCACACTTGGGGTTTATCCTAGCGCTTATGCCTTGATATAGGTGTAATCTTGCTAAATTAAACTTAGGGAATCTAGTTGCGTAGTTATCTTGACTTACATGTCTCTGATGCTTAGATTGGATTTCCGCATACCTATCTGATATCAATCATATTTATATCCTCATAGTTATACTAGTGATGGTTATATGATCTCATGATGTCCCTAATAAATGCTCAATGATGAAATTAAGAGTCTAAATGTTATGTGCTTCTCGCTAGTATACCACTTTGCATATTAGCTTGCATTTTAGGTTCATTTTCTAGCTTAATCTTGGATTCTTGCATATGGGGAGAGCTCTCTCTTCATCTTTTCGCAAACATATCAGCTAACTCCTTTCATATATTTCTTTACCTTCTTCTTGTTCATGTCTTTTCACCTTCTTAATCTTTCACTTCATCTCTTTTCTATCTTATCATCACATTATATAAATTTTTGACCTCTTAAATAACTTCAAAGTCTTGGATTCATTTTCGGGATCAAAATCAAAATTTGAGTTCATCTTGATGGTCAAAATTGTCTTTTAAAATTCTACTTTCTTCTAAGCAGTTAGCTGACCTTTTGAGGTCTAATCTTCGAATCATCACTAGGGCATCTTCATTTCTTCATGTCTTCATCATTTCCATACTTCATGTCTACTTCAATTCATTGTTTCATGTCTAAAATCACCTTTCTACTCGTTTTGACCTAATTTTTATGTTATATCCTTCAAGGTCAATTCTAGTCAAACTGGGGTATTTTATCAATTTCTTATAGTCATTCTTGGGTTCTAATCATCTATCTGTCATCTTGAACATTGCTATATTCTAATTTTCTCATCTCTAGCCAGTTTCTGCATCCCCTTACCTCATTTCAATTTCAATCCTGAGGGGGCAGAAATAGTCTATCAATACTTGCTACAACTATCTACTTCTTTGCAGCACTTGCTCTTGATATATCTACTTTGCTAGGTGTTAGTATTCTTCTTGAATTCTAACATCATCTTTATCCTAGTATTTAGTACTACTTCTATCAGACTATACATTTAGGATTTGCTATCTCTTTCTGCATTTCATTTTTCAAAATCAGATATCTATTTCTATTGCTACGTACTTGGCTTCTATTTTTTTTGATGTAATGTGTTCCCAGATTGATCATGCATTAGTCAAAGAGGGTCAAATGTAATCACCTAAAAATGGTCATCTAGACTATTAGCCCCCTTTTCAATATTTTGGCTAAATTAATTTAATCATTTACCTAGACCAAATTGCTAATAATCAATTTATTTGATTATAACCTATAGTTGGACTATGCTATCCTAAGTTCATTATTTGATTAAAAGAACATGTCCTCTTTTAATTAAATAAAAGACCCCATTCTTCTAACCCACTTAAAGTGCACACATAAATTCCTTTTTCTATTTTGCAATTAAAAGAAAAGGCTTTGTGACTTTTGTCTTATATGACAAGTCAACTTATATTCTATTGGTTAATTTGTGTGTGCACATGGATCACTCCTCTTTTTGAATTCCACCATTGATCATCCACCATCTTCATCTTAATCTCTATTGTTTGTATGACTTTAAAAGGGAGAGAGATTTCCCCCTCAAAGGATCCATCCATCTTTTGAGTATTGTTATGCTGCAGGTTTTCTAACAGGTTTCTTTGGAGCTTTGTGGAGAACTTCTATTTCTTGTCTACATTCTCTCATACCATAGCATTTTAGCTTAGATTCATGTTGCATTTTAGTTTATCCTCTATTTTTCAATAATTTATCTCACATAGATCAATATTTGGATTGTAACACTCTCATACATGTTTTAGCATAGCTGCATTTTGCATTCTCATCTTAGCTTAGTTTCCATACTTGCATTGCATTCTTGAGGAACTCCTTGAGACATTTGCATTCTTGCATCTTGTCTTTGGAACCTCCCATTGCATGGTTTACTAGCAAGAAGAGTATTCCTAAGGCTTAGTTGAGAGTCCTTGAACTTGAAATACACTCTCTTGCACTCTGTGGATAGGGAGCTCTAAGCTGACATCCAAGCATTCCAAACTCATGGAATCGTTTGGATAGAAGGGCTTAGAGTGGGACACTTTTGAGTGTACACTACTAAGTACAACCAATTGAATAAGGGTAGAAGCATAAGATATTTCTATGAAGAAGGATCATGTTGTTGGAAACTATAATTGGAACAATTGTTGTGTTGTCATTGATGTCAAACCTACTTGAGAGACATTTAGTAATAGTTTAGAGTATCATATATATTGAAATGATTTCTGGGGAAGATTGTGTGAGAGTTTTTTCATCAACGTTTCGGATCATACTGTATGATCCATCATCAGGATGCCACTGAGTCACTGGGGAACATTTTTTTGCTCTCAGTGACTCAGTGGCATCCTGATGATGGATCATACAGTATGATCCAAAACGTTGATGAAAAAACTCTCACACAATCTTCCCCAGAAATCATTTCAATATTCATGGATTGTGGAAATCTGTTTGCTTTGATCATATATATTGATTTACAAAGAGGATTTTAAAAAGAGATAACTATATTAACTAGTGAATTTGTTGAGTAAAGAGGAGCAAGAATGTTGGAATTACATTGCACACTTGATCAGTTGGTCTTTAACAAGATAATGTGTTATTTAATCATTATATGAATTAAAGAAGATATTTGAGTTGATACTTAGACAAGAAGACAAGCAATTAAGAAATTCTCTAAGTTTGACGGAGTGAGAATTTTAAAAATCTATTGAAGTAGAAGATTAAAGAACTTAAAGGTTAGATGAGTAAACAATATTAGTCAAGTGATAGTTATGGCTGAGAAATTTGAAGAAGAAAAATATAGTAGCGATTGAGCATAATGAAGATCAAGCACGCTGGTGGACATTGAGTGAGACAAGATAGTAGAGACCAAGCTACACAGTTTTGACCAAGTAGAAGAATAGAATAATGACCAAGTGTTAGCAAACTAATAGTTTGTAAAAGAATTGATTTTAAGGCTGGCATAGTTGAATTTTTGGATTAGACAAAATGTGTGGATGATAAGGATTGTTGAGTTAGCATATTTAATGCAAAATAGAGTTTCTTATGTGGTCAAAGGAAAATATTTATAGTGAAGTTTCTAGAAGTGTCAAGAAAGGAGTGGAAGGACAAAATAATGGATAAATTCAATGAATTTTAACCAGACCCTATGATCTACAATGATGTTTAAGTAGAAAAATATCAAAGATACTTATTTAAGGAGGCATAAGAGATGTTTTCTAACGTTAGTTCATTGTTGATTAGCAATTTTATGGAGAACCTATGAAGAATAGAGTAATAGAGGAAAAGTGAAAATATTTGTGAAGTGTGATTGGTTGAAGGGATACCAAGAAGATTAGAGAAGGAGATGATAATGAAGTCCAATCAATGAACCAAAAAATGAGAAAATAGAGACCTAAATTTGCAAAGTGAGTTGTATCTTTATAGATCAAACTTGATGTTACTTTCTAACCATTATGAAAATGAAAATCCTTTAAGAAAAATTGACCTAACAGTAATTTTGTAAATCCTTTAATCAAGGTGACATTCTAATGGAATGATTCAAAGTCCTCTAACTAGGCCACTCCTAATAGGGTGATTAAATCCTTTAAAAAGGTCACACCTATTAGTATTTTATGTAACCTTTAACAGGGTTGGCTCTAAACATAGCTCACTTCAAAAGAGTGAAAAGGGGTAGCATGTTACTTGGTGGTTTTTCTCAAATTGGGTTTCCATGTCGAATCTCAGTGTCATATATGTGTGATGCATGCTATTTACTATTGTTTATTTATTTTTAGTCGACATATACTAAAGAGAGAGTTAAGTAATGAATAGAGTGTTAAGTTGCTGATGATTTTCTATATGGACTAAGTGGTTTAATGAGTTTTTATAAGTTGTTTGAAGTTAGCAAAATTTGAATTAATATATCTAGAACTGAGAATTATGGATACACTCCCCCCCCCCCCCACCCTCTTAGTTATGCTAAATATTCTAAAAATTGGTATCAAAGCATAGGTTCTTGTAAGGAAAGTTTGAACAGACTTAAGCTAAAGATCAAGATGTACAAGAGAGAGGTACCTAAGCTAAATAAATAGAAATTCCTAGCATGGAAATGACTGATGAAATTTCATCTATCTAGATTTGGAGATTATGCGTTCTACTACTTGGAGAATGAATAGATTGAAGTTCCTAGACCCATTATTTTTGAACAAATTAAGGAGAAATATGAGTGTAATCAAATGATGATAGATCCAACATTTTCCCTGAGTTACATTGAATTTGACGATGTAAAGGAATGCACTACTACAAAGCAAATGTGGGACAAGTTGGATCAAATTTGAAGATACTTCTCAATTTGGACAAATTAAAGATATATGGTTATGGCATAAGAGGCTATGTCATGTGAACTTTAATAAATTGGTAAGAATTAGTAAGATGAAAAGAGTTAGAGGGTTACTAGGATTGAGAAAACTTGATAAAATGATGTGCAAAAAATGTTGAATGGGAAAAGTGACAAAGTATAGTTTCAAGAGCAAGACTTATTGTTTTGATATTATTTTGCATTTAGTTCATACTAACTTATGTGGTGCTAATGGAGTGATAATCTATTATGGTGATAAATATTTCTTTCTTTTTGTTGATTACTTATCTAGAATGATGATAGTGATATTTCTTAAAGAAAAATTTGATGAATTTCAAATGTTTAAGTGGTTTTTGGCTAGAGTTGAAAAATAAATCATCAAGAGTTTGAAGTGTTTGAGATCAGATAGAGGAGGTTAATTCATATCATATGAGTTCAACATATTGTGTAATTACAAAAGAATCAAGAGACAAATGAGTGCACCAAAGACTCCACATTAGAGTGGAATAGTTGAAAGAAAGAATAGATCAATCATGGATTGTGCAAGCACATTGATGATGGAGAAGAATGTTTCATAGAAGTACTAGAGAGAATCTATATGTATTGCAGTCTATACTCTGAACCAAGGTTGAGTTAAGAAAGATACAAACAAAATCCATTTTGAACTTTGGTATGATTATGTACCTAATGTCAATTATTTTAAAAGTTTTGGAAGCAAGTGTTACATAATCTAAGATGCAAGGAAAGGAAAAATTGATGCAAAGAGTGATGAAAGTGTTTTCCTAGGATATTCCACTAAAAGAAACCACGTATTTAAGTGTTTAAATTCTAACACTAACAAAATTTTGGAAAGTAAAAATGTTGGTTTTGATGAATTTGCAGAAAAGAATGAAGAGGATGGAAGAAAGAACCTAAAGCTTACATAAGTTTTGTTTAAATATATGAAGGAGAACCTAGTACTTTAGCTGAACCAAAGGAAAAAAAAATTGAGCATTAGCAGCCAAGCACTACTGAGGTTTAGCATTAAAGCTTAGTCAAGCATTAGGATGTAGGAGTCGAGACACATAATAAACAAGTTGAACATTATAAAGAAGAAACTAAACACCAAACATACTATGTCGTGTCACACCCAAAGATAAATGAAGAATATGATCATGCAAAACTGAGTGAAATACATGAAGAAGAAAGAAGACCTAAACCTATCCTAGAAAATTATGTAAGGAGGAATCATACACCGAAGAAAATCATTGGAAGAAAAGATTCAAGAGCCATGAAAATAAGTAATTTAAAGAATGATACATGCTTATTATGTGAGGTTGAACCTAAATTAGTTAAAGATGCTCTGGAGAATGAAGATTGGATTAAGGCAATGAAAGAGGAAATTGATCAAATAGAGAAGAGCAAGACATAGACGTACCTAGACTAAAGAACAAGAATGCTATGAGAACTAAGTGGGTATTTAGAAACAAGCTGTATGAAAAAGGTAATGTTACAAGGAACAAGGCAAGACTAGTTTGTAAGGGATATGCACAAGATGAAGGATTTGTCTATGGATAAACATTCACCTCATTTGCAAGGTTGGAAGGAGTGATGGCTCTGCTTGCATACACTACTTACAAAGGATTCAAAGTATATCAAATGGATGTTAAATCTACATTTTATAATGGAATCTTAAAAGAAAAAGTCTACATTGATCAATCTGAAGGATTTGTTGATCCTAGAAAGAGGAATGTGGTATTTAAGTTTCACAAAGCATTATATGGTTTGAATCAAGCCCCTAGAGCATGGTATGAAAGGTTACACACTTATTTGGTGAAATTCAGTTTTGCAAGAACTATGATAATGGAAATATGTACTTGAAAAGTGAATTTAAGAACAAGATATTGCTAACTTAAATATTCATTGATGATATCATATATGGAAGACATGGTATGTTTTTTAAATCATTTGCTAATGAGATGAAGAAAGAATTTGACATGTCAATGTTTGGAGAGATCAAGTTCTTTGTTGGTTTGTAAGTTTATTAGATGACGAAAGGTATATACATAACACAATTGAAGTATATCAAGGAGATATTGAAGACTTTTAGAATGGAGGATTAAAGACTTGTTGGAACACCTATAGTTAATAGTCATAAAATTTCAAAGAATTATTATTCAGTTGAAGTGAATCAATTTATATGCATGTCAGTGATTGGAAAACTACAATATGTTGTACACAGAAGACCTAAAATTGTATTAGTAGTTGGTATTGTTGCTAGATTTTTTGCTAATCCTAGAGAAAATCACATGATGGCTATGGAAAGAATACTAAGATATCTGAAATGAATAGAAGACTATGAGTTATGGTATAAGAAAATTGACAAGTTTGAGTTGAAGGTTTATAGAGATGTTGATTGAAATGGAAACATTGATGACAACAAGAGTACAAATGAAGGCACTTTCTTTCTAGGAAGGATATTAAATTCATGGATAAGTAAGAAGTGGAACTTTATTTCTCAATCTATGGAAAAGGCTAAGTATGTTGATGTAATAGCTAATTATTCATTTATTGTGTGGATCAAGTAATTGTTCAAAGGTATGAAGAAAGACATTACTAAACCTATTGTGATATATTGTGATAACACAAGTGCTATAAACATATCAAAGAATCATGTGATGCACACAAAGACCATATATATTTCTATCAAGTATTATTACTTGAGAGAGTTGGTACCAGACAAAGAAGTAAGATTGGAGTATGTGAACACAAAGGAGCAAATAGTTGATATATTCATTAAGGCATTACCTAAGGATGCTTTTGAGTATCTAAAAGGTAATTTGGGGTTCGTTCCCTTATCTAAAGAAAGATGAGAAAAGATGCATCATTGCATTGAATGATATGATCATAATATCTTACACATTGATGCAGGAATTCACACTTTAGGAGCTTCCTAAAGATTGTGAAATGGTGGACTGAAGCATGACATAAATGAGACTACAAAGAGTCAAGGTAAAGATGAAAGAGAAAGTAATCTTGAAATATCAAGCAAACAGTGACATGAGGATGTTGTGCATCTCAATGGATGATGTCATTGGCATTGTTGTGAAAGAGTGATAATGTATTCAAGTTACCATATATGCTACATATCAAGAGGAATAATATTATTAGAGTGTTGTCATCTAGTGATTAAAATCAGAAGTTATAGTTGGTTAGAGAATTGGTGTTAGCATTGAAGAATATACAATTGGTGTCGTAGAGGGAAAAGTGTAAGTGAGTACAAGATGAGAATAAAAATGAAACTAAGGAAATTAATGAAGATTTGTATCAAATCATAGAGGGAGTTGTTACTAATAAATTATGAGAATGTCTTTTGTATTTTCATGGTAACTAGAAGTGTTGCCATTAATGCCAAAGAGGGATATTGTTGGAAACTACAATTGGAACAATTTTTATATTGTCATTGATGTCAAACCTACTGGAGAGAAATTTACTAATAGTGTAGAGTGCCTTATCTATTGATTGATGAAGAGGATTTGAAAAAGAGATAACTACATGAACTAGTGAAGTTGTTGACTAAAGAGGAAAAAGAAAGTTAGAATTACATTGGGCACTTGATTAGTTAGTCTTTGACAAGATAATGTATTGATTAATCATTATATAAATTAAAGAAGACAGTTGAGTTGATACTTAGATGAGAAGACAAGTAATTGAGAAATTCCCTAAGCTTGATCAGGTGATAGTTTTACAAGGCTATTGAAGCAAAAGATTAAGGAACTTAAAGGTTAGGTGAGTAAACACTATTATCCAAGTGATAGTTTTGGCTAGGTTGTGTGTAGGATCATGATCAACCAAACTATGGCCTTAAGTGGCAGTGAAAATTTAGAAAATTTGGGTTATGTCAACTTGCCACATTATTTTTAAGTAGTTATGAACTTTGTATCAAAACTTTGTAAAAAAAAATAATCTATTGGAAATTGAATGTATTTTATAAACTACTAGGTCTTATCTAAAAAATAAATCATTTGATTGGTTAGAATTTTGGATTTTAAAGTAGTACAATGAAAATTTCAAGATGAAAATAAAATGTAGGTGTATGTTTGACCACCTTAATAAAAATAAAATAATAATAAGTTTACATATAATTCTAGATGTAATAAGTAGAGTCATGCCTGGATGTGAAGCATTTTTTGGGTATTTTTGTTGCAAATAAATAATTAATTATGAATTTTCTACAATAACATTTTTAGAAAAAAATAACTCTTGTGTCTATCCACCATAAATAATTGAAATTTTTACAAAATTAAAATTTTCTTTTTTTTCTTATAGTAGACAAAGCATTGAATGTAATGCAACTTTTGGATTTCAAAAGTGTTATACCATTTGAAAGCTATAGTTGTTTTTCAATCAATATGTCAATACACACTTATAGGCATCTTCATTAGAAATTAACTAATAAATGCTTATCAAACTCATAATTTGACAATAATTATATCGATGGAATCTTAAGAGTGTTCTCAAGAAACCCTTTTCATTTCATTGAGTTTGGATGAAAAAAGAGTTATCAAATGGTTAGTCAAAGTTAGGATGTCAGTTAAACATGGCTCAAACACATTTTTTGAGTTGAAAAAATAGGCTTGGTAAATACCAAGCCTAATTAGGTACCTAAAATAAGATTGAATACACGATTTGGTTTTTGGTACCCAAAAGCTAGCAATAGAATGCAAATTTTCAAATTTGAACTAAGTTTTACATTTGGAGACCCTATTGTTTTACATTTTGGGGACCCTATTGTTTTACATGTAAATATATTTTACATTTAAGATATAATAATAAATAAATAAATAAATAAATTTCTTATTTTAGTATCATATATTATATAAAAAATATTATTATACTAATATTATATAAAGTATTAAATATAATTACATACTACATTAGGATCATAGTACTAAATATTATTATATAGTACTCTATATTATCTAAAGTACTATAAATATTATTTATATAATGTTAAATATATATAAATATAGAATTAAAAATATATCATTAAATATATCTACTATAATATATATTTTAACATAGTATTAGGAATTGTTTTATAATATTATATATTTTATTAAATTTAAATACCATTTAATATTATATAATTTAAATATAATTTCTTATGTGTTGAAAGGTTCATCGGTTAACTCAGACCCCCTTCAATCCATATGATTAATTATAATATGTCCCTATGGGTCAGAGGACCGCTAGGGACATATGTTGTCATGAAATGTATTGAAAGGGATCATAGGTTATCCAATGACCCCCTTCGACCCACACAACTAATTATAAAATTTCCCTAGGGTTCCAAGGACCTGTACGGACATTTTTTGTTATGAAATGCATTGAAAGGGATCATAGGTTACCCTACGACCCCCTTTGACCCATATGATCAATTATAATATGTTCCTAGGGGTCTAAGGACCCCCAAGGACATATGTTGTCATGAAATGTGTCGAAAGGGATCATAAGATAACCTATGACCCCCTTCGACTCATATGATTAGGTACAAACATGAAATATGTTGAAAGGGATCATAGGTTATCCTGTGACTACCTTTGACCCATGTGATCAATTACAATATGTCCCTAGGCGTATGAGGACTCCTAGGGGCATATATTGTCATGAAATGTGTCAAAAGGGGTCATATGATAACCTATGACTCCCTTTGACCCATATGTTCAATTATAATATGTTTGTAGGGGTGTGAGGACCCCTAGAGACATATATTGTCATGAAATGTGTTGAAAGGGATCATAGGTTATGTTATGACCCCCTTTGACCCATATGATCAATTATAATATTTCCCTAAGGGTTTGGGGACCTCTAGGGACATATATTGTCATTAAATTTTTCAAAAAGGGGTCATAGGTTGGGTCATAGGATCATAGGATAACCTATGGACCCCTTCAACCCATATGACCAACTATAATATGTCTATTGGGGTCTGAGGACCCCTAGGGACAAACATTGTCATGAAATGTGTTGAAAGGGGTCATAGGATAACCTATGACCCTCTTCAACCCATACATATGTTGTCATGAAGTGTTGAAAAGGGTCATCGATTATCCTATGACCCCTATCGACCCATATGATGAATTATAACATGTTCCCAGGGGTTTGAGGACCCCTAGGGACTGTTGATCTCTAAGCCTATGTTGTCTATTAGCATTCAAACACTTAGTCATTTACCAAGAAAGATTACATGGTCATCACTGTGACCAAATTATCTAGTAAAGGTTGAGCATACAAAGCTTATACCAAGCAATATAGTGATTGTCGAGTACTCAGCAGTGACCAAGAAGATGTACATGTTGAGCAATATAGTTGAGACTAAGCATATTGACAAGCTATCAAGAGACGATAAAATAGGTACATAGAAGCTAGGTAATAGCATGAAGGTTTATGCATGACTGAGCATTAGAGCATTCAAGTGCCTAGTAGTTCAGTTTTGACATATAAGTTTGTAATGGCATAAACACATATGTAAACCATTTTTGGCTGACTCTTACATAACATTTAATATTTGTAGAGCTTTATAAGAAGTTGATTACACATCATTGTAGGAGGTAATGATCCCATGGCGTACAATTCAATATAAATGACAAAAGATAATGAAGTGTAAGTCATTGAGAAATATCCAAAACCTTCATAGAACATCTATTTAAGGAGGATTCTAACCCTAGAATCATGAGTTGTTGATATTCATAGGAGTGTATGTGCATTTGAAGGAGTAAAAATGAAGTTCTAAGATAGAGAAAATAGAAAGAAATCAAAGCAGTGAAGGGTTGAATAGAGTTATTAGATTAGGAGATCAAATCAGAGATATAGCAAAGAAGAACCCAAGATCATCTTGTTAAGAAAATCAAGGGTCAAGTACTAAATCAATTATTGTTAATTAAGGCAGGGTAAATCTCTTAATAGAGAGGTCCTAACAGGCCTATGTAAGCTTCCTAACATAGTCCTTACTTCATTATGAGTGTAAAATCCTTTAACAAGATGAGACCTAACAATATCTTAAGCTTTTTACTGGGCAAGCCTTTCATAGGGTAGATCATATCTTATGATCAAACATTGTAACCTTAACATGTTAACTTTATTGTTGCAACAGTGAAGATTTGTGGGTTTCATCCCCACCCCAGTTTTACCTTCATCTTGAAGTGTTTCTGGGTTACCAAATCATTGTGTTATGTGTTGAACTCTTTATGGATGTGATGTATTTCATTTCTATTTTAGCATTACAATTTTATGGTATATCTAATATATGGGATAAATTAGGTATGAAATTGTGAAATTGGTTTTGTAATCAAAATTTTAAGATCCTTGATTCACCCCCCCTCCCCCTCCCTCTCAGTATCTTGTTTTTCATATACTCATTCCAATAATTGGTATTAGAGCCCAGTTCTCTTATCAAGAAGCCTAACATCTTCAGAGAATTAGATCATGGAGATGAAAGTGTATGAGATAGGAAAAATAATTGAGAATCAAATTAATTTTTAATGTTGAGACTATTGAAAAATCCTTCTAGTTTTTTTTTATAACTTTTCTTACATATTGACATTGAAGTCACCAAGAATTATTACATTTTGTTTGTTTGAAATATTTCTTAAAATTCTTATGGAAACTATAGTGTTTTCGTAACATATGTAGTAGTATTTTGTAAATGGTTGTTTATAATATTTTAACCATACAGTGTCAAATTACTGGTCTCTATCTTTTATATCTATTGTATTCTAGTATGGTCTCCTTTTGGCACCATTGTAATGACACCCAACATTCCAATAATGTATTATTATGTGCTTTCAAGGAGAAGTTGCAATGTGGTACTTGAGATGAACACATATTGTTTGCAAACTTGAGATTTATTTTTAATTTCAATTTCCTAAATAATGAGTTGAACACAATCATAATCTCCACAATCATATCCAATTTTAGGAAATATTTGGATTTTTTTTACCTAAATGGTTCTCTAGCAAAGATTTTGTTTTCAAACATTTGAATATGATGTTTGGTAAGATTGATACTAATAATTTTTTCTCCTTTGTGGTCAATGAGGTTTACACAAAAGACATCCATTGTATTTTTTTCCTTATCTAGATGAGCTTTGTACATGGCAATAATATCACCTCTGAAGATTACTCCACTTTTTTGAGCATTGGGATCTTCAATTGAAATTGTATTTGCAGTTTCATTTTTAGGTCTATAAACACAATCAATTTCCTAACTATAACATGTTGTCTATTTTCTATGGTTTGTTAGATGGGGGGGGCAGGGGGGGTTAATTAGTTACTCAAGGTCCTTAAGTACCATTTGAATAATTAAACACAAACATTCATTGTTCTTCTTATCTTGTTGTTGCTCGGTCTCTACTGTAATAATAAAATTACTATCTCAAACATAACATGTTTTTCTTAGTGAAAACATTATCAAATGTAAAACATATAAAGCATTCATCATAGGTTTAACACTAGGATTTTACATGGAAACCCAATATGGAAAAAACCACACTAGTACATTTCCCCTTGTTTTTCTACCAAAATTTTTGACCAAAAGCCATATTGGCCTATGATTTCATCTTTTTTTTGTTTTTATCCCCGTGCTGATCAAAATTTTGATCAAATGAGGATTTTATGCCTGAGTTGGTCAAAATTTCAACCAAATTAGGTTTTCCCAAGTTGGTCAAAATTTCAACCAACTCGGGTTACATAAAAAAAAGAAAAAATATATGTTATATTTACACCCGCCTTGACAATATAAAAAAATAATCCTTTTGAGTAGTGTCTTTATTAGCAGTAGCATAGACAATGGGATGGAGTTGGAGGAAGGTGCTAGTTCAACTGTGAATTCCATTGATTTAGGTTCTTCTTCTCTTCCATTGAAAAGCCTTTATGCATATATCTACCTTGGAAAGGAATATGAAAATGAAATGATGCAAGTTATTCTAGAATTTGTTTTCTTTGTTTCTCTTATGTATCTTGGATAGAGTAATTGTGTACTTTTTTCTATGCCCTAGCTACTTTGAAGGAATACACTTTAGGAAAGATAG
This sequence comes from Cupressus sempervirens, assembly GCA_028749045.1. Lineage (NCBI taxonomy): Eukaryota > Viridiplantae > Streptophyta > Pinopsida > Cupressales > Cupressaceae > Cupressus > Cupressus sempervirens. Next base: position 104,703,116 of record CM053785.1, read on the forward strand.
GGAATTATGCCTAAATTGAACCCAAAAAAAAAACCAAAACCCTCTATGCTTTAGCAACTTGAAGAAAAATAATTTATGTATTTCAACCTAAGTTTAAATTAGGATTCTGATTTGATAATTAACAGGCTTCATGAATTCTTTTTTTTCCATGATACGATGGTCAACATTGGAAAGAATTTTAAGGAAGTCTAAGCAAATTGTTAAAGTTTGATAAAGAATTCAGAACTTTAGAGGAATATGCCCAAACAATAGAGTGAATACCTCCATTGGTTCCTCTTCTTTCCATTTCTTTTCCTTTAAACAGATCAATATAGGGTTCTTGTGTGCTATCTACCCAATTTAAAATGCATTACATCTGACTTTGTTGAGGTCACTGTTTAGCTCAAATCCTTAATCTTTTTTCTAATTGCGAATAAATACATAAGTTTTGCCAGTGGTCATATGATATTTTTTGAGATTTTAAATAAGGTTGCATCTAACATTTGGTACTGTACCTTTTCTAATTGATAAGCAAGACTTTCATTTTGTATGAACTCAACACTTTGTTTATTTTGAAACACCCAAATCATAACTAGTATCAAGTCATAACCTTGCAGCTATAGAAATATGCTAAGGGTATAAGCATATCTTATTTAAAGTGTAGAGTTTCTCACTCATAGCTTAAACTACCCTTTTTAATTGGATATTATTGTTGCATCTTTTCTGATTTTAAAATGCCACATTTCTTCAATACATTTGAATTACAAAGTTTTACTACTTTTCATCTTGTACTCAAATGTTACATCTCAAATGTTTTCATCTTACTATGAATAGTTCAATTGTTTACCATCTTTTCTGCTATCATATTGTACTAGTTTCTTGGTATGGATTTAAATTTTTCTTGCAATTAGCTGAATTGGACAACATATTATTTTATGTATTTCTCAGTATGGAGTTTTCTCTCTTGATTCTCTACCGATAAAATATTTGGTTCATGGCTAATTTTTCCTCTCTCTAGGGTTTCTATGAGGTGTTGTATTTGTTGAAGAGCTATGATTTTGTTGAGCTATGAAGAGTTGTCTATATCAGTCATGACTTCAAAACCCCTTGTTAAGACATGATAGAGGTACTTGGGCTAATTCTAGTATTGAATGAAGATTTTGTACATCTTCTATAAATCAATAAAGAATTGAATTTGGAATTCTTCCCATTGTGCAGGTGAGAGGTATGGATTTTATATTTTGTACATGGATTTGGATGATTGTGACTATAGAAACTAAGATCAATATTTAAAAAATCCAACCACAATACTATTTCTTGTGTAGGATACAAAGAGTGTACAAGATACAGATATACCTATATCGATAATGTGATTACTAATGCTAGAAGGTATGTTCTTCTTTTCCATTATTACAATATTGATTGCTATCTTGAAAATGATTTAAGTAAATGTTATTTTACTTCACAGTGTGTATATCATTGAATGTGGTTACAGTTATTAAATAATTCACCCTGTTTCAATGTGAATTAATACAAAATCACTCTTAAATAATTCTTTTATAATATGAGGACTTGTGTCTATCATATATGGTGTGAAATGTAGAGCCAATTCCTCATATTCTGACACATATAGTCAGATTGTTGAGCCCTCTACATCGGTTGGCTGAATAAAAATGTTTTAAAACATATAGAATGTATACTATCCACAATAAGTTGTTGAGAATTAAATTGTAAACTAAGGCAATAGTGAACAATAGAGTGTGTGACATATTGCAAATGGTTCAATGCCTATTTAGTCACTAAACTCACAGTCACTCAAATTTCTAATATGGGAAATACTTTGAATTCCAATTATGACTCTTTGACTCCTTAAAATGCAATAGATGAACTTTTTTTCTATTAATACCTTTGTGGTATGTTATGGCATGAGTGTACTTGATGTCATTTTATAAATTGCTCATTGTTCATTGATAGAGAATGTAATAGTCACATGTTGTTAAGTTAAAACAAAACTTATAATATTGGATATAGATTAAAACATGGCTTTGCTCCCATGAAATTTGAACATTTTCATGTACAAAAAATAATGCATCAAAAATCAATTTATACAATTTAGAAAAACTTGTGCTTCTATTTTTGTTTGTAATTAAGTAATTTATTGTACACCAATGTAAAGGATTTGAAAAATTAAGTGCACATAGCTCTTTTTTAGGTATGATTGTCATTTGAACCTCTTCTCATGAGCTTGTGGTATGCAATGAATACTAAATGGATTTACATGATTATGTTTAAGATTGTCATGTACTAGCACATTTTTAGTACCCAAAATTCTTGCTATATTGTGAACTCTATTCTTTAACTTTATTGGTGCTTGATTATAATTCTCTTGTATAAAAATTGCTACTTGTTTTTATTACAACTTCTACATTAACATGGGTTGATATTGTATAGAATACGCAACCTAGTTAATAGGAATTAAATGTAATCTCACTCTTGTTAGAATAGACAAGGAAGAACACCATGTTTGATGGGGACACAACCCAAGCACAAAAAGGACACAACAAGAAAGGGAAAATTTTATTAACTATGAAAATATGCTAATACATTTAGTACAGAGAAAATAGACTTCAAAACATGCCCTAAGGGCTTACAATAGTATAAATTTGGAGATAATTTCTCTTTTTAGTACGTCCTCTCAAACTCCACTCCGAACTGCCTTTTACAATGCCAAAAATGTTCTTAAATAGACCTCGAAGGGTTAAGGATTAGGAATACATTCTAGAAAGTGCTAGTTGGCATCCACCAGCCAAATAGAAGGCTCCAAAAGTTGCATTAGAAGTCGGCACAAAATTAGAAGAATCCAGAAACGGTAACCAAACTTTTGAGAGGCATAACTTTTGAACCGTAGCTCCGATTGACGAACCGTTTACATTTTTGGAAAGCTCTCAAAGTGCTTTATAGCCTATGGACCAGCTCTGCTCATCCCCCATTTTTTGGCCCTATTTGAGGTCATTTAATGCCCCTAATCTAACTTTGAAGCATTCTTAGGAGGTCTCCAGAAATTGAAGAACTGTAATAACTTTCAAACCGTGGGGCCTTTTGACCTGATTCTTTTTCTAGAATGCTCTAAATTACAATGAAAGTCATCTGGCCAATTTACACCTTCTAGTTCACCAAAATGATGGCTCAATTATGTCTATTTTTCTGGCATTTACACATATCCCAAGGTGATTAAAAACTCTAACCCAAAACAGTAATAGTGGAACTGTGAGAGTTGGAACCTTTATTTGACCCAAATGGGTATCTAGAAATGAAAACACATGAAACAAAAACTAAGTCTAAGTACATTTTTTTAGGTGACATAGGATTGCCATTATACCTCTGGATGCTCCTGCATCAGACACCTAGGGTAGATTGAAAAGTGACCCTGTCACTTTATGAATGGTAGAGGAAATCCCAAATGGGAAACCTCAGCTGCTGATATCCAAGTTGAGTCCTTGATCGGTCAGCCTTTCCACTTAACCAGATACTCTTCATACTGCCTATTTCTAGTACTCTTGCCCACACGACTATCCAGAATCTCCTCTATCTCCTCCTTCTTAGAAGTAGGAATTGGACATGGCTCTAACATTGGCTCCTCATCTGCACCATCATCATGATACTCTATTAAGTTTGTAATTTTGATGATAGGAGAAATGTGAATTCCATTTGGAAACTCCACTTCATATGCATTTCCTGAGTCATGTTTCTTCAGAATTTTGCAAGGGCCAAATTTCTTCACTTTTAGCTTGTTGTAAGTATCGGCTAGAAATCTTTCTTTTCTTAAGTGTACCATGACTAGATCCCCTACTTGGAATTCCTTATGTCTTCTCCTTTGATTCATCTTTATAATGTGTGCCTAGACCTCCTCATGTAGGCGCTTGATATGTTCAGCAAACTATTCTGCTCCAGCACTTGTCCTCTCCCCTTGCTCTATCTTCCTCAATTCTGGTGTAGTCCTCGAGCTACTTCCATATAAAATTTTGAATGGTGATCTACCATTACTCCTATTTATAGGATTATTGTAAGCAAACTCTACTTGTGGTAGAATCAAATCCCACCCCTTGGGCTTATCCCCAACTAAACATCGCAGTAAATTGCCTAGACTTCTATTTACCACTTCTGTCTGGTCGTCAGTCTGCGAATGATGTGTGGAACTGAATTTCAAGTCTGTTCTCAACTTCTTCCACAATGTTCTCTAGAAATACCCCACAAATTTAGTATCCCTGTCAGAAACTATACTCTTTGGGAGACCATGTAGTCTTACCACCTTTCTGAAAAACAAGTCTACAATATGGACAGCATCATGAGTTTTATGGCATGGAATGAAATGCACCATTTTGGAGAACCTATCAACCACCACAAATACTGAGTCATTACCCCTTTGTGTACTTGGCAATCCAAGAACAAAATCCATACTTATGTCATCCCATGGCTTTGATGGAATAGGCAATGGCTGATATAGTCCAGTATTGTGACTAAATCCCTGGCCACTTGACAAACCTGGCAATTCTATACAAACTTCTTCACATCCTATGGCATTTGAGGCTAAAAATAATGTTCTCTAAGAATGGAAATGGTCTTGTCTCGACCAAAATGTCCTGCCATCCCTCCACTATTTTTCTCCTTAATCATATTTTCCCTCATGGAACTCCTTGGAATACATAATTGACTGCCCTTAAACAACATACCATCCTGAATCAAATAGTCTAGCCACTTCGTTTTGTTACAGCAACAAGCTCTTTACAAGCTTTCCATGCTTTAGTAAAATTAGGATCCTTAGGGTACAGATTCTTGAGTTCATCAAACCCAACTACTTCAACTTGCATTACGGTAAGCAACAACTGTCTCCTACTTAATGCATCTGCAACCCTATTAGATTTTCCACTTCTATGCTTCAACACAAATGTATAGCTCTATAAGAACGCTACCGACTTCATATGCCTCTGATTCAATTTACCTTTGCTATTTAGGTACTATAATGCCTAATGATCAGTATACAAAACAAATTCCTTTGGCAATAAATAATGCCTCCATTTCTTTAAGGCCTGAACTATTGCATAGAACTCTTGATCATAAACAAAATACTTCTTTTTTGCATCATTCAATTTTTCACTAAAATATGCAATAGGCTTACCTTCTTGGCTCAATGCAGCTCCAATAGCACTACCACTAGCATCACAATCCACCTAGAACACCTTTCTAAAATCTGGAAGTGCCAACATAGGTTGTTCTATCACCTTCTTCTTTAGCATTTCAAAACTTCTCGCAGCTGCCGCAGTCCATTTGAACTCTTTTCTATCCCCTCTTATTGTGTCAGTCAGGGGTGCACATATGCCACTGAAATTCTTAATGAACTTCCTGTAAAAACTAACCAGACCATGAAATGATCTTACCTCAGTAGCAGACCTTGGAGTGGGCCATTCCAAGATGGCATTGACCTTCTTTGGATCCATTTTAAGACCTTTAGGTGATATAACAAATCCCAAGTAGACTAACTCCCTTTTTGCAAAGATACACTTCTTCAGATTAATTAACAGTTTTTCTTCTCTTAACCTTTCAAGGACACTACAAATGTGCAATAAATGTTCTACCAAAGTCTTGCTGAAAATTAAAATATCATCCAAATAAACAATAACAAATTTTCCCAAGAACTTCTTAAGTACCTCATTGATCATAAGTCGCATGAAGGTGCTTGGGGTGTTCGTCAATCCAAAGGGCATGACTAATGACTCATAAAGACCGTCCTTGGTCTTGAAGGTAGTTTTTGACTCATCTCCTTCTTGTATTCATATTTGGTGATAGCCACTCTTGAGATCTATCTTTGTGAAGTACTAAGCTCCACTCAAACAGTCCATAAGATCATCCATTCTTGGCAAAGGAAATCGATACTTGATGGTTATCCTATTTATAGCTCAAGAGTCTATACACATCCTCCACTCTCCATCCTTCTTTGGTGCGAGTATTATAGGTACTACACATGGACTTGGGCTCTCTTAGATCAACCCCTTCCTTAATAGCTCCTGATCCTATTTATTTAGCTCCTCAATTTCAGTAGGAGTCATCCTGTGAGTAGCCTTGTTAGGCAAACTAGCTCCTGGGATTAAATCTATCTGATGACTAATTTTCCTTACCGGTGGCAATCCTTCTGGAACATTATCAGAGATGATATCTTCAAACTCACCTAGTAAATCTAAAACTTCAAGTGGTATTTCACTACTACCTTCTTTATCTTTCCTAGGAATCAAAGCATAACACATACGCTGATGTTTCATGCCATCTAAAAACTTCCTTCCATCAACAAGACAAATCCTAGCACTACTACATACCTTTTCGCCTTCCTTTTTCATGGGCTTCAATTTGTGGCAAACTCCATCCTTTGTTAGAGAGTATGTGTTTGCATGACCATCATGAACTTCATGCCTATCAAACTGCCACGGTCTACCCAACAATAGATGGAAAACATCCATTGGAATAACATCACAGAGAACTTCATCATGGTAACTCCCAATTTTGAACTTCACTAAACATTGTTCACTTAATAGGACCTTATGATCATCCTTCACCCAAGTGATCCAATAGGGCTGGGGGTGTTTCTTCCTCTTGAGCTTTAGCTTAGAGACCATCTCCTCTGATACCAAGTTATTAGTGCTACCACCATTAATGATCACATCACAACATTTATCCTGACACTTGCACCTAGTACAAAATAAACTCCTCCTTTTTCCTAGTTCAATCTCACCACTTAGTAGGACCCTTTAATTTACTAAGGTCTCTCCACTTTCTACATCCTCTGAATGTGATGACTGTGCATCCTCATCCACATGAGCAACCCTAGCTTGACCCTCAGCTCTCCTATTTGTCCTTCCTTGTCATTGAGGGCATTCAAAAGCATGATGACCTTCTTCATTGCAATGGAAATAGGTACCATGGAAGCCTCCTCTTCCTTGTCCATGTCCTCTACCTCTTCCTCTCTGATTTCCAAAGTCTTGATCATGGGAGCGGTTAAAACCCTGATTCCTCTGGTTCCTGCTAGTACCCACATCTTCATTTTTCTTTTGGGTTTCATTTCAGCCTCTAGATGACCTACCACTACCCCTTCCTCCTTGACCATGCCCTCTTTGTCTCCCTTCAAACCTTTTATTTAGCTTCTCTTCAACCCGTAGGGAAAACTAGTATGCCTCTTCAACACTGGTCATTCTTACCAGATTTAATTCCTCCTGGATGCTAGGTCGTAACCCACTGATATAACGAGCAACCTTCTCCTTATTTTCTTTTGCATGCCCTGCTCTAATCAAAAGTCAGTAAAAATCCTTCGTATATTCCTAGACTAATTTTTCAGCTTTCTTTAACCCATGCATCTTCTTAAACAAATCAAGCTCATAGTCAACAGGAATGAATTGCTTCTTTAGTTTGTCCACCATGTGATCCCACCTTGTGATCTTCTCCTTTCCTCTTCTATTTCTTTCCAATTGAACCTCTTGCCACCAAATTTTGGCATGTCCTTTTAGTTTGGCCTTTGCAAACTTAACCCTGTCTGGATCCCTGATATCCTCATACTCAAAGTACTCTTCTAGTTCATTGATCCAGTTGATCAACTCATCTGGTTTCAGATTTCCTGAAAATACACCCACATCAATTGTAGGTATTTTCCCAAACTTAGTAATGGCCCTAAAAAGCCTTTCCTCTACTTGATTCATAACTTCCCTATCAACTTCCCCTTCTAGTCTAATTTCTTCTTCTTTATTGTCGTCCTCACTTTCGTCACCTGCAAAAACATTTGTTCCCCTAGGGAGCTCCTCTTGCAATGCTTGGACCTTCCTTTGGAGGGCTCTAACCTCCTCAGGATTTATAGCTCTAGCCCTTCCACCATGCTCTCTTCATGGAGACATCTTCTTAACTCAAACCCACAACCACACAGTCCTGGTGCAAACTGCCTCACAGTCAGCGCTCTGTCTACACACTTAGGAAAACCCGCTCTGATACCACTTGATGGGGACACAACCCAAGCACATAATGGACACAACAAGAAAGAGAAAATTTTATTAACTATGAAAAATTTGCTAATACAATTAGTATAGAGAAAATAGACTTCAAAACATGCCCTAAGGGCTTACAATAGTATAAATCTGGAGATAATTTCTCTTTTTAGTACCTCCTCTCAAACTCCACTCCAAACTACCTTTTACAATGCCAAAAATGTTCTTAAATAGACCTCAAAGGGTTAAGGATTAGGACTAAATTCTAGAAAGTGCTAGTTGGAATCCACCAACCAAATAGAAGGCTCCAAAAGCTGCATTAGAAGTTGGCACAAAATTAGAAGAATCCAGAAATGATAACCGAACTTTCGGGAGGCATAACTTTTGAATCGTAGCTCCAATTGACAAACCGTTTACATTTTCGGAAAGCTCTTGAAGCACTCTATAGCCCTATGGACTAGCTTTTCTTGTCCCCCATTTTTTGGCCCTATTAGAGTTCATTTAATTCCCCTAACTTGACTTTGAAGCATTCTTAAGAGGTCTCCAAAAATTGAAAAACTACGATAACTTTCAAATCGTGGGGCCTTTTGACCTGATTCTTTTTCTGGAATTCTCTAAATTACAATGACAATCATCTGGCCAATTTACACCTTATAGTTCACCAAAATGATGGCTCAATTGCATACTCCTATTTTTTTGGCATTTACATGTATCCCAAGGTGATTAAAAACTCTAACCCAAAACACTAATAGTGGAACTATGAGAGTTGGAACCTTTATTTGACCCAAATGGGTATCCAAAAATGAAAACACATGAAATAAAAACTAAGTCTACGTACATTTTTTTGGGTGACACAGGATTGCCCTTATACCTCTGGATGCTCCTGCATCAATGTTTAATGATATAGACTACAATACATGCAATGAATGTATATATACATCTTTAAGAATTACATATTCTGAAAGGTTTTCATCCTTTTATTAAAGGTTGGGCCCCTAACATTGTGTAGTCTACATAGGTTGTTCATAATCAATTGTATAGCCTTCTTCAACATGTTTCCATTATAAGGTGCAACAAGAGTTGTTATTCATATGATTTAACTATGACAAGAAGTGGTCATTAATCTCACATCTTTACAAAGATGCTCCATTACTTTTGTTGGACCAAGGAAACCATCAAGGTATGTAAATCCCAATTCAAATACATCTAGTCAGACTAGTCCTCTCTTGATAGATATGAATATAGTTCTTCCATGTTTAAAAGGAATCTAGTTCTTCCATGTTAGGACAACTAAAGCTAAAGCTATTTTAGGATAGCAAATTACATTCTAGATTTTAGATTTTCTATAGGGTATATGAGCCACAAACATTATATTTTGGATTTTCTATAGGGTATCTGCAGTGCATATAGGCAATATGTTTCCCAATCTAAATATCTACATGTTGATATCTTATAAAAAAAAATTTTACAACGTGGGTAAGTGCAAATTTCCAACAATACTTTATCCTTTGCTCTATTCTAGGTTATACAAGATTTTAAAAAAACACCTTAATTTAATTTCCACTCTCAATGCTTATGACTTTTTTCTATTGTCTTAGAATCCCTCTTTGGTCTTTAGGGCCTATTTGTCTTGGTTCATGTTGTATTGGATCTCTATTGGTTAATGTTGCATTGGATCTCTGTTGGGTAAGTATAAATTTTTGATAATCCTTTATCCTTTACTCTATTTTATTATTTAGGTTATGTAAGATAATAGACCCCTTTATTACTTTTGAATCATATTTTCCAAGCTATCCTATACATTTTCTTTTAAGTGTTGCATTATTTTCCCCTTTCTTCTTTGCAATATAAGATCAAGCATTTCTATAGATTTTCTGCAACATATTTAAAATGGTATGCTCATAATATTCATCCTCTTCATGCATGAAGTTATTCAATTTATATTCTTGTTTTTCTCTACATATCTATTCTTCTGGAAATTCATAGGTTGTATCTTCCAACACTATCACCCATACACAGTGCAGACCAATAATGTGGAAATAACCTGAGTAGAAGTCACTTGAGTATATATCAAAAATTATGGAAATTATATCAAAATAGATAGTATATTTTTCTCTTCTAAGATTATAAATTTTAAAAACAATATGTTTGCAAATTACCACATAGCACAAAATTCCCTAAATTGGTGAAGAAACTTTCAATACCCCAAGACCAACTTGAAGCTTATATCTATATATGAGGAGCTCCCTTTGAATAGATATAGATCTATTTTACTTCAGTAACTTGTACTTTCTATTTTTGTAGTACCATTCTTATGGTTAAATAAAGGGTGCAAGCCGCTTTTATGGAGCCTATTATGAAAAATCCAATTAGTTGAACTTGACCTTCTCAATTTCTCTCTCTAAATAAAATTCTATCTTTTAGTTTTGAAAGATTCTAGTCATCCCTGCCAAGTGGTAGCGTTTTACTTCTGCGATATCAATTCAAATTTCTATGCAGTTCTTAGGATTGCATACATATATCAAAATCCAATGCACTCTTGAACTATTGTGATTGTTTATTTATATCAATTTTTGTACTTAAATCTATAGTACATTGCAATAAGAAAGAATGAAGATATAATAATGTTATGGGGAGTTATGAAGAAGATAGTATCAAAAATTTCAAATTCTATAGAAAAGTCATTATATTTTGATCAAGAACTTCTTGACAATAATTTGTATGTATTTGTCACAAGGGTCTTTTTAGGGAGATCACTTGAATTAATTACTAATATAGAGTATGAGAATATGTTTATGGAGCTAGTTGGTGTTGCAGGACCACCTGGGTAGGCTAGTATGAAATCTAGGGATTCCTTACTTGTTGGTTTGTAGTGATGACTAGCCACATCACTAGTTTAATAAGAGGTCCTATTTGGTCCTTTGGTGTGTTTAGGAGAGTTGGCAAGACCCAAAATGGCCAAGTTGCTAGAAAGTACAAAATGTTGTCAACTAGGTGACTTAGGTTCTAGAAAGGATAAAATGGTCTACTAAGGTTACCATAGACTTGGATACATAATTTGAGGTCCTTTAATGCATATTATATTCCCACTTGGTCTTTGGAACAAGTTTGGAGGTCTAATTCCAATTTGGGAAAAAGTTGCTAAAATGTTGTCATGTTGTCATGACAACATTTTCTTGCTGAAAGAAACTTTTTTCCAAGATTTTGCATATTTGTATTTGCAATGCTCTATCTATTTGGAATAGTTATGAAACCAATCGAGGAACCTTTAAAAGCATGAGGACAACCTTTTCAATGGGTTGGAAAAATTGGAGAAAGTACTATACGGACTGTGCACAGCATTTTGGTTGTCAATCTTGATGTTTTTGAAGGCATTTGAATAGAGTAGGATTGGATGATTTGAATTTGGTGTTAAGGAAGCTCTATTATCTTATTTTTCATCTGTGTGCAGTGTTATTTTTCTTATTTCAATCAGGTTGTAGTAGCTTTGAAATTCTAATTTTTGGAATCCAAGGTAGCATTTAAAATATGGGATCTTAGGGCCACTTCCTACCATTGGATTCATCTGGTATTTTGGAATTTGGAACTAAGGTCCATTCATACTATGTACCAAGAAGGAGGGCACTTCGACGTACCAACACGCATTTATAAAGTGATGCCCTAGGCAAGTAGATGCAACTTGACTAGGGATCATAGTTCAAAAAATAAGCAATGGAGATGATTAAGAATAAAAATACCTCAATCCAAAAATGTAGAAATTAAGAAGGATTTCTAACCTAACTCCATTCCAAAGGATATTTTTTGGTAATCTCTCTAATGTGGTTTTTGAAGAAAAAAACCACTAAACCCTTGAAACCCTCATTTTAAGCCTAAAATAGTGCTTTGGCTATACGGATAGGTTGGAAATTGGAAAATCATAAAATTTCTATGTATTTTGAAAAGGGTATCCATAATGCAAATTTTTTTGTGGGTTTGTTAAGGAGATCTTCATGATATCTCAGTTTTGAGTCATTTGGAGGGCTAATGCTAGTAGCCCATTTTGCATCATTTTGGTGTTTGAACACTTGTGGAAGGAATGTACCCATGATCACAATATTGGTTAGGGTCTTATATGTTATGAGGGATCTGTTGAAACCATGGGTGATTGGTTGGAACCCTTGGAGGTCATAAATGGATTTGACAATTAGTTGTGGAATGGAGCAGGCTGGTAAGCAATATGATGTTACTTTGTTGGTGTGCCCCCAACTGAAGGAATAAGACCTCTTGAGAAAGGTCCTCGGAAGCATAGGGTGAGTAGAAGCCCTATTTGGTTTGGTGAATGACCTAAGGAAGCCCTAGGATAACTTGGGGTTTGAGAGCAAGGTTGGGGTGTCACATTAGTTGGGCACTTTACAAGTTGTCCTTAAGTGACATCAGGTTGCCTTATTAATGTGAGTTCCCTAAAGTAACAATCGAGATGTTTTTGGTTAGATCTTGTGATGAGTTCATCTGTGAACTCATAAAAGGTTATTGTGTGTCAATAATCTTGAGTAAAAAGGAAAATTTTCCACTAATCATTTTCAGGGAGTGTAATTATGTCTCTATTTATCATATTTAGTTTTTGTGTGAAGGTATTTTCATAACTTTCAAATGCTAGCACATTTCTATTAATAGTGAATCCACATCATTACAAATAAATCACAGTAAACTAAGGTACAAAATTGCATATAGTACCATGAAAACCATCTCCTAAGTCAAAATTATATAGATTTTCTTAGATAGCTATCACATTAATAACATCTGGTGAAACCAAAAACTTTCAACCAAGAAGATACATACAGATGGAGCCCTAACTTTCATTAAAATACTAAAGATCCATATATTATCCTCTAATTGTTGAAGACTACGTATTTGAAGAAAAGGATTCCTCAACATATCCATTAATGAGGTTCCATGAGGATTGCACAGAGCATAGCAGGGTGGTCACATACAAATTATTGGACCATCTGCACTAATCAAGAGGCTAATCCAATTCAAGATCAAATTCTTAAGTTTATCAATGCTCATGCTTGCAAACCATATTTTGATTTAATAAAATCATGACTTTTTTTGGTCACCTATTTCTCCCTCTTTTTTAGTGTATGGTTTAATAGCTTCCTTAAAGTGGGTTTTGAAAAATATTTCTCACTAATAAAAACTCATATGTAGCAATTATTTCTAATTTGGGCATGAAGGATTCAGAATCTACTAATTGCATTATGACTAATACATTCACATTTTTCGATACTACTAGAACTGCTGGTTGTAAAAATATTTCTAAAGAATCACCTGATAAAGTACAATCAAAGAATGAAGGAGGATTCTCTAAAGAAGGCTAGACAACTTACTTTTCTTTTCATCAGAGTATTCTAGGTTCATTCTTGAACCGCTGTAATTTGAAAGGGGTCATATGTGAATATACGTGTCTCTCATATCAACTACTATGGAAGCTATGAGAGGTATTTTGAAAGGTTTATCAAGGATAGATTAGATGACCAAATTTTCCACTATCATGGATGTGATCAACTTCCAATTACACATACTTATCATTTTATCCATCATCAAAAAAAGCTTGCAATATATGTTCAACAACTTTTTTTTAATCAAATTTTACCTAGTGTAAATAAAGGGAAAATATAAATGTGGCATCATTATTTGAGGTATGAATGGAAGGATAGAATTCCACAAGGCAACCAGAGAGTAGTGATTTGTGATACAGATTCAGTTTTCTCCTTTCGAAAATCTTTAGAGCTAACTTTCTTAAAATCATTTTGATGCACATATCACAAGTTGTGGACATTTCTTGCATAATTGTAGAATGTGACAACTTCTTCATATTCTTTTTCAATATTACGTATGGGAGTTGTGTATCTATTAGTTTTTTGCTTCAGTTGAAGGATCACTTGGAAGTTTTGGTTTTGAACTACACACACAAAATGTGAGAAAGCATAAGCATCAGATTTCTGATAAGATTATAGTGGGCTTGTCTATATCAAGAGGTGAATCTAAACAACTTATGAACAACACATCCTCTTTGGCTTATGGATGATCACATAGACATGAGAGTCAATTTGTACAATAACTGGGAAGTTAGAGCACAAGCGATCCATAGATTCATGCAACACTAACCAAGCATCTGCCACATTTTATTTAAGAATGTTGATTCATTGTTCTTCTTGCAATAGTAGTTAACATGTTGATTCATGGTCAACTCTATGGTATGGAACATGGTATGTTTTGGACCATTAAAATGGTAATCTAAAACACTAAAATACACCTTTACAAATTCCTTGATTTCACACAAAGAAAAATACAAACAATATGCTCACTGTAATCAGAAATTGTGCAGTATTTACTGTCAATATACACAGTAATCAGCTCTTAGTAACAACTTAATGATATCATGCACATCTGCATTATTTCTGAGATTCATTTCACTATGTAATAAACTTAAGAAACACTATAATCATGAGATATGAAAGCTTTGGTTATCCATGTTTTCAACATTATTTAAATATCTTATTAGCCAAGTTATTACTGACGCCTCCAACTGATAAGTGCCCACTTCCACTAATAGGATTTTATATGGTATTGACATTTTAACTTTGATATTACTTGTGATTAGGTGTTTATAAATCCTCTCTAACTACCTCCATCCACATTATGATATGTTTCCTCCCCAAACATCACAACTATAAAGAAAAACTAGCATGACCAAAAAACCTAAAAGGGTTTCTTGGTTTTCTAGTCGCAAATTTCTACATTTTTGCACCTATTTTGGAATACATAAGATTTTTTCCACCCTCTTGTACAATAGATAAGATGTTTTCCACCCTCTTTTACAATTTTTTCAACGAGCTTATAACGGAATCAATTTTGCTAACATTTGTATTCGTTCACCCTTTCAAGAAGGTTGCTTTCAAAAAGGAGGGTAATTTGATTTATTGTTTTCTATAAAGAGAAAATCATGACCTGCATCCCTACCTCTTGACAAAAGTGTTCTAAAGCCCTTAAATGATCTCTCTTAATCCATGAATCAATTTTAATATTAAGATTAGATTGTCAGCATTTAAACGTAGCTTTCTTGTATATTGTATTAGTTGGACCCTTTCTCCATCTATTTTGTTTAAACAAGTTCCTAATTTACCAATGTATAACCCAAATAGTGAAAGGGATAAAGCGCATCCCTACTTGAAGCCAATACCACTATCTAAATATTTGGGCATTTGTTCACTAGTACTAATTTTGGCTCTAACTCTCACATATAGTCTATACACTACCACCCTATACATGTTTAGGATACTAATTCTTCCATTTTTTTGTGTAGCTTGTCTCTAGGCACTACATCAAAGAATTTATGAAGTCCATAAAACAACAATATATGTCTTCCCCCTAATTGTCCCTCAATCAAATCATAAATCTATTTATTTATTTTTATGGATTGAAATGCTTTCAATTTTTTTATTCTTCTAAAATTGAAAGTAAGGAAATTGCTTATTTATAAATATAATACATGAATACAATATTGGGGTACAATGGTGATGAGCAGGAAGTTGCAGGAAGTTGCAGGAAGCTACTGTGCTAGTAATTTTGAAGAAGAAATCAGGGCTATCTTATTTTTATGCTCCCTTCTTGATAGTTGGAAAGAAGTGGCGACTAAAATTAGTAGCTCTAAAATCTAATAATAAAGGAAGGTATGTTGTAGTTTGATTTTGTTACAACAACTTTTTTGAATGAAGACATGAGAAGAAAAGATCAAGCCCAAGAGATTATGATAATTGATAAATTGATAAATATGTAGATGTGAAACAAAATAAAAAAATACTGGCACTTCCAAAAATTGAGTATACATGTATACAAGGAAATCCAAACAACTGCTACAATGAATTAATCATACCGAGCTACTAAAATAAATAGTCACAACTCTGATATGTGCATACTCTACACTAAATACAAACTTTCCCTATTAAGACTCCAACTCATGACAAACAATGAGTAATGGAAAGGCTCAACGAAAGTTGTTGAATTTATGTCAACGAAAGTTATTGATATTATAATATCGATGAATTTGAGTGAGGTGACCAAATTTTTCTTTCAAAACCATATGTGCAAATATAAACATTAAGTACAACATGTCCAATATTTTTGCAAATATACACATTAGTTACACCAAACTTTTCTTTCAAAACCATATGTGTAGATATAAGCATTAAGTACAACATGTCCAATATTTTTGTAGATATACAAATTAGTTACACCATTTTTTTCTTTCAAAACCATATGTACAAATATAAACATTAAGTACAACATGTCCAATATTTTTGCAGATATACACATTAGTTACACCAAATTTCTCTTTCAAAACCATATGTGCAAATATAAACATTAAGTACAACATGTCCAATACTTTTGTAGATATACACATTAATTACACCATTTTTTTCTTTAAAAACCATATGTGCAGATATAAACATTAAGTGCAACATATCCAATATTTTTGCAAATATACACGAGTTACACCAAATTTTTCTTTCAAAACCATATGTACGAATATAAACATTAAGTACATGTCCAATATATTTGTAGATATAAACATTAGTTACATGAATTTTTTCTTTCAAAACCATATGTGCATATATAAACATTAAGTACAACATGTCCAATATTTTTGCAAATATATTTTCCTTTGAAGAAAGATAATGCCTAACAATATGAACCCAGAACAAAATAATGAGACAATGGCTACATTGTGGTCTCAGTTTCAAAGAAAAGCTAATAAATGTAATTATCCTTACAAAAAGTGTAAGGGCTTAAAGAATCGAAGAATTCTAATCACAACAACCCAAAGTCATTACAAGCAACATGGTCATGTTGAAGGTGGCCATGATTTTCATTGATTGTTGAATGTGGACTTCCTACTAAACGAACATCAAGGTGTGAATATCCAAGCTGAGGATAACACTCCCATGGAAGAAGATGATAATGTGCCAGAGGACATGATTGAAGAAGATGGTATTGGCGCAAGTGATGAAGATGCTCACGATGATGGCACCAGTGCATCTAATAATGATGATGAAGATGGTCTTGATATACCTATACTTGAGAAGGCACACGAGCCCTATACAAAGGCTCCCAAACAACTCTTCTCTCATCTATAGTTTTGTTGGTGAACTTGAAGGTTATGAATGGTTTATCCAATGTAGCAATGTCACGTATGCTAAGGTATGTCATTTTTGTCATCTTTAATGTTAGCATACCATTACTATTCATTATATTAACAATTCATATTTTTTGTTGTAGATTGATAGGTGAGTTTTTGTTACCACCATCAAACATTCTGCCTCATTCATACCAAGAATTATCTACCATTATGAATCAAATTGGAATGAAGTATCAAACAATGCATGCATGTTTCAATGATCACATTCTATATCATAAACAACATGAATTTGCAATAGAGTGCCCTAATTATCATATTAGTAGATATCAGTCAGATCAAATAACAAAAAAACTACCTCACAAGGTTCTTCGGTACATTCCCATTATTCCATATCTTCAATGATTATTCAGGTGCACTAGCTTGGCACAATTTAATAGAAGTCAAGATGACATTATGAAAATTCCTATGGATGGTTCTGCATTTAAAGAGATAGAAGAAACATGGCCACACTTTAAAGAAGAACCTTGTAATCTCAACCTTTCATTGGCAGCGAATGGTGTCAATCCATTTGGAGATATGAGATTTGTTTACTCAGTGTGGCCTATTTTTATTATTAGCAATAACATTCCTCCTTGGATGTCCATAAAGAGGGAGCACATAATGTTGTCAATGATTGTGCTAGGTGTTTTTCATTTAATAGTTATCTAAATAAATTTATAAACAATGCATGAAAATGGTCATAATAATTATGCAATGTTTATGTTCATTCAATTACTAGGTAAGTACCAAGTTAAAGATATGAATGTGTATATTGAGCCCTTAATTGATGAGTTGTTGAAGTTATGGAATGGTGTCACTATGTATGACATCTCTAGACCAATAGGACAAAGATAATTTCAATACCATGCAATACTTGTATGGACAATACATGATGCCCCTGGGCTAACTCATTTTTGTGGTATGTTATATTATTAAGTTTGCATATTTTTGGTCTATTATAGTGCTTACACATTATTGTTGTATGCTTAAGTTGTGCATGATAATTGTCCATGATCCAATTGTACATGATCTTTTAGGTCTTCAAACAAAGGACAAATTTGAATGTCTAGTTTGTGGTCCAAAGATGTAATCTTGTCATTCAAGAAGTTTAGGAAAGCAAGTGTTTGGTGAGTTTAGGCACTTTTTCCACAATAATCATAAGTATCAAATTATTGAAAAACATATTTTTAATGGAAAAGAAGAGACAACATAAAGGCCATGAAGAATGACACCTCATCTATGGAAGTTGGAATACGATCGACTAAATTATCGAAGTAATGTCCAATTTGTGGTTTGAAGTTTTAAATTTATATTTTGATATTGTCTTACATTTAGAAATGATGTAATTGATGCTCATGAAGGTCATCAAAGCATCAATGACCAACTTCCTAGAGGAATAAAAAGTTATCCTACTCAATTTAGTAGGTTATCATACTACAAGGATCTCCCAATCATGCATTTGTTTGATGTTATGCATATTGGAAAGAATGTAACAGAGACACTATGGAAAATATTGGATGGAAAGCATGATAGAGAAAAAATTGCCAAAATTTGTATTGACATTCATGAATCCAATCATGCACTAAAAGATTTCATTGAATCAAATAGGAATGTAGACTGCATAAATACGAGTGCCCTTCCTTGGTTATTAATGGAGCAATATTAGCATGTGTTTTTTGGTAGTTGCACCTGGTATATGGATCTATTGTCATTGTGTCCCTTAACCAACATTTACTTCTAAATAATTTCATTATATGATGCAAATATGTTAATTGTAGGGACCACCCTTAAACATCACATACTAAAAGAAAAATTAAGATTAGAAAAGTAAGTCAAATTTTGACTATTTAACACTTTTAGCTTATTAATAAAGCTTTAGTATGTGATGTTTAAGCCATCTGCCCATAAAAAGAGATCCACTTAGCCTGATGACATTGGAAGTTAAATAATTTCCTACCTTAAAGAACTCTGTTCTCTTACAATTATCTTCTCAACATTTTTTTATAGCTTCCTTGTATATGAAGCTCTCTTACCATTCAGTATTGATATAAACTTACCTTGCACTTGAATTGTTATATACTGCAAACCATTTTATTTTGTTCCAAAATACATGTTTTTTTTTCCCATAAGTATCAAATTCTCTTGGATTTTGTTTCTATCATAAAATGATGATCAAAACAACAATATTAGTGGCAAATGGAAAATTTCTAATAAAATTTATGTTTATGTTCTTAAAAATATTGAAATTTTTTGTATAAGTATTGCTAGCATAGAACAGCTTTGTTATCATTTCAAAATTCCTTTATTGGTATCCCTTTGAAATAAATGGTGCATGGCTTCTGATTTCAAAATGGAACCCAAAAGTTGCATCCACCTATTTTTGTGCATGCTCTGGTACATTTAGTCTAAATTTTTTTGAAGTTTTGATTGGTTTATTTATGTTCTAAGAAGCACATGATTAATATTCAAAATGTCACTCTTGTTTTCTTGAATATTATTACTCTATTTTGAATATTTTTTCCCCCTATTTTCAATGTTCAATGATCACTTACTCTGTAGGTTTTACAGTGATTTAGAGTCAAAGAAATATTTGGCTTCAGAGAGGGGCATATATAGTAATTATGGTTTAAGGTCTAAAGATTTGGACAAAACATCAAGCTCTATATCAAGCTTTATTAAAAGAGGACTGGAGAAAAGTTCACAGGGATTGAAGAATATTGGTCGGTCATTGTGAATGGGAGTTTCAAGGGTAGTCTTTCCAAAGGATCTTAAATTGTTAGAGAAGAAGATATTTGATCCTCAAGATAAGTTCCTACAGAGGTGGAATAGATTTCTTATCATATCCTATATAATTGTTATATTTTTTGTTCCTTTGTTTCTTTATTTGCCTATTGTGGATGATGAATCTAGATGTATGGGTATAGATAAAAAATTGGCAATTGTTGCTACTATTTTACGGTCTCTCATAGATATCTTGTATTTAGTACATATGGCTCTTCAGTTCCAAATATCTTTGATAGCTCCTTCTTCTAGGGTGTTTGGGAGAGGAGAGCTTGTTATTGATCCAATACAAATTGCAAAGCGGTATCTATCAACATACTTCATCATTGACTTCCTTGTCGTGTTGCCTCTTCCTTAGGTAGTTGAAAATCATACTTAAACTTATGTTTTCTAAAATGACCATTAACATTGACTATTAATGGGAAAAAATTTACATCTTATTTTTCTTAAAGCATGAGTTTATACATACATGTTTTGAACTAACATCAGAACTACTACTAGTTTGGTTAATGATGTACTTCTGGAGTTATGTCAACTGAGTTATAATCTAAATATCAGGTAATAGTTAGCTACATAAATAATAGTGTAATAGCTGCTAAATTTGCTTCTACCAAGTCATTTTTGAGATGCCTAAGGTTGCCTACTTGGGTATGTGTTCACTTATACTATGATTTGTTTATCTTGGGTTTGCTACAGCTAGGCTTGGTTGTTCTATATATATGATACATGGTAGCAACTAACATGGGAATGATTGTGTAGATCTTGGTTATAGCTACAGTTCAAGTTATTAAACCAATTTATAAACTACTCACCAGCTAGTAGTAAGTTGTGTGGGTATTAGTCTACTTGTTAGCTGGATGAGGTCATGCCTTCCACCAAGTCTTATGACTAAAATGCTCTAAGATGATGTTATGGGTTCACTAATGTAGCTATGTTAATTTCCATTGAGTTCAGCCATACAGTTTACATGTATATACCTACCTACATACATATATACATACATGTATGTATTTATCATTACAATATATAAAACTCTTTAGAATAGTACTACCTACATATATGCATATATACATGTATGTATTTATTCTTACAATATATAAAACTATTTAGAAAAGTACTAGTAATACTAAAATTAAAATAAAAACAAAAATTTATGCATCATAACTTTGGTATATAAATTTAAAACACATTAAACAATTGCTAATAAATGAATAGATAATTAGGATATATTTTCCACAACAAGTCAAATTGTAATATTTCTATTAGGATTTAGCTGTGTAATTTTTTAAGTCAAATTCATTGACCCATGTTTCATGAGTAGTGGTTCACATGAACTCTTCTCTCATGAGAATAAATTGATCACTTAGCACTCATTAGATCTAGGTGATGCTCATAGAGGTGAAGCATTGGGACTTGACCCATCTTTCATAAGTAGTGGTTTTACTAATTACCTAGCGCAAGCTAATCTGCAAGAGTAACTTTTCTAGGAATAATTTATATTGTTCAATGTATTACATTTCTATTATTTAAAAATTATTAATTTATTGTGATATTGCTATCAAGATTCAACTATGTGGTTTTTGAGATGAACTTAGTTGACCCATGTTTCATGAGTAGTGGTTCACACAAAACCATCTCTCATGAGAATAAATGGAACACTTGCACTTATTGGATTTAGGTGATGCTCACAGAGCTAGAGCACCCAAACATGACCCATCCTTGATGAGCAGTGCTTTTACTAATTGACTTTGTGAAAGCTACTAGACTGCAAGAGTAATTTTTGTAGGCATATTATATATTGATCAATTTATTACATTAGTATTACTTTGTGCAAGCTAAAAGAGTAAATTTTGTAGGAACTTGGACTTGCCTTTTGTGCCTATATCAATGATACCCTAGAGATACAATTCATAGAGATCCAATTCTACTCCCTCTAACAATATGAGACATCACTAGAGACAACAACACCATTGACACCCTCCTACTACCACTGTCACCTCTATGCGTTACCCCTCTATTATGAGGTTGTTCTTTATTTCTTCGACTTCTTAGCTATGTTTGGCATGGTGGGGTTACCATCTTGGTCCCTTCCACCCCCTCAGGATTGTTAAAGTTTTTGCCCATTCCTTCTTTCTTTTCTTGGTTAGTTTTTGGTCACCATTTGGTGTTCTTCTTGTTGGGTTTCCTTTGTTTCTTTTGTCCCTTTGACCCATTTGTGGTCACTTGTCAGACACTAATAAAATTTATCTTTATTTTTATGTGTTCATTGATTTTTCATTTTGTGAAATGTAGTGTTAAAATAAGCTCCCACAGTCACACAATCAATGAGGATGAGATGGAAACTCATCTTCACAGTGCAAGCCAATAAAAATATGAACCTAGGCATGAGGATAAGCCCAATGAGGGGGTTGAGTATGGGTCAAACTAGGAGCATGAAGGAATTTAGACTCTAAACTATAAAGAAATTCCTTTTCATTGTAGGGTAGAAGTTGCTCCGGGAATGGACATATTGTTGTCTCATGTCCTACAGAATTGAGGAAATCAAAGAAAAGATCTTCTTGGTGGTTTGGGGTTTATGTTCTCTGATACATTCTAATATTAACATTGATGACCAGGCCCCATTGATTTATGAATCTATCTAGATTCACCTTGTATTTGAATCTTTTTCTCATATGCCTCTTTAGGTCAGGCTTCTGAATCTTCCCCTTCACCTATGGCTAGATTTAGTTCTAGAAGTTGTGGGAGATGCCACTGGTGAATTGTGAATGGTGAATTCTAAATCATCTGATATTTTGCATACCACTTACACTCGCATCCTTGTGATGTTTGATTTTTTTAAGGGCCTCACTAAGAAGATCAAAGTTGATGCCCCTAATGGTTCATGGATTCAAACTCTAGACTATGAATGAATTCCTTTCCATTGTAGGGTCTACTCTAGGACTAGACAAATTATTTCCCATTGTCCTACAAAATTGAGGAAACCAAAGAAAAGACCTTCTTGGTGGTATGGGGCTTTGGTTCAACATTACTTTTTCCTTAAAGACTCTACTCTTAAGGATTCTTCTGTGGTTGTTGACGGTGTCAATAGCTCTACTTTGTCTTACTAGGCTTTTGGTCCATTGTTGGATGTGGTTGTTGTGGTAGCCCCTACCTCTATGGGTCAAGTTCTTATCCTATAGAGAATCACCATCCAACAATAACTTCTTTTGGATTCACTTGCTGATGCAACTCATACATATTATGATGGTAATCAATATCCACTGCAACTTCTTGTATTTTTTTAAAAGAAATTAGATTGGTCGATATTTTGACCAATGCTTGGAGGTTTTCCACCAAGAATTGGTCAAAATTTTGACCAACTCTTTGGTTGTGACCATGGCATCCTTGTCATGGGATTGACCAGAATTGGTTTATATTTTGACTAATGCTTGGAGGTTTTCCACCAAGCATTGGTTGCAATTTTTACCAACCCTTTGTTCAAGACCATGACATCGTGGTTGTGGGATAGACTAGAATTGGTCAATATTTTGACCAATTCTTGGAGGTTTTCCACCAAGAATTGGTCAAAAGTTTGACCAACCCTTTGGTCATGACCATGGCATCTTGGTCATGGAATAGACCAAAATTGGTCAAAAATTCAACCAATTCTTAAAATTTTTCCACCAAGATTTGGTCAAAATTTTGACCAATGGTGACCAATTAGGCTCATCTAAAGTGCACTCTTTTCGACCAAAGATTTGGTCTAAATTTTGACCAATTAAAAGTTTGGTCTAAATTTTGATAATAAAGATTGTGATGCACTACTTGATCACAACTTTGACCAATATGAGTTGATATTTCTACCAAAGTTCATCGAAAATTAGGTCAAATTTTACTTGTGCCACTAGCAACATGTCACCACTTTTTCACTCTTTCAAAGTGAGCCATGTTAGGAGCCAACCCTATTAAAGGTATACAATACACACTATTTTTTATTAAGTAAAAAAAGTTTTTTTATAGGGGTTCCTGAAACCCACTAGTTAACAAAAAAATACTATAGAAAGTTCAAGTCTAGAAACAAAGCAACAGAAAAAACAACAAGCCATACCCAGCCATCAGAAGTAGCCAAAATACAGATAGGCAAAAGCAAGGGAAAAGATTTAAAAACCAGGAGCACTGATCAGGTCACCATTTCTTTGACTAGCTCTACTTTCTTGAGCTCCAGTTCTCTCATTGCTTCCACCTCATTAGTCTTTGATTGACTATCATCTAGAGAAACCTCCTCTTCCCTCTTTCTCTTTTCTAATCTCCTTTTTTTGGTTGAGCTCTCAACTTGCAAAGAATCATTATCATTAGCTTCCTTGGTTTCCTCTTTGTCCTTTTCCGTCTTCCCCTTTTTTCTATCCTCCATCATCAAGTGTAGCTGAATGATATTATCATTAAGTCATTTTATAATGTTGAGGCTCTGGCTAGCTGAGCTATGGAGAGCATCCTTTCCACTCTTTTTTCAATCTTAGAAACTTGAGCATCCAACTAGCTAATTCTGACATTCTTGTCCCCCCCTTCTATCCTTTCCTACCCTTGGATCTTGAACTTAATCTCTTTAATTTCATGGAAAATTCATTTAATTGACCAAAAATTATCCACCAAACTATTGCGGGCATTGTTAAGGAGGTCCATCCCCATTTCCCTCACGTTGTCACTTAGGATCACCAATACTGGGTCAATGAGCTCCTCCAACCAAAGTTTTCCATCCCTTCCCTCCAAAACCTTCAAGTGGATATGCTCTGTAACTAGACCCATTTTCGTTGTGCTAGCATGAAAGTTCCTCCATGTAGTTTTCTTTCCCTTTGTATCCAAAGTAATAGTGGTTCTAGCCGAACCATCTCCCTCTTGCCTCTCTTCCTAAGCTTTGATATTGATCTCCTTACCCTTAACAACTACCTTCTTAGCTTCCTTCCCACCACCCCTTCTCCTTTTGACTGGGTTGTTGTCCTTCCTACTAACCTAAGCCTTATTGGTGCCCACCTCTTTCAGATTACCCTCCTTATCCATGCCCATCACCTCTTCCTCATCATTGTAATCCTCCTCAAATTTAACCTCATGCTTTATCTTTCTCTCTATTCCTTTTCCAAGCTTCTTTTTCTTCTTCCTTCCCATATCCTTCATGATTTTAGCTACCTCCTCTTTGTCATCTGAGTGCACTTCAATGCTATCCTCCATATCCGAAGGGAGGTAAGAGCTCTTTGTTTCCTCTCAAGAATTCACCTTTTGGGAAATATCCCTTCCATAATTTTGAGTTTTAAAATGCTCATATAAGAGTAATAACAAACCCTCTTGGAAGGCAAGATTAGCATATGCTTTCTTCTTAAAATCCAAGATACTCTTATTTGCAGAGAAAAATAGGTAGAAGGGGATGGAGATTTTTGTTCCATACCTGAAGTGGTTTACAGTAAAAAAATGGTGGGTTTGAATCCTATCAAACCTTGTATCAAGTGTAATGTAGGATATAATTTCCCTTAAGACAAACCTCTATAGTTTCTTGATAGAAGCAGGTTCATAGTAGGCACTAGTCTTCACTAATTCCTTCATCTCCTTAGCATCCTTTGCAAAGTCCTTCACCACATTCAGGGATATTTTCTTATCTCTATAGAATTTAATTCCTTGATTAGGAGAATCAATGACCTCGATGATGAACCTTTCATTGACCTAGAAGTTGACACCATCAACCTTCACCTTCCCATCTTTCCATGACTTAACCATAAGGTTAGTTATCTTCAGATCTCAGCCATGATTTTTTTCAATGAAAGATGAGATTCCACCTTCCCTCAACTTCTCCCACACTTTTGATATCCTCTTCCACTTCTCTACTTCTTCCTCCAGCTCTCTATGATGCCTCTCCCCAACCATTGTGTTACAGGAAAAGAAAACACTCTATGTTCTCCAAGCACTGTGAGCCAAACACTGGTTTTTCTCACAAAAATTGTACTTGCCTCCTTCCTCGGTAAAGAAATAGTAATAGTAATTACTAATCACTAGAAAATTGCCCATAAAACATGTCATAAAGCCCCCCAATTATGATACCTCTGAATTGGCTCATGCCAAGCTTTCAACACTTTAATAGTTTGATTGACAATATTAACTTCCATAATTACACTTTATATTACTTGTCCTTCCCTAGATTCTCTCAATGTCCAATAAAATTTTAGCGATCATCAAAAACCCCTCACCACTGGGCCATCTATGTGATGTGTCCCTCCTAACAGCCTCATTAGCCATCCAGTCAACAACCATGTTTCCCTCATGGTAAACATGTGACACATAGACCCTTTTGAAGGAAAGTAAGATATTTTTCATTTCCTCTATCATATTCTTAATACTCCATGATGGAGGATGTGTCCCCTTTAAGAATTTTATAATATTATTTGAATCCCCCTCCAACCATAGGATTTTGACCACTACCTCTTTTTCCAACTTAGTTGATTGGAGAGCAACACATGCCTCTACATAATGATTTGTTTGGTGTCCCAGGGGAAAAGTAACTGCCACAATGCCCACCCCATGACTATTTCTGATCACCCCTCTACATCTTGCCACTCCCAAGTTACTTTTAGCTACTCTATCAAATTTGGATTTGTGCCAACCTTCTGGGGTAAAGACCAGTGACACTCCTTTCTTCTTGTCTGAGTATCATTACTGCTACCAGTTTCACTTGTGAAGGGGTTAGATCCTTTAATAAACATATATTTTTACAAAAGGGCATTTTGAATTTTACCAGACACAATTTTAGTAGGAAGGCTAGCATCCCTGAAGATACAATTATTGTGTTCCTTCCAAATACCCCATCCAAAATGAGGCATCTAGCCCATTTACTAGTAGCTTGGAGCCCAGAACCCTACCAAGAGTTATCACACTGCCCAAAGAATTCAATAGTTGAGATAGGAGCACACCAGTACAACCCAAAATCTTGACTAAAAAAGACCAAACCTCTCTAGTGAAGGGGTAATGTATAAATAGGTGATCCATAGACTTAGATTAGTTTTTACATAGGACACATCTATTAGGAATAGAAAGACCCCTTTTACTAAGATTGTCAATTGTCAGGATCATGTTCTAGAGTAAAAGCCAGAAGAAAATATTGATTGTAGGAATAAGACCAAGGAACCAGGACTTAGCCCAGTCTGGTTTCAAATCCTACCTCATAATAGCTTCGTATCCTAAAGCCATCAAATAGATACCATCTAAAGTGTTCTCCCATACAAGTTGGTCCTAATCATCATTCAAAATCACTAAGTGGAGAATAATCATTAGAGGTTTTAGGTCCCCTAAAATTGGTCAAGATCCCTCCAACCCTATCCAAGTCTATAATCATGTAAAAATTTTCCAAACCTTTGGATGAAAATGCAAGCCCGTATTTCATAATTAGGAATGTTGATAAGATGCCCCTAGATCAGCCAGTTGTCTTGCTAGAAAAGGGTGTCCTTTTCATTCCCAACACTCCATTTCACCCTACTGTTAGCTATCTCTCTAGAACTAAGAATGTCATTACATATATTAGATCCATTGGGAATTGACCCTCCAAAAGAAAGTTCCTAATTGAAGGTATTCAGAAGTATTTTTCTTCCAAGATCTCCCTCCAGTTCCCCTTGTTGGAAAAGATTCTCCAAATTTATTTAGCTTGGAGATCTTTGTTGAAAGGCCTTAGTTTCCTAATCCCTAATCCTCCATTCTATTTTGGGAGGCACACATTATCCCATGCCACCAAGAGAAACCTCTTGTTTTCTTCCAATCCAAACCAAAGAAAGTTCCTCTGGATCTTCTCCAAGAGATCCACATACTTGCTTGGAATCCCAAAGAGACTCAGTACATAAGTTGGGAGATTCTGAAGAGTAGATTTGACCAACTGAATCTTTCCAGCTAGACTAAGAGTGACTCATTTCCAGCCATCCAATGTTTTATTAAACCTATCTAGTAGGTTATTCCAGAAGGAATCTTGGGGTCTCAGTCTGATGTAGGAGCATCCTACGTTGACATGTTATCTTTCTCATTTGTGTTCATTCTACCAATTGTTATTGAGTTTCAGTCATTTCCAAGTTGCAACAATTTTCAAGTGCCAATAATTTTGTAGTTTAAGCCAAGCTGGGGTTATCTCACATCATGTTAACACTCAAGTTAGCATAGTATCCCATCTCGGCAATGTGTGTCGAGTTCCACATAGTGTATCGAGTTGTTCTTCATGTGTCAAGTTACCTAGTGTATGCTCAGTGACTCTTCATGTGTTGAGTTACCTAGTGTATGTTGAGTGACTCTTTATATGTCAATTTTTCATATTTATACTGAGTGTCGGCATTTTGGACATGTTTTCTGCATTTTTTGTGCGAGCCGACTTGCGAGATTTGTTTTGATGACATCATTTATGATGAGATCTTTTCTTGGGATTTTTCTAGACCATTATTGGGTCAACCTTTCTATCTTGTAATGATCTAGAATGTTCTATAAGTCATTTTGGCAAGTATAAATAGGGTTTTTAGGCTTAGAGTTGAGAAAAGTTTTCGGAGATGATTTGAGAATAGAACTAGGAAGTGTGAATTTGAAGTTGGATCTTAGATCTTGAATGTATTTGTATATGGTTGTAACCTAGAAGGCCTTACAAATAGGCATATATGTTGATCATTTGATGAATCAATAAAAGAATATTGTTCTTTCTCTATGGTGTTGTTCTCTTTGTGTTTTTTCTTCCGTTGTGTTAACTCTACAAGGTTGGTTTGGATTGTTGGGTGTTCCTTTGGCTCTAGTTATTCTTACCCTCCTTACATTAGGTGGTATCAGAGTACAGTTATTCCTGAGTGTGAAAGAAAATTTCTGAAGTTTGAGTTAGTTTGTATCAGGATCTTGGATCGTGTAGAACCCAAATTTAGATTTGGGTTGTAGGGTTATAGATCTACAGATTTGACCTATAACTTGTAGAGGGTTACGATATTGCTAGAACCTAATTTGTAAAGATGTTTTTTTACAAAGGAAATACCAATAATATCGTGTTAGATGCATTGAGACAAATTACAGCTAGATTAGATGATGTGGAGATAGCCCAGAGGAGAGAAGTGCATCTTGAGGATGTTAGTGATGATGAAGCGGTCATACCAAACCCTAATTTGGAACCTAGAGAAGATCAAGATAAAGAAAGGTTACTGAGAGTATTGTCTAGGGCACATTCAAAGCCTGCTATAGAAGTTGTTCCTTATGATGGAAAGTTGGATACCAATGTTGTGTTGGATTGGATCTCTGATATGGAGGAGTTCTTTGAGTATGAAAACACTCCTAATAATAGGAAGTTGAAACTTGCAGTTACTAGGCTGAAAGGTCATGCTTCACTATGGTGGGAGTATTTACAAATTGATAGAAAAAGGAGAGGAAAGGAGAAGATCAGAACTTGGCCGAAGATGGTGAACAAGGTAAAGAACAAATTCCTTCCTCCTGATTAGTAAGTTAGCTTTTTGAGAAAGATGCAAAATTTGAGACAAAAAGACATGATTGTGAAAGAGTATAAAGAGGAATTATATAGATTAGACATCAGATCTAGACATGTGGATGATGATGTTGAGAAAATTGTGAGATATATAAATGGATTGAGATCTGGAATTCAAGATGAAATAAGTTTTGTGAAATTAGAAAGTGTGAAAGAAGCATATCAATATGCCTTGAAAGTTGAAGAGATCTTAAACAAGAAGCATGAACAAAGACAAAGATGTATAGCTGGTAGATTTTAGAGAGGCAGACATAGATCTTATGGTGAAGGTGGAAGATCTGATAGTTTTGTGCAAAATAAAGACAAATCTAAATGGAAAAATGATGACGAAGACAAGACTGAGTGGAAAGGTGGTAGTTCATACCGAGGAGGTACTAGTTCTTCCCAAGGAAGAGGTAATTCTTATTCTAGAGGTGGTTTTTATGGTAATTGTTTTAGATGTGGTAAAGAAGGGCATAAATCTTTTGTGTTGACATTCTATTCATGTTTTTTATTAGTGACATACACTTATTCAGATTGTAAGTATCTACTAAGCATATTGTACAATTAACAGTGTTAACCAAGCATTTCAATTGCTACCAAGTTCTATAGTTGCTATCGAGTCCGTTGGATAGATTTTAGTTTGCGCCAAGCAGTTACTACTATGGTGATTATCAGCAATGTAAATCGAGCATCTTAGTGTATGTCGAGTTTACCAGTGCAAACTAAGTTGTGCAGTGCTTACCAAGTTTGTTGTTGATCTAATGTGATTCTAGTGTTAACCAAGCTACTTAGTGTTAGCCAAGTGACTCAATTTATACCAAGCTCGTAGTGATAGCATTGACTGAGCTATGTAGTGTGAATCAAGTGATTCAATTTATATGTTGAGTTTTATAGTATTTGTCGAGTCACCAGTGTAAACTGAGTTCAAGACTACTTAGAAGTGATCAGTATGGACTGAGCTTCTACATCTACTGAGTGCATGACAATGTCGAGCATTGATAGTGGATGCTAATTATCAGAACCTCATCGAGTCAGTCTATAGAACCTGAGTTTCTACACTCTAGCTAACTTTGTAATATTTGTGTAAACTTGTATTGTGGCTAGCTTTGTAATTTTGTAATTGGATTGGTATATATGTAATATATTGTATCACATCCAAAGCAATGAATTTAAGCAATGTAATCATCAAAGAAGAATAGAAGAGAAAATTACAAAGGCTACAATAGTATAGGGAGCAACAAAGATTTATCTATCATAGCAAGGTGATTTATACAATCAAAGGAATCTCATTTAGCAAATCAAGTTGTAGATCAAATATTGGACACTATTTCATCCTAACAGGTGGATTAGTCAAATCCTTTATCAAGGTAGACCTAACAGTCTTATGTAAATCTCTTTACCAAGTGCATACTTCATTGTATGTTTGTAAATCCTTTTGCAAGGTGGATCTAGGAGTCCTTATTGCTCTTAATAGGGAAAATCATCAGAAGTATCATTATAAGCCTTAACAAGAATCTCATAAGGTTTCTGGGTCACCAAATTGTGTGCCAAAAGTGCTATGTATGTTTTAATATTTTTCAGTTTCTCATGCATGCAATTAGATCAAAATATACATAAAGGATTAATTGCTAATTAAGGATAAAGTTTTATTGGTTACTAATTCACCCCTCCCCTCTCAGTAACTTAACCTTTCATAATATTTCCAACACTTTTGAATGTAGATATTTTGAAAGTGAGAAAAATAATATAAATGATGTGATTCAAGAGGACATTGAGAGTTCACCAAGTAGACTTGAGGCTAGAGAAAATATGATGGTGAGAAGAACCTTATGTAATAAGGGAAGTGATGAGGAACCTATCCTTGTAAGAAGTCTTTTCAAAACTAGATGTAAGATGGTTGGAAATTGTTGCAAGGTGATCATTGATAGTGGAAGTTCAACAAATTTGGCATCAGAAGAGTTGGTTACAAAGTTGTAGTTGCAAAGACTGAAACATCATAAACCCTATCATGTTTCATGGATCAAGGATGAGCACAAGATATTTGTAAGTGAGCAATGCATTGTGAAGTTCAAGATTGGACATTACTTTGATGAAGTATTGTGTGATATTATGCCTATGGATTGTTTTCATATTTTTTTTGGTAGACCTTGGCAATATGATAGATATGTTGTACATGATGGAAGATTGAATCAATATGCTCTTTGGGTGAATGGGAAGAAGCAAATATTGTTGTCTTTGATTGAAAGTCTAGATGAGGTTAATTGTAGTGCAATAAAAGTTTGCATGGTTAATGGAAAGCAATTTGAAAAAGAAGTAAAGAAGAATCAAGTCTATTTTGCCATAATTCCTAGAGAACCAAGTTTGGGTAGTAATGGTCGAATTATAGCAGATAGTGGTAGCCAAGTACTAGAAGAAATTATAGAATTGTTGAATGAGTATAAAGAGATTATTGCTGAGGATATTCCTGATGGTTTACTACTAGTAAGAAGCATAAGTCATTGTATGGATCTAATTCTTGTAGCTAGTTTTTCGAACAAAGCACCATATAGATTGACACCTATAGAGAATGAAGAACTTAACAAACAAGTGCATGATTTTTTGCAGAAGGAATTAATCAGAGAAATTTTGACTCCATGTGTTGTACATATTAACAAGATTATAGTGAAATATAGGTTTTATAAGCCGAGGATGGATGACATAATGGATTGTTTGAGTGGAGAAAAGTATTTTACCAAGATTGATTTGAAGATTGGTTATCATCATATCAGAATCAAAAAAGGTGATGAATAGAAGACTACTTCAAGACAAAAGATGGTTTGTATGAATGGTTGGTTATGCCTTTTGGTTTGACTAATGCACCTAGTACTTTCATGAAGTTGTTGAATGAAGTTTTGAAAAGATTTTTGGGTAAGTTTGTGATTGTTTATTTGGATGATATTCTAATATTCAATAAGACTAATGAAGAACATCTTGAGCATGTTAGACAAGTATTTTAGAGGTTGAAAAAGGAGTTGTTGATTAATATGAAAAAGTGTTCTTTTATGCAAGAGGAAATTGTGTATTTTGGATTTGTGATTTCAACTGATGGTTTGAGAATGGACCCTGAGAAGGTTAAAGCAATTTTGGAATGGCCTACACCTAAGAATGTGGGTGAGGTAAGATCATTTCATGGTTTGGCTAGTTGTTACAAAAAATTTATAAAGAATTTCAATTTTGTTTGTAATGCTATGACTGAGATAATGAGAGGAGATAAAGAAGAATTCAAGTGGACACATGGAGCTAATAAGAGTTTTGAGACATTGAAATAAAATGTTGTTGAGTTACCTATATTGGCTTTGCCTGATTTTAATAAAGTATTTCAAGTTGAATGTGATGCAAGTGGTAGTGCAATAGGAGTTGTATTAAGTCAAGAAGGTAAAGATGTTGCTTTTTTTAGTAAGAAGTTGAATGATGCTAAAAGGAAGTATTATATGTATGATCAAGATTTTTATGCTATTGTTCAAAGCTCTAAAGAAGTGGAGACATTATTTGATTCTTAAGGAGTTTGTGTTGTATACTGATCATAAAGCTTTAGAGTACTTGGGAAGTCAAAATAAATTGAATTAGAAACATATGAAGTGGGTTGAGTATTTGCAAAGTTTTACATTTTTGATTAAGCATAAGAGTGGAGTTACTAAAAAATTTGTTGATGCATTGAGTAGAAGACATTCTTTGTTGACTGAAATGAACATTGAAGTTCTTGGTTTTGATGAAATGAAAGAGTTGTATGATGTTGATCCTGATTTTTCTAAGGTGTGGAGAGAGTGTAGAGCACCAAATCTAATAGATCACATAAGTAAGTATGATGAATATTTCATTCAAGAAGGTATGTTGTTCAAAGATATTTAGTTGTGTATCCCTAGAAGTTCTATGAGGCTGAATCTAATTAAGGAAAAGCATAGTGGTGGATTGGCTAGACATTTTGGAACTAATAAAATATTGAGTTTGTTGAAGGAGAAGTATTATTGACCACAGATGTATAAGGATGTTCAAAAAATTTTGAAGAGTTGTGGAGTTTTTCAAGTTGCAAAAATAGTAATTCAGAATACTAGATTCTATACACCTATTTTAATTCCTGAGAAACCTTGGAGTGTCATTAGTATGGATTTTGTTCTTAGATTGCCTAAAACAACAAAGGGGTATGATTCTATATTTGTTGTTGTGGATAGAATTTCCAAAATGGCTTATTTTATACCTTGTAAGAAGACATCAGATGATGAGCATGTTGCTGAACTTTTATTCAAAGAGATTGTTAGATTGCATGGATTACCAAGAAGTATTATTGCTAACAAAGATACTAAGTTTGTTGGTTATTTTTGGAGTACTTTATGGAAGAAGATGGGTATTGAGCTGAAGTTTAGTTCTGAATTCCATCCACAGACTGATGGATAGATAGAGGTTGTGAATACAAGCTTGGGTAATTTTTTGAATGCTTAGTTGGAGATGAAACATATAATTGGGAGATGGTATTGGGACAAGCTCAGTTTGCATATAATAATTCTATGAATAAAAGTATAGGGAAGACACCTTATTAGATTGTTACTAGAATGAAGCCTAGAGGAGTATCAAATTTAAGATATGTTGCTAGTGAAGAGTAGAGAAGTGTTGTAAGAGAAGAGTTTGTTGATTTTATGGAGTCTTTGCATAAGAAAGTGAAGCTGAAGTTGGAACAAAGTAATCAGAAGTACAAGGAGAATGTTGATAAGTCTAAAAGATATCATATTTTTGAAGTTGGTGATAAGGTGATGGTTCATTTGAAGAAAGGAATATTTCTAGTTGGAACATATAGTAAGTTGAAGATGAAAAATTTTGGACCTTGTAAGATCTTAAAGAAGTTTGACAGTGGAAATGCTTATGAAGTTGAGTTACCTAATGTCAAGGATATATCTCCTATATTAATGTTGTTGATCTATATAAGTATCATGAGCTAGATGGTGAAGTTTTTATACCTAATAATTATCCTAAGAAGTAGATTGAAGAGGTTGAACAAATATTGGATCAGAGAGTTGGTAAAAGCACAAGAGGAAAAGAGTACTATGAATATTTGGTGAAGTGGAAAATTAGACTAGTTGAAGTTGCTACATGGATTTCTTAGTCTAAGTTGGATTTAGCTTAGGTTGTAACACTTGCATGATTCAGGAGAATCATTTCTTTCTACCTTGGTTGTCTGATGTAGGAGCATCCTAGGTTGATGTGTTATCCTTCTCATTTGTGTTCATTTTGCCAGTTGTTGCCAAGTTTTAGTCATTGCCAAGTTGCAGCAATTGTCGAGTGCCAGTAATTTTGAAATTTAAGTCAAGTTGAGGTTATCCCACGTCATTTTAACACTTAGGTTAGCATATTATTCCTTCTTTGTAGTGCGTGTTGAGTTACACAGTGTGCGTCGAGTTGTTCTGCATGTGCCAAGTTACCTGTTTGAATATTCAAATGGGAAGAGTACTTCTGATAGGAGGAGTGAATCAGAAGTAACTAGTTTTTATCCTTTTAAAACCCTCATTAACACATAACTAAAATTAATGTACATGCATGTAATCATATAAGAAAATATGAAATGAAAGCATGCATCAACACATAACACAAGAGATCTGGTAACCCAGAAACCCTCTAGGAATAAGAAGGTAAAACTGGGGTGGGGATGATACCCACAAAAATCACTGCAGCAATATATGTTCAACCACTTCTGATGGTATGCCCTATGAAAGGCCTGCCCTATTAAAGGCTTTACACTATGTCAATAGTGACCTAGTTAGAGGATTTACAAACACTTTACATGAAGTGTCACCCTGTTAAAGGATTTACAATAGGTTGTTAAACCCACCTAATACATAGGATTTTCAATCACCTTCTCCAAAAGGTTCTCCTACCTAGATGTTAAGCTAACCTATCAATATAGGATTTCAACATCTAATACAATGATGAGAAAGTATTAGAATATTTGACTCGATAGAGTGCAATCTTCAATTGTTGGGTTTAGGTACTAGATCTGCTCTTCCTATTTTGATCCTTGCTTGATCTGATCTTTGTATGTGTTCCTTGTCCCTTGTGCTATTCTAATCAACTAGATATGAAATTGTTGCTTTGTTCCTCTAAGTCTTTCCTTCTTGTCACTGAAATTTTGCTATAATCTCCCCCTTACACTATTCTCATCCTCATACCTAATGGAGTTTTTGATCTCCTTTTAAATATTGTGAAGACTTAGGGTTAGGTATGGATCTACGATCCATATTGAATCTCAAATTCCCCCTCATACCTTGCATTTTTCTCATTGGTTGCATGCCTTCTCCATTTTTTTGATTTGCTACATATAGATTGCATAGGGAATGTGAACTATTCATTCTTATCCTTTTTCTCCTTCAAAATCTCTCTAAGTTGGCTCCAAAAATGGTTTACATCTTATTTTGTGAAGGCACAAACTATTATGTTTATTTTGTATTACTCGGCACATATTATATTTCTAATGCTCGGCACATGAATGTTCTTATATTGCTCAGCACCTATTATACTCTATGTTTCTTGGCATCTATTACTTGCTTGACACCTAAAGTCACTCGGCACCTATTAAGATTCTAACTTGGCAACTACTATTACTCACTCGGCATACATAGTGTACTTGGCATATATGGTGGAATTGGTTAAGTGTGTTGGCACTCAAATGTCAAGACCACCTAGTGTATGTTGAGTGACTCTTCATGTATCGAGTTCCATAGTGTATGCCAAGTGACTCTTCATGTGCCAAGTTTTCCTATTTATGCCAAGTGTAAGCATTTTGGAAGTGTTTTATGTGTTTTTGGTGCAAGCCGACTTGTGAGATTTCTTTCGATTGCATCATTTATGATGAGATCTTTTCTTGGGATTTGTCCAGACCATTTTTAGGTCAGCCTTTCTATCTTGTAATGATCTAGAATGTTCTCTAAGCCATTTTGGCAAGTATAAATAGGGTGTTTAGGCTTAGAGTTATGAAAAAAATTTGAAGACTTTGGCCCTAGTTATTCTTACCCTCCTTGCATCACAATCCCATGGGGAGACCCAAATAAATAGAAAAGAGGCTTCCCAGATCATAGCCCAAAATAGTAGCAATCTTCCTTTGTCATTCAGTTGAGACTGTTAAATGTGACCTTATTAAAGGATTTAATCACCCTGTTAAGAGTGGCCTTGTCAAGGACTTTGATCATTCTATTTAGAACAATTTTGGCCTTATCTATTGTCTTGGCCAACTCTACCTATTCAAATTCAATTCCACTTGACATCTTCTCATTAACCTTTCCTTGAAACTTTCTTTCTGACCATTCCATTAATTTTACATTTGTATCATGGTCTTCATTAGTCACCTAATCAACTATATATGATAGTTGTTCTACTATAGGTCTTGTTTCATCTGGTGACTCCAAGTTGAAGGCAGCCATGAAGATTTCCTTTATCTCATTCAATGCTTGCCTATACTTGTATTCTCTTCTTAATACTTCTTGTCTCTTTCTCCTATCTAGTGCACCTTTTATTTCATTTATCTTTTCTATGGTGAAGGTGTTGGATTCATAGGAGGGAATGATGATTTCTTCATCAAGTTTAGGATCTCCATAGTGAAGTATCCTAGCTACATTTCTAGAGCTCAAGCCTGGCATTTCAACTTGCATTGATATCACTTCAATTCTTGATTTCTAAAGAGTCTAAGTAGGAGTACCAGTTTTTGGTAATTGAACCAATGTTTATATTGTAGCTTGCTCCTCGTCTCTTGTCTCTTCCTTCCTTTCTTCTAATTTCCCTTTATGACTGACAATTGTTGGGGGTGAACTTGTTGACTATTCTTGTTTTCCTATTTCTTCCCCTATTGTTGCACTCATCATTTGAAGTGCATCACTTACTACTTTTGGTGGAGATGGTGGTGGAAGTAGTAGGATTTTAGTAGCAGTGTATGTAAAAGGTTGTTCCTTTGGCTTCATCTTTTCTCTTTGAGGTGTTTCTACTACTTTTTGTAGTTCATCTACACTCACCAATACAGGGCTTGTACACAACTATGCTTGTAGAGTGGATTGGTTAAGGATCTTTGAGAGATCCTCTGCAATTAAAGGATTGATGTTTTGACATGAAGTATCAATAACATCCTTTAATAACATCCTTTATTTTTATGGTCTCTATAGCTGTGATGGTGGCATGAGGAGGGCTAAAAGGTGGCATTTGTGTGTCTTGCACACTTTGTTCTTCCTATTCATCTAATGTCTTTTCCTCTCCTTTAGTTGTATTCTCTTCTTCCTCCTTATTTACTTCCTCTTCTACTCTTCCTTCCTCACCTTTCTTTTCTTCTTCACTTTTCTTCTCCTCCACTTTCTGTGTTGTCTCTTTTTCTTCTTTTCTCTGAGCTAGCTTCTGCCTTGTATTCCTCATCAAATACTTGTATATTGACTTCCACAATTTTGTGGATCTATTTACAACATCCTCTATCTTATTTTGGAGAATGTAAAATGATCTATTTTTAGGAGAAAATTTGCTATTATGCCTTTTATTTGCCTTGGCTATTTGTCCTTTAGTCAAGTCTGGCAGTATTGTAGCTAGGGTTGATTCTCTTATCTCCTCCATTTGTAAACAAAAATGCCACTTAACTACAACTATCTTGTGTAGCTCCTTGGGCATTGTACTATCTAATTCTAGAGGTGTGTGTTTGTATTCAGCCATCATTGCATATACTAATTCCTCTATTTTAGTTTTCTCTCCTTTATTGAGCTTATTGAAGTCTATAGTCTTTAAACCATTCAAGTTTTCTTTTCTAATATTTACACATAACTTGTCAATGGCAAACTTGGAGGGATAACTTACCACTCTAAACTGGCTATTGTCATCTGACTCTATTCTTCTTCATTTGTGTTTGGCTTGGCAACATATTTCCTTCTCTTCTTGGTTCTTCACCAGTCTACATTGTGGCTTTCTTCTTCTCTTTGGCTTCATCTTTTGCCTTTTGAGTTGTAGCCCTGGTGGTATCCCTTGTAGTAGGCTTCTTTGTTTTGACCTCAATGGGCTTTGTCTCCTTCTTTGCCTTGGGCTAGGATGCAAGCTAAGTTTTGGCTTTCCTTTTGGTGGCTTTCGCTTTAGTGGGTGCTTCCTTGGCTTCTTCTTCTTCAGCACCTTCTTCCTTGTCCTTTTCTATACCCTATGTCAATTCTTCTAGCTCTTGCCCTTGCTCACCTTCTTCCTCACTGTCACCTTCTACTTCTACTACCTCCTCTTCTCCTACTTCACCTTCAGTACCTACCCCAAATGTCGTCTTTATTTTTCTTATCATTTTGTCCTTTTTCTTCACTACAAAGGTTGTCTTCAAATCTATTACCATCCTAGATTTGACAATATCATAAGTTCCAAAGTAAGGAGCATCCTTGTCAATCTCTTTTGCAAGTAAAGTGGTGATTGCAATTGAAGCTTGGTCTACATCAAGCTCATATCCAAGTTGCCTAAGCCATCTTACTCTAGGTATCACAGCTTGGATGTAGGTGTAATGCATGTCAACCAAGAAACAAATGTTGTTGACATGTTGTTCAACCAGTGATACCAGTATCCTCATCCTTTGTTTCATAGACTTCTTGAGTCCTCAAAGTAGCTTGTCATCTAGGCATCAAAATTGTCTCCCATTTGCTCAATAAACTCATTGACTTGTGTGACAATTGTCTTGTTTGGCTCTCATCTTACCTTTCCAACTAAAGGAAATTCTTTCATGACATAGAAAAATATGCAAACCAACAGTGATCCAAATTTTCATTGAGCTCCTTTTGATTTCCTTATGGCTCCCAAATTTTCATTAATTTGTTGTAGCATGAGCTCTGCTAGATCATAAGTGTGGTCCTTCTTTACAAGTTTGTATGCAACATCTACTGCTATGCATGGCACGTTGTTCAATCTGCTTGATTGATAGAATTTATGAGATATGATTTTGATAGCAAAATCAAGTAGGGGATTAGTGATGGTATCAATGGTCATTCCCCTGTCATTCCATTTGGCACTAGTGTTTTTCTCTATGGCCTCCTTTTTGTCACTTCTCAGGGTTTTAGGCCAATCTAGGGTTGGGAATCTAGTAACCCTATGAAAAAATTTCTTTGTGATCTTCACTAGCCTTGTTTCTAACCAAAATGATCCATCATGAATTCGGCTCAACACTATACAAATCCATTCAGTCTTAAATACAATGGGGAAAACTAGGGCTTTAGTTAAACCCTTATTTTCAACAATTTGAAACTCGTCCTTCAATATACCCTTGTCACACAGCTTATCAAAGGCATTGAAATTTTTTAGATCATCGATGGCTCCAATCTTATAGTTGTAACATTTCTTGACATCTTGGACCATTACTACTTTATCTAGAATGACTAACAAAGTACCAACTAGGTCATTTTTATAGGAAACTTTGTATATTGGAATAAATTTGGGTTGTTTAACTTCATTACTAACAAGTTGAATCTCATGATCATCCTTTCCCTCTGTGGTTTTAGACCCAAATGCCATCTTGACCAAACTAGGGTTTAATATTTAAAGAAACTTCCAAATACTTCATAGCTCAGTACTTGATGAAATACCTTTAAATAGAAGAGTTTGGGTCAGATTTCTATTGAGATCGATGCAAATCACTGCTAAATTGTTGTTTGGTTGCCTCTTCACTTTTCTCATTTTCACTCTATGTTCAAATGGCTCAAAAATGAGTGATTTTCAATTTTATTAGGTACAAAATCTAGCATTTATTGCATAGTGCTTATAGTTGTACACTCGACTCTTGAAGGATTCATTGTAACTCAGCTCTCATTGTAATTCATTTACTTGGCTTCCACTAACATATCTCATTCAACATCAACTAGACTTTCGAGCTCGACATATACTAGAGTTTCACTCGGCATCCAAAGGTAGCTTGGCATCTTCTACAAAAAAAAAAAAAAAAAAAATTATAACTTGACATCTTTTCTCACGTAGATTTCTTCTTGGCAGCACTTCTTTGTTCCTTTTGGGCTGATGTATGATACATCTTTATATATATCAACCCCATGTACCTATCTTGTGCTTAATTGGATGAGGTGTGATCACTTGACCTCTTGGGTGAAGTGATCACTTCATTGGATGTGCTTGATCCATCTCTTCTTTGCCATGTCTTTTTCATTTTTGTCCTGAGGTGTTCCACATCAACTTTTTCTTTACCCTTGTTGACTTCTAACTTGGGTGCCTTGGCCTTTGTTGGGAAATTCTTGCTAGCATGTCCTATCTTCAAGCAACTAAAACATGTGGTTTGGCTTAACCACCTACTATAATTTCCCTTGAAGTATGTTCTTATGCAGTTCTGAGGAACATGACCATATTCCTGATAGTAGTGACAACTTTTTCTAGTATTATAATCCCAATTGTAGTGGTGTACATTGTCATTTCTCCTTGCAGACTGATTAGGTGTCCACATAGGCCTTGATCTGCACTCAAAAGCTCTATGTCCATACTTTTTGCAATTGTAGCAGTGACCTTCAAATCTTGGCATCCTCATGGTCTTGGTTTTGTAGGCTTGTGTTGAATGTCCTTGCATGTTACACTTGTGACAATAACCTTTATTTTTGGATGTGTCCTACTAATTGGTCTTTCTACTCCTACAAACATTAGCAGTGTGCCCCTTTTTATTACAGAAATGACAAGTGGGTTTGGTGTTCTAACCTTTTTTGATCATTTCTATTGCAATCTTGGATGATTCTCCTTGTTTATTGCTGGTGTAAGCAAGTCCTAAAGTATCATTACTAGCCCTTGGTGATTTTAGTAATTGCTCAAAGTACTTGATAGCCTCATTGGGTTTGTTGTAGCTTTCTGCTATCTCCTTTTCTCTCTTCAATTCATTCTACAATTGTTCATTCTACATCTTGAAGGTGGAGATCTCAATATCCTTCATGTTTAGCTCATGATGAGCATTCATCATCCGGCTTAAGGGGTCTAGCTGCATGTTTGAGATCTTTTCAAACTCAATTGTCTTCTCTTCCAACGTATTGGTGAGATTTCTGTTGTCATCTTCTATCATGGCCTTGTCTTCAATAGGTATTTTCTTTTGTTCAGTCACTTCACAAAGAATTATGGCCTATGATTCTTGTTCAAGCTTGAGTAATCTGATTTCTTCAGCTTGTGAACTATTTTTCTCCATTAGTTCTACTATTGCTACATCAAATTCATTGGAATCTCCATTGGGAAACACTTGTGTGGTATTGATCTCCTTGTAGTGTATGTCATTTTCAGCTATGGCTATCTCCTTTCTTCTTTTCAAGGATTTTCTTAGTTTCTCTCTGGCTTCCTCTACTTTGTGTAGAGCAAGGTGCACATCAATCACTTGATTGGCAATAATCTTCCCAAGTTTGAAGACTTCCATCTTCTAATCTTTTTCTCCAAGCTGTTAGGCTTCTCCTTGCAAGAACCAGTAGCTTTAATACCAATTGTTCGAATATTAAAATGGGAAGAGTACTTCTGAGAGGGGGGGGTGAATCAAAAGTAACTAGTTTTTATCCTTTTTAAACCCTCATTAACACATAACTAAAATTAATGTACATGCATTTAAACATATAAGAAAATATGAAATGAAAGCATGCATCAACCCAT
Organism: Cupressus sempervirens; assembly: GCA_028749045.1. Taxonomy (NCBI): domain Eukaryota; kingdom Viridiplantae; phylum Streptophyta; class Pinopsida; order Cupressales; family Cupressaceae; genus Cupressus; species Cupressus sempervirens. The sequence continues at coordinate 104,745,222 of CM053785.1, forward strand.
AACACAAGAGATTTGGTAACCTAGAAACTCTCCAGGAATAAGAAGGTAAAATTGGAGTGGAGATGATACCCACAAAAATCACTACAGCAATATATGTTCAACCACTTCTGATGGTCTACCCTATGAAAGGCCTACCCTATTAAAGGCTTTACACTATGTCAATAGTGACCTAGTTAGAGGATTTACAAACACTTTACATGAAGTGTCAGCCTATTAAAGGATTTACAATAGGTTGTTAAACCCACCTAATACATGGGATTTTCAATCACCTTCTCCAAAAGGTTCTCCTACCTAGCTGTTAAGATAACCTATCAATATAGGATTTCAGCATCTAATACAATGATGAGAAAGTATTGGAATATTTGACTTGATAGAGTGCAATCTTCAATTGCTGGGTTCAGGTACTAGATGTGCTCTTCCTATTCTGATCCTTGCTTGATCTGATCTATGTATATGTTCTGTGTTCCTTGTGTTGTTCTGATCAATTGGATATGAAATTGCTACTCTGTTCCTCTAAGTCTTTCCTTCTTCTCACTAAAATTTCACTATAATCTCCCTTTTACATAGTTCTCATCCTCATACCTAATAGATTTTTTGACCTCTTAAATATTTTCAAGACTTGGGGTTATGTATGGATCTACGATCCATATTGAATCTCAAATTCCCACTCATACCTTGCATTTTTATCATTGGTTGCATGCCTTCTCCATTTTTCTAATTTGTTGCATGCAAATTACATAGAGAATGTGAATGATTCATTCTTATCCATTTTCTCCTTTGAAATCTCTCTAAGTCAGCTCCAAAAATGGTTTACATCTTAGTTTGTGAAGGCACAAACTATTATGTTGATTATGTGTTACTCAGCACATATTATATTGTTGATGCTCGGCACATGAATGTTCTTGTATTGCTCAGCACCTATTATACTCTATGTTTCTTAGCATCTATTACTTGCTCGGCACCTGAAGTCAATCGACACCCATTAAAATTTTGACTTAGCAGCTACTATTACTCACTCAGCATACATAGTGTACTCGGCATATATGGTGGAATTGGTTAAGTGTGTTGTCACTCAAATGTCAAGACCACCTAGTGTATCTCAAGTGACTCTTCATGTACCGAGTTACCTAGTGTATGCCAAGTGACTCTTCATGTGCCAAGTTTTCCTATTTATGTTGAGTGTAAGCATTTTGGAAGTGTTTTATGTGTTTTTGGTGTGAACTGACTTGTGGGATTTGTTTCGATCACATCATTTATGATGAGATCTTTTCTTGGGATTTGTCCAAACCATTTTTGGGTTGGCCTTCCTATCATGTAATGATCTAGAATGTTCTCTAAGCCATTTTGGCAAGTATAAATAGGGTATTTAAGCTTAGAATTAAGCAAAGTTTTTGAAGACTTTGGCCCTAGTTATTCTTACCCTCCTTGCATCACAGTACCATGGGGAGACCCAAATAAATAGAAAGGAGGCTTCCCAGATCATAGCCCAAAATAGTAGCATTCTTCCTCTGTCATTCAATCAAGACTATTAAATGTGACCTTATTAAAGGATTTAATCACCCTGTTAAGAGTGGCCTTGTCAAAGCACTTTGATCATTCTATTTAGAATGTCACCTTGTCAAAGTATTTACACAGACTGTTAAGTATTTCAAATAACTATTAGGTCAACTTATGTTAAAAGGATCTCAATGCAAACTATTTAAAATGAATAGAAAGAAAATAGTAGGTCTTGATTTGTATGATTACAACTCAATTTGCAAGTTTAGATCTTTGTTTGGTCCTTGTACTGACTTACTGATAAGCTCCACATTTTCATCTATGTTCTTGATTTTTTTGGAAACCCTTAAAGAAAATACCTTTCTCTCTTCTCCAAGACTTAAGCCATCATCTTGGATTTACTTATCAAAATCAGTAGCATCTATGCAAGCTATCTCCTTTAGCTTCACATTCACTTACACACTCTTGTGCTCACCCTTGTGCATCTTTGGTCAACCTTTCTTTGTATGCATTTCTCACATACTCAAGTCACCCCACCATTTTTTTTGGCTATATACCTCTTTAAATAGGCAATTCTTGCTTTACCATTTTCCATGATCACTATAGATCTTAGGGTTTACAATCAAGTTCAACATGATTCATTATATCTATCCATCTTCTTGATCATCCTCTTGAAACTTCTTTGGAATATGTTTTTTGGGTCTTTTCCTAATCCTCTCCTTGAATTTAATGATCCAACTCATCAATATTATCTTCAACTATTACTCAATGAATTTCATGATTTCCTCAAATTCATTCTCAAAATTGTTACTCAACAATCTCTAAATTTTGACACTCTGTTATAATTGAATTACTCAATCACTATAACTCTTCTGGCTTGGCATCAACTATTTTGCTTGGTCGATACCGGTGCTCTCTCAACACTATATTTCCTCAGCACGTACTATGGCTTGGTTGACACTATCATCACTCGACATTCCTTAGCCTTTTACACTATTTCTCTTCTTGGCTTTACTTTCTTGATATAAATAATCATTTTTCTTTGTCAAAGTCTATCTAATCAAATGGTCATTGTAATATCCTTTTCATAAGTCAACATTTTCTCTAGATGTTATTGTTATGAGAAATTTCTCATATCCTCTTCATCAATCAAATAGATATGGCTTCTAGATTAGGTAGCAATATGTATTATCAATAGATTTGACATCAATGACAAAACAACAATTGTTCCAATTGTAAGTTTCCAATAATCTTCCTCTTTGGCATTGATGGAAATATCTCAAACATCTCAATACTAGTAATAGCTTAGAAAACTTTGTTACCATACAATCCAAATTACTTTTACTATCATTCTAATTCTCTTTTCTTATTTTCTCCCTCTGAAATCATAGATCTCCCTCTTGGATATATATTCTTTTGTATGATCTCCCTCTTTGACAATAATCTTTGTATACTCCCTCTTTCTTATACTCTCCCTTCATCTCGATAATATTCTCCCTCTTTGACAACAATGCCAAAGACACTTATCTTTTTGAGTTTCAAGCTCTTTGTACATCTTAATTATGTAGATATTTGCATGTCCAGTTGATTTCTGTCATCTATCTATAACTAATTTGTTATTTTGTACTTGACTATCTACCTTAGTCATTTCCAAAGTAGAGTTGTATTGCATCAATGTGTAAGATATTTTGATTAGCACATTTGATGCAATGCACCTTGTCTCTTTAAGTAGCTTTATTTAGGGGAATTGCCCTTAATTTACCTCTAAGGTATTCATGAGCATCTTTAGGTAAGGCTTTAGTGAATATGTCAGCAATTTGTTCTTTGGTGTGCACATATTCTAGCTTTACTTCTTTGTCTTGAACTAGTTCCCTCAAGTAGTGATACTTGATAGCAATGTTCTTTTTCTTAGTGTGCATCATTGGATTCTTTGAAATGTTGATAGAACTTGTATGATCATAGTAGATAACCACTGGATCTATAATTTCTTCTTTCATACCTTTCAATAATTGCTTAATCTATATTAAATTTGAATAGTTCACTACAGCTACCACGTACTCGGCTTCAGTTGTTGATTGGAAATACAAATTTTCTTCTTGCTTATCCATGACACCAATCTCTTTCCTAGAAATAATGCACCTCCAATAATGTTTTTTTGTCATCAATATTCCATCCCAATCTAAGTAAATGAATACGTTCAGTTCAAATCTATCACTTTTCTTCTAATACAATCCATAGTCTTTTGTACCTTTCAAATATCTCATTATCCTTTTTACAACCATTATGTGATTCTTTTTAGGATTTTTTGAAAATCTAGCAACTATCTCAACTAATAATGCAATATCTGGTCTATTGTGAATAACATGTTGTAGTTTTCCAAATATGGATCTATATAAGGTGTGGTTCACTTCAACAGAATCATTATTCTGAGATAGCTTATGTCTTGTAGACATAGGTGTACTCACTATCCTTGAATCTTCCATACCAAAAGTATTTAGCATCTCCTTGATGTATTTGGATTGAGTAAAAAAAATACCAAACTTCATTTGAAAAACTTGTAATCCAACAAAGAATTTGATTCCACCAAACATACACATTTCAAATTCCTTTTTCATTTCATCAGCAAATTATTTGCATAATGCTTCTCTTCCTCCAAATATAATATCATCAAAAAATATTTTAGATAACAATACTTCATTGTTCTTACCATTCTTCAAATATAGATTATTGTTATAATTTTTCCTTTCAAAACCAATCTTTACCAAATAGTTATGCAATATTTCATACCATGCTTTTGGGGCTTGATTCAATCCATAAAGGGCTTTGTTTAGTTTACATAACATGTTTTTCTTGTCTAGATCCACAAATCATTTAGGTTGTTCAGTATACACTTCTTCCTCAAGTATACCATTTAAAAATGTAGATTTGACATCCATTTGATATACCTTGAAATTCTTGTAGGCTGAATATGCAAGAAAATTTTTGACTCCTTCAAGACTTGTCAAGGGAGAAAAAATTTCTCCATAATCAACTCCTTGAGCATATCCTTTTCATACTAGTCTTCCCTTGTTTCTTGTCACTTCACTATTTTCATTGAGTTTGTTCCTAAAAAACCATTTTTCTCCAATAACATTTTTGCCTTTAGGTTTTGGCACTAAAGTCCAAGTATTGTTCTTCTCAATCTAGTCAATTTCCTCATTCATGCCAAAATCCAATCTTCATTTTCTAAAGTGTCTTTTACTAATTTGGGCTCAAATTCACAAGTAAGCACGTGTCATATTTGAGTCTTTTCCTTGTCATAACAGTTGATTCAGCATTACCAATGATTTGTTCGGGTTTATGATGTCTTCTTACATATTTTTCTAGCACAAGTAGTTTCCCTCTTTGTTCTTCTACAAGTTCATCTTGGAAAATAATCACAAGTTCATTTGCTCTTTCTTGTTCAGGTTCTGGTCTTATTTATGTATGCTCAACATCTGTTATCTAATGGTTGGCATTGCCTATCTGTGACTTGGAATCTTTAGTCTATTGCTCAGTTTTCATTCTCTATTGCTCAACAATTTGTAATTGCACTTCATTATTTCATATCTATTGGGAAATTGTAGCTTGATTTGCTTGTTCATTTTAAGTGTTCGGAGCACCATCATCCACATAGATGAATGTATTGTAATCTTCAGGTTCTTCATTACATGAAATGTCACTTCTTTCTGCAAACTTATCAATTTTCACATTTTCACTTTCCACAACTTTGTTAGTGTTAGAGTTCAAACACTTGTAAACTTTAAACTTTACTCTTGGTGGAATATCTTAGGAATTAACCTTCATCACTTTTTGCATCAAGTTTTCCATTCCTATTATCTTTAAGTACATAGCATTTTCTTCCAAAGATTTTAAAATATTTCACATTAGGAGCATAACCATACCATAGTTCAAAAGGTGTAACATTTGTACCTTTCTTGACTTGTACTTTATTTAGGGTATAAACAATACTCTTAACAACTTCTCTCCAATATTTCTTTGATACACTCTTCTCCATCATGTATGTTTCTCCTTTTAGCTATCCCATTTTGGGGAGGGATCTTTGGTGATGACATCTATCTTTTAATTCCTCTGTCATTGCATAATGTATTGAATTCATTTGAAATAAATTTTCCACATCTGTTAGATCTCAAGCACTTCAGACTCTTCCCTATTTCTTTTTCAACTCTGGCTAAATACCACTTAAATAACTAAAAAGTGTTAGATTTATCTTTAAGAAACATCATAGTCATCATCCTAGAGTAGTCATCAATAAATAGAATGAAATAATTATCTCCACAATATCTTTGAACATCAATGGGTCCACTTAGGTCAGTATGAACCAATTCCAAAATATTACTTGCAGCGTATGTTTTTCTTTTAAAACTAGACTTGGTCATTTTTCCCAGTTGACATTGTTTACACATAGCACTGCCAGGCTTCTTCAATTTAGGAAACCCTCTTAATTTCTTCATCTTACTAATATTCACAAATTGTCAAAATTGAAATGTCATAATCTCTTGTGCCATAGCCAAACATCTTCTTGTTGTTCAAAAAAACATGTCTCATTTGATAAATCTAGATAGAAAAAGTTACCTCTTGTCTGATCACCAGTTCCAATCAGCTTACCATCAGCATCATGTATCTTGGCCTTCCTATTGTGAAATTCAACTTTGAAACCTAATTTGTTTAACTATGAAACACTCAACAAGTTATAGTTAAGTTCTTCAACCCAATAAACATTGGCATATTTTATCTTGTCGGTCAATTGAATAGTTCATTTACCTTTTACAACACATGGGATATCATTATCAAATTTAACACATCCACCTTTTTATGGACCAATATCTTCAAATGTATCTTTGTCACTAGTCATATGATTGGAGAATCCACTATCAATTATCCATCTGTCACTTTTGTTCACATATGAGATTAATGTAGTTTTCTTATCCTTGTCAGAATCTTCATTCATAGCAAAATAAACAACTTCATCATCATTACTCTCAAATTCAATATCAATTTCTTCTTCAGCAATATAACAAAATTTCTTACCTTTTTCATCCTTGTTTTTCTTGTAGTCTATGTCATCCCTTCTTCCTGTGTACTTGTTTTCCTTCCTTTCATCCTTATCCTCTGTATCAAGACAACTAGCAGCAATATGACCAACCTTGTTGCATGAAAAACAAATAATAGGAAAATTACCTTTGTATTTATCTTTTCCTCTTCCAAACCTTTTTCCATAAGGGCTTCAAGTTCATCAATCTCATCATCAGAATAGTCATTGTCACTCTTCATATGTTTTTTTTTTCTTTTTGCTAAGAACTAATTGTGACTTGAAAGCAAATTCAATAGTAGCAAGTGTATAATTATCAAAGTTAGACATCTCAAAAGTAGTAAGTCTACCAATTACACCTTCTAAGGTCAAAGTGTTACCTGGTGTGCATCTCAATTCTTGGATTGCAGAAACTCTAATGGAATATATAGGGAGGAGTGTCCTCAATACCTTATTACTATTTCATCTTTGATTTCTCCATTTGCACCTCAAATAGCATTGACAACCTCTTTGGCTCTTATGTAGTAATGCACTATGTTCTCACCTTCCATCATTCTCATGTCATCAAATTTTTGTCTCAGGTTCTCTAATTTGGCTTTTAAGACATTGTCATCACCTCCTTATGTGGTTTTCAATTTGTCCCACATTTTATTTGCACTATCACAATCCTTTAAGTCATCAAACATGACATAGCTTAGGGCTAAGGCAATCTCTAACATTTCTTGATTTTGTTCTTGCTTCTACTTCTAATCTGTAAACTAGGATTTACAAGTTTTATAACTTTAACCCAAATATAGATTTAATTCCTGATCTAGGCAATAATTGCATGGTATGTATTTTAAACCATTGAAATACAAGAAAATTTATGTTTTAAAAACAATTAATCAACTATGTGTTTAATAACAATAAAAACTTAAAGAATTGAGAGAATAAAGAAATACAAGCAATTTGATTCAAAGTTCATTCAGGTAGGACTACGTCTCTGTGTCCACTTCTCAATCGGGGGACCACTCTATTAATTCTGCCAAGAAAAACACTTTGTTACAGAATCCAAGCTTCGAACATTCATAGTTTCTTCTATGCACGTGAAAGCACTATACAACGCCTTCATGCTTACAAATTCTCTCACAAGGAAAACTATCCCTTTACAAAAACTCTCTCTGCAAAAATTCTCCAAGATTTTTTCTTTTCTCAAGGACTAATTTCCCTCTCAAGAATTACAAAATTTCTCCATAAGAATTTACACAAATTCTCTAATACTCATTGTCCTTACAAGAGAGAGAGATAACCCCCTTTTATACAAGCTTATTTGCCTATTATGGTTCAAACCATAATACTTGACAAATCTCCCATTTTTACACAAAAATCCCTCCGTTACAACAAATTCTTACAAAATAATATAGTTCCCAAAAATGAATGATCCATAATTTTAATATTATTTGGATCTCCTTATAAATAGCCTTAGTATTTGCATCCTTAATTATAGGGAAGATATATTTTGAGAGATCTTGCTATTTTATAGGGGTTTATTCATAAGCCTTTAGTAAATGACATATGTTTTGAATTTTTTTTTTCATAATTTTGTGGCCATTTTTTAGAAAATGTAAACCCACAAAAATAGGGGCACTTGAAAATAGGGTGCTCCTTTTTCTGAGGTAAAAGTAATTATGCAATATCTTTCACATTTTATCTCAAATTTTGATGAAATAAACATTATTGGAAAGCTCTTAAAAAATTCTTCGCAGTTATACCAATATTGACCATTTTTCATGACTTTATTTTTTTTACCCTTTTCTGAGCCCTCTAATTTTCCAATTTCACCAAACCTTTGAGTGTGCATAACTTCTACATATGAGATCCTTTTGACGCCATTCAAGTTTCATTGGGTTCAGTTTTCCAAGCTCTTCACAATGATGTCATTTTGAGAGATTTTGAGACTACAAATTTTTCAAGTTCTCTAGATCCACCTAGATCATTCCTCCCCACTAAGAAGCTTTTGGACCTCCAAAAGTCTATTTTTACATACAATAGAAGTGGGGGCATGTTCGCCTCACTTGTCCAGTATCACTTGTGTACCCTGCTGGAATTCTGAATATTTGACTCATCACACACATTATGAAGAATGACATAACACTGCTAATACAATCGACCATATCTCCACCTGTGTTCATTGTTACATCCATCACCCACATAGTACCAACTAGAAGAAATAGAAGCAACAAAATTGAAATAACTGATGAAATGGAAAAAGTATCAACATTTTGGACCTCTTGTACAGAAACATCATTAGAAAATGAACCTTTCAAATCCTCTTTTACCATCACTGGCTGAAGATTGGATTTTGCTTGCATCTGATCCTCACTAGCTACTACAGACATGAGAGTCAATTTACTGCTTGCATTTATAATCATTTTCAAATTTCTTATGTTTACAATTGATCCTGCATTCTTCATGCAATGAGCTCTAATAATGTATTCAATTCCATTTTTAAACAAATGATACTTGTTATGTTCCTTGTAGAAGATAGCTTTCCTATCATTTAAGTATGGGCTACCCAACACAATCCCACAGATATCAAGTGGAACCACATCAAATTCAACCTCATCTACGAATTTAGATGTTATTGCAAATCTTAACTTGCATTGCTTAGTGACTCGCAATCTGTTATCCTTGCACACCCAACCTAATGGATAAGGTCTCTTATGTGGCTTAGTTTCCAATCCCAACTATTTAACAACTTCTTCTAAAATCAAATTAACTTGGGAGCCACTATCTACCGATGTGTTGATTTTAGTGTTCTTTGAAATCACTTTTATATGAAAAAGTTTAGATCGTTTACTATCTTCAGGAACAACATGACTTTTAGAAGTAGAAGCACATGAAAAATCAGTGGTAGAATCAACAAAATCTTTACCTTTCAAACCCACAGTCGATATTGTTGTCTCATCACCAGAATCTGATCCAAGATCCTGAATAGTAGTTGTAGACTTTTTCTTAACCTTATGATCCTTAAACCACTTTGGTTTCAACTCTGGATGCAATTTCCAACACTTCTCTTCTGCATGTCCTTTCTTCTGACAATGTGAACAAGTAGGCTTGTCACCTTCCTCTTTCTTTATTGTGGCTACCTTCTTGCCCTTCTTGTGTCCTTCAAGAGGAACAAAATCCTTCTTTGAACTGAAACTTGTGTTTCCTCCACCTGCTTCAATATGAGTCGCTTGAACACATACTTCATCAAAGTTAGAAGGACAAAACATCAATATTGTATGCTTCAAATACGAATGCAGTCCACCTATATACTTTAACAAAGTATCTTGTGTATAAAGAGGAATTCCAAGAGTTAATGCCTTCTTCCTAAACACCTATGTATACACTTGTATAGATTGTCCTTTACCTTGCCTTAGATTTTTCCAATCCATAATGGCTTGTTGCATATAACCCAATGGATAAAATTGTTTCTTCAAAGCAGAAGTAAATTCATACCAAGATGAAATGATTTTACCATGTGTGACAAGATCATCCTGGATCTTACTCTCCCACTAGACTAATGTAGTACCTCCCATTCTTAGAGTAGCTAGTTGGATTTTGGAAGAATCATCCAAAATCTTTTGAACCCTGCAATACACTTCAATCTACTTAAGCCAATTATCCAGTTTCTTTGCATCCAATTCACCACTATATACAGGCAAATCAAACTTAACATCCAGCTTTAACAAAGGCACATTAACATGCTTGGGTTTCTTTGAAGAATAAGTAAACAAAGAAGATGAAGAAGACGATGACGACGGGGATGGAGGTTTAGGAGGGTCACTACCACCTCCTACTCCTTTACCTTTCACATCTTCTAATGAGGATTTTGCTTCCTCCTTCTTCTTAGCTTTACCCGCTTTCCTCAATTATCATTCATGTCTCTCTTGGAGAAGAATGTTGACCAAAGCCTTTAATTCCACAAAAGATCTCTGGAATGCTTCTGCATCAAACTCAGGAACATGCTATTTAGATGCCATCTCCGATTAAGGAAAAGTTCTCCTTTTACCAATCTCTAGATTGAACTCTTCAAGTTCACCTTTTCCTTGTTTTAATCTCAACTTGGTTAACATTCACCACTTGCAATTTATGTACAACACAAGCTCTGATACCAAACTTGATCTGTAAACTAGGATTTACAAGTTTTATAACTTTAATCCAAATATAGATTTAATCCCTAGTCTAGGCAGTAATTGCATGGTATGTATTTTAAACTATTGAAATACAAGAAAATTTATATTTTAAAAACAATTAATCAACTATGTGTTTAATAACAATAAAAACTTAAATAATTGCAAGAATAAGAAAGAGAATAAAGAGACACAAGCAATTTGATACGAAGTTCGTCCGGGTAGGACTACGTCTCCAGGTCTACTTCTCAATCAGGGACCACTCTATTAATTCTGCCAAGCAAAACACTTTGTTACATAATCCAAGCTTTGAACATTCATAGCCTATTTTATGCACTTGAAAGCACTATACAACGCCTTCATGCTTACAAATTCTCTCACAAGGAAAACTATTCCTTTACAAAAACTCTCTCTGCAAAAATTCTCCAAGACTATTTTTTTTCTCAAGGACTAATTTCCCTCTCAAGAATTACAAAATTTCTCCCCAAGAATTTACACAAATTCTCTAATACTCATTGTCCTTACAAGAGAGACATAACCCCCTTTTATACAAGCTTATTTGCCTATTATAGTTAAAACCATAATATTTGACATATCTCCCATTTTTACACAAAAATCCCTCTATTATAACAAATTCTTACAAAATAATATAGTTCCCAAAAATGAATGATCTATAATTTTAATATTATTTGGTTCTCCTTATAAATAGTGTTAGTATTTGCATCCTTAATTATAGGGAAGATATATTTTGAGAGACCTTTCTATTTTATAGGGGTTTATTCATAAGCCTTTAGTAAACGACATATGTTTTGATTTTTGTTTTTCATAATTTTGTGGCCATTTTGTTAGAAAATATAAACCCACAAAAATAGAGGTGCTTGAAAATAGGGCGCTCCTTTTTCTGAGGTAAAAGTAATTCTACAATATCTTCCACATTTTATCTCAAATTTTGATGAAATAAACATCATTGGAAAGCTCTTAAAAAAATCTTCACAATGATACCAATATTGACCATTTTTCATGACTTTATTTTTTTACTCTTTTTTGAGCCCTCTAATTTGCCAATTTCACCAAACCTTTGACTGTGCATAACTTCTGTATATGAGATCCTTTTGACCCCATTCAAGTTGCATCGGGTTTAGTTTTCCAAGATCTTCACAATGATGTCATTTTTGAGAGATTTTGAGACTGCAAATGTTTCAAGTTCTCTAGATCCACCTGGATCAGCTTCAGTTGATCACCTGTCAAAGGATTAGTTGTTATCTTGTCCACAAAGTTGATAGAAGCATCATTGATACTGGATATGTGCAACCTCATCAAGGTCTACCATGCAGAAAGGTTCTACTTGTTCAGCTTTAGTACATATCTCTTATGAGTCATGATATTTGGCTTTAAGTACCTTCAAACTTTTCTCTGTAATCATTGAGCTCTGATACCAATTGTTAGAAATGTTTAGAATAACTGAGAGGGGGAGGGCGGTGAATCGGTTACTCAAGGTCTTTATGTACCACTTGAACAATTAAACATAAATGTTCATTGTTCTTATCTTGTTGTTGCTCGGTCTCTACTATAATAATAAAATTATTGTCTCAAACATGACATGCTTTTCTTAATGAAAAAATTATCAAATGTAGAACATATAAAGCATTCAACACAGGTTTGACACTAGTTTTTTATGTGGAGGAAAAATCACCAGAAATATGTCACCACTTTTTCACTCTTTTGAAGTGATCCTTATGAGGAGCCAACTTTGTTAAAGGTTTACAATAAACACTTTAAATGTGACCTTGTTAAAGGATTTAATCACCCTATTAGGAGTGGCCTTGTCAAAGGACTTTGAATATTCCATAAATTAGAATGTCACCTTGTCAAAGGATTTACACAAACTATTAAGTCTTTCAAATGATTGTTAGGTTAACCTCTGTTAAAAGAATTTCATTATAAATTGTTTACGTCAATGACTAGAAAGAAAACAATAGGTCTTAATCTGTATGACTATAACTCACTTTGCAAGTTCAAATCTATGTTTAGTCCTTGTGTTGACTTACTAATAAGCTCCACATTGTCATCTATGTTCTTGAATTTCCCGGAAACCCTTCAAGCAATCACTTCTCTCTTCTCCAACACTTAAGAAATCAACTTAGATTTACTTATCAAAATCAATAGCATCTATGCAAGCTATCTCCTTTAGCTCACATTCACTCAAACACTCTTGTGTTCACCCTTGTGCATCTCTGATCAACCTTTCTCACATATGCACCACACCACCATTTTTTTGGCTCTATACCTTTTTAAATAGGCAATTATTTCTTTACCATTTTCCACAATCCCCATAGATCTTAAGGTTTATGATCAAGTTCAACATGATTCATTTTATCTATCCATCTTCTTGATCATCCTCTAGAAACTTCTCTAGAATATGTCTGTTAGGTATTTACATAATCCCCACCTTGAATTTAATGGTCAAACTTATCAATCATATCTTAAACACAATTTACATCTCCAAAGAAATCAACTGAGTAGGATAGATCTCATGATTTCCTCAAATTCATTCTCAACACTGTTACTCGGCAATCTCTAAATTCTGACACTCCACCATCACTGAATTACTCAGTCGCTATACCTCTTCAACTATTTTTCTTAGTCGATATTGGTGCTAGGTCAACATTGGATTTTCTCATCACTTACTATGGCTCAATTGACACTAGGATCACTCAATATTCCTTAGCCTTTTACTCTATTGCTCTACTTGGCTTAACTTTCTTGATATAAACAATCACTTTGATTTATCAAAGTTTATCTAATCAAATGTCTATTGTAATATTATTTTCATAACTCGACCTTTCCTCTAGGTGTTATTGTTATGAGCAATTTCTCAAATCCTCTTCATCAATCAAATAGATATGACATTTAGATTAGGTAATAATATTTCTTATCAATAGATTTGGCATCAATGACAAAACAACAATTGTTCCAATTGTAAGTTTCCAACAATCAATTACTCCACTGTAACATGTTGTCTATTTTGTATGGTTGTACTATGTTATATTAGGAGTTATTAAAATTAAGAAGGAAAAAAAAGTTTATGAAGAGGAGTATAGACAACATTAATGTGAAGCCATTAGAGGATAGTTTTTGTGAAAGATTTTGAATTAAGAGAGACATTGAGGTTAATGAAAGATTGATTCAGGTGTTAAAGCTTCTCTATGCAATGATTTTGTGAAGACTAATTGAGAGACTTTCATAATAATAAGAGTGGATGTTGCAATGATGAGGATAGAGGAGATTTACCTCATAGGGTAGGGTTGTGTAGAATGTATGTGTAAACAATAATGGAGCAATTATTAAAAAAAAATAGTCCATAAGGGACAGTAGGTAGTAGATATAGGATGAACATGGTTCTAAAGTTTCATCAAAGCAATTTGAATTTTCTAGAAATGGATGTCATAGCTGTTGTTGTTGATAGGAGCATCACCAATTAGCATAGGTTAACTTTGTAATAATAACACTAAGTGGGCTATTCATCTTTTAATAGTAAGGTCTTCATGCATTGTGTAGTAATGGATCAATGCTTGTATCACCAATTTGCACAATATAGCTATTAAAAACAAGATTGGAAGTAGAAAAAGGAGTAGTTATGAATTGTCCACGGTATAGTAAATATCACACTAAATGTTGGTATGAGATTTTTTCATACATTAGAGTTGAATGTTAGAATGCAACATGATATGATTTTTATAAATTTGTGCTTCTATTTCGGGAATGAAAGAATTTTAGCTATCATTAAATGTGTGTCTTTGAAAGTTTGAATCTAGATATGACATCCTTAGAAGAATCATTTTTTGGACTAACTTGATGCAACAGGGAAGCTTCAATATAGGTAAGTGTTGCATAAAGACTTGAGGCATTTTTAATGATTTTTAACTTTCTAAATAATGGTGATATCTTTATCTAGGTTTCTAATTTTTTTTGGATGGCTTCTTTGTTCAAGATGACTTCTATTTTATGAAGGTTTCAAATATTGTCATGGATTGTTGGTTTGTCAAAAATTGTTCAAGTTTTTGAACTGTGCTTGAATTTTAAAAGCAGTTTGCAGTTTTGGAGGGAAATCATAATAGGCCATTTCCTTGGTGAGTTATCAATTTTGTAATGAGGGGAGGTTATTTAATCCAATCTACATGTGGTAAAAGTGGTAAATATTGCAATAATTATAAAAGGCATAACATGCTTTAAAGAGAATTAGATTAAAAGCTTTCTAGAAGGGAATTTATTACAAATTACTCACATATTTTACTATCCTTTGCTTTTGTTTGTAGTGATTTTGATTCTTTTTTTGGGCTTCATTCCTACAAATCAATAACAAGAAGTTGATATAGCTATAGAAATATTTAAATAAATGTAGAATTAAATTATTTGAAATAGAATAACCGTAAAAAGAAAGTACAAGTACTTACATTAATTTTTCATCCTGATTTTTTTCCTAGATTGAGGAATAGATATATACAATTATGATCACTCAAATATGAATTTTTTTTATAGACTTTGTAGAAGCTTTAGCTAATATTTGACCATGCATGGTCAATAAGTGATTCTTTTGAAGAATATTTTTTTGTTAAAAAATTTTTAAGGTTGAGAGTACTTTTTTTTTACTTTTCTTACATATTGACATTGATGTCACCAAGAATTATTACATTTTTTTTGTTTGAAATATTTCTTAGCATTTTTCGTAGGATATCTATAATTGAGGTCACTTTTGTGTTTCGTGGTGAGTATACATTAAGTAATGTTAGTGGAATGGTATAGATAAGTATGTCTATTTGTAGAATTTTGATTTTATTTGAATAGTATTTTTTTGAATATTTAATTTTTATATATTTTTTAGTTGATGTTAAAAGTCCATAAGAATGATTTGCATTAGTCAGTTTGAAATTCTTTTAGTTTTTGTAGCACATCAAAATTGTTTGTATGTGTTTCTTGCAAGCATAATATATCAACTTCTATCAAATCATAATAATTGGTTATATTATTGATATGTGATTTTAAGCTTCTCATGTTAAGTGAGATGATAGCTATAGTAATTTTTTTTTGTTAATTGGTTGTTTGAATGCAATATCCCAAATTGCTTCTATGTGTAGTCAATGCATCTCGTATATAATTTTGTTGTGCACTTTGAAAAAAAAATTGTAAGTGGATTTAGTAAGTAGAGGGAATGAATATCTCAAACATGTGACAATGTTATGTATACTAACCCATGCTTATTGACTCCAAATTGATCAAATGCAACTTTGTCTAGGGTGAGACCTTGTAATTTGTGAATTGTCCATGCATAGGCTAGTTGCATCGGAAATTGTTTTTAAATAGTTATATGTGCAAAAATGTTTTAATGGATAGAGGCTTTATAGTCGCAATATTGGCACCCATTGTTTTGGAATGTTTAGCGTGTATATATGTCCATATTTTTAGGTTGGGTTTGTCTAATAGTGGTGTGTTTGAATTGAATCCATATTATATCTATTTTGTTAATAGTTGTGTATTTTTTTAAATTGTGTTCAGGTCCATTTACTAGTCCATGTTTGATGTTGTAGCTTCCTGCATATAATTCAACCAACATGTTTATTTTTAGAACTATTTATCATGGGAGGAATTTTTTGTAAATTAGGGTGTTTCCATAATTATCATCAAGTTTTCCTATTGTATTTATTATGATTGGTTTTCCACTTACAATTGATAACATTTTCTCATTGTATTATTCTGTAGATGTTTTTGTGTGAAAGAGAATGGGAATGTAACATCAATTGGTGGTTAGTGATAAAAAAAATTGCTAATTTATTGTATATCACAGTCACGTTGTGAATTAGTTGTTATTTTTTTAGACCTAAAATGAAGTGAAAATCTTTTTATGCACTTTTATTCACAATTCATAGCATCTAATTATATATGTCCAAAAAGTGTATGGTACTTTTTCTTTGTCACAATAGGAGCTTCAAAAATATAATTGTCTTGTATTGGTTGCTCGCTTGGTCGAAATCTCCACTAAAGCTAATATCAACACCACCAAATAATTTTGTAGGATTTTGTTTTATTTCTCTTATTCTATTGTCAATTGAATATAGAAAATGATTTCCTATTAATGACACTTCATCTATTAGTAAACTTTATAACTCTTCATAATATTTTTGCAAAGAATCCATGGTTTCATTGCTAAGTGGGACAAATGTGGAATTGTTAAATGACATTAACAATGTAGAATGGATTTTTGTTCCCCTTGGATGGAATGTTTTTTTATGTAAGCCATAATTAGTCATATTTGTTTTATAGGATCAAAAAATGAATTTGCAATGTATATTCGTATTAGCATTTGGAAAATTGCCTTTGTTATGAAAGTTTTCCCTATTCCTTGTCCATCAGTTAGGAAAATATATAGTGACTTTTTTTATCATTTTGTTTTTGCAATGTCTTTTACAATAGCTACTTGTTCTTTATTTAGCACTTGTTTGAATTTATAATATTCAAAATTGTCAATTACATTTGGGTTTTGTAGAATTTGGAAGCCGATATCAAATTTATTTATTTGATGTTTTTGTTGTAAGTATGACAAATCTAATCTAAGGTCCTATATTTCTACATTATTAATGTTTATATTTTGTTTATGTTACTTAATTTTAACACATATTAAAATTCAGTTCTAAAAAATGATCAAGTGAAGTGAAAGTGTAGCTTTTGTTTCTTTCAACTCATATTCAAAAGTTACCAAAATCATTTATTATTAATATTGAAATAATAGATAATATCCTTTTATTATTCATCATGACAATACAATTGATATTTACAAATAATGAAATTATATAGAAGCTTAAAGTAAAATGTCTCTCACACAATTGACCGTGAGAGTAGCCCCCTAAACTATCGTTGCATGTTCCTACTCCTAAAAAATGAATAACATAATAGAAGTAAAATAGTAAGGAAGGAGTCATGGGCACCAGTCATTGCCTATAATGAATGGTTGAGTTGTATCAACTTGTTCCCTCTTGATTGTTGTTCTGCATCACATTTCCTCTAATCTCCTGAATCCTACATTCATTAGAAAAGATGTTAGATCCAATGGATGTAAGCAATGTTAGTATCTCACCTCTCAGCAACTTTCATACTCCTGGCATGCCACGCATTTCCACAAAATAGGAACATATACTAACAATAGAAAAGGAAAACAATCATGCCAAAATGTTTTATTACTAACATGTTTTTTCACTGTGCAACATCATATCTTTTATAGGTATGTGGATATAACTATAGGCTCCCACCATGGTTTTTTAGCTCAGCGTGCCTATAAAAGATGGGACCTATGAAGATGATCAAAACAAATATAATGAAGTATAAAAGGGACATTTTCATTTTATGAAGCATTTTTCTTTCATAGCAGACATAAAATAGAAAATTCAGTACTGGATAATAAAAATATTTAAAATATTAAAGGGACAAGTTATTGACTTGAAAATTTTGTTTTCATTGAACAAGTAAAGGAGTGATGAGATGAGTAAAAATTTATGACTATCAAAATGCTACAAAAAAGATGCTTCAAGGAGAATGTTCACATATTACATTACATCTTTGAACATGAATTGAAAAAGTGTTTTCAGCTTGTATCTACAGAAAAAGTGAATCCTGATGCAATCAATAGAAGTTTCAAGATTCAATCAAACAAGTGAATAAATAGAACAATTAGTGTTATGACCAAAAAAGTGTGTCGAAATTGAAGTCAAAGAGAAATCAGCAAGGACTGATATAGCTGTAGATGCAATAATACAAAGGCTAGTTGATTCAACTATGTGCAAGATATCTACAAGATTTAATTACAAATTTACATTAGCAGAATATCAAACAAATTTTGTTAAATATTCTAAATTAATCAAGCATGAAAGAAGGCTAACATATTTGAGAATGAACTTGTATTATGAAATCGACAGCTAGTAGTAATGGAAAGGAAAATGTCATTTCAACTAAAAAAGAATGAATGTATAGGCAGTAAGAATGAATCTCTTCTATGTTAAACCTTTTGTCAAAACTTTTTAAGGGGTCACTTCTTCTACCAGTTGCATCAGAGCTTTCAAAATGAATACCATATAGAAGAAAGGTGCTACAACCATGAGAGTTTAGGAACGCAATCTGTTCACCCATGCTGAGTGTATGAGAAGTAAGGAGAAATGATGTGTTTTTCCTTCATAAAGCAATAGTTGTCCTAAAAGATGAGCTCACAAGCAACAAAGTTCCCAAAGCATCATAGAAACAATTTACAGATGTAAGGCAAAACCCCAATCACGGCATGCATCAGCCCAAAAAAAACCTAGTCATATAGTAGGAAAAGGAAAAAATCATGCTATGAGTTCAAGACTATTTCCAGTCTAAACAGGAAAATGTAGCCCTATATAAAATCACAGCTAACATGATAGAAAGAAGGATGGTGCTCAAGCTATGAAATACCCAAAAGCGGTTTCTTGCAGGCAGCAGATGCAAAATAGAAAAATCCATATGTAATCATATGAGAGGATCTCCAATAGAAGGTTCAAAGTAAGAAGAATCGAGTGCTAGTGAAAGTGCAGAAACCAAAGAAAGAGTAATGGCATTAAAAGAGGCAATTGGTCCTAAATCAAATACAATCATGGGAAAATAGAATACCCATCGATAGAGATCCAGTGAAGAGAAAAGATGGAATATATATATATATATATATATATATATATATATATATATATATATATATATATATATTCATTCAAAACCATTAGGGAGAGCTCTTAAGAATGAAAATGTCTACAATTGCAAAGTAAAAGACCAATTATGGCTTCAATACCTGCATATGGCATTAGAAGTGCAAAATGATGAGGTCACATCAACAGCAAGTGGATGTGCAGGATGCCATTTAAAACTATCTTCAGTCATCGCATCAAATACAGCCCGAAAAAAATATTCTAGATTTCTTCTTGTGAAAAATTTAACTATTGTAGTCACTGATTATTAATCTCCTATCGTAAACAATTATTAAATTGCTAAAAACAAATTCCTAGCTAATATTGAAAAATAACACAACTGCAACTTCACTTATAAAATACAGAAATAAATGCGCAACATAATGAACACAATATTTTCGAACAAATTGTCCTTGGAAAATCTCCTAAGGGAAAACCAGTTCTACAGATGAGGAATTATATTAAATTCTAGCAAATCAAGAGATACAAAATTCTTTGCCTCTCACTAGCAAAACTCTAACCACCTCCTAATTTCTCCCACGGATATTCCACACTGCTATTCCCACGCTAACACTGCGCCCTTGCTAACACTGCAAGACTGTTTGCTAACACTGCAAACTTACAAACTCATTTGCTAGCACTGCAAATGTTTCTCCAAACTTCTTTCTTTTTTTTTTCAAATGCCCCCCTGACCTCCTTTTATACTACTCCTATTGGGAAACCAACAGCTGAGATTGATTCTCAAGCGACGGTCAAGATTAAAACAACTTAACAAACCTAACCAAGTCAGTTTGTAGTTGTTTCCAAAAGTGGTCAACTAATTAACATATATTTGTCTCTAATCTAACCAATTAGTTAGCAAAACAATTACTTGCTAAATAATAGCAAATGGATGAACAGCTGTCCAAAGCTAACTAAACTAACACTCCCTCTTAGTGAGGAAGTTGTTCTACGTGACACATAACTTATCTCTGAAGAAGATGAATTTTGTCTTCCCCAATGCCTTAGTCAGAATGTCTACTACCTGCTCCTCTGTAGGTATGTACTGTAGCTGAACAACTCCCCGTTGTACAAAATATTTGATGAAGTGATATCTGATATCTATATGTTTAGACCTATCATAAAACACTAGATTCTCAGACAACTTGATGCAACTTTGATTATCACAATGTATCACAATAGCCTCAACCTTCTGACCAAACAAAGCTACTAACAACTTCCAAAGCCATATAGCTTCAGATGTCGCCATGCTAGATGCTATGTATTTTGCTTCTGCTGAACCAAGAAACAACTCTTGATCCCAAGCTGAAACAACACCCTGAAGTGCTCCTTTCGTCTGTTGTACTTCCTGCCCAATCTGCATCAGTATAGCCTATCAACCTGATACCTTCACCTTGAACATATCTGATCCCATACTCAACTGTACCACGCAAGTAATGCAATACATGCTTGGCCACTGTCCAATGCATTCTCTTTGGTTCAACCATGAACTGACTAAGAGAGTTAACTGCAAATTCTATATCTGGCCTAATGTTGAACAAATACATAAGCGAACCAGTCAACTGTTTGTATAAAGTGGGATACACGTCCTTCTCCCTGGATGTATCTACCTTCCTCCAATTCATGATCATGGGTGTAGACATGGCTTTGCAATCCTCCATCTCGAATTTCTTCAAGATTTCAGTGCAGTATTTCCCTTGACCAAGGAAAATCTCCCCATCTGTCTGCCACACTTCCATGCCTAGAAAGTAGTGCATAAAATCCCAAATCCTTCATCTTGAACTCTTCTGCAAGGTTCCTCTTTCAATCCACTATGAGCCCTAGTGAACCTGTAAGAAACATGTCATCCACATAAAGAACAAGAATGAGAATCTCACCCCCAACCATCAAGTAGTAGAGGTTAGCATCCACTTCACTCTTCACAAAGCCCATTTTCTACAAGTATGTATCAATGTGCTCATACCACACTCTAGGAGCCTGCTTGAGTCCGTACAATGCTTTCTTCAATCTACACGCTTGGGTCTCTTTGTTGTGTGCTACAAAGCTTTCTAGTTCTATGTATACCTCCTCCTTCAACTCACCATTAAGGAATGTTATCTTGACATCCATTTGATGGATCTGCCATCCCATCTATGCTGCAAGTGAGATTACAGCTCGTATAGAAGTATACTTGGTAACTGGAGCAAATGTCTCCTCATAGTCTATTCCCTCCTTCTGAGAGAACCCCTTTGCCATGAACCTCACTTTGTATTTCTTGATGCTACCATCTGTAGCATGCTTTATCTTATAGATCCAGTGTGATCCAACTACTGCCCTATCTGTTGGTCTAGGCACTACCTCCCACACATCATTCTACATTATTGAGGAATACTCCTCAACCATAGCATCTCGCCATACCTGATGTTTTACAACTTCCTAATAGTTAGAAGGCTCACTATCTACCAACTGACTAACTAATGCCACATAGTCATTGAACTTGGCTAGTTGTCTCCGCTATCTAGTACTCTTCCTAGGAGCTCCCACAAACTCCTGAGTATCCCTTTGTGTATCTGGAACCTCATGGTTCCTGCTGCCAACTGTAGAGGATGAAATGTCAACCTCTAAGTCCTCTAGATGCATTTCCTGTTGCACTTGTTTCTCCATACTCTATGAATCTTCACTACCTGAGTCTACACTCGTACTGGTAATTGTACTTGAGCTTTGATGCCCTTGACTTGGTCTTGGAGCTTCTGTTGGCTGCTCACTCTGATCATCTATTGGCAAATCTCTGGATCTCCTAAATGCCTTGTCCTCCATGAACTTGACATCACGTCTAACAATAATTCTTTTAGTTCTTGGAATGAAAATCCTATATGCTTTTGAGGTCTCACTGTATGCAACAAAGTACCCCCTCTCTGCAATCTGATCTAACTTTGTAGGTGTATCTCTAGGAATATGGCAATATGCCAAACTCCCGAATATCCTAAAGTGACCAACATCTGGCTTCTTCCTTGTGAAAGCCTCCTTTGGTGTCATCTTCCCTAGAACCTTGTGTGGAACTCTATTCTAGATGTAGACGGTTGCATTACATGCCTCTGCCCATAAGTAAGGGGGCGTGTCCTAGTCATGTAGCATAGCTCTTGCTGCCTCCAATATAGAATGGTTCTTCCTCTCAGCAACTCCATTCTATTGTGGATTGTAAGGAATAGTCCATTCTCTCTTGATTCCTTCTCTGGTACAGAACTCCTGGAAGACATTTCTTGTATACTCGCCTCCATTGTCTAACTGAAGAACCTTTATCTTCTTTCCTGTCAAATTCTCCACAAGAGCCTTGAACCCTTCGAATTGACTGAAAACCTCATCCTTAGTCTTCAAGAAGTATATCCAAGTCTTTTTAGAGAAATCATCAATAAAAGTAACATAGTACTCATATCCTTTGAGAGATTTTGTCAACATTGATCCATAAACATCTAAATGTACTAGATCAAGAACACCCTCAGATCTGGTGTCACTCCTTGGAAAAGATTCTTTCGCGATCTTCCCCAACACACATCCCTTATATACATCGTCATGCTCTATGCTCACCTCTGGAACACCTATCACCGTCTCATGAAGCAATCTAAGTGCTCCATGATGAATATGGCCCATCCTCCTATGCCATAGCTCTCTAAGATCTCTAGGATTAATGTTGCTCATGAGTGCCTTAAGAGTATCAAACTGCAATCTATAAAGGCGACCACTCCTAACTCCAATAGTTATGGGTGATTTCCAATCCTTGTGCTTGATCAACACATTTGTCCCTCTAGAGAGTACATTATACCCCCTATCCTAAAGAATAGATATAGAAATCAAATTCATACCTAAGCTTGGCACATACAACACATCATGAAGTGGAATTATCTTTCCATTCTCCCTCTGAAACTGAATAGTCCCTTTTCCAACTGGATTGAGTTTGGACAAGTTTCCCATAGAAATCTGGATGTTGGTCTCCTCCTCCTTGTACCTAGAGAAGTACTCTCTAACTCATATCATATGAAATGATGCCCCACTATCTATATACCAAACACACTGTGAGGTTGAGCTAACCAAACACGCTATGAGTGCAAACTAATCTTCCATTCTAGTGGAGAGTTCTTCCGCACTTGCTGAAGCTGCCACCTACTTCTTACCCTTCTTCCTCTCTAGGCAATCACTAACATAGTGGCCAAACTTGTGACATCCAAAGCACTTGACCTTAGAAAGGTCCTTCTTGTTCTTCTCACTTTGTGAATTTGATCCTTTGCTAGATCCCTTCTTTGCTTTCCCTTTACCCGCTAGGGCAACGTTCTCTTATTCCACCTCATTTTTTTTACTCTTGTTGGGCCCATTGACAAGACTTAGTCTAAACTCCTCCTGAGTGAAAACAGTCCATAGTCGATCCCAACTTGGTAAAGTATCTCGTCCACTGACAACTTGAACAAAGACACTCCATTGTTTAGTAAACCCATTTAGGTCTATTTTCACTAGTTCATCATCACTAGGGCTATCTCCAACAGTTGCTAACTCATCCTTGACAAGTCTGAGCCTGGTGAGGTAACTTGTGATGTCTTCTCCCTGGTTCATCCAGGTATTCTTTAGCTTCTCTCTGAGAATCAACTTCTTGTTGGTGGTAGCATTCTAGTATAGATTCAGAATGGCGTCCCACATCTTCTTCATTGTATTTAGCTCTACAATATGTGGAACAATATGATCCTTGACACCATCAAGGATAATCCTCCTCGCCTTGGCATCGTCCTTCTTATATGCTGCAAGCTATGTTGCATATGTTGGTACGGGTACATCATTGGTAGCATAATTCTTGATACCATTCTCTTCCAACAATAAAGAAATCTTGGCCTTGAGGCACCATCCAATCTATCCTGATCTCTCAAACCAGCTGAAGCCATCTCAAGGGATTAAAGCAATAATAAAACTAAAGAGATCAAAATTTCTTTCCTAGGGAAAAACTTATCTACCCTTAACAATGCTCTGATGCCATGTGAAAAATTTAACTATTGCAATCACTGATTATTAATCTCCTATCGTAAATGATTATTAAATTGCTAAAAACAAATTCCCAGCTAATATTGAGAAATAACACAACTGCAACTTTACTTATAAAATACGGAAAGAAATGCGCAACACAATGAACACAATATTTTCGGACAAATTGTCCCTAGAAAAACCCCTAAGGGAAAACCAATTCTATAGATGAGGAATTATATTAAACTTTAGCAAATCAAGAGACACAAAATTCCTTGCCTCTCACTAGCAGAACTCCGACCACCTCCTAATTTCTCCCATTGATATTCCCCACTGCTATTCCCACGCTAACATTGTGCCCTTGTTAACACTGCAAGACTATTTGCTATCACTTCAAACTTACAAACTCATTTGCCATCACTAAAAATGTTTCTCCAAACTTCTTTCCCTTTTTTCCAAATGCCCCCTTGACCTCCTTTTATACTACTCCTGTTTGAAAACCAATGGCCGAGATTGATTCTCAATTGACAGTCAAGATTAAAACAACTTCACAACCCTAACCAAGTCAGTTTCTAGTTGTTTCCAAAAGTGGTCAATTAATTAGCAAACATTTGTCTCTAATCTAACCAATTAGTTAGCATGGAACGTGCAAGAAGCATGAAATTATATGCTAAGTTGCCCTTACACATGTGGGCGGAGTCTATCAATACTATTGCATATTTGATTAATAGAGGTCCCTCTATTCCTTTGGGTTGTGGTATTCCAGAGGAAGCATGGACTGGTAAGAAGGTGCTAAATAATAGCAAATGGACGAACAGCTGTCCAAAGCTAACTAAACTAACACTTCCAACTATAGCGGCTCAAGAATCAGAACAAAGAAATCATCTTGCTCCGAAGATGCCAAATAACAGAGAGGTCGCATCTTTTACCCAACAAAATGGAAAGGATGGCGACCAGAAAAGGGTTTCTAAATAGTCACGGCGCCATGGATGACTCTCTGAAAAATTGCAGGAAGTGTAGCTAGAAGAGGTCGTGAAACTCCAAACTTCCTCCATGATGGGACTATGGTTTCTAAACCCTTCAATGTTTCTTCATCCAAATTTCGTAGCATTTGAATGGTTCCAAATGACTATGTCTCAATCTTTGTTCATTCCTCAATTATAATGAAATCTCATTTCTGCCATGTGCAATTTTGCATTTTTGAAGGTTAAATATGTTTTCAAATGTCAAAATATGACTTTATTTTTTAAGTCACATATTGGTTATTGTCATTTGTGTTGTATTAATTATAAATTATTATTACTATTATTTAGTTGGTGGATTATGAACCAGCTAACCAATAACAAATTTTCAATACAACAAATGATCATTAGGAAGGAGATTTATTTTTAAAATTTAGAAGTTAGAAATCATAAGTTATGTTTTGACTGAAAGTGTCAAAGGAGAGGTGGCGTTCTGATTACCAAGATTGGTGGAGTTGAAGTTCAGTTTGAATTTTTAAAAGGAGTCACTTGCAACGTTGGATTTTCAGAGACACCATGTGTTGTCAAATGGAGTTTTAAGAAGATGTCTTTGTTGTAATTAAGTCATAAGGTGTACTGGTGTCAACTAGTTGTTTCCAAGTGTCAACAAGACTTCCAATTACAATTGAAGCTTCAATGTGGATTTTGAGTCCTTTTAGGGGATCTAAGAGTCCATTTTGACTTGTCATAATGTGTTCATTAGGGAAGAACAATTTGAAAAGGATTGAACACTATTTGGAGCATTTCTAGGGCCTCTTTTCAAGGGTTTTTGTTTCTACTCACCCCAAGAAGCTTCACATTCTTAGGTATCATTTATTGGGTAATGGAGGAGTATTTTATATCTTCTATCACTTGTACTAGGATTTATGATTCAAATTGGAGACAGACCTTTGTTATTAGCATTGCATTTACAATAGTGTTTCACAGTTGAAGTATGTATTTTCAAGACCTTGAAGAAATATATTGAGTATTTGGGATGTATCTTTGGTGTCATGTTTTTGTATGCAAATTGATGACCTTATAGTGTTTCTTTCTGAAACCTTTAAGATTTGTCTCGTTCAAGCATCTTTCATGATTATTATTGTTTTATACGGTTCAAGAGTTGTACTAATTTTTTGCAAGTGTTAAATGTGATTAAATCCCTTTTAATATCTTTAAATATTGGGTCTTCTTTTGAAATACTTTTGTGTAGATCAATGTGTCATCAATGTGCTCCATCAATAGCTAAAAGTTTAGCTCGTATTTGAGGACATACTATTTTCACCCCAAAATTCTTTTTGGTGCATCACCATTTTTTGCCTATGCATTTCTTAATTATCAGTTATTCTTATCCCTCCCAATTTCTACACTGGGAAATCTTAGAATATTGTATGCCTATTATATGTCAAATAGTCAAAACATAAACAACAGAAACCTAAAAGAAAAAACTTGGATGCATAAGATTATTGTACTTGAGACTCATAATTCTCTTACATTTGAGAACTATCAAATTAATTTAAACTAAATTGATGTATGTGTTTTCTTTACCATTATTTTTGGTATATTTCTTTACCTGTCATAGATAAAATACCATTTTTTTGGTATATTTGTTTTTGGTAAGTATTAAATGTCATAGATAAAATACCTAATGAGGCCTTATTTGTTGCTAGGACCTATGTTACAATATTAGAACCTCTAGTTATATTGATTCTCATTAAGTTGGTAATTCTTTGTGCAACTATGTTGTGGTAAGTGAGAAATAGATTATTCATTGTACCCCTTGTGCATGTTGTCCAAGTGGAGGCTTGGTGACTATAGTTAGATAATTTATTTTATTTGATTTTTTGACTTAGAATGATAGTTGATGAGTGTTAATATTAGCATTTATATGATCCTCGGAGATAGTTGATGGGAAGGATTTTAGGGAAATGTTCTAAACGAAGATGCTAGAGTAAGAACACGAAAGAAAAACAAAACAGAGATAGGAAAAATAAAATTCAATTGAATTGATTACATGTAGATCTAATGGAGTTTGATTTTAAAAAAATCGACACAAAGCTTCCTTGGTTGTAGACCTCTAATTTTAATGAAAATCCAACATGAGAGATTAGAAGCTTAAGGGCCCATTTGGCTGCGGGAATATAAAAATAGGAATAGAAATATCTATTATGGAATACTTATTCTCAAATAGAAATGGAGTTACGTATTCCTATTCTTGTTTGGTTCACCCAAAATTTGATGTGGAATACACGGACTCAAAAATTTATGTTTTCTAAAATTAAAAAAATTGGAATAGGAATACGTATTCCTATTCCACCTATTTAGGTGGAATAGCATGTTGGGTGATGCGACGCACTCCCCTGCCCACAGGTGGTTAATTATGTGGTGCTACAATTGGTATCAGAGCCTGATTTTGGCCTGGTCATGGGTTCAAATCTCCCCGGTGCCATCTCAACCCGCATAAGCACCTGGTATGTGCGTCAAGGGGGAGATTGTTGGGTGATGCGACGCGCTCCCCTGCCCACAGGTGGTTAATTATGTGGTGTTCCATGTTCACTAACAGTCATGGCTTTTGGTGTAACGGTAAATGGGCCCTACATAGCAAATCCTTATTTTTGGGCCAAAATTGGAATACGTATTACAATTTTATTCTTATTCCAATTCCAATTTGGTGCATCCAAACAGTGAATTCAAAATTTTAAGAATATACATATGCCTATTCCACTTGTATTCCTGTTGCCAAACGGACCCTAGAGATTAACCTCTAGATATTCTCTTCTAATAATTTTATGGTAGATATTCTCTTCTAGTAATTTTATGGTAGATATTCTCTTCTAATAATTTTAAGGTAGGAATTTACTAAATGATTCCATAAATTTTAGATAAATCATATTTGCAGTGAGACATTTCCCAAAGCTCTGTTGATAACATGCATAGAAAAGTTGCAGTGAGCTATTATAAATCTTCTTTTGGGTGCTATTATCTAAACAATTTTGCATGTTTCTAATTTGGTTTGCAATAATATGTCCCTGTTCGAGTGTACCAGTTTTATTTTATTTTGTGTGACTGCCGAAAGATCAAATTTGTCCGTACTAATTGATGATGGTATGACAAAACAATAAGTCATGAGATGCAACTATGATTAAACCATGTTATACAAGATGTAAAGGAGTACTAGATAACAAAATGAAAATGGCTTTCACCATTAGATGCATAGGAACTGCATTAAATACTCCTATATTGGCTAGAGGAGATGTGGCAGAATCCCACAAGCCATAATAAGATGAAGCAATAGATCATATGATCAGTATATTACTAAAGGTGTTAAGCATAACTTTATCATGCTTAAGAATGTGCACAATGTGAACAGATGCCAGGGGTTTGTGGTTGATTCCCTAAAATTACAGAACATTTTGGTTAATGGTACAATTTGCATTCAAGCGTTGAAGATCGGAGTGAAGACAGCCCGATTAATCCTGAATTCTATGCAACAGTACAACTGTTTCACTCATATTCTTCTTTACATGAATGATAAATTGTAAATTATTTGAATCTTTGGGAAAAGAGGTGTAAAAATTTATTAAGACAGAAAGGACTACAACAACCAGAGCTCAACAAGGAGCTATGTCCTGAGCAACTAGATCATCAAATTCTTTTTATTTTATTGGTAAAATCCTCCAAGTTCAAAAGCCCAGTGAAGTCACAAAGCCTATGAGCACAATGGCCCAGTGAAGTTTGAATGTTGGTTGGAGCCTCACCAAGTGTTCCAACTGCTGCTCCAAATGGGTCACCCCCTGTTTTGCAGTTAATTTTAAAAATATTAATTTTTGAATTTTACTTTGACCACCATACACACAATCTGGGAAGAAAACAATCTCCTCTGAAAACCATTCTCCAAACGCAAAAACTTAAAGAAACAATATGAACATCTGCGGTATACTTGTAGTTGTGGATATCTGAGCTGAGCCACTAGCAGCAACTTTTGGTACCTTGACTCGATCAAATTATGAATTTTCACACAAGCCCATACAATTTAGAGCCTTCTACATTTGTGCATTCTTTTGTAGAACTTGTCTGATGCAGATCAACAATTGAGAATCTGAGAATGGATTGCCAATCATTGCAGAAAATTCAAATACAGATTTTAACTTTCTAAACATAAGATTTGCAACAAAAAACATGAACAAGCAATCCATTTATTCATGGTGCAACTAAAAATGAAAAAATCAATTAAAAAAAGTACTGGAGCTCATAATAACACTAGCTACACGAAACAATATCCAGGCTAAACCCTATGTCTAAACATTTCTAAATTCACTTTAAAAACCTCTGGGAATAAGAAGAAAAAACATTAAAAACCAGCTACAGGCAAGATAATTTCAATCTATATTCCGGGAAAACTTCTCCTGGCACCCACAATCTAACTCTCCTCTTCCATCAATCTTCTCTCTTCTTCCAATTTCAAGGTCTGATTTTCTATATCAAGGTCTAATTTTCTTCTCCAAGTCTAGTAGTCACACCTTCTCCACTAATGCCAGCAAGTTTTCATCTTATTTTTCCATCCTTGGGTGTGGTTATCTTCCCTAGCTCACATCCATACAAAGCCAAAAGTGAATATTTTCAGGCAGCACAACCAGTTTATCCAATGTCCTCACTTTCTACTCTCTCCTTCATCAGGCCCCTGGGCCAGTCCATGAACAAAATAGGTGAAGAAATACAACTTCAAATGGCTCCAAAAAATTGCATTAAATGCTCAATTCGTGCTTGGGCCTGGGATTTTACCTCTCATACAATATTTGAAAATATTAGTAAAAAATTGCAACATTAAAACTCTAAACTATTATCCATCTTTGCAATATAATCTCCCAATTTTTGCATGCTTCCATTAGAACTAAAGGATCTAAGCAAAATATAAATAAATTATAGAGTAGAACAGTTAAATAATAGTGTGCAGGATTCCCCGTACATCCAGATGCTCCTGCATCATTGTTTAAATCAATCAATTGCAAAACAACCTTGTTTCAGAAGTAGCATTATTAATAATCTTAAACACTAAAAAATACACTTCAGCATTCATTCGCTTTGCACCAGCGTTTTACCATCCACAATTTGTTTGATTTATGTAGCAACATCAATCAGTCTGCTGAAATTCAAAATTTGCGCTCTGTACTAGAAATTGAGGCCATTTGCAGTTTTAATTCATGTCATTGATGTTATTCTAGATTAGTAATTAATAAATATTAATTCTATCTTGAAATACAAATTTCAAAATCTGTCAGGCCAGAGACTGAAATAAACCTGGTCAGTGTCAGTCCCAAAACTCTGCTTAAAACCATTTATTAACTAAATTCCAAGTAAATATTTTCTAATGTTGTCCAATTGCTGATGAACTTCCACTTTAAATTGGAAAGCCTACCGTTCTGGTTTACCGATTGCATGTATTAATTTAAGGATGTGTATGGCATCTTAACACAAACTGACTCCACTATTCAAAATAATACTACATCAAAAATATAATTAAAACTTATGCAAGCAATTACGAGCTTAAAACTTCTTCTGTGAACATATGCATAATTATATTTTTCTAGCATAATTCCCATTTGGAACATAATGCAATTGCTGAAATGACGTTCAGAAGTAACAAAACTCACATCTATTGAATACCCGCCAATTACTTCATGCTTAGTGACTACAATTAGCTCGCTTCAAAAATTTAGTAACTACAATGCCTATCTTGCTTGAAGAGCAACTAGAAAAGGAATGCAGGGCAGTAGAAATATCAGCACATGCCCTGCTTTTGAATACCTCAAAGAATTTAAAATGTTCACAGCCAACACCCAAGCATGGAGAGCTTGCCTATATTCTGCCATAGAGTAAATTAATAAGTTTCTTGTGAGTTTTGAGTTGTTAAACTCTCGCTTTCTCCATCCAGATTTATGTTTTTACTGACATCTCTGAGCAATTAGAGGCATTAGAAACGGAGTTCTCATAAATTTTCCAGAGTGTTTTAGACTCGAAACTCTGTTTTATTTACGTTGCCTCTGCCATCACCAATACTGTGAAAAGGAAAAGGTCAGAGTCATTGAATAACTTGATTTCCTGCTAAACTGGAAACCTGGGTCTCACAGCGTTTTCCAAATTGATTTGCAACAAGCTAGGCTGATTCACTACATAATTTAAGAGGCGTCTATGCAGCCGACTAAATTTCCCGAATAAATCATTTTGCAACGATTTAATAATTAATTTTAAATTATTTCAAAAGGATTTTCTGTTTATTATTTAATGAACTAACTGTAATAAAGGTAATTCTGTCGGCTATTTAGCCAGTGGCCACAATTTACAGGGAGGTTTATATTATTAAATATAAAGTTCATCTTTTCACTCACATTTTCCTTCGAGAAAGAAATGAGTTGAGGGACACAGGTCTCTTCAGCCAAAAGTCTGCAGAGTTTGAGGTTCTCTATCTTGGCCTCTAATAATTGTGTGGCCCAGAGCCACCATACCTACAATGTATATTAATAATTTATTTTCATTGTCAGACCCAATCTTGTGAATGAGATCAAACTGAGCAAGTGTTAGAGACATGGCTGGATGTATCTGTAAGAAATTAATGAGTGCCGCCCCACAAAAGCCATCCTTCCCAGAGAGAAAGGAAGGGCTTCATGGATTTCTCTAAGCTACGACTGAGAAGTCTTGGTGCTTTTAACAGAGATCTAATGAGTACATCTTCAACTGAAATAAATTCTTCAGAATGCCTGTCATGGGAAGAAGGTTGTTCTAGAGGCTGTGGTACCCAATATTTGAATTGATCATCAAAAGTTTGGCCATTTTTTGGTCCATAAAATCAAAATCTTCCACTAGTTTGAGCTTAGTTTTAAGTGTTCCACCTGTAATTCTGAAATACTATGGTAGCATCCTCATCGTATTGGAAATTTGAACTTCAATGCAGCAGTGGTGCATCAACAAATGAATAAACTGCTCTACCTTATGGAGGATTCAAAGCATCTACAGATGGGGCCCATCTTAAACAGCTGAATGATAGATTATGGAGTATGGATGTGAAACGTTGATGATGAAAATTTGCATAAAATCCTAGCCCAAAAACACAATTGAACAGATGAATGATGTCAACCTCGGGCAGGTAAGACTAACAACTTAAAACATGTATGAGTTTCACCGATATGAGAGAACTACATCACTTTTTCTCAAGTACTCCAAAACTCTTCTGAGACACAGACTTCCCAACATTTGGTTTTAGCAAAGCAAATATTCCATTATTACATTCTTGCAAATAACTACAAATATTTTATAATTGTGTTTCTGAAAAATCATGAAGGTTGAGCTCTGCAACTGCACAATCCCCTTGTATGCAGTGCAGACTCCGTGGCTTCTTTTCCTTCCTCTACGTGGATTGTACTTCCCCTCCTTGGCTTTTTCATGTCCTCCTGTGTTATCATTGTTTTTACATTCTTTTTTTTGTGTGATTTCATGTGCTTTGAAGTGTCTGCGTGTGCTTGATTAGGGTTTGGGTATAATGTCTTCAGAGCCAAGTCCCCTCGGCTCCCAGCCTGGCTCACCCGTGTCTAAGGATGGAGGGTTGCCTAATGATGGAGGGAATGATACAGAAATGGACTGTCCGAATAATGATTGCCAAGACAATATGCAGAAAGAAGGTGGGGTTTCTTGGCCTTCGTATAAAGCAGTTCTCTCTGAACAATCTAAACCCGAGTGTCCACCAACGGCCATATTTAATGAAGTTTTCAGTGGGAATGAAGGCAGTTATCGAAGACCTGCAGCCAATGGAGATAGATTGGAGGGGAGAACAGCCGAGGATGGAGACATTGACAATGGATGAGATGGTAAGTCCGTCCTTAATGACGATCAAAACTCTTTCTTTATCTCCTAACGAAGACATGATTTTGGCTATTAGGAAGGAACAATATAGGTTGAAGGATATTGCCTTTTTTTTTGTACGTGTTGATAAAGAGTCCCTTCCCTCTGAAATAAAATTTATGACTGGATTGCTAACATTTGGGGAAGAAAACTAGGGATTCAAGTAAGCTTCATAGAATGATTCAAAAAGGGCTTTTTGTGGGTCTTTTTAAAACCCATGGAATGCGAGAAAGAGTTTTGAAAAAGAACTATTGGAATGTTGGTTGGTCGCTCTTTAGGGCATATCAATGGTCGGCCATGGGTAAGATTGAGCAAGTTGTTTCTCATACTCCCCCTAGATGGATTGAAATTAAGAATCTTCGGCCAGAGTTCTGGCCTTTTATCCCTCAGATTGTCCAAATGCTAGGCTCAGTTCTTCAAGTTGAGAATGCCAGGGATACCTTGCCTTACTTAAATGCTAGGATTATGCTTGCCCTAGCACCCAATATTGAATTTCCAAAATTTATTTCGATGAGTTTAGAAGAGGAAAGTTTTATTTGGGAAATCTATTTATTAGGGAACCTATGGTCTTGTTTTCATTACAAAAAGAATGGTCATACAAAAAAGGAGTGCCCAGTCCTTGTTAATTTGAAAAACCCTAGGTTTGAAACTATGGCTAAATCTAACCCAAAAGAAGGTGATAAGCAGGAATTGTCAAAAGAAGATGATACTAACATTAATGATTCATCGAGGGCTAATTGACTAGATGTCAATGTTGACTTTCTTAGTAATTCTAAGGATGTGCAAGTGAATGAAACAGTAATAAAGACAATTGATGGTGGTAAGTTCTTCAGTTTGAATAACCCTTTGTTTGAAACTGACTTTGAGGTTGTGCCAGCCCTGGGTTCTCATACCTCCAAAGCCCTAACCGTTTGTCAACCAGCATCTCTTTCTGTTAACAATAGTGGTAATGCAAAGGTTAATGCTATTCCACCAAAGCTTATTGCTCAACAATTAGCTCTTAATACCATTAATGCGAGAGCTGAGAATGTTAGGAGGAGCACTAATGGATCCCTGAATGGAGATAAGAACCTAACTGGTGCCCTATAATCAATGATTGTCAGAAAGGTCAGTGGTAACATAGATGATGTAATGGAAGAAGAACCATTTACAGAGGTCATTAATAAAACTAGAAAAAAAAAAACTGGTGGAAAGGCAATCTATCTCTAATGAGAATAGAAGGATTGGTAAGGAGATACCAGATTGTTTTAACAGATTGTATAATAACTCTAAAGTCTAAATCTCTTCAACCTAAATGATGCACCTACATAGTTGGAATGGCGAGGTCTAGAGATGTCTGACAGGAAGTATGTGGTTAGAAAATGGTGTAACAATCTTAAATTAAAGGATATTATTTGTTTACAAAAAATCAAGATTGTAGGTTTTCAAGCTTATACCATTTTGAAATTTATCTGGGATCAATCTATAGGATTTCACTCTAACCATCTCAGAGGCAAAGGTGGGTTGGCTATCATGGTTGGCCTGCTTTGGGCTGACAAGATTATTGCTAATGGTTCATCCCCGTGTCATAGAGCTCTGTGGGTTATTTTTAAACACAATGAAATAATAAATAGGATCTGCAATATTTATGCCCCCAATGACTATAGGGACTGTGCTGCCTTATGGGAGTGGTTAACCTGTAACCTGCCTAAAGCACACTAGATTTTTGCTGGAGATTTCAATATGATAAAGAATAAGGAAGACAAACGTGGGGATTCCACCCGGTGTTGGAAAGGTAATGAATTGTACTTCTACTCTTGTTTCAGGAGAAAATTTAGAGTTGTTGATCCTTTAGCCCTTCAAAAGAAACAATTCTCTGATAATTGGTTCACCTGGTGTAACAATCAATCTGGGAGCCAAAGTGTCTATTGTCGGTTTGATAGGATTTATGTGGAAGAAACAATGTTTAGTGTTGTTAATAAGGATGGTCATGTTCCTGTTAGTGTTACACCTACATCTCTCTCCGATCATCATCCTATTTATGCAATTATTTTTATGGACAGTTATCTTGGTAATAAAAGGAAAGCTAAAAGAGGTTTTAAACTCAACACATTTTTATTGAATAATGATGAGCATGATGGTGCCATCCATATGGTGACCAGTTTATGTAAGCTTTGTAACTCAGAGTTGAACCCCAAGGATAGATGGAGCTTATTGGTGGATTCTTGGAAAAAAGTCTATCAAATTATTGGTAAGAAAAGAGCTAGGGATAGGGATGAGAAGGAGCAGTTCTTGCAAAGCACCTTGAACACCATCAAAAGAGATATTCAGAGTAAGGGTTGTGATCCTAACTTAGAGGAAAGACTTATATGGACTAAATCTCAACTTAGGAAAATTCAGCAGTATAGGATAAAAGGACAGCAAATCAAAGCTAGGATGAATTGGATTAAGGAAGGAGATCAACTCTCTAAATACTTTTCTAATATTATTAGAGCTAAACATAAGAAAGAATTGATTGAGCATGTCCAAATTAATGGAGACCTTAATAATGATCCTAGCTGTATTAAAGAAACTTTCTATAGTTTCTACAAAGGTCTCTTTACTTCAGAGTTCAGTGATGAAAAGAAGCTAGAGCTAGATCAATGTCTTAAGTTCATTCCCAAAAAGATCTCTATTGAAGATGCTAAGAAACTGGATAGGTCCATCACTCTAGATGAGATTAAGGAGGCTATTCTTTCTCTAGCAAATGACAAGGCTCCAAGGCCTGCTGGCATCCCAGCAGAGTTTTACAAACATAATATTGGATGGATTGGCCTTGAATTGTTGGAGTTGTATGAGAATGCATACCATCTTGGTTCACTTGGTGCTGACACCAATGAAGGGGTCATTAAACTTCTGCCAAAAGGAGGGGATAAGTTAGAGGTAAAGAATTGGAGACCCATAACAATACTAAATCTTTCTTACAAAATTATTGCTAAGATCTTGGCTAGGCAGATAGGGGGGCTTCTTAATGAGTTTATTTTACCCACTCAAACTGGTTTCATTAAAGGGAGGCTTATTCTTGAAAACCTCATTACTAGCTAGGAAGCAATGAATTGGGCCAAGCGTGATGGTAAGAATGCAGTAATGGTCCTATTAGACTTTGAAAAAGCCTATGACAGAATAGAGTGGCCTTTTGTGATGGGTAAGCTGTGTGGGTTCCCTCCTGGTTTTTGTAAGTGGATCGACATATTACTTAAAGATTCTTCTACAATTATAGATGTTAATGGGGAGTTGGCTGAAAGGATAGTCCTTCAAAGATCGATAAGGTAGGGATGTCCAATTGCTCCCTCTTTGTTTGTAATTGTTGCTGATGCATTATTTTATATTCTCAGAGCTTCTCAATTAGGACCTCCTGTCATGGGTATTACCCTACCCAATCAAAAGATCTTGCTTAATGCTCAATTTGCAAATGATACTGCCCTGTTCATAGGCTTGGCTAAAGAGAATTTTGATAACATGTATCACACGTTGCATTTTTTATGTTTGGTATTTGGGGCCAAAGTGGCTCCTCATAAATCATCCATTATTGGGTGGTCCTTGTCCCCTCCAGATTGGTTGGTGAGTAAAGGATGGCAATGGTTGGGACCTAATGAGATTGTTAGGTATCTTGGAATTCCATTCTCTATTGAGCCATCTATTAAGGATATGTGGATGTGGCTCTTTTCCAAAATTGAGAAGTATTTGAAATGGCAAACCCATCTTCTTTCTCTAGCAGGTAGAGTTCAAGTGGTTCAAAAAGTTTATCTGCCCATCACATATATTTCTCTTCAGCTTGGTTATTTGCCAACTATTAGAGCAATAGTTTAGAAATGATCATGAGGGACTTTTTGTGGTCTAATGGATTAGGGAATAAGAAAAGTCATTGTGTAAAATCGGAGTGTTGTTGTTTACCCAAAGAGAAGGGGGGATTGGGGATTATGGATTTAAAAGCCCAAGGTATGGAACTGGCTTCTAAGTGGATCATTCAAGCTCAGAGCAGGGAAGAACCATGGAAAGTTTTAGTTAGAGACAACATCTCTAGGTCTAGTATCAAAAAGGGTAAAAGTTGGACCAATGTTCAACTATGTGACAAGGTTTTTGGGAATTTTGAGTTATTTGTGTTTGGATCCAAAGTCTTTCAATCTCTATGGAAGGCCTAGTCTCAAACTAGGAAGCTTATTCCATTCAGGGATGCAGTTGGTGATCTCCCTAAATATTCTGTTATTGATATATCTATTTGGTGGGGAGTTGAATCTAATGGTAAACCTCTTGCTTTAACCCAAACCTATTCTGCAAAAAATTGGAATAAGTATGGCATTTCTGATGTTGGTGATATATTGGTTGACAATAGGTTAGGGTTGTGGAATGGGATTGCTGGCAAAATTCACATTCCTAATTCTCGAAAGAAGACTTACTCCATCATTGTTAAACTTGTAGGTAATGTCTTCCCTAGACATATTATGGATCCTAAACAGTTTGTGCAGAAGATCAAGTGGAAAGATGGTAATCAATGCAGTAGTGTTTCTGCTAAACATATCCATAAAATGCTTAAAGATGACTGTTCTATTCTTGACAGGGTTAACCATGGCTGGGGGTTGTGAGTCTCAGCTGATAGATGACATTTTATCTTTACTTTTTTTTGGCATTCGCGTTGTGAGCCTAAGAAATCTTGTTTTAGATGGTTGTAACTTTTGAAGAAACATGTTGTGGGTAATACACTGCCTAATGGTCTTGGTAATCCTATTATGTGTGGTGTCTACTCTGTCCATGAGTCTTATGAGCACCTTTTTTTAGTGTACCTTTGCTTGTGGTGTCTATTCTATTTTTCTTGGGTCACCCATAGTTTGGAATAGTAGGCCAGGTCTCTAATGGAGTGAAATCCTTGCAGGTTTTGCTGAAAAAATTGATCTTAAAATGAATAATTTTTGGTCTGTTTTTAACTTGTGAAATTCTTTGGTTTCTTTGGAAGTAGAGAAATGAAGAGATTTTCCAGAAGAGGAGACAACTAACTGAGTTTGGGTGTAAACTCATACATTTTCAAATTATGTCACAGGTTGCTGCTACTTTGGAAATATCCAGGTACAGATTCATGATGATGATGATGATGCTGATGCGGGAGGGACATATCCTGATCCACAAAAATGATATTGTCTCATGTCAATATTTTGATATCCACAAGGAGATGCTTAAACAGAGGGAAATGGACAATCTCAGCCAGTTTATTAAAGATCTTAGTATTGGAGATAGAGTAAAGTCTATTAATTATGTTCCTCATGACCATGCTGCAGGTGGACAGATGGGCTAGCCCTATATATGGGTTGCTTTTTGATGTTGGAAGGACAGTTCAAGCTGGTTATACATCCTTTTTGTATTAACTATTTTAAATATCGGTTATGTCAGATGTTTTTGTAATCACTTGAAAGGTACTATATATTGTAAAAAGTAATATCATCTCAAGTATCTGTTTAAGCTTTATACGTATATCTTATGCTGAGCATATTTTGAAGATGCATTGTAAGGTGCGCAGCGTTTTATAGAACTCGTGATGCAACCCAAATGAGTTCACTATGTTAATACAAAAAAAATCGTGGAGGTTGGGATGTGATATAACATCTTGGAGGTCGGCATGTTTACAGGTTTAGTCTACGGTAGGAATTTTCTTAGTGACTGAATTCTTCAAAACACAGTTGATAGAATGCATAGAAGTTCATGTTAACACTTACATGTGCTGCAACAAATTTTGCTTTTGGGTGTTCTCGTCAAAACAATTATGCATGTTTCTATTTGTTGTGTAATAATATGTCCATTTTCAAGTATACCAGTTTAATTTGTGGGTTTGTATTGATGGATTAAATGTATCTACCCTACTCAATGATTGTAAGAAACAAACAAGAATTTAAAAAAGTGACATTAGATTGCTTGATCAGTATAATAATAGAGACATTAGCTATGACAAGTTTCAGCATGTTTAAAAGCGTGTACAAATATGGGCACATCCCTGGGGTTTGTGGGTCATTCCCCAAACTGGTACTTGAGGTGTGTGGCACTACGGAACATCTTTTTAATGGTACAATTTCCATTCAAGATGCTTAAGACAAGGATGAAGACATTCAATTATTTGAGCTTCATAAAATTTGCAACTTCTTTTATTCTTAGACTCAATTTTTCAAAGATTAATTTTTATAAAAAAAAATTTAACCATCATCCACAAAATCTGTAAGAAAAAATATCAAACTCCAAAACACATTCCCAAGACTTGGAGAAGTGGTATGTGTTGGCAATGAAAAATAATTGTTACTTTTGAGTGTTATGTCCATGTGTAAAATATGAACATGACAAAAACCAGGTTAAATAATAATTTTTGAAGACCATGCATATCCGTAGTCAGCAGCAGCAAGTGCTGCTGCCTTGATTCAGTCAACTCACAAAATTTTAACAAATAGCTGCAGAGCCTTCTGCATCTTCGTCTTTTATGGTAGAACTTGTCTGAGACTCAATCAATCTTGGACTCGCCTTCTTTCACTGACTCAAAACAATATTAATAAACATAAATACTAAAACTTAAAACAATCATCTTTATTTTCAGCATTTATTTAGTAACAGCTTCATAAAACCTTCAGCAATTTCTTTGATCTATGAGTGATCTCAAATTCTCTAAATCATGAGCACTTTTCAAAATTGGGCATGTCCTAGATGCAATAAAGTAACCAGTCCATTGAAATTTAAAAGTTTGCAGCTTGTTCCAGATTTTTAAGAGGATTTGCATCTTTGATTCATATATTGATGTTATTATGAACTAGAACAATTAAAATTTATCTTGAAATACAGCTTTTAAATTTGTCATGTTAAAGCCTGAATTCGACCTCATCAGATGTCAATCCCAAACTCTTCTTAAAACAGTTTATTAATTGACTTCCAACTAATAATGTTTTGCCATGTTGTTCAATTGCCGATGAACTTCCTCTGTAAATGGAAAGGCCTCCTATTCTGGTTTACAGATTTAATGTATTTTTTGAAGGACTTGTGTGACATCTTACAACACAAACAAACTGACTCCAGTCTTATAAATGGCTCTAAATCAAAATTATAATCACTATTTCTGCAAACATTTGGGCGCTGGAAAACATATCTGATGAACATAATATACAACCGTTCACTTCTTGCTACAGCATAATCTCCATTTGTAACATAATGATAAAATTTCTGAGATGAATTTCAGATGACAAAAAAATTGTCTATTAACTCTTCAACAATTACATCAAACTTACATGGTTGTTGCCGTACATAATCTCCATTTGTAACATAATGATAAAATTTCTGAGATGAATTTCAGATGACAAAAAAATTGTCTATTAACTCTTCAACAATTACATCAAACTTACATGGTTGTTGCCGTAGCAGTTAACGCACATGATAAGTTTGATAACTACATTGCACACCTTACTTGAAGAGCAACTCGACACAGAGCTCGTCTCTTTAAATGTGCAGGGTTTGCTGAGCTGCCTTCTGCCGACGGCTAGATTACCTGGCTCTCACCTTTCTCTACCTTAAATTCTGTTTTGTTGAACTCCTTGGGCGGCTGGAGGCGTTAGAGATGGTATTTTCATAGATTGTCCACAGTATGTTAGATTCAGCGTGCCCTTTTATAATGGTGTTAACAAACTTTGTCTCTGTCAGAGTCATTAATGTAAAAAGAGGAAGCTCGGAGGAATCCATGGATTTGATTTTCTGCCAAACCTGAAACCGGGGCTTCATAGTCCTTTCCAAACTGATTGAAAACAACTGAGGATGCTTCGCTACATAACTTGCAGGGAACTCCATGTTATTAACTAGAAAGTTCATCTTTTCACGGACATTTTCCTTGGAGAAATAAAGGAGGAGAGGGGCAGCTCCAAGTACTTGGGAGACTTCTTCAGTCGAGAGACCGCAGAGTTTGAGATTCTCAATCTTGTCTTCCAGCGTTTTCATGCGGCTCGTAGCCACTACAGCAACAACATATTTGAACATTTTGCTTCCTTTGCCCACGCCAATCTTGCGAATGAGATCGACCTGTGCAGGCGTTAGAGACGTACGTTGCAGAACGGCCGGACGTGCCCGTAAGAATCTTACGAGCTCCGTCCCAGAAAAACCCCAGCCTTCCCAGAAAACAAGCGAGGGCTTCAGGGTCTTCTCCAAGCTACTAGTGAGAATTCTTGGTGTTCTGAGCAGGGCCTTAACGAGCACATCCTGGGACTCAAATACATTCTTCAGAAACTCCAACACGGGAAGAATTTTATCCTGGAGGCTAAGGCACAAAGAGGCTGGATCCCTCGTCAAAAGTTTGGTTAGATCTCGACCCACAAAACCATAATCTTCCAGTAGTCGGAGCTTAGGTTCCAAGCTTGTGTCTTCAGACCCAATAAGCCTGGGCCGTATCCTTAATATAGTGCCAATTTGGACTTCAGTGCAACCGTACTTCTTAAACAAATTAATAACCTTCTCTACGTTGTCGAGGGTGCGAAGGTACTGCAACTGAGGTTGCAACTTCAGAATACGAGTAATGTGGACCTCGGGCATGTTAAGTTTGGAGGAGGCAAACTGTGAAAAGAGGTTTTGTGATTGAGCTTCTGTTGAGAAAACATTGCAGAAATGAAATGGATATATAGAAAACAGTTTGCCTCGTAAATTGGAGTTCATGGGGGCTGCTGCAACAACGTTGAATTTACGGAATAACCTGCTGTTCATCATGGAAGCTGCTGGAAGGAAGGGTTGGGGTTTTCAGAGCTCTGTGCGAGGAGGTTTGATTAACTGAATAAGAAGAGTGCCTCTTAAAACCTAGCAATCACACATAAGAGTGAACTAGGTATGCCCAATAATATTGTACATTGTGTAATTAATAACCGATAGATTATTTTATGAATATTATCATTGTATGAAATTTATAGATTACTAAAGGATTCAACATAATTTTCTTATGATATATAAGATTGTTGGTCATGAAACAATAATGGTTAGGATGGTCCAAAAGTGTTTAACAAAGGTATTTGTGAAGGTGAATAGTAGTTTATCAATATAATTGTAAATTGCCATTAGAAGCATGCATAATGTTTGATAGATGTAATCTATGTAAGTAAAAGTAAGTGTGCCAAATTTGATGGTACAATGTTTTTGTATGGGTAAAACTGACCAATGCCTACTTATTTCGATCCA
Organism: Cupressus sempervirens; assembly: GCA_028749045.1. Lineage (NCBI taxonomy): Eukaryota > Viridiplantae > Streptophyta > Pinopsida > Cupressales > Cupressaceae > Cupressus > Cupressus sempervirens. The sequence continues at coordinate 104,787,754 of CM053785.1, forward strand.
AATACCACGTGTTATAATTCAAGATCGAAGAGATTATTTGAAAGTAGGTCTTTGCTTAAAATCTCCAACCTGCCAAGATTGTTGCAATCCAAGCAAGAAATATCCTACAAATTTCTATCCGAACTTTTCTACCATGGAATACATAGATCTCCAAAGGTCGAAAATTTTAATGACAAGGAAATTTTCAGATTCGCATGAGGAATAAACCCACCCCCAAGAACTTGATCTATGCTACTAAGAAAAAGGGTTGGTCCTTGTACATTTTCTCTACCATGGGGATACCCTTAACTCATCTAAGGTGGAACATTATAGGAGCCTTCCTATTAGGAAGATTTGGATTACAAAATTAGAGGAGAGAGGGCTTGTTTACTTAAGAGATGGTCATTGATCGACCAATCGCTACTACTTCATCATCACAAAAAAAGGACTTTACTAAGAACTTCACTTATTATGATGTCAAGGTAAGTGTCAAATGATCGTGGAAAATGATAGTTGTTGACTAAATAAGATAATCAAAGCTTGGGATTTACAATGGTTTGGTAATTTAACAATTTAAATTTGTGAAAGAATTAAGATTTCCTTCCAGTTGAATTTTAAAAAATTATGATAAAATCTTAAAATCACAAGCCTTACCATTTTAATTTTTTATTAATTAAATAAAACAAATGAATGTAATATTTTTTCCATAATACCTAACAATAATCACCATAGATATGTAAACAATGAAGAAAGATCCCAACACTAATCAACATAAATATGTAAAAAATGGAGAAAGATTAGAACAATGTGTAGTCTATTGATAGAAACTCCATTACATATTTCTGAGAATAGGTTACCAATTTTTATTCCAATAAGAGATCTCGGGCGACAATTAAATATACACCACTACAAATATTACAACACAGGAGAATGTCTATAAATCTAACTCAGACCTCTGTACATTACACAAATGCGATAAATTTGAAGCACAAACAATGAAGTTTGATATAGTCAAGAGACAACAGGGTATATATAGATATGGCCAAGTTGGACCTATCTATGTAGATCAGTTAGAGATCACACAAAGAAAAACATAGCCAAAAGCCATTTTTGAAAACAAACAAACTACACATTTTTAGTTGTTTTGTACATCAGTGGATTCGAGCACCTTTTTCTTCGACGTCTTCCATTTGGGCTTCAATCCACACTCCTGCACAACTTGCTTGCACTTACCAACTATGTGAAATGCCTCCCACATCATATCTTCCTAGTGTTCTAACATCCATTCTTTAAAGCTTCTTACCAAAATGCTAAGCAATTGCTTTAAGCAATTAGCAATAACATCTGTCAAGTAGATATGTAATTCTTCAATATTGATGGGATCATCTCTTTCAAGTCATTTGTGTACTCTATACATGTTGTAACTTGATACAATTTTGTTTCGGTCCTTTGAATCCTGTGGTCCCTCATAAATAAGCTCATATGTTCTTTCAGTGTCTTGATCAATTTCATCAACTTGTAGCAACTTGTGGTCTCTCAGCTACTTCTCATCTTCTTTTAGTAATTCTTGAGAGACATTCTAGCATCGTTAGTTGTGGATGCCTCGTGCACTCTCTCAAGTTTTTTAAATTTGTTGTTGGCAACCATACTCACCAGATTGGCCTTGAAGTCAAAAACTTGAGTCACATTGATATTGTTGGGTTATTATGTACTTGAACTCTCCACAAAGCTCATTAAGTCCCAAGCTTGCTTGTAAGGTTTTATAGCCTCTTTCTTTTGATCATCTCCTTCTAGCTGTTTGATGATGATTATGAGCAACGATACTATTGTCATCATCCACCAACTCTCATTCACTGCAGGAAAATAGTCCTTTACCAGCTTTACAAGTGGCAAATCTTCATTTGACTTAAGTACAAATCTTTCCAGTCCCTCGCCTCTCTCCCCTGCTATGTGAGACTTTATTTCCCTAAAGCTTGCACCATTTCTCCTATAGTTGTTGTGTGTAGTCTGCAATATTGAATACGCTATGCAAGTTTTCATTCATGCATGCTCTCTTTTTTATTCTGCAAAAGCTGCAATTTGTTATATATTTTTCCAGTAGTTGGACCTATGCAATGGTGGATACATGGAGATTGGAGTATTAGGAAATGAGTGGTTTTCTTTGGCGTTAGAAAATTGAGATGACAAAGGGGGATAACATATCATCATACCACTTATACAGTTGTGCTTTGTTTCTAATTAACACAAGACACATTTTCATATCTCCCCTGTGTAGAAGTGTGGAGGAATGGGGGAATTGTGGAAGAATTGAGAGGAGAAATTGATGGTGCCATGAGGCCTGTCTTCCTTTCGATCACCCTTCTTTTTTCTACCTTAGTATTTAATTTAAGACGCATCATGATCAATCAACCTTACAGAAGGAAAAAACCATTCCTAGCTTTTTCATTACATAATAAATAGAAAACCAACACAAATGTTTTTTTACGTGCTAAGTTGTCATAAATGAAGAATCTTAAGACTTAGTCATTTGTGAAATATTTGAATGAGCAGAAGGATAACAAGGAGCTAAAAAAGGCACAGATGGTGGAGAATCACACATGATGTGGAGAATCCCATCCGACATTTGTAAGACTGAATCATTAGTGGACTCACTCTTAAACAACTATTTGTAAATGGTAGGGAATGTGATAAACAAATGCATTCTAATTTTTTGCGTGAGACAGATGATTGTGCGTGAGACAAAAGAATGCATTTATTTTGGAGCGTTCACTCCATAGGACAAGCCTATCAGCTTAATAAAATCTGATATATTTTTAATAATAATTATAAGTATTGTGTGTGATACTTTTTCTTTTTTCTTTTTATCAATAAATGGCTGAAGCCTTGATTAAATTATAATTAAATCAAAGTCTTACAAAAAGTCCCCTGTTTTGATAGGCACTGGTAGGGAAGAACGAGGAAAGAAACCCTCCAGTCTTGCCCAGGACCGCAGTCCTATATTATACATTGATAAAAGGGGCATACCCCAATTTTTACAATGATAAAAGGGGCATACCCCAGTAGATAATATCACAATTTCAAATTTTCAATACATACGGTTTCAGGGCATACCCCTATTATTTACATTTGCTTTCGAGGCGAGTAAAATACAAATATCCTCTTATCTCCAACCTAAAAGAAAGATCTAAAGCAAAAGAATCTGCCCATATCCATCTTTTGGCTGTCTAAATCTTTCCTATTAAACTGCAACTCTATTTATAGGAGTACATTCCTTGCCAACCTGTGCCAAATATACCTATCTTTCTAAAAACCTTTTCAAAGGACTGGTTAATCATAAACTATTCTGTCTGATAATGAAGATCTATCAGCATCTTTACTACAACTTATTTTGGAAATCTATCCAAAAAATACCTCATCTTTCCTAATTTAAATTTGAAATACAAGAGAGGGAGAGAAAATTAATAACCAAAATGGGATATCACCTAATCAATACCTGTGAAACACCAATAGCTGGGAAAGCAATAATAAAGTATTTTTCCAAGACACTGATATTGTGAAAACCTCAAGTCATAGGATTAATCATAGATGATTGCTCATAGCATATACTTTAAAAGACCAATCCAGTAGACTAAATCTCTATCAAAATAATTCCTAAGAATTATCCATTAATCCACTCTTTCACGAAGGCATACCAAGAGGATACCTTGTTTGGTCTGAGGGTTTGAGAATAAATACTCCAGCAGATTAATCAAGTGCTTCTCCAACCAAAATAGGCCTAGTTAATCTTGCTCAAGAAAGATTATCTAGATATCTCAATAGTAGCCTCATTCATACAACAAAATTTTAAAGAGCATATCCTCTAATTTTAGATCAGAGCACTGTTATTAATCTATGATAATCCCATCAACATAATAAGAAACAAACTCGAAAAACAATCATAATAGGAAGCATCAATACGATGAAAGTTCTGATTAAGCACTTCTTCTAGAATAAACTTACAGGGGAACCATAAGAAACAAACACATACTATTCTAAAAGGAAGCGGAAGAAACCCAGAAGAAATTTAACACAGAGACAAATTAGTTCTATAATGTTCATACATCAGAGGATTACTAGATGAAGTCCTAAAATTAATCAGATGATCAATTTCTCACAGCCAACCAGAGCATCTACAACATTCATACTTTTAAACTAAATACTACTGTTTAAAAGACAGAGTAATATATACACGTTTTCCATCCAAACCCAAGTTACAGGGGGGTTTTAAACTTACAGAATTCTATCGTGTTCATATCTATACCATAGAAAAGATTTTATATGGGAGGAGATTAGATCCTAGGCCCTTAGTATACCCAAAATAGAGTGCAAAATTAGGAGGTATCAATATGTCCGATACAGAGTATAACATAAAGTTTATACTACTACTGAGCTACTCCAGCTACTTAAACCAAACCTAAGACCGGATTCTTCAAGCTATATTAACACATTACATATAAAAGTCCTTACTTACTACTGAGAGACCTACCCCATCCTTATTCTTTCTGTGTGACCATAAGCACTTCGAGTTCATCTTCAATATCATCTGTGGCCATATTCATGGGCAGATCGATTCGTAGTGAGACCCTGCTTATTTTTCAGACTTGAGGATGTCGAAATTGATAGCATTCAGATCCTCGAAGGAGACTCCCGGCTCAATGTATGTATTAAATAGTTTGAGGTAGTCGTATACCCATTCATTGTTGTCTTCTTCAATGATCCCTCTCCAGCGTAAAAGAAAATTAATGTTGGCTTCCATACGAGGCCATTCGTTATAGAAGGCTAGGCCTTCCCTCATGATTAGGGCTTGTCGATGAGGGGTCGTCTTCAATTCTTCATCACCCTCTGAGAGACCCATGTATTTTTCAGGGTATGGAATTCTGCCATTAGCATCTATGCTGTATACAGCCTTTTTCAGCCCCTTCCTCCACGTCGGGCTGAGAATGTCAAAACAAAGCCGTATAATGTCCTCCTTAGGGATCTTAGCCCTAACCATTATCCCAATAAAAGAGCCGATGATGGAGCTGTTTGTCCTCCAAGTTGCAGAATAATCAAAAATTTCTTCACCCAGTGCTCTATTAACAGCAAATCTAATCATGTCATCAGTGATTCTCAACAGTCGGCTCCATCTTTTAGGCTTGATTTTGCCTAAGAATGCCATAGTTCTGGTTTCGGTAGAGTGAAAGACGTGAATCTTGGATTCCATCTTCGATCAAAGGACTACAATACCAAAGGTTCTAAGCAAAGACTAAGAGGGGAGGAAACTATGACCAGAGATCTTCACTCTAAACCTTTCCTTCTGCTACGATTCTGGGAATGCCTTAAAGTTTTAAATGAACCAGCGGTCATGAATAATCATGAACTGGCTTAAACTCTAACATATACCTCACACAGATGTTGGAACCTAACTTCGTACCCTATCATGATAATTTAGGTCATTCATACAAGCTTGCGAGATCCTTCCATATCTTGTGATGATGGGAGTGAGATCATGCTCAACTTTGGCATGCTCGAATTAGACGGGTATTAACTAACTATAATTAAATATTCCACTAGGAACGATTTCGGAGAGACATACAGGGAAAAAGGAACAACACATACTCTTTCTGAAATGAAAGAATAATGAAAATTAATATCAGTACTGAATAATCATTCATGTTGCTAGAAGAAGGAGGTTTTGAATAGTTTTATCTAATAATTAGATTACAAATGCTAATTACATATCATAAATAAGGCGTAATTTATTAATGATTAAAATAATAGACTTAATCCTAATCCAAACGTACTCAATAATTAAATTCTAATTATATACTTATAATACTTGTTAATGTTACTATCTAACAAAGGTATGTTAATATCTCTGAATAGATTAACATATTTGATCTCTGGTTATATATATAAGAAAATATTATTATATCTATATACCTGTAGTTTAAAATAATATAAATGATATTATTATGTATATATATATATATGACTATAAATATATAAAAACTAGTATTAAGTAATTATTAATAATTTGGACCTTCAAAATAATTTTTAAATACTATAAGATAGGTGATTTATTATGAAGGATTATAAATCAGAAGGATATAGGAATTAGCATTATTTTAAAGAATATAAATATTTGACAATATGATACATTGCTTAAATTATATCTTGAGTTGATGTGATAATATTTCGCTGAATATTAATGTTAGTGAATTGGTTGAATATAAATGCAATTCTTTTGAATAGGAACTATATCTTGGGCTTGGGATTTGCCCAAAAAGGTAACTTTTGTATCAATTTGCAGTTGATTATATTGATAAGTAACTATCTTGTTATTATAAAGGAGGGGAGATATTTGACTTGAACAATAAAATTGATTCTCCATCCGCACCCTTATTGGCAAGTTCATCTGCCAATGAGTTACCTTCTCGGTAAATATGGCTGATATTGATCTCCTCGAAATGCTCTATTAAAATTAAGACTTCTTGGAGTTTCGAATTCAAGACCCAATTTGGGGTCTTTTTTTGTCTGATAGCGTTAAGAACGACTTGAGAATCGCCTTCAATGTGGATTTTGGGGAGGCTTAATTTAAGACAGAGCTAAAGACCCTTCTCCAAGGCTTCAAGTTCTGCCATGTTATTGGAAATAGGAGGAAGGGGGGCAGCTACCTTTGCTACCCATCTGCCATTCTCATCATTTAAAATACATCCTACCCCGGCTATACCCGGGTTCCCTCTCGCTGCCCCATCAAAGTTCAATTTGTGCCAAAGGAGGGACCCATTTACATTTTGCCCTTGCCTCTTTATTGCTTGCCACATACACCAGTGGTGGATTGATAAAGTTGGACCATAATTTCTTCATAATTCCATCCCAATATGAGAAAGATCCTTCCACATGCGCTGTCTTCCTCAGATTAGCATTCATTACTTCTACTATTGAAGCTTCTAGATTTAGTATAAATCTACCTAGATTCCGCTCTTGATCTTTAAAAATACGACGATTTCTTTCTTTCCATATTTCCCATACAACTATGGATGGGCAAATATTCCAGAATTTGCTATAGACCCCATGTCCCATATTTGTGGGCCATGAACATAGGAGCCCTTTAAGAGAATTTTGTAGAGGGGTAGCCCAATTTAGTTGGGACTTGAGCCATTCCTAGCAATTTTGTGCGAAAGGACAGTTGAGAAAGAGATGATCAGCATCTTCATTGTTCTATTTACACCTGACACACCAATTAGGACCATTTATACCAAATCTAGCGAGTCTATCTGATGTTAAAGCTTTGTTCTGAAGGGCAAGCCATAGAAAGAAACCGGCCTTAGGAAGACAAGTTGTATCCCAACACAATTTTAATGGGATCTCCATCGAGTTCCATTGTTGTGAATGAATAATAGCCTGATAACCTTGTTTCACACTGTATAATCCATCCTTTGAACCAGCCCAAATAAGACTATCTAGCCTTTCGGATTGTTTTATTTTCCTATTCGAGATGATCTTTTTGAAGGCTACAACTGATTCCGGATCAAGATCTAAATCATCTATTGACCACCATCTCCATCGAAGTTCCCCATCAATCAACTCTTTAATTTTGTAATCTTTGACCTTACTGCCCCACAATGATTTTAGCCTTATTATTAGGTTTTCTAAATTGGGAGGTGTGTTTAAAGGGGGGAGCCCATCCCAGGAGTCTTCCTAGAACAAGGCTTTATCTCCTGCAACCACGTCCCACATTAGGTATTTGCTGATAATACCCCTGCATTTTACCATGAAATTCTAGCATTTCGACCCTTTCGACAAATTTCCCATTTTGAATAGCGATTCCAGCTTCGTCGGATCCAGATATTTATGATATAAAATTTTAGCCCATTTGTGCTCATGTTCTTGGTATAATCTCCATACAAGTTTGGCTCCCAGAGCCTCATTTTGCCATTGTGGTTTCCTCAATCCTAAACCTCCACATTCTTTAGGTTTGCATAAATTGTCCCATTTAATGAGAGCAAGTTTCTTATCATTTTCCTTATCCTTCCAAAGGAAATTCCTAAGTTTAGATTCGAATCGCTTGGACATCCAATTTGTGAGAGGAAGACATGCCAAAGGGAAAATCGGGATGGCTGAGAGGACAGATCGTATCTTAGTAATCTTACCAGCCTTAGAGAGCCATCTATTCTTCCAACTTCCAATCTGCTTATCCACCTTTTCAATCGTATCCTGCCAAACTTTGATGTATCTCGAATTCTTTTCCAGGGAGATACCCAAATACTTACAAGGGAACATACCCTTTCTATATCCCATAATTCCACATATCTTGTTTTCCATTTTCGAAGAGGTGTTCATAAAGAATATTTCAGATTTATCTTTATTAACCTTCTGCCCTGAAGCATCCATATAATTTTGAAGTATATTTTTAAAACCCATAGCTTCTTGGATCGAACTCTTGCCAGGTAAAATAGTGTCATCTGCATACTATTGATGGGTAATGTTAGGGAGGTTTCTGGTAATAGAAATCCCTGAGATCTTCCGAACTTGATAAGCATAGGAGACTACTCTACCAAAGGCTTCAGCTATTAGAATGAAGAGAGAGGGAGATAGAGGGTCTCCTTGCCTAATACCCCTGGAGATTTCAAAGAAACCTTCAGGAGTCCCATTTATGAGAACAAAAATCTTCGGAGTTGAGATAAACTTAAATATTAGATTTACCCATTGATGTGAAAAGCCAAATGCTTCTAGAACTTTGCATAGGAAATGCCAATCAACCATATCGTAAGCCTTTTGTATATCTAATTTCATAAACATACATGGTTCTTTATCTATAGCAGTCGAGTGAATAACTTCCTGAATAATGAGTATGCCATCCAAAATGGATCTACCTGGAACAAAACCTGTTTGTTCCTCAGAAATCAATTTTGGCATAATTGCCTTGAGTCTATTGGCTATAACTTTTGATAAAATTTTGTAAATAGTGTTGCACAGAGCTATAGGGCGGAAGTCTCTAGGATTTTTCGAACATTCCTTCTTAGGGATAAGTGTGAAGAATGAATAATTGATTTCAGCCAGCAAGGATCCACCATTTCTTGACGCTTCAATTGCTCTCCATAGGTCTTCTCCAAGTATATCCCAACATTTTTGAAAAAAGAAAGCTTGAAACCCATCTGGGCCTGGAGATTTGTCTGGACTCATATTAAAGACCACAGTCCTTACCTCTTCCAATGTTATTGGTCTATTTAGATTTTTATTTTCTTCTGTCATGACCAATTTTGGAATAAATTTGAGCATTCGGGCCTGTGCTTCCCTATTAGACCCTTCATAATTATTTAGTAAATTTTTTAAGTGAGAGACTATCGTGTCTGCAATTTCTGTAGGGTTTTCTATACGCAAACCCTGTGAAGTCGAGATACTAGATATCTTCTGTAGAGATCGATTCTGAATAGTAGAATTGTGAAAAAAAAATTGTGTTTCGATCCCCCTCTTCGAACCATTTCTCTTTGGATTTTTGTCTCCAGAAGGTTTCCTCTTTGGATAAAATATCTTCTTGTTTCATGAGGAGCTATTTTTCTAAAGTATATTTCTCATAATTCATGCCATATTTTATAATTTCCTGGTTCAGGTTTTTTAGTTTATCTTCAACTTCCAACTTTTCTTTAAAAATGTTGTTGAAGTGTTCTTTGTCCCACCTCAAAATGTTTTCTTTCAACAATTTGAGTTTCGAAATGAAAACGAACATTCTGGACCCAGCGAAGTTCGCTTGAGTCCACCATGTCTTAATCAGTTCTAAAAATTTTGAATCCTGAAACCACATCTTTTCACACTTAAAAGGATTTCTCTGTGGTTTAGAAGGTTCTGAAATCTCCAAACGTGCCGGGAAATGATCTGATCCTGCGAAGGGAAGAATGGAGGATTGGAAGTTCTTATTGTAAGAAGAGATATTTCCTACAATAAAGAATCTATCTAACTTTTCTGCACTATAATCGTTATCCTTTCTTCTATTATTCCACATGAATATACCATTGCTTGGAGGAATTTCTAATAAACTAAATTTGTCGATCCATACTTTGAATTCTATTGATGATAGCGAGAGATGTTGAGTACCCCCTATTTTCTCATTTAAACTTAAAATCATATTAAAATCACCTCCTAATATAATCGGACAATCTTTGTGTTCTGAAATAACCATACTTAATTCAACCCAAACAATTTTTTTTCCTATTGTATTATTAGGACCATACACATTGATTAGGATGAATTTCGTATCTGATTTTAGGCTCTGTATACTAGCACACATCCAATTATTGTTATTAACTAAATAAGTTAGACTAACTTTCTTAGGGTTCCAAATAATTCCTAAACCCCCCAAGGCACCTATTGCCTCTATGAAGATTGAACCCCACATTCCTAACATTTTGTTAAATTTGTCTCCTACTTTATTTAGTTTTGTTTCATGAATTAATATTATTTCTGAATTAAAACTTTTTAAATGTTGTTTTAATAACCTTTTCTTGTTGGGGGCATTTAGACCCCTAGCATTCCATGAAGTTATCCTCATGTAGTCTTAGGAAGGCACTTCCCCTTCCCCATGTTTAGGAGTTCATCAATTTTCCTTTATTCTCTAGCTAGGCCTTCAGCCTCACGTAAATCCTTCAGTGATCTCCTCCCCCTTTTTCCTTTCGGCTTACCATATTTTGGAGAGGTTATACCTTCCTGATTCATTTCTATACCAAGCTCTTGCTGAAATATACCCAGTTCTTGTGCTGTTGGACAAATGCATTCCTCTGTTCTTTCAAATTCTTCCATTTCCAATTCTTTGCAGATTTTACTCCCGAGACCGTCCTCCTCCAATTTTTTATTCTCTCTTTCTCCCATGTTTGTTCGTTCACCTACCTGATTGTCTTTTGACTTCTTCTCACTCTGTTTGTCCTGCTTCCTTGCACTATCCTCCATCTGGATCTTTATCATATCCCTTTGGAGATCTTCAGCAGTATAATCATCTCCTCCCAGTTTGATAATTTTTTGGATCAACCTCTCTTTCTGAGAGGTAGTACTCTTATCTAAATTATCAAAGTCAAATACCTTAATAAGTTCCTTTGATAGCTGCTCAAGACTATTAGCCTCAACCTCTGGTGTAAATTCTAGGTCCTCATTTAAAAATTGCTGAAAGTCTTTAATGATAAAGACTTCTAGTTCTTTGCCATCATTCTGAATCTGTGACTGAATCTACTCTGGGGTGAACGGCGAGGAAGGATATCCATCTGGTGTCTACCAAAATTTTGAAGTTCTTCTAGCACCTTCAATTTGCAGGGTGGTTAACTCTAATTCAAGGATAAAATCAGTGTTCAAATGCTGAGAATCCTATTTTTTTGCTCTAGAAGCTGCTTTTTCCATCCACACCTTGGGAGAAGAGAAAAGCATGACATTTTCTGCTTCACCTATATCTTGATTATCTATTGATTCTGTAATGTTGTTTTGTATCTCTCCTTGTCCTGCAGTATCCTTGTTCCCATCAATCTCCTCCTGATATATGTATATGTTAGGCCCCTTCATTTTTTCTGATTTTCGACTGCTTTCTTCATTTCCATCCTCCTTATTACATCTTTCTTTATACTTTGCAGGAGCCTCATGCCTTACTATGCCTTGCTCAAGATTTTGGTCTCTGTTCCAAATCCCATCTGATTTGCATGTTGTTTCATGATTTTGACCAAATTTTTCTCTATTGCCTACCTCAATTCTGATTTTTGTTGATTCTTCCTTCTCCTTCCATTTTCTATCATCCTGGGCTTCCTTCTCTGTATGATTCACAGAATCCAATTCTGAGGGAGGGAAAACTTGATCTCCCAAATTCTCCTTGTTTGTCTTATAATCCTTATTGTCTGCTCTGTCTAATAATTCATTTCGCTCTAAGGCCTTGCTCTTTTCCTTGTACTGTCTAACAGTTGGTTCTTTCATTTTTCTGGGGTGCTCTCTTCTATCAGTTGGAAGCTAAATCTGAATTCCATTAGATCCCCTTTTGTTGGTCTTATGTTTGTTGTCACATTTTTCTGTTCCCTTGAGTTCCTTGTCATTTTTGCTACAAACACCATTCTTCAATACTCTTGTATCCTTTATTAAATTTGCTTTTGAGATTAATAGGGTACCTTCTATCTCATCTGGCATCATTTTTATCAATGAAGCCCTCTGTTTTGCCTGAGAATTTTGTCCAATCTAAATCTCTGAACGGTAGTTTCTTGAATTTTTATTCCTTCTGAATAATTTAGAACTTAGTCCTGGGAATTTGTCCCTGAAGTGCGATGTGAGGGGAAGGACCTCAGGTCTGTGATATTTTTAATTTTAGATTTCAGTATATCAATGATCTTCCCTTTATACTCTTGAAAGGTTATATCATATGAGCCTTTCCTGGTAATAATTTTCTTTTGGAACTCTGAAGGCTGATTAATATTAAGTTTGATGAGAATTTTAATATTGTTACAGCTAAAAAAGGAAGCATCAATAGCAATAACTACTCCTATTGCAGAGCCTATTTCATAGATAATATCAACATCACATAGCTCTGGAGAAAATGACATGGAATACCATAATGGGATCATACAATCCACCTTATCAATATGAAAATTAGGAACCCATTCAACAAATTTGACACAAAAACCTTTAAAGAAACATTCCGAGACAACAATCAACTCATTTTTAACAGACTCTTCTTCAAATTTTAAAAACAAAACATTTTCATGATGGTGAAAGATACTTACCTGTTCCTAGCAATTGTCCGATAGCCATTCCATTAAGAGATGGGTGTCTTTGGAAGGGCCAGTCCAAATTGCGAAGATCCCTCTCTTCAGACAGTCGAACCAAGAATCTTCAACATCATCAATGGTGATGTGAACTGGTTTGTCAAGGGGGTTTGGTTGCAATGATCCAAGAGAACAATTAGGGTTAGGAGAAGGGGATGGGTTGCTAAGTCGTTTATGAGGGGGTATGTAGATTGGAGAGGAGACTGGTTTTAAATCAGATTTAACATCTGGAAGATTAGAGGGAATTGAAGCGCTTCCTAGAGGGGACAAAGATTTGAAAGAATTTGGAAATACATATTTAGTCATGTTAAAAACTCGGATCTGGTTATCGAGATGTTCTACAGTGAATATAGGCAACTGGGGGTGCGTTCCAGATAGGTTTTTAATATCAGAGGAAGCTTTCGCATTGATTGTAAGTCTTTGAGGTCCTTCTTTTGGATGGAAGCGTGGCCTCGACTATTGATTTATCCAGAGCCTCGAATTTGTTGTCCGTAGGAACATTGAATCTTACATCCATTTTACCATATTTTAGGTTAAGAAATTTGCTCTGGTTCGCTGGAGAGCTTCCATGCCTCGCTATTTCGATGGCGCATGCATTTCTGGAGAGTCTCTGTTTGTTCCTCTGCCCTCGATTCGGGCCTGGATAACTGAGTGAAGTGTTCGCTTTCGGCATTTTCGCAAGCAGAGTTATTGAGTTACTTTTTGTGTGATACTTTTTAGTTAAGTAAGGAATGATTTTTAAAAATGATTTCTATGGATTTTTTTATGTACATAAAATCGGTGAATATATTAATCAAAAATAGTTTTTTTTTGCAATCAAAACAAATGTAATTAAAATAAAATACTATTTTTTTAGCGGCTGTTTGTCGAAACTTTATTTCTGGAAATTGAATTTTTGATGGAAAAGTTAATTATTTACCATTTAGTTTTTATCTCACTACACTTTTTAACTCTTGTTTTGATATTTATTAGTTGTTATCTTCACTTTTAACTATTGTTTTTCATTTTCTATTTATTAGTTGTGATCTTGATTTTTAAAATTGATTTGGATTTTAGTTTTTAAATTATCTTAATTTACTTTATATTAGTTTAGTTTTTTCTTTAAATATTGTTTTAGTTTCTATAATTTATTTAGTCAATAGAATATTTGTTAGACATCATTTTTTTTTTCTCTTATTAATTTTTCATAATAGATTTTTTGATGAGTTTTTTAAATGTTTTTTTTTCATATTTGATAAATTTAATTTAAATAAATAATATTTATTAATCTATTTAAAAGATTTTAGTAATATTATGTTGCTTAAATTGAAAATTATTAATAATCTAATTTGTTCACATAAGATTATACTTTAAATATCCACTTTTAACTATTATTCTTCTTTTCTTATTTATTTAAAAAATAATTACTTTGATCTCCACATTAGCTTATGTTGTGATCTCTATTTATTTAACTTTTGATTTTTTTAAATGATTTAGGTTTTAGTTTTTAAATTATTTTTTGTATTAATTTTTTTGATGAATAGTCCTTTTTTATTAATAATTAATATACTAAGATTACAATTCACAAAAAAGGGTCGGGGGATACAGATCACCCCGCAAGAGTTCACACGGTCGAAGCCAGAATCATATACTATTCATCAAAAAAAAATATAAAGCAACCTTAGGTAGCTCATCATGATCATGAAAATCCCAATCATCTTTGGGATTGGGGGGCGGGCTTGGAACAGTCCAGTTGTCATTGGCAGCAGATCAGTGACTTGGTCAGCATCTTTTATCTCTAGCCACAGAGGCGAAATTGCCAGGTCTAGGCGAGGTCATTTCATAGAGAGCATCTGTTGAGCACCAAGAGGAGGAGTCAATGACCAACCAATGCCACCATGAGGCAAGGAGGTTGAACGACACCTCCAACCACCATCAGCATCACTAGGAGAGTGGTGGCGGGAAGCCTAGGAGCGCGGGGTGTGTGAATGGTGGTCTAGGGAGTGGCACCACTTGCGGAAGCCTCTAGGCATCAAAGTATCAACTAAGGCATCTGGAGGAACTCTGACAATAGTGTAAGGGCCATTGCCCTAGTGGTTAAGTAGCTCCTATAAGTGAATCACCTCCAAGGCCACTTTGTTTGCTTGAACTTCAATCTGCATAGTTACATTATTACAAATGCATGGCTTAGTGTACATAGCAATATTAATATCAAGAAAAATGTGAGTGAAAAGAATAGCATTTCTATCTTTCTACAAAGTGAACAAAATCTCCATCTTGAAGGTATGTTGAATCTAGGTAAATTTCTGAGGGATTCTGGGAGAATCACCCAAAATAGCCATGTGCCAAGAAAAGGGTTTAGGTTTGAATGGCTTTAAAAAGTCATGAATCTAGTGCCAGTAATTTTGAGCATATCGAAAAAACTAAAAACTATGCAAGAAAGAATCTAGTTTCCCATAGAAAGCGCATCTAGGATTCAGAACCCCAATATGCTTGAGCTGAGGTCCTAGGGGAAGACCTTGAAAAGTCATGCACCAAGCAAAATGGGCAATCTTGGGTTTTGTAATAGCACTCTAAATAGTGTCAAAAAGCTTTCTCCATTAAGAGAGAGAAGATTGCAAATGTCATCTCTGGTTGAGGGTGTCCACCATTGACAGATGGGGAGAAAGGCATCTATAACCCAGACTTGGTTTGTAATTGGTGAAAGGAGTGGCAGGATACCACTTCCAATCATGCTACCAAGGTCTAACTGACTAAATACCCACTTTATGAATTAAGTGAACTATAATTGAAGAGAGCAATAAGTCAAAAGTTTATTGATCTGAATAGGCAAGACAGTACTGGACTTGCATATCTTCCCAAGATCTGAAACTCATGGAAACCTTGGAGGAAAGATCTATACGAGTCTTGATGTCTCGTTTGAAAAAACATAGAGCACTAGCACCTTGAGTCTTGGAAAGGGGGGGTGCCCTGGATATCAATCAAGGGAGACCACCAAATGTTCTACTAATTCAAAGAGAGTCCATTGCAGAACTCATCACCAGACTAGTGAAGCTAAGGCTTGACAGCTTCCCAAGCTTTCCATATGCTTTTAATGACAAAAGAGCTTTGTATGATCACTAGCTCCCACATAATGAGGAGGGTGTGAAAGCCAATCCCTTTCCATGTAGGCCTATCAATGGGAAATCCAGAAGAAATGCAATGCCAAACCAAAATCTTCTAGGCTTCATCATTAGTGATGGCACGAATAATCCATTTGGCATATAGAGCAAGGCCCTGCTTCTATGTAGAAAGTAGGCCAAGGCCTTTAGATTCTTTTGGGAGATAACAAAAATCCCAAGCAACTCTGTGAAAGCCATGATGATCAGAACTAGAAGCCAAGAGAAAATCATGGAGCAATCTTTCCAATTTCTAATAGGAGGTTTTAGAAGGAGCCCAACAAGAAGAATAAAAGACATGAGTAGCTGCAAGGACTTTCAAGCAAATCTGGAATTTGCCTGCAAGAGAAAGCGGTTTTGTAAGCCAATAATCGAGCTTCTTGGTAATCTTGGCAAGCAATGCATTCCAAAGATCAATAGGAGAAGCTTGAAAAGCAAGGGGAATGCCAAGAAAGCAAAACATATCCCCGTGAGCGACCCATTTCCATTCAAATTGGCTAAGCCAAGGTGCAACTAGCAAGAAAGATTAGTAGTAGCAGAGTGTTTTATGCCATTGAATAGCAGATCCAAAGGCTTGACAAAAAATGTCAAGGCAAATTAAGGCATTTTTGATGTTTTCTTCATCCTCCAAAAGAGTAAGAAAGGAATCATCAGCAAAATGACCATTGTCCAATTGGAAAGATGATTATGGCAAAGAAATGCCATGAACCAGTCCTGAAGACATGAAGTGGGCTAACAAATAGCCAAACCCTTCAGCAGCAAGAACATAAAGCGCCAGAGCGAGAGGGAAACCTTGCCTAATGGAACAAAAAAAGCCCAAAGGCATTAGATTAGGAATCATTGATGGTAATGCAAGCATTAGTATCACCAAAGAAGATTTCCATAGACTGCAAAAAATTGGGACCAAAATCAAGAGCCTGGAGCATAGCCAAGATAAAAGGCCATTAAATGTGATCATAGGCTTTAGCAAAATCAATCTTCAAAAATACAATCGGCTATTTGGACATGCGAGCCGACTCCATTCCTTCCCAGACATCAATAATGTTGTCAAGAATATATTTGGACTTGATAAAGCCTGTTTTCTTAGGCCGCATAATAAAGGCAGAAGGTGGAAAATTTTAAGAGAAACTGCCTTGGCAATAACCTTATAAGATACGTTCAGAAGGGTAATGGGCCTCCAATTGCAAATATCCTCAGGATCTCTAGCTTTAGGTATGAATTTAATATTTCCTTTATTGATAATGGCTCCTAAGCTTTTAGAATGATATGCTTCAAGATAAAGTTCGTGCAGATCAAGAAAATAAGCTCCTAGAGGTGTTTGCAAAATTAACAGGGAAACCCATCACACCCAGGGGATTTATCATCAACGTTGGCATAGATTGCCTCCTTAAGGTCTTGGAGGGTAAGAAGTTTCTCACAGAAAACACGTTGCTCAACTGCTAGGCAGTTTGGAGTAACAGAGATGCACTTTCTGAGAGCTTCCTCCTGAGCAACCAAATTTCCCTACGAGGCAAAAACATTCTTATAGTGATGAAAAAATGCTTGTAGGATGTTAGGGAGGCTAGAGAGAACATAAGTACCTTGTTTGATTTTTTAAAATCCCATGATTGGTATGATAGGCCTGAAGAGCCTAGAAGAACTCCTTCGAAGCCTTATCGCCAACCTCCAACCAATGGAGATGGGCTTTGATTTGGGCTCCTTGAGTGGCATAGTTATCAACAACCTATTGATCATGGAAAAGTTTAGCAAGCTAGATTTTCAATCCACATCAAAGGGATTAAGGGTGAGAGCCTCATCAGCTTTTTTGAGCACAGAAGAAGTGGAGTCATAAGACCGCTTTCTGAAAACTGCCAACTGTTGCCCATAGGTGCGTAGAAAGTGAGCAATTCTAGTAATGGCATCATTCCACCATTGGATCCACCCTGTCTAAGAATGTGGACATAGCTCCAGATTCTAGACACATAAGATATGAGAAATGGTGGAAGCATGCATCAACACAGATGTGTTAAGGAAGAATTGTGACTTGACAACTTTCTAGACAGTTGTTTGCCATGAAATGACAAAATAAATGGGATAGTGGTCAAATAACATCACATCTGGCAAGGGAATGATAGATAAATCATGATCCTCAAAAAAGGAGAAAAAAGATTGTGTAGTAATCATGGCATGATCGAGATGCTTAAAATGCAACAGAGCCAACTCGAAAGTTGGACCAAGTGTGCCAAACCCCACTATGCTAACAACGGTTAGTATTGGGATCAAAAAGGCCCAAATTATTGTGCATGTAGTACCAGGCTTCCCTTTCCCTATCTGTCCAGTGAAAGGGAAAAATGTCATCTTTTTCAAAGGCCACTTTGACCATATTGAAGTCACCACACATAACCCAAGTAGCTGGAGGCAAGTTATCAGCTAGCCAACCCCACATTTGAGATCTTTCAACAGCATTATTGGAAGCATAAACATTAATGACCCCAAAAGAATGATTATTAATGGAAAGAAAAATCCAAATAATTCTATCCATGGGGTTAGAACTGTGCAAAATAATAGCAGAATGAAGATGAGGTGATAGGAGAGTAACTACACCACCTTTGCTAGCTTCATGTTGAGAGAAAAATATAATGCCATTTGGCTAAATGACGCGACATGTAGAAGAAAGCATGAAACTAGAAATCTTAACTTCTTGCATAGAGAGAAAATCTAAATTACCAAGTCTATGACGTGTGCCCGAGACATAGTACGTTCACTAATACATTAGGGGTCAATTTGTGACGGCAGGCAAATGTAATGTGTTTTTGGCTTTTTTTTTTCAATTATAGCCCAACGACGTCGCAATTGTGATGCTAACGCGATATTAAAAAAAAAAATGTTGCTCATTTGCATTGACACGAAAATGATTGATCTTGGACTATAATATAGGAGGGCATGTCAGATATCGATCTATCTTTATACGTAACAACTCATTTTCCTTGCCACCCGAGATCAATTCGATTGTAGGGTTGGTCATGAATCTACATGCAGAGGAACTTTCTTTCATGATTCCTATCCCATCCACCTGGCAGGTCAGGTGTTCGTAGATTGATTCTGCAAATGCAAAGGTGGGGTTCACCACTATCTTATTCTCCGCTACTAGACGCAATGTCAGATGGATGGATGATTTAGGGCAAGTTTGAGGCGAGGCCATTTTTAGAGTCCTATTCACATTCTGACTTGAGTTGGCTTTGGTTTTGCTAGTGAAAGGGAGCAATGGAGCCGCTAAAGAAGTAGACAGAGTGGAAAGCCTCCCAGGCCAACCCCCCGTAAGTTTTGCTCAGTATGCTAGTTATATGAGCATTAATGAAAGGAAGGCCCTATTTTACTGGTTCTTCGAAGCTGTGAGGGATCCATCAGAAAGGCCTCTTGTTCTTTGGTTGAATGGAGGTATATTCAATCTTATTAATTAATGTCTTTCATTTTTGTTCATTAGAACATCTTCAATTTATTTATTTTCTAAAAATTGGGGTTCTAATACTGACAATTAATTTGGGGCTTTTGTAAGTTAAACCATAAAACTAGCAAGGGCCCTAGGTTGCTTCGAGATTATTTATTCAATGAATCAATTTCTTTGGATTCAAACTAACAAAATTAATTAGCAATGTCAATCCTAGATTTTTTACTTCTGTCAGAAATAGCTCTCAACATCTTCAATTGATTTGTTTATTCTTTTCCTAGGTCTTCCACAACTTGTTAGATAACTTGTTCATTCTCTCTTCATTCAATTTCCTCGTCATCACTTTCCTTTTTTATAGATTTATGAACTCTTCTTCTATCCTATTTAGCATCTAACCAAATAAGTACATTTTCTTTGTTCTTCCAACAATATTAGCAACAGCTTGGCCTTTACCCATTCTTCAAGGAGGAACCTTGACTTCGGACCTTATGCAAACATCCTTTAATTCGGCGATATATTTGCAAACTACATCAATGTCTTGCTTTATTTAAAACTTTTCAATGTGGACAGCCAAAAATTCAATAATCTATTTACAAGAAAGAAACTTGATTGTCTCTCATAATATTTTCTCAACATTCAAAGTCATGCCTTGATACCATTTGGTACAGCTAAAGGGTCCAACTATGCAAACAAGTACAAGCATACAATGGAACTCAATATATATCAAATAAACAATGATAGGCCTTTGTTGATCAGTAATAATGAAATACATTACAGTTTGTTAGTATGGGCTTACAAAAAAAGGCCTAAACCTTCAAAGATATATATGGGTGCAAATATGTTGTAAACCACAAAACTGTATGATATTACAATAAAATTCTATTGATATGAGCTATCAAAATATGAGCCTTAGCTCTAGGTTAAAATCTCTCAATTTGATCCATCGAGAATGCTACTTTACATTGCTCAGGAATTATGTTTATAAAGTGATCCTTAGCCTCTAAAATCATTTGTATCAGCCACAAGATGGCAAAAAACTTGATGCAAGATAGACTATCTAATTGTGATACATGTAGAAGGGAATCTTATACATCAAATGTAACTAAGAATGTGAAATGGATCTGTAAGAAATTCAAACCACAAATTTTTTTGAACTAGTGAGCTTGGAAATTTAAAAGTGTGGCTGCAAAGTTTAAATGGTTGCCACAAACTAAAAACTCCAATATGCCTATGAATGAGCCTAAAAATCATAAGCACCTTAGTGATGTGAACCACAAATTGTGAACATATGATGATTGGAACATTATAAAAAACCTGGATACAAATGCAAAAGGAAATTTTTTTTGTTGATGCAAGATTGCTCATACACCTTGATTGCTTGCATTGGCTCAATAGCTTAGAAGATCTGTTCATAATTACATCTATTCTTTCTAAAAATCTTTCAATCTCTTGGTTAATATAATTGTGGCCCTCATCACATTTTTGAAAACTTTGATACATGAGCAATGGTTTGAAGACATGTGCTCTATGACATGGTTGATGATGAGAAGATGCAAACAATTCAAGGTTGGTAAGTCAATTTGAATGGAAATCATCCTACATGCTAGCAAGAAGGCTAAGGAGGAAAGATGAATTTCCATCAACATTTATATCCTTGTTTAATTTAAGCCCTTCCAAGATGTTGTATAAATGGGATTTTTGTTCTAGAATTTCAAGGATTCTTATTTTCTATACAATGGAGAGATATACCCATCAAAATGAGATATGCAACAATCTTGTCAACTAGCATCTCAAACACCAAAATATTAAAGTTCCAATGACAACAAAAAATTAGTCATCCTGAAAATTGCGTTGATTCATTTATCCAATATTATATAAAAATAGCTTTCCATAATAAATTTCACAGAAACATTTATGATGTGAATTTAAGGAAGAAAGAAGTCAACGACAGAGCACTATCTCAAAAAACTTAAAAAGGGCTTCTTTCTTTGCTATGATGTTTATACAGGTCAAACACATAGAAGAGTTATATAGTAGTCAAACTTACTGGCAGAGCTTTTATGTACTCTAGAGTCATCTTGAAGTTGTTACCATCCAATGATCCTTGTTTTGAAGTTGTAGCAGTTGCTCTCTGTTACATTTTACCAATGGAAGAAATCATAATCTGTCAAGTTATAAATAAAAGCAACTCCTATTCAGTTGCAGTCTAGCCACATACAAATCTTTTCAAGTGCTTTTTATTTGTTAATGTGAAATAAGACACAAACAATGTAAATAATACATGAACCAGAAAAAAGGATTGCCTGCTTTCTTGGCTCAAAGAAAATTCTCATCGTATGTACAAGGAATGGAACCAATCCAGGATCATCAGGTTTCATAGGCCGAAAAGTGGAGAAAGGTAGCCTATACTGCATGACAATAAGTAGCAACCAATTTCAATAATTTGTGTTCACTGGTTTTAATCTTTAGAGATTTTATGATCACAATTAAATTATATTAATATGTGTATGTGTTGTAATCATTCATTGAATTTCAAAAACCAAAATTTGTCTACCCTGCCATAGCCTATACGTGTTGCAAATCGTGTGAAGTATAGTTTGCTTTGAGACGTATCCCTAGCTGGCGCAATTTCTAGTATTACAGTATACGCCTTTCCATCTCCACCAACAGAGAATAATATGCCTTCATATCTATCAACAACAAGTATAGAAAAAGTTTACAATTATTAAATGTTCAAAGGAAATTGGCAATGCACTGGTATATACAAAGCAACCCTATCAAGGGTATATACTCTAACCCTATAACTTTCAACAGTCCTTAGTTATGAAGCAAAGCAAAGGATTTTGTTATCCTTTGGGCCATGGAACCCCTGGTTACAACCCAACACACCATTCTTCTCCAATTCAAGCTTTTTAACTAGGGCTTTCTCACAAATAACCCTACACTCACTTTTGGGATGCAAACTTCGATCCTATATCTTGTACTTAACATATCTTGATATGTTCAAAAGGAAAAGCATATCCTTATTCAGCCCAAACACTCACTGCTCTACCCATGGCCCATGTTCCATGCACCCTTCAACCTGTCAACTTGCAAATTTAGTCAGCCACCTTGCTTATTCTTCAAAATCCTACATTATTATAACCAATTACATATTGTACAGGGGTTGGATCCATCCCACAGCCACAGTAACCATAAAAACTGGATAGATCCACCCAATTACATGTTTTTTTCAATACAATACAATGCACTATTTCAGGATAGTCACCTTAAAGAAAGCAAAAGCTATTAAGAAATGATTGCAAAGGGTTCTAAGAAAATTCTTAGATGTTCCTAAATACTTCCAAAACATTAGAATATAAGAAACATAAGAAAGAACCTTATTTGATACCAAACCGAATCTTTAAAAACCAGAAAAAACTATCACTATGACAGTAAATAGCAGAATTCCTTTATTTATTTCTTTTCTTGATACATTCGCTACTCCCTCGACTACTAATCTTGTGTCTTATAAAGGCCTTACTTTTCTAGACTTTTTTCCATCTAACTGACTCATAAAACTGAACCAAAGACCCCTTGGTTGCCAACTGTCCCTCATAACTGTCACATGACAGTAACAAACACTTTTTTAACAACACTCATTATTTGTTTTGTTATCCTTCGTGACAAGGACTTATAAAACCTTGTTTTTCATTCCTAGGGACTTCTAAAAGACTTTTAAAACAACCTTCACACCCCTATAATCTCAACTAACCCATTCAAGCCTTATTTGGCTTATGTTACCAACATTGGCAATTTACAAGATCTTGCACTTTTAGTACACTTTACACTAGTTAGAGCCTTATTACATTATGTAAACAATATTATTCATTGTCATCAACCTATAACTCTTCCTAGGATACTCTAGGACTTCAAATGACTTCACAATGACCCCTTACATCACATTGCCTGTTCTTGGCAATACATTACAATTTGACAACTTTATGAAATTCCTTACATTTTGATGGCTTCAATAGCCATAATCCATCATCAAATGACTTAAAATGTCTTCATTAGGCATTTATTTCCCTTGGTACCTTCATGGTCTTGTTCATGACTCCTGGTGTACCTTGTAGGTTCACGTGTCCCTTGGGTGCCCCTACACCATTGTACCACTTCACTAGATGTGCTTTCTACATCAGCCTTGTTTTTATCTTCAACAATTACATCTCAAGCAGTAGTTGTTAATGTCTATTGTGAATCATTATCCAGAGTAGCATCGGTGATGTTAACTCCCCAAGCTTATTGAGAAATTTTTAATGGCATTGGTGCATTAGAAATATTAACTATAGATGCCTGCTGAGAATTTTGATCCAAGTTTGTGGACATTTGATTTAAATTTTCTATCATTTCTTTAGAGGGCAAGACAAATTCCAGCTGTCCCTATCTAACTATTTCGTTTCTTCAATATGCCCTATGGATGACCATTTCATTTCTTCAATATGCCCTATGGATGTCCCTATCTAACTATATATCTTTTAATTGCATATAATAACTAATTTATGTGCTGTTTCATGACTATGTTTGACTCATATAATTGTGATCTCTCTAGCACTATGATGTCGTTTAATATGTCTTGCTAAAGCTTGTAAATTTTGTTCCTTTTGCCATGTCATGTAATATGTCTTGCCTTGTAGCTTATATGTTTTGAAATTATTGTTAGGCCTTGTAGCTTGTACAATTTGATTGCTAGAGAGCTTCTACAGCTAAGCAAGAAGGTCATTGCATGAGTTATAGCCACGCGCTCGGGTATGAAAATTGAATATTTTTTAATCTAATGTATATTTTGACTAGAATTTTAGCTTATATGTTTTGAAATTGCTTTTAGTGTCTTAATGTTGTAAGGTCTCTTGAAATAAGACCTTCAGGCGGTTGGTCAAAGTTTTACAAATAATCTTATCCACAAATTTGCCTAGAGCAATTGACTGAATGTTATAAAAGGTGATTGGGTTAAATGTCTTAGGAATAAAGTCAAAGAAAGTATTTTTAAAATATTAAAGTATTTAGATAGGTCTAAGAAGATTTGTGTACTTTCGACAGTTTTGCTTAGTTTGTGAAAGTTGTAGACTGAAGTTTTCATAGCCCGATTTTTGCTTCCTACGAAGAACGATCATGTCAGATAATATAAGTGAAGAGAAAAATAGGGAGACAATCACTAGATTGTGGTCTAACTTGAAAAGAAAAGGTGATGGAAAATGTTATTGTCCTTGCAAAATTTGTAAGGGCTTAAACCATAGAAGACTGCTAATCAAAATAGTTAAGAGACATTATAGGGAGAATGGTCACATTGAAGGGGGGCATGACTATCATCGACTGGTAAGTTGTTCATTATATAATTTTAACAATTTATATACATATGAAATCACTTGATGATGAGTTGATGATCATGGTTTATTTATGTTAATCAATTTTATATAGGTTGATCTCCCCAGGGAAGTACATGATATGAACCGCAACAATCTGAAGAATATGGTTTTCGAAGTGGAGAAACATGGAGGTGCGAATATCCAAGGTGAAGATAATGATCCCATGGAAGATGATGATCATGCACCAGAAAACACAATTGAAGATGATGGTATAAATACATTGATCCATGACACATTTAGTCCAAGCGTATCTGATCATGATGATGATGATAGCCTCGATGTACCTCTACTTGAGAAGGCATACAAGCCCCTATACAAAGAATCCCAAACAACTCTTCTCTCTACTATATTGTTGTTGTTGAACTTGAAGGTTATGAATGGTTTATCCAACATAACAATGTCATGTATGTTAAGGTATGTCATATATCTCTTTATAGTTAACAAAGGGTGAATAATGTACCACTAATATTGTTTATATTAACAACTTATATTTTTTGTTGTAGATTGATAGGCAAGTTTCTGTTACCACCATCAAATATTCTACCTTGCTCATATCAAGAATTATCTACTGTTATGAAAGATATTGGAATGGAGTATGAAGCAATACATGCTTGTCCCAATGATCATATTATATATTATAAAGAACATGAATTTGCAACACAATGCCCTGTATGTCATACGAGTAGATATCAAATAGATCGACTAACAAAAAAGGTGCCTCAAAAGGTTCTTCGTTACATCCCCATTATTCCACGAATGCGACAATTATTCATGTGTAGTAGCTTGGCTCAATTTATGGATTATCATGCACACAATAGAAGTCGAGATGACATTATTCGAATCCCTACGGATGGTTCAACATTTATGCACATAGAGAAAATGTGGCAACACTTCAAAGAAGAACCTCATAATCTCAGGCTTTCATTGGCCGCGGACGATGTCAATCCATTTGGAGAGATGAGATTTGTTTACTCGGTGTGGCCTATTTTTGTTATCAACAATAACATTCCTCTGTGGATGTCAATAAAGAGGCAGCACATTATGTTGGCAATGATTGTTCCAGGTATCTTATCATTTGATAGTTATTAATTTACATGTACTTACAAATCTTGCAGTAAAATGGTCACAATAATTATGTAATGTTACTATTCATTCAAGTAGGTAAATATCAAGTAAAAGATATGAATGTATATATTGAGCCTCTTATCAACGAGTTGGTGGAGTTATGGAACAATGTCACTATGTATGACGTGTCTAGACCAATAGGACAAAGACAATTTCAATTCCATGCAATACTTGCATGGACAATACATGATGCCCCAGGGCCAACACATTTTTTTGGTATGTTATAGTGAATTCAAGTTGCGCATGATAATTCTAATTATAAAAATCAACATATTTAATAATCCAATTATACCATTATCTTGTAGGTCTTCAAACAAAGGGAAAATTTGCATGTCCAGTTTGTGGTTCAAAGATGAAATCTCGTCATTCAAAAAGTTTAGGAAAGCAGGTGTTTGATGAGTGTAGACACTTCCTCCACAGGAATCATAAGTATCGAAGTACGGAAAAATATCTTTTCAGTGGGAAAGAAGAGACTACATCAAAGCCATTAAGAATGACGCCTCGCATATGGAAGTTGGAATATAATAGAATTAATCATCGAGGTAATGTCGTTCCACCTAATGGTTTATGTTTGTAATTTATATATTTCTATTGTAATTTTTGTTTACTAATTGTGTAATTGATGATCGTGAAGGTCGTCAAGGCAGTACTAACAACCTTCCAAAGGGACTAAAAAGCTATCCTAGACAATTTAGTAGGTTGCCCTACTACGAGCACTTACAAATTGTGCATTTGTTTGATACTATGCATATTGGAAAGAATATAATAGAGACATTGTGAAAAATATTGGATGGAAGGCGTGACAAAGAAAAAATTGTCAAAATTTGTAATGACATTCATGAATTCAATCATGCATTGAAGAATTTCATTCAGTCAAATAGCAACAGAGATCAAATTAATATAAATGCCCTTCCTTGGTTATTAACGGAGTAGAAAAGTGATGCCATAAAAGAAGTCATACAAAAAATTTGATTTCCCACAGGATTTTCTATGAACATAAACAATCTCATATAAAAAAAAAGTGAATTTGGGCCAGGGCTCAAAACACATGATTGGCATACTTTCATCAAGGTAAGTTATGTTCTTTTGTATTTACAATATACTCATAAACTACGTGTACTGTTCGTTATGTTATGTTAGAAAATAATGAAATGATTGGTTTATAATTACTGTAGTACGTGCTTCCTCTATCTCTCCTAGAGCACTTCAACAATAACATCAAACAAGTGATATACGATCTTCGAAAATACATGAGGTAAGCAGTAATATCTATTCAATTTGTTATATATATTTATTATATTCGTGATTTGTTTTTCTTGCTATGTAATCTATTGTATATTATTTTTTAAAGTCTCGTATCTATATATTTTTTGTGACTTGAATCTCTTAATGTAGGTGGTTGTCATCTAAAGAAATCCATAAAGAAGATATAAACTATTGGAAGAGAAGAATTCCTCATTTATTGTGTGAAATGCAAAAGTGTCTACCTCCAACTTTTTTCAATGCACAGGAACACTACCTCATACACCTAGTTGAGGAGATTGAATTGTGTGGACCTGTACACACTAGGTCAATGTGGATGGTTGAGAGGCACTTGAAATATTTGAAGGCTTTGGTTCAACAAAGAGCACATCCCGAGGATTATATGGTAGAGGGATATATGGTATACCAGACTATGGTGTACATTACTGAATATCTTCCTAAGTTTGCATCAAATATCCATGTAGATCGCATTTGAGATCTCAAGCCTTTTAAAAAATTAGAAGGGGAGTACTTGATGGGGAAAAGTACATTGAGGAAAGTGAGAGGTAATAAATTATAAGATGTTATTGTAATAAATTATTTCTTAATCTTCAAAATAAATTGGTTGTAAGTTGTCTATTTTTTTTTTGTACAGGTGCTCAAGAGTGGGATGCACTACATTCTTATATTGCAAACAATCTTGATTGGATGACGGTATGGATTGAACGATGTCAACATTCTGGTCGCACATTAACATGGGAAGGTGTATCTTCATTGGTTAAAGAAGCTCATCATAATGGAGATTCCAATGTTACACAAAGGGAAATAGATTTAGCACGTGGTTTAAGAGATTTCCAGGTACGTACAAATTTATTAATCTCCCGTATGTTTATCAACTCACGATACAATAATTTTGACATGTTTCACATATTATTGCAGGTTAAACACCACAAGGCTATGTTTTGTAATGGTCAAAAATTTTGCGTCAAAGTGTTGGATGACACGAAGAAAACTTGTGATTCAGGAATAACTGTAGTCTTTCAAGTGACTAATATTTCATCTAGAAATGACTTACATCCTTGAGTGTCTGAAAATTGATACTATGGTATTTTGGATGATATACTTGAGTGTGACTTTAGTTCCTTCAAATTAGTACTCTTCGTTGTCAAATGGTATAGGCTATGACTTAATCCAAATGATCCTAATAGAACTGTTATTGAACATGATAATGGATTTACAATGGTTAATACAAGGTCGTTTGAGCTAGTTGGGGATGAGCCCTATGTTCTTCCAAGCCAATGTGAGCATGTATTTTACTCAGAGGTTCCACATAAACCGGGTTGGTCATTTGTTGTTAGACATGAACTGAGAGGAAGGCCAATAAAGTATAATGTGATGGAAGAAGAAGATACTAAAGAAGTAGAAGATGATGTAGATGGTGATGACGATCGACATTTATTGGATGATGTTCTTGACACAAATTTTCATGAATAAGAAGAAGAAGATGATGATGATGATGCTACTACTGATGATGATGATGAAGATGATGTTAATGTTGATGATGATGTTGATGATGATGACGACGACAACAACGACAATGACGACGACAACGATGATGATGGTGAGGATGATGATGATGATGATGATGATGATGATGACAAGGATGATGATGATGATGATGATGATGATGATGATGATGACGAGGATGATGATGATGAAATTTAGAGGTATGCCATCAATCCTTAATCTATTTAATATTCATTTCTTGATAGAAATATATTTGTCTTATATGGTTACATAGTTTATTCATTATCTATTTAAAAGCTACAAGTTTCAACTACAAATAGAATACTGCTAATCTAAATTAACTATTAATCTAAACTAATTAAATAAAACTATTTAAAACACATATTGATGCATGAATGTATTGAGCCTTATTTTCTTTCAAGTCAAAAGCATTTGTAAGTGTTTAGTTTAGAAAAGGGAATTCATTAAATATCTATAAAAGCGAGTTGTACCTAGAATAAAATTCATAGGGAAAACATAATATAAGTGCTTACCCAATTTGTTGGTTAATAATTCTACCTCTATATGTGATGCAGAGACCCTAGGTGGACTTGCAATCATTCATAACAAGAGGGACTTCCATAGTGTTCTCACAACACCAACCAAGCATCTTCATAAGATCCATGTCCTTGATCCAAGCCAACTCCATAACCTATCAGAGTGCACACCAAATCCTTATGCCACCTTAGGTTCTACATCTTTGGAATAATCCCATGAATGTCCCTCAATCCATCCAATGGATTCATCCAAGCAATCTAATCAACAAACTATCAAATGCTCACAATGCCTCAATAGGCACCAAACTTGACTTCACCTTAACTAGGTGTTTCCTCCACCTCCACACACATCAAACAACTTCAAATAGCATATCCCCATGGTGACTAAGCCCTCAACTCATCAGTTGATACAAAAACCCAGTTTTAGCCCTTCAGTAGGCCTACTTCCCTAGTAGGCTTATAATGTGAGCCTGATTTAAGTGTTATATTGTGTACCTTTTAATGTTTTTAATTTTTATGTGATGTTTATGATGGATTTGATTATGATTATGATGTGATTATGCTCACGATAATTGAATTACATTTGCAGGAAACTGAACCCCTTTCAAGAGCATCCCACACAATCTCATGGATCGAGAGGTATAAGTTAATACTCCTTATAGACTGTCTATTAATACAATTATCAATAGTAAGATTAAATACTCCTTATTTAATACACTTATCAATAGTAAGATTGATGTCTTCTAAGATCTCTCCCATTTGCAGGTACCAGCGAATGGGTATTTGTTAGAAGTGTCTTCCTCGAGTGAGGGAAATATAGGAATAGAAAAGGAAAGTGAGACATGTAGTTTATCTAGAATAGGGAGATTAACTAGAGGTCAAAGGACTAGAAGGAAATTCAATAAATGCATGAAATTTTTCCTTGCTCAAGGGGGGTCATGTTCTTATGATGATGAGATGGAAGGTGACATCGAGGTGCCCTTGAGGTACCAACATCTACAGAAACATTGGGTACCCAAAGAACTTCCTCCAATAAACACTGATTTTTGTGTTAACGAGAGGATATGTCTCATAACACCATCATCATTACATGGTTTGGGCCTATTTTCTATGGATGGCATAAAGGTTTCTTACAACTAAGCTTCTGAATTGATGGAGTATGTTGGACCATGTTACGATTACAAAAGTTGGATGCATGTTGTTCAATATAAAATAAGTATGCATAGGTATGCCCTCTTGAAAAATTATATACAACAGCAAGACAATAATCAAAGTAAAAGTGTGGCTATATACATTGATGGAAGGCCAAAAGAAATAGGAAGTATTGCAGGTTTTATAAATAGTACATGACCTGGGTCAACTATAAAGCAACCCAATTGCATATTTGAGGTGCACGAGGGAAATCGTGTATTCATCTGTGCGATAAAATCAATACGTGCAGGGGAAGAGCTTCTCATTTATTACAATTTGAACCGCATAGATACAAACGAGGCTACTATCATGGGGGTGGTACATACTATTAAACCAACTTCTAATCAATGACTCCAACATACCATTTAGTCAATAAATTTTTGGCTAACATTTTTATACTTGATCTTTGACATAGGGGCACAATATGGAGCAATTGCCCAGAGGGGATGTTGGTGATGTTCTCGGCTCATCTACACATGAGCAGGTAAAACTCCTTGTAATTGTGAAAACTAGATAGAAGCAAAATGTTATTTTTTTAATGTTGTTTTCTTCATTGTTTTGGAGTAATTTTGATAATACTAATACTATTGTTGTCTCAAAGGGCCAGTGGTCAGAGGGAGGGAAAGGAACCTATGGTCCCTCATCAGCCCCCCCCTGAGGAGGACCCTTTCTATATTGATTTAGCAAAGACCGATGACCCGATCGGTTCGATTAAAAAGGTGCTAAAGAAAATTGGCAGAGAAATTATATGTTTGGCAACAATAAAGCCTACTACTTAGGAAATAAAAGATAGGGGATTTGAATTTTTGCACACCTCTGAAACCTTAAAAGTAAGTATTAATGAAATTTTTAATTATAACAAGAGTTCAATAATGGTTTTTATGTTATGCTCTTTTATGGCATTAATTAAAATATGGATGCATTGTCTTTACAGAGTTTTTTGCATGATTTCGAGCCCCATTCACATGATGAGGGTGCTATAGGTGGTTTAGGTAGATTGCATGTTCCATTCTCCACTTGTGTTTTCCACTGAATATATATAGGAATGATCATAATCATTGACAATACATGCTCGAACAATCCTTTTTTTTAATGCTCTAACAATCTTGTCCATGCTAGTCCACACATTCTATATTTATGCATGCTCTAACAATTTTATTCTTCAGCTTCAAATCAATTGTATCCCATGATGACGCTGCCTCCATCCAAGACAACCACAAATCTCTTTCCGACTACTGAGTCGACAACACACAGCTTACAGGCATCGACTATTGCACCATCTACTGGTACACAAATCCCTCTTTTTCTCTCTTTTTTTATGTGTTTAAGTGTTATGTGTTTATGATGTAGATTGTAATGAACCCCCTTTGGTAGTCACTCAATGTTTAAACTTTTTCACAATTTTTCACAAGGCCTTAGAAAACAGGGCTATTAAGACCTCTCAGGACAAAAATGCTAATAACTCACAAACCACAATTTTAAATTGAATCAAATCAAAGCCAAAACCTTCTGAACACACATCCACCACTAATTCACTTGCCGAGTAATCATGAAAGTACTATACGGAACCCTAAAATTCACTATAACAACAATTTTACCAGTAAATTAGAGGTTTTTATTCATTTTCTCCAAGCATCTACTACAACCTGATCTCTCCCTCCAACTAAGACCTCAAATGACATATTTGTAGGCCTATATGACCATTGGAACAACCAAATAGCTGTTTCCAACCATGAAACAAACAAGCAACAACTTTTTGTAATTACCGATCAACATTTTAAAAGTTGTCAGCAACTTTTAGGCAATTTTTGCATTTTTTGGAAATCGGTAAGTCTAATGAACTTAACAAGTGCATGGTCATTTCTCTAGGCCTATATTGACTCAAACACCCTATTCTAAGGCCTTTTGGTCCCATTTGAGTCACTTGGTTTATAACCACACCAAAGTGCTAATGGACCTTACATGTGCCTTTATTACAAAATATTACCAAACATGGACCGACTTACTAAAGTATGGAACAAACCTTGTTAAAACTTCCTAAATTGCTTGAATCCACCCTTCCATGGAGTGGGTAGGTGTCCTGCCTCCTAAGTACTTGTTCCCTACTTATTCCCCTGCCCCCTAGGTTAGGTTCCCTGCACCATATTCATGTGCTTGATCATGCAATGAGATGTGAATAAATATTGCTTTTATTAATGAAATAATTGTCTAATATAATGTCCTTGATTTCATAGAATGATTAATGTGATAAAATCTTATAAAATCTTTCTAATGGCTCAAACACTTTTAAACAAACCCTCTCAGATGTTTTCAAGCAGTATTTAGTCATTCCAACCCTCAGATCATCATATTCACCATGTGGTGCCTTGCAAATGCACCTTTACTGTTTGGTTCAATAGTCAACCTGCCCTTCCTTTCTTTGTTCACTATCACCTGCATCTAAATCATGTTAAAGTCATCATATTTACAAGCCTTAGTACCTCTCCCACAAGTTACATTTTAATCACAGAAAGTGGGAGAGGCACATTTTTCCAAATTACTTCAAAATAGTGATAGACTATCACGTTTCCTGTGACAACAGAGATCTAAAAAGTAGTTTTGCATGAGAATAACTTACAAAACCCTTGCAAAAAGTTAACCAAACATGACAATCTCTTCAAGAAGCAAAATAGTAACTTTTGAATGGCAAGAACCTTATTGAGTTACTAGTCTAAATCTTGCAAATTAGAAAACTGTCCTTGTGACAGTGAAGTGCAGAATTCTTTTATTTATATCTTTTCTTCGTACACAAAAACCCCTTTTCTTGACTAAAACACTTGTGTCTTATAAAGACCTTGCTTTTCAAGCCTTTTTCCCATCTAATTGACTCATCAAACTGAACAAAGATTCCTTAGACGCCAACTGCCCTTCATAACTGTCTTATGATAACAACAAACATTATTTTTTTTACAACTTTTTAACATCAATTATCATTTGTTCTTTTATACTTCGTGACAAATACTTATGAAACTTATGAAACCTTTTGCAATAGGAGCTGCAACATCATTTCCTGGATGTTCCTATGTTCCCAGTACGGGAACGGTGAAGGATGTCATATTGATCATCAGCGACGATGAAGGCATTCCATTAAAAGTAGCCAAAGTTCTAGGTACTTTAAAGTTATTATTATTCTATAGTGATATAATAGTAATTTAGTTTTTGATCACTCTTCATCGATTAATGATCCCATGATTGTTTTGTAGGGAATGATGTTTTTTGGAAAAAACTTGGTGATGAGTGTTTGTGAAAATTCAGACCCACCGTGTGCACCTGGTGGAACATCATATCCTAACTAAAACCCCAAACCACTATTTTGATTTCATATCATTGCTAGAATAGTTTTCCTTTTCATCCATTTCTTGAACTATATTAAAGGTAGCTTCACTTCATTTATGAGTCTAACATGTTTTTTTTTACTTAAAAGGTGGAATAACCAAGACAAAAAGTTGAAGGATGATCTTATAGCGAGCATGACCCAACTCTTTGGACCTCGTGCATTCGAGAGAAACAAGCTCCTTGAAAGAGATGGTTCATGTTTGAAGTATATTAGGGACCAGTACAAAAAAAATTTACAGGATAACCCCAGGTACGAGCGTTTGCCCTATGTTCCTGAGGCTAAGTGGCAGGCTCTGATTTTGGATGGAAAGTATAAAGCTGACAAGAAAAATGAAATTACACTAATAGAGAGTACAACAAGTTATGTGATACTATTGAGAATGTAATTATGTACTAATTAACCTCTATATTTATACTATCTAACATATTTCAAACTTTTCATAGATTGCCTGACACATCAAAGGAAACAAAGGCAAGACTAGAAAAACACGGGACACACAAGCTTAGCTTTGGTGGTTTTTCGAAACTTCAAGCAAGAGTTGTAAGTATTAGTAAATAAAAAACTGTATCAATTTTTTTATATATTATGATGGGAAATGCTAGGATAGACTAGCTTGTCTATGCTCCTGATCCTCAACTTGGATCTCAATGTTCCTCCACACCAATATATGATGCAGAGTAACACACTTTGGAAGCACCAAAAAACTCCTAGCACCTTGGAACAACTAAGAAATTCAAGTTATAACCCCAATCCTCTATTCTCCACAAGAATATTCAAGGCTTGATTCACCGTCAAACAAGGAACTAATCTGTTGTTACAACTGCTCCTTTAATTCATGGACCCAACTCATCACATAAGGCTACATACTAGCTACTTCTCCCTTGTACCATTCAAGGCCTCATACACCCAACCTTGAAACCAAGTGTTTTGGACAACTCCAACCCTCTAACATAAATGGAAACCAAAACAAACATCAACACAACCCAAAACAAATCAAGTCTAAGGAAAACTTGTTGTTACCAGTCACAGGGCAGATTGCAACGCTTGATCTTTATTCTACACACCCAACCAAGAGTGGAATTGGATCCTCTAGGACTCCCAAACACCAAAGACAGTTTAGAAAAACACCAACATGACCAAAATAAGGTGTAACAAGGGTTGGAAACCCTGCTAACTATTTACCATGCAAGTAAAATTCAAGTAAAATAATGCAAGTAAAATTCACCTAACTGTTAACTACCCTGCTAACTGTTAACTACCCTCCATTGGTTGATGAAAAAATGCAAGAAAAATTCACCATACCATGCAAAAATGCAGGGCTTAGAGTTCAAGAGATGCCTCATAGAAGAGGATAAGAGAATTGGCTTCCAAAAAGGCTATAGAGCTGTGGCTGAATGACTACGAGCTGAAATTAGTGTGGAAGGTTCTAATAATGATGCATCCGAGCCACAAGTAAATAAGCTAAATGAAATTTATTTCAAATTGAATACTTTAGCAATTAGTCTATTTGATGTTAAGTTCCAATATAAAGTAAGTATATCTATTTTAAGCAAGCAATGATAATAATGTGTAGGATGTTGGAATGTAGCCTGACAATCGTTCTACACAATCTATGGATGCTGAAGGTTCGCATGATGTGCATCCCAGTGGTGGAGGTATACATTTTCTATTAAATTTTTTATATGTAATTGCAATTGGTGTTTGGATTAACGTAACATTTTTTATAGTTGTTGTAGAGGATCGAGGGGTCGATGTTCATGAGTGTGTTGACGTTGAGTCAAGACAAAATGATGTGGTTAGATCAGGTAAAGAGCGCCACAATTATGTTATTTAAAATAATTAAATACTTGTAACAATTATAATAAATTATTTTTAATTTAACTCTTTTATTTGTTATTGCAGAGGACCCCCCTTTGCAACAGCATAGGAATTTGAGATCATCAAGAATAGAGAACAAAACAACTGATGAGGGGGGAATTGATGATGACACTGATGCTCCTCTTAGATCTTACATATAAAAAAGAAATAGAAAGGAAAAAAAGAAATGATTGTCATCTACATACCTTAATTGATAATGACTAAATTTTACGTCTCAATGAATTTAATTATGTGCTAATGAATGTTCATGAATTATGTGTTAATGTAGAATATTGATGAATGTTGCATGTTAATGAATCTAATGTGTTAATGAATGTTATCATGTGATATTGATTGAATGTTATCATGTGATATTGATTGAATGTTACATTTTATTAATGGTTGAAAGAATGAATGAATGTTAGATGTTAATGAGGAATGTAGAGTGATGTTAGGGGGAGGGGGGTGGGGCCAAATGAGCTTCCACCTTCACGTGGTTGGCTCTGTTTAGTAGAGAATATTAAACTATTCTCAAAATAAAGTGAAGCTCAATAAGATACTAAATATTTCTCTATTTTGTCCTATGTTTAGACCGTTGTCCTATGCATCTAAGGCTTCATGCTATGAACTATCATGAAGTTCTAAACTTGTAGCTTTTTTATTGCATCCTTGGATCTCAACACTATCTTGGGACTGTGTTATCACCAATGATACGATTATCATAATTAACTAGGGAAACCCTTGATCAGCACTATCTTGGGACTGTGTTATCTGAATATGTCGTTGCTTAGGAGAGGTTATTTTAAGCAAAGGGAATTAGGATTTGGTCATATTAGATAGCTTTCCTGACAAATATATCTAACTCTTGGGCTTCAAATCAATTATATCCATGAGTTCATGGTCAGATACAAAGCTTACCTCCAAGTTCCAAATCTTCCCACCCATACTCTCTGAATTTTATATTGAATAGGCCCTCTGTCAGTTCACTAAGAATAGCTATTGCTTGTGCCAAGAGAGTCTGAGATATTGCAATATGGAACTATTTCCCATAATCTTTGCTAAGTTGAAACACTGCAAACTCCAGCTAGGTTCATGGAGAACATTATAATGTTATTGTACACCTATTTTCTTAAATATGTACCCTACTTGTGGAGCACCTTGAAATAGGACAAACCCCATTTTCTAAGCTAAAAGGCCCATGTATGCTTATACACAGCTAAACGAATAGACATATATTATGAGAACAAGATTGGTGCATGAGAGTTCAGATAATAAACATCTTGTGTTTATTTTTATGTGGTAGAATTATGAATTACCATCAGACAAAGAATCTACAAATTGTTCAAATTTTATAAGCACAAATATTATATTCATATTCATTGTTAAGATTTAATAAATAACAAATTTTTGGTCACGAGACAACCAACTTCATTGCTGGATACTTGCATTTCAACAGATTACATGCTTCAGTGAGAATAAAACAAATATAGAAGAATAATGAACTGTGGTGGATGATTGAACAGAGTCCAATTTCTTGGACAGTTTAGAGTGACAGATTAAAAGTCAAATTATAATGACCAAATGTTGAAGTTTAGATTATGCTACACTGGGTCCCATACCCAGACCAGGTCCAATTCGTACAGTTTGTAGGCCTTCCCCGAGTCTGTAATAGATGTATCTGGAATAATTTGGTCAGGACACCCATGCCCTTGCCATATCAAGGCTGAAGTTGGATCCCCACAGCCGATCTTGGGAATAAAACAGTATGAAAAATTACAAAAAAAGAATAAAATACTGATATGTATATATCTTTAGATGTTTTATGTAATTATTGAGTGTTGGAAGTAGTTTGATCACTAATGATTTCTTTGTTTTATACATATGCCATAAGTATTAAACCTTTATAACTTTTGATTTAATATTTGGCATTGAATTATTGATTGTGTTTCATGGTTAATTTAGCTTGTTTTGTGCAAAATGTGGCTGTTTCTAATTTTTATTTATTTATAATGTACTTTTAGCATGACTGCTGAAATGTTACATAGCTAGCTATTAATGACAAGTGTATTTTGATTCACTTTTTTTCAGCGGAATGCCAGAATGCAAACTTGGACTCAATGACAGGGTGCTACTAGAAGCTCAAGGCAAAGTGTCAAAGGGTAAAGCAATTGATTTGGATGACATCAAGTTTCATCAGTATGCAATCAAGCTCATTTTCTTATTCAATTCCTTAAACTATCATTATTTTGTTTTATACTAAAGTTCTTGCAAATTCCTTTGATGTTGCACTTAGTCTTTTTTTCCCTTGAAAAGGCGTATGTTAATTTCTATTACTTCTATCAGGTGTGTTCGTCTTGCTCGTTTTGAAAATGATAGAACTATATCCTTCATACCTCCTGACGAGACTTTTGATCTTATGAACTATAGGCTTAGCACACAGGTTTGTTCAAGAGAATGCAATTGTCAAATCATTGGAGGTCTGTTACAAAGGATTTTTTATGTTATATATTTTTATTACTTTGCAGGTAAAGCCATTGATATGGGTTGAAGCTCAAGTAGAAAAGCATTCAAGAAGCCGAGTAGAATATTTGGTGAGAGCATGCAGCCAATATAAAGATCACGGGTTTCAAGTTATCTCTTTGGCTTATGTATGCCTTTATTTTAGATCTCAAATATCTTCTATTTAGATAGATCTTTCTAACATGTTGGCTACATGGACTGGTTTGAGTATGATATTTCTATATATTGGCTAATTTGTCTCATGGTTTTCTTTAACTTTGCAGTATAGCAACAAATGTTGAAATTGAATTGCCAGTACCAGCTTATGCATCTACACCTCATGTATGCACATCAATGGGTTCTTTTGCATACTCCCCAGAGAGGGATGCTTTGCTTTGGAAAATAAAATCATTTCCTGGTGGAAAGGTATCTTGTAGGTTTCATTGGTTTTCTTGTTCAAGGATAGTTACCATGGTTCTGGATCATGATGTTTTAGTTTCATGATTAACTTATTATGTGGGTTTTGATTCAGGAATACATATTGAGGGCTGAATTTAGCCAATTAATAGTACCATGGCTCTGGATCATGATGTTTTAGTTTCTTAATTGACTTATTATGTGGGTTTTGATTCAAGAATACATATTGAGGGCTGAATTTAGCCTTTCTAGCATAACTGCTAAAGAAGCAACCCCAAAAAAGTGGGCACCTATTCATGTCAAATTTGAGATACCATATTTTACTGTATTAGGAATTCAGGTCATTTCTTTACCTTAGTTTACAAATGTAGATTATTGCTTTTGCGAGTATCACTAGCTCATTTACATGATTTATAAATTATGAAAAAATTTGGGCCTGTTTAGGCCTTTTTGGGCTGACACTATAGATTTCTGGACTCCATTGAAGTCACCACAGTGTTGGACCCTTTTTTCTGTTCACATCTATATTTCTGATGAGAACAAGCTCATTGCTTATATTTATATTGGCCTCAGTGAAAATCATTATACTTTTTAAATATTTATCTCCACAAGTAAATTTTTGCATTGAATAAATGATTTAGAATTTATATTTTGTTCATTTATATTTAGGCTACTACTTTATAAAAACTTTCTTTCCTTGCAATTCTTTACTGCAGGTCAGGTATCTAAAAATCATTGAAAAGAGTGGATATCCAGCATTGCCATGGGTTAGGTACATTACAATGGCAGGTGAATATGAACTAAGAATGATCTAGACAAAGTGATAATTGAGAAATGTTGCAAACAAGAAAGAATGTTGTATTTGGTCATATTGGTGGCTTATTAAATTGTTTTCAGTTTCTGAATGGAGGATCCAATAGAAGGATGTTGCCTAACAGCTGTGTGTAATAGTCTTGTTAAAAATCCATCACAAATTTGGTTTTTCTATGTTCATCATTCTTTCTTCTATATATTCCTATTGCCTTCAACCGTGGTTTCTCAATCTCACCTAATTTACTCTTCAAGGAAAAAAGAGTCTTGGAACAAACTTCGATCATGAAGTTTTTTGTGTGATTGCAATCGTTTAAGGTGTAAGAATCATCATGGTAATCTCCTAAGACATATAGTAAGTTTATTTAAGCCTCACAAAAGTCTTGTAATACCACTCTTATATAGCTGTTATCTTTTGATATTTTACCCAGCTACAGTCAACAAGTTTTGCAAAATTTGTTAGTATTAGGCCTCTAATGACTAGCAGTTTTTAATGTTTGTATGTCATTTACTATTTTCTAAAATAATGTGACAATATGGGAAGTGGGGATCCCATTTAGAGTGACACTTGTTTCATTTTACGTGATGTCTTTTAAGATAATGTATCACGTAAGATGTGTCTTGAGGAGTGTATAGGAGAGATTTATAAATGTGAATTTGGAATACATCAAACGATCTCTACTAATTAATGATGCATATGAGCATTACTGAAAATGTATAATAACTTTAGAATGGAGCACCTCATTTGATGGGTGGATTTTTTAACTTCAGGATTTATATTCCATGTTGAGATTACTAACTCATTATTAACTAGGGCAGCTGAATTTATGCCCTTTGTGGGCTTGTGAGTTTCACACAGGCTTTAGAAAACCATTTTATGGTTTTTAGTTTTGGGTCTACCCAAATACGATATGCTAAGATGGAACCTTTAATACTCACTTGTATATGCATGGGATCTGCTCTTAATATTTCTCCAGGTAAGGTTGAAAAGGTTGAAACTCTTAAAATGTATCATAATCTATGTGATCATGATAACATATTTAAGTACTCATTCGATGTCAAATTATTTGTAAGGAATTTTTAATGGTATACCTTGTTCTAAATGTTTTATTTGTGTTACATGTTATTTATTCTAGTTGAAACTAATTGATCTATCTATTCAGCTTTTCTCTCATACATTTATGACATACTTCCAAAATTGATGTTATGTGCTACAATTTGCAAACTTTTATTAGATTTGGTGCTAAGGAATAACAAATTTGCATGCATTTCTCGAGGGTTCTTTCTTGTTTTTACATCATTC
The DNA here is from genome assembly GCA_028749045.1 of Cupressus sempervirens. NCBI lineage: Eukaryota > Viridiplantae > Streptophyta > Pinopsida > Cupressales > Cupressaceae > Cupressus > Cupressus sempervirens. The sequence continues at coordinate 104,828,391 of CM053785.1, forward strand.
ACTCATTTTTACAACATGATTCAAGATGCATTTTCTAGCACTACAATGACAATCCTTCCAAGTTATATTTAAGTATCCTCAATCCTACACCAGAGGTGGCAACAAATATTTAAACAAAGATGAATATAGCACACCAAAACAAACATCTATATATTATGTAGGGTTAGATACAACCCGTAGGTTGAATCCACAATTTCAAACTAGACCCACATATATGGTCCAAGATGCAACACATTTAAGGCACATTGTAGAGAGAAAGACCATACTTAAAAGCTACAAACAATCAAGTTTAGAGTTCTTAATCAAACACCGTCATTCTTCAATAATAAGATAAAGTATCATCAATATTTTTCATACATTTTTAGTATTCGAATTTCATAATTATTTTGAAAGGCATTCTAGTGAGGTAGCAAGCCATAGAGCATCATTTTGTGATAATGTGAGTAAATCCAAACAATGAGCATATATTAAGAATTAATTATAAAATTAAACTTTTTCATCAGTAAATGGCTTTGTCATGTATTTTTATTATTTTTTCACAAAATTTAGATATTCCTATATATAGTTTGGGTACTGGACGAAAATGATGAAGTTATGAAAAACCTCCAGTATAGTTTGAGATTGAAGTTTTATTTCTAATATAGGAAAAAAATAAAGGAGCGTACCCTTTTTAAAATTTATTTCAATGGCATACCTTTTTTTGTAGTTTATTTATATTTAACATTTATTTTAAGTTTATTTACATTTAACATTTTTTCCAAAGGCATACCTTTGTTTGTAGTTTATTTATAATGACATGCCTTGGTATAATAATAAAAAACCAAAGATATAACCTTCGAAAATATACATAGATCGTAAGATATATAATGGATTCGTACTTGTGAATACACCAATTGCCCTTTTAATCCTTGGTATTTGTAACTCATCTCAAGTAACCATATATGGTTATGAAAAAAGTAGACCCTACATCATAACTACTAGCATCAAAATGATTAAGGATATGAGGAGAAAATAATATAAAATTTATTATGTTTTGTAGTACGTTGGAAGGATATAAGGAGAAAATAACATAAAATTTCTTATGTTTTGTTATAATTTGGAGAGTAAATGAGCATAAAACCTTTATTTGTGATGTTTCAAATTTGACTATCTACATGTTTGTGCATGTTTTGAATGTATATCTAGATAATTAAATGTGACAAATCTTAATAATTATATTTTATACTTTATAATGATTTAGGTTTGGATTGATATAGAGATAGGTTAGCCTAGGGGAAATATTGAATATAATTTTTTATATTATCTTTAGTAAAAACTATCTTAATATATTTAGGAACATGTAATCCTTCAAATTGGATTATATCTACCTAATTATTTTAAAAATTGGTTACATTTATATGAGTTACTGAAGTAGTATGTTAGATTAAAAAATTTGAGTTTTGGAAAAGGTAAAGTGTGGTTTCTACTTTAATCTCTTACTTTGTATCTATGGAAATGAGCCAGTCAATTTCTAAGGTAATAAGTATTATATTAGTTTTATGAAAGGATTATTTAATTTAATTCATAAATAATTATGTTCCTTCTATTCTTAATTATCAACTTCAGTATTCCCTTATTTGTACATATGTTCGCAACTAGTATTGTAAAATTATTTTGCCATTCCCTTAATTCTTTGTAATTTTGAATTTAAGCACCACTTAGGAGTTGACCCCGTTCTGATGGCGTTGATTACAATCTTAGAGTCCCCTTCAATTTCAAGGTTTTGCATTTCAAGGTTTTTGCACATGACGAGCCCTTCAAACAAGGCATCTAGTTCTATAATGTTTGATGGTTGGACTTTGTTTTTGATAGGAAGAATGTAGAAAGGTCTCAATAGAAGGTCACCAGAAATGGTTGGAACTTTCAAATAAATTTCATGATGCAATTAAGGTTTGTTCTATATTTGAATTTGATTTTTTGATATACAGATAAGACATCTATGCATTCTAATTCTCAACACGATATTTATGTTTTATTTTCCCTAGGTTGATTGTGAAGTACAAGCCTACTATGCCAATAATTTCTGTTGTCATCCCAAGATTGACAACAAATCAATTGAGATGGTGCTTTACGGGTGCATTTCAGGTATGCTATACATATTAAAAAAGAAAGTTGTTATGTTTTTCTTCTACCTGAGTGACATGGATTAAAAATCAAAGTAGCTTTATTATTCTGTGTAAGTTTTTTTTCAAATCATTTAAGTAACATTAATTAAACAAAAAATGATGAGATCAATACACACATCTCAGAAAATTATGATGCTGCATTACTGGCATTAATATCCAGAGATATTTTTGATCCAATTACATATATCGATGTATTCAATCTAATGCCACATCATTGCAATCTTTCTTCATAATATTTGTTTTCATTGAACCTTCCCAATTTTACTGGCTTTTGCTTCCATGGTTTCACTACTTCTATATTTGTATAATCGGTTTCACTACATGATATTGTAGTGCACAAAATATATATTGCACATTCCTAGTCCACCATAGCCAAAAAAGTGTGTGCATGTTCAAGAGATTGTTTCTATCATAGTTTATCTTTATAAGAAAGCTTCTAAAAAGAGAAATGTAAGGAATCAATTTTAGCAAAATTGTCAGTACTCAATGATTTAAGCAACATAAGTATGACATATTAAGGCCTGAGAAGGAGTGAGGCAAAGGGAGGAGACAAGGGAGGTGAAGGTTCCAGCTACGTCATTCTCAACTACCTCCAACATCAAACCAAATCAAGACTCTTAAACACTACGTAACTTCATTTGGTCACATCTTATATTTGAGCAGGATGGTGTCTTATTGGTTCTCCTTCCATTATTTCATGATATATTATTATCAAGCCATCCAATCGGCTATAGGAAAAAGATGATTCCTGAACAATCGAATTAGCAATACGGTCGATCTGCATTGCATTTGGACACTTGGTTTGAGGTTCATCTCATCGATTCCCATTCATCCTGTGATTAGATCCTATGATGAATGGGAATCGATGAGATGAACCTCAAACCAAGTATCCAAACATAATTCAAATTGACCATATTGCTAATTCAATTGTTTAGGAATCATCTTTGTCCTATAGCCGGTTGGATGGCCTAATAATAATATATCATGAAATAATGGAAGGAGTACCAATAAGACACCACCTTGCTCAAATATAAGATGTGACCAAATGAAGTTACACAAGGTTTAGGAGGTTTGATTTGGTTTGACGTAGCTAGAAGCCAATAATCTTTTTTTTGTTTTACTTTGTATCCATCGCAATTGCAACGTCTACCACAAGAATTGCGAAGGGCTTGTTGTAGCGCCCATGCCAAATGACTGTCACAATTGCCAGGGTGTCCGTCGCAATTGCGACGGGCTTGCTGTAGTAGTGACACCCAATTGTTGTCGCAATTGCCAGGGTGTTTGTTGCAATTGCGATGTCAACGACAAGCATTGTGATAGGCTTGCTGAGTAGCGATGCCCAACTACTGTCACAATTGCCAGGGTGTCCATCACAATTGTGATGTTAGTAACAAGCATTGTGATGGGCTTGCTGTAGCAGTGATGCCCAACTACCGTCGCAATTGCCAAGGTGTTTATCACAATTGTGACATCAATGAAAAAATTGTGATAGGGTTGATGTCACAATAGAGTGGTTGCATAGCGACAGATATGCATCATAATTGCGATGACAAAGGATAGACATCATAATCTGTGACTAAAAAATAATGATGTCTATTATTGTCACAGTGGCGACACATTATTTTCGTAATTGCGACACATAGCCATCGCAAATCGATGCCAAATGTATTAGTGGTTTCACCTCTGGTTTCTCAGCATGTCCGAGAGGACTGGGAGAATATTGTGAATTTTGAGGCACAATGGAAGAAGCAACAAGAGGAGTTTGAACCACATCCAAGGTGTTAGCCCTGGCAACCACTTTAATCCCCTGTGAGCTAGCAGGGTTTGAAACTTGTGAAACCCTCGGGATGGATTTTTGAAGAAACCGTTTGCATCCCTAAGCTGGATGGGGTTTGCGCTCCTATTGAAATAGGAGAAACCACAACCACCATTGCATATGATTGTTTAGGTGCCAAGGGAGTCAAGGGAACCTTGCCCTTGCACCCAATAGTAATCCATTCTTCTTTTTTCCCTTCGGCTAGCTTGGCAAGAGCTTCTTCAGGTAGGGGTTTAACCCTAGGCATAGCCAAAGGGCAATCCCCAATCTTGTGTTTCATTGATTGGCACCTATAGCACATGTTGAGAAGGTTCAAATAAAGCACCTTTTGAGAGAAGGTTTGAGCCCCTATCTGAATTTCCATAGAATCCTTAAGGTCCTTGGAAAGATCAACTTCAACACAAACGCATCTCTACAAGAAAGTGTTAAAAAATTTCTCATGTTCCTTTGTGATGAATTTGCCAAGGGTATTGGCAATGGACTCATTAAAAGGCCAACATGGTAAGGGTAAACTTGGGAACTCGCCCCACACAAGAACCCTAAGCTTTTGGTTGTCAAAGATTGTGAAGTCTCACAACCATTTTGAAAAATAAGCAGGGAAGAATGCATAGACCAAGAACCATTGTTAAAAACTGTGTCTTCTTGTGATGGGTTAGTGAAGCAAAATTAAAAAAAAAACCTTTGGAAAGGTTTTGCACAACATCAAGGTATTCTTAGAACATAGCTTCAAGAGGAGTCCTAACCACAAAATACCCTATTAAGGTATGTTGTTCTAACCAATCATAAGCAACATCAAATTCTTGTAAAGGAAGGATAATATCAGGATTACCCCGTGAAAAACCTTTGAGATGAATTTGCAAGGGTGTTTATTCAGAGGAGGTGCCATGAAAATCCAAAGCAGTGGCATGAACACCAATAACAACTAGGTCACCACTTGCCGGGGCCATTATAACCTAGCCTAAAAGCTCCTGCAGTAAATGCAGTGTGACAAGTGGAAACAACAAGCATAGAGCTCTGACAAAGAGCTGTACGCAAGAAAATTGAAAGTTCGCATGAAACCCTAGCAAAAAAATTTTGTTACCCTATTCGGCTCCATAACATTTAGTTTTTTCTTTAAATATTGTTTTTTCCAGTTTCTATAATTTATTTAGTCAATAGAATATTTGTCAGAGACATCATTATTATTTTTAATTATTTTTTTGTATTTCTCTTATTAATTTTTTTTAATAGATTTTTTGTTGGAGTTTTTTTTAAATGATTATTTTTTCATATTTGATAATGAATTTAATTGTAAAATCTTGAAATTATTGAATAGGTTTCTTAAGCATAATTCAAATTTCTTAAATATTGTAAATTTTATAACTATGTGTTAATCTTCAACTTTTTTTTATTTTTATTTTTTCATTTAAACACACACACACACACACACACACACACACACACACACACACACACTCTTTAATGTTCATTCAACATTTTTCTTTTAAATCTCATCTCCTATCAGTGCACTCGTTGCATCTACAAAAGCATGCGACTACTAGTTACTAGTTCCTTCATAATCTTCAAGGCTTCAAGTAATGTTGCAATATAGTTTGAAGTTTTATAGATAATTAATTTGAACATATTTCCACAAGCTATGATTTAGATCAATGCAATTTATGGGATTGATTGTATTTGGTGTTTTTGCATCAATGTTTTGAATCACACTCTGTGATCCATTCATTATCAGGATGAGAAGTGCGAGAACACCTAAAAGAAAATCAATCCTAATGACGATGGATCATAAAGTGTAATTCAAAACATTGGTGCAAAAAAATCAAACACTATCAATCTCAGAAACTGCATCAATCTATTTTATAAGTGATTTTACATTTTTTTTATTTGAAACATTTTCTGTTAAGAATAAAAAGAATGGATAAAGGAACTGATCCAAACTCTTTTTAAGCTTTGTACATTCTCTTACTCAATTTATGGAATCCAAATGGTGACATCTTACACTTTTGTAAATATTAAAAACAAGAGCTCTTAAAGCTAGAGCCCCCCTTCTCGAAAAAGTATGTAATGCCCCGCCAAGGGATCCAAAGAATTAACCTAGAATTTCACTAAGTTTTGGTAGCATTTTTTTTTATAAAAAAAACATGAAGGTAAATACCACTTATAACTTATACATAATAATGGAAGCAATAGCAATGTCCATCTAAAAGTAAACATAACATACATAACATATTACATTCTTTAAGGATCCCTTAACGTTGAATTACATCTAAATCAACTAACATTATTGAATCCATCTAATACAACAACCACATGAAATGATAATGATAAGTCCAATGTTTATACATTACATTTCTAAATGCTCAATCATCCATTGCACATGTCACAGGGTATGAAAGGCTTAAAAGAATATACATATGTGAAATAAGGTTCATCATCCTATTCTAATCCATGATACAACAAGTAAATACAATCACATGTCACCCATGATAAATCAACATAAAAGATCAACATAATAAACTAAGTGCACGGTTCCTCCCAACCATTAATAGCATCATTAGACCATCGTGGGTCCTAGCCATCCTTCCGTGCGTAACATTCTAAATCACCAAAGAGATCATCGGTATTAACATAGTAGGAATGTCACTCCTAAATCATACTACATCATATGCAGAAAGTAATCTAACATGAAAATATAAGCATAAGATAACATCATATAACATATGCTAATCATCAATGAAAGGATACATATCCACCATCATAAAAGACGCATCAGCCACGATGTCTCAAACAGATCTCAAATGATAAGAGTGGAAAAACACTACCACCCGACTGCGTGGAACCTAAGTGGTCCACTCCCACCATGCTAAGGAGATAATTTCAAGTTCCAAATAGGCTATCCAAATCACATAGCATAAATCTCTATAAGTCCAGGAATCCTAAAAGTATACTAACTCAAAGGTTCCAATCACAAAATCGACAACTAATTTCCAGAGGCACACAAAGACATGTAGGAAACCTACTATGCAAGTCAGAAAGTGTCATCTCATATATCATGTAGAAGTTACCCTGGCAGTTAGCTATACTCCACGTGTCCCTACTGATCCTCATGCGGCCGCTAGTATTCTCTCATACTGACAAGGCATACTATGGCCGAATGCAAAGTCGCAACCATGCGTTCTCTCTACTCCCATCCTAGTCTATACTAGCACTCGAGGCATGGGCGAGAACAAAACAATTATCTTTTTAGGTTCATTAAGTCAGTATTAGGTGTGAACATTTTCACTTATTAAAACAACTTACAATGAGTTACCCTGGCAGCCTCTTAGGGCCCTGACCCCCATTGCAAGCCACTTCCTGACACTACAAGCAGATTATCTACCCTAAGCTCATGGAATTATAAAGCACCCCAGTCCTATACAAGCGACTAGAAAGAAAAATCAAAAGATAATCCATAATAAGAACATCAAATATCCACAATAAAAGCATCTAATCTCCATGAGCAACTAAAAAGCATCCATAAAAAATCATGACCACAATAGCTCTCTATTGGCAATTGAAGCATCACTGATAATCAAAAGTATCCATTGGTTCTCAATAACCAAAATATATCTCAAATCATACTGATCGAAGACTCCAAAATGGTTGAGTCAAACATGTCACAACATGACATCATAAATCAACATTTCAATCTCATCATGGTGATTGGAAAATAAACCAAGGATAACTGATCGATGACTCAAAAATGGTTAAGTCAAGTGTCTCATATATAAGAATCTCCACTATAACAATTAGTAATTACAAACATTACAGAGAGCATTTCATCACATAACCATGGTTGGGTTAATAAAGATCGGAATAAGACATCATCACGACATCACAATCATAACCCCCAAGCCTCTGGTAGACGTCCTATGACTGGTCAACACTAGTAAACCCAAAATTTAAAATAGTAAGCATAGAGAAAACACAATGCAAGCACATGTTTTGGTTTTGCTAAAATTACATACTTGAATTAAATGTGGAGGTTTTCAGTTTTCGTTTCCAGTTTTGGATAATGAATGGAGGAACATTTTGTACATTTTCCCAACCCATGTTTTTGTTTGATAGACAAAAGTTTCTCTCCCAAAACCATTAGACTCAATTTTCTAATTGTTCTATTGTTTATATAAACGTTGTTTAAAAAAGACCTCTATCGAGTTCCAATAATCAATTAACAATTCTAATGAACACAATAATTACATAATTCAAAACTTCGTTTTATAACACATTTTAATGATTAACCTTAGTTAAACTAAGTTTAGTTAAGTTAATTATTAATATCTTTCCACAATTGACAAGCTTAATATTAATACTTTTAAATCAATTATTTATTTATTTATTATTATTATTATTATTTTTTTTTAGAATGCTCCATTAATACAAAACGTTTTAAGTATAATAATTATATATATATATGTATATATATATATATATATTTGTACATATATACATATATATATATATATGTATATACATATATATATATATATATGTATATATATATATATATTTGTACATATATACATACATATATATATATATACATATATACATATATATATATATGTATATACATATATATATATATATATGTATGTATATATGTACAAATATATATATATATATACATATATTTGTACATATGTATATACATATATATATATATACGTATATACACACACACACACACACACACACATATATATATATATATTTGTACATATATACATACATACATATATATATATATATATACGTATATACATATATATATATATATATACGTATATACATATATATATATACGTATATACATACATATATATATATATATATATATATGTATATACGTATATATATATATATATGTATATACGTATATATATATATATATATGTATATACGTATATATATATATATGTATATACGTATATATATATATATATATGTATATACGTATATATATATATATATATATACATGTACAAATATATTTATATATATACATATATTATTATAACATTCAATAATAATTACATTTAAAACATTATAAAATTGAATGCAAAAATCATTTTTTCGCAACACATTTTTCAACCAGCTTTCATTTATATATTAAACCCGGGTATGCGATGTAGTGCAGGATGTCGTGCAGTCCTGCTGACGCAGGCCTGCAGCCACTGTCGTTCATTGAAAGGGGGGGTGGGGGTACGGGTTCGTCCCTCCCCGCCCCATTATAATTTGTAATTTTATTTATTTATTTATAAAACGTTTTTAAAAATACGTTACAATCATTATGCAATTGCGATTTGATTTTTTTTTCAACTGTGATTTAATATTAAATTTTTCAGTATATATATATACTCACAGAATTTTTATTAAACATCACAACATTATAATATAACACATACGTATGTGTGTGTGTGTGTGTGTGTGTGTGTAGATATGAAATAAACATATATATTTCTATGGATCATATACACAATTTTTTAAAAACTTTCAATTTTAGGAAATCTATAAAATGTTTGTTCTCCAAATTTACTCAATAAATTTTCTAATGGATTTGGCTATAATTTTAACCCTAGCCCCGGAATCTCTTCAGATCTACGCATATAAAGTTTTCTCAAATAAATTTTAACTACCCATATTGAGAAAGCATACAACTAAAAATAAGAAAAACTCTCAGAAAACATATGGAAGACACAAAGAAGACAGGAAGTGCAAGATGCGAAAATAACATAAGCATAATCACAAGAGTCTACCTGGATTCTGATGCTAATTCGCTTTTCTTCAAAAAATCCGCAAAGCAAGCTCCTCCCTTCTCCAAAGTTCCCGAGTTCTCTAATGCTCCAAAAATGCTCTCCCACCTCTATCTAAGCTTCTAGGAATGCCTGAATATAAAGGACTCTCAGGAAGCACCTAGAATGTCTCTAGAAACAACTAGAAGGTGTAGACAACTAAGCACGAGCTTTTTCCAACCTTCTAGATGAGTCATAAGGTTGTAGACATTATGTGCTTAATTGGTGCACTAACCTCCGTGTTGTTGACATATGAGAAATAAAAAGGTGTGTTTACTCCTGGGCAAGCTTATAAATCTTATTTAATTTTTTTTTAATATAAATTTCATTTTAATTTTTATAACTTTTATTATTATTATTTATTTATTACTTTATTATTATTATTTTATAATTATTATTAATTATTAATTTCTAATTTTCTTTTAGTTAATTCTTTTATTTTCCCAATTAATTCTCATTTAATTAATTATAGTCAAAATATCAAAGATCATGATATTATATTAATTTTCTCCAAATAATTAATTTATTAATTAAATCTATTTATCAAAACTTAATTAATAGAAAATTCACCATAGACCTCCAAGATAAAATATGAAAACCCATCATAGAACAATTCACACAAAATCAGTCTAAAGGGTTAAAAATCACGAAATATGTCATCCGACACATTCGGAAGGTAAAATATCTAGATACTTGTCCTACCTCACTAGGACAAATGGTTTAAGGGTTTCGGATTTGGACTTGAGAATTTATCTCCCTTCTCTTATCATTGAGATAGTGTAATAAGGTACGCTCATCCTGGCAATTTAGTGAAGTCGATACCCGGTACCTGCAACCTGCATAAAAACCATGCATGTACATACAATATATATAATGCTAAGCTAAACAGGCAATGGTAGGAAGTGGTGCATCATGTAGATCCCGACTAGCAGGTGACTACGACTCCCTTCCTTAACCACATTAGAAATGCCATACAATAAGAACAAACACGCACACCATACACATGCAAGTATGGGGTAAGTATCCATAGTAAAACACATGAGATAATAAACCATCTAACTAATCATCATCAATAATTGAAAGCAATATAATGATCATCATGCATACATGAAATATAAAGTCTAAATGATCTCATCATACATCAACTAAATCCATAACATAATGTCTGATAGTCTCAAAACAATACCACTAATCCATCAACATAAAACTAGTCTAACATAGTTTGATAATAATAGTAACAATGTGTCCAGAAAAATGTGAACGAGGGCAAGCACTACAAAGTATGAAGCATTATAGTACTTGTTATTTGAGGAGGAGAAAATTCAATAAATACATTTGCATATATATTTAGAAATGTTCAAACATTATTAGCCTTGTAGATTGTTGATATAATAGTAGTGAACACACATTAAGCATAAGAAGTAATTTTATTTGGAACAACAACTCTCAGATTATTTGCAAAGGCTGTGAAATCTACAATCTTGATAATCCCCAGAGTTTCCAAATCAAATTTTACATATATGATCGGATTATCAAATATTTATATTGAAAAAATCTGGATCTAACAATTCAAGATTCTTTACCACTAATTTTTTCTTATTTTGCACTTTAATACATAATTTGTATTTGAACAATCTTATTTCTATTTCATTATGTTCAATAAATTGAAACCAAAGGCTTCTTAGATACCAATTGTGGATAGTAAAGTGTATGATCTAGCCTTAATGACAGTTCTTATAAGTAAATATTGTAAATCATTCCCAAAATACTCTTCATGTTGCTTGTAAAGCTCCCTTGCCTTTCTTTTGGTTGACTGTTGCCTCTTGTCCTTTCAAAGTTTTCTCTGCAATAGTACTAGATGACCCAATGCTTGACTTCTTCCAGTTGTGCTCAAATGGAAAAATGGTGCTATTTTGAACTGAATATATATTTAATTTTTAAAAAAAAATTATTATTATTATTATTTTTAATAGCTTAACTTTTCCCTCTTTCTTGACCCGTTGTAAATTTTTGTTGCTTGATTAATGCATCTGGTGAAATCAATTACCCAAGTAAGCTCATAGATGATGAAAATTGTATCTTACAAAGTTTCTATTACAAAGTTTTTAGAATACAATATACAGTGTTCTATTATCCCCTTGAAGTTTTCATAAAATAACATTAAAATTATTATAAGCGTATAAAAACTACCTAAACATTGTAACATTGAAGAAAGAAATCAAGATATTCATTGAATTTTTCCATTTGTCTCCTCCTCCATGAAATTCCGAAATGGCCATTTTATCAGACCCATTCGCAAGACTGATTTGAAGGAACAAGAACTTGTAATGTGCATTTCCCTATTGTCAGAAACCATCAAATGAATAACAAAGTTGAGTCTTTCAAATGACACAGTTTTCAGTTATTAGTTGCACTAAATTGATGTAGAGTGACAAAGACGCCTGTGCCAAAAAGAGCCAAACATTTTGTAAAAGGCAAAAAGAAATTGAAAAGATAAAATTATGAAACAAAAATTGCTAAATAAATACAAAATTCGATCTTATGTACAAGTTTGAATTTCATTGATAATTTCCTACAAAGTGAATTTCTCCAATTTTTACGTGATATAATGAGACTATATTTCTTATTAAGTATTAAAGATCACACAGTTTTTAGTTATTAGTTGTAATAAGTTGATGCAAAGTGACAAAGATGTTTGTGCCAAAAAGAGCCAAACATATGTTAAAGGCAGAGAGAAATTGAAAAGATAAAATTGTAAACAAAAATTGGAAAATAAATACAGAATTTGATCCTATGTACAAGTTTGAATCTCGTTGATAATTTCCTACAAAGTGAATTTCCCCACTTTTTACGTGATATAATGAGACTATATTTTTTATTAAGTATTAAAGATCACACCGTTTTTAGTTATTAGTTGTAATAAATTGATGCAGAGTGACAAAGATGTTTGTGCCAAAAAGAGCCAAACATATATTAAAGGCAGAGAGAAATTGAAAAGATAAAATTGTGAATTGTTTTTGAAGATAAATACAAAATTTTGTACAATATTGAATCTCATTGATAATTTCCTACAAAGTGAATTTGCCAAATGTTTACGTGAAATAATGAAACTAATTTTTGAAGTATTAAAAGATATTCTTATCAAAGCAAGCTAATGATAAAAGATAGAATTTTCATTTTATTCATATGTTTTTTCTTATATATATATAAGCAATTTTTTTTTTAATTACTATAAATGTAAGCCTGTGGGTGCACAATCTTAGTTATAAGAATTTTAAAAATAAATCATTCTAAAAGGAGATGGAACTTCAAATTACGCTTTCCTAGCTATAAGGAGTTTGCATTTCATATTCTTAAGTACACAAGATGCAATGTGCAATGAATAGTAATATTCACATGATTCAATAGGAGTATATAATAGGTGTATAACAATATCATAACAAATTAGAGTTTTCCTAAAACAAAGCCCTTTATATTGAAATTCATAAATTTAGAACTATATTTCTATAAAAAAAACTTCTTACGATCATGAGTCAAAAAAACAAGTTTGGTAATGCTTTAGTTTGCACTATTCAATGGTAAAATGAAATAAATTTAAACATGAACAACATGAGTAAAGGCCAAGCAAGGGTAAATGGCCATCATATTAGGTGTTATTTTCAATTATTAGGCTAGTAGAGATGGGTTCTAAATGTAAAGGTATGAAACCCAATAGTCAAGTTTTTCCTCCAAACCTTTTGGCTATTCATATTCTAATAATGTAGGCTTATAAAAGGATGTTGTTGTTGCATTGTAAAGTGGAGAGTTTTATATCTGAAGTGGTGATTAATAAAATTATTTCTCTATTTGAAGAGTAGATTATAGACTTGTGTTGTTCTTTTGAATCTCTATTGTTTATTTACTCTTCAATATTTTTAACAATTGGTATTAGAGTAGGTTGTGCTCGATCGTGTTTAGTAGGAGAGATTCAAGTTTGAGTGGGAGTAATGACACTTGAATAAATAAAGGTTGAAAGATTCAATGGGAAAATTTATTCATTGTGGAAAATGCAGATGGAGGATTCTTTATACCAAAAGGATCTATGGCCACCATTACAAGGTAAGGCTAAGAAACCTACAACCATGACTGATGAAGGTTTGGATATTTTAGATAGAAATGCATTAGGAGAAATTCGATTGTGCTTGTCTCCATCTGTGACATTTAATATATCTAAAGAGAAAACAAAGTTGAATTAATGACTATATTGGATAAATTGTATGAAAAACTTCAACATCAAATAAAAAATTTCTTATTAAGAAGTTGGTTAATATGAAAATGGTTGAAGGCAAATCTGTGGCAGAACATTTGAATAATTTTAATACTATAACCAATCAATTATCTTCTGTAAAAAATATTTTTGACGAAGAAGTTGGGCTTTTTTAAAGTTGGAATAGTGTAGTTATGGCAGTAAGTAATTTTGTAGAAATGCGTAGGAAAAGCGAGGGTGATACACCAATAGGTAATGTTTTTATTGCAGATGACAAAGGTAGATCGATAGAAAGAGGAAGGAATATGAGTGATCATGATAGATCACAAGAAAGGTCAAAATCTAGAAATTGAGAGATTGGATGTTGGTTCTATAGAAAACTAGGTCACATCAAAAGGAACTATTAGACATATAAGAAGGTATTGGAAAAAGAAAAGAAAGAGGAAGCCAATGTAGAATGTCAAGATAATACAAGTATTCTTATCCTAACCATTGAAGAAACTATAGATTATGTATGGGTGTTTAATTTAGAAGCATCATTTCATGCGAATCCACATAAGGAATATTTTGAAAGCCTTCAAATTGGTGACTTTGATAAGGTTTTTTTGGGTAATAATGAATCCTATGATATTTCTTGTATAGGATATGTGCTATTAAAATTAAAGAACAATAATAGTTGGTTGTTAAAAGATGTTGCCCAGCTAAAGCACAATTTGATTTTGGCTGGAACACTTGGTTCTCAAGGGTGTGAAACCAAGTTTGAATTAGATAGATGGAAGGTTAAGAAGGGGGCTTTGGTGATTGCTTGGGGTAGAAAAATGGGTATCTTGTATGTAGTAGAGAGTCATAGTAAAGTGGGAGTTTCATCCCATGCAGACTTGTTCTTTATCACTACCACAACCTCCTATAGAAGAATTTGATTAAAAAATGATAAAAGAAGAGAATAAGAAATTAAATATTATAGTAGCTAAACTATTAAAGAGAAATGAGAAAAAAAATGAGATAATTAATGATTTGATTTTACCAATTCTACATCTTTCAAAAGTGCAGGGTTTGATTTCTCCAGATGGCATGAAGGAGAGAGAAGTCTATAAAAAGATGAAGTCTTTGGACTTCATTAATATATAGAAAGAGTATGAATAGGGGAATCTAAAGATGAACTTTCTCAGTATGCAAGAGGAGGTTAAGCAATTACAAGTGTCGATGGCGATTGCACAATGTGTTGATTCTAAATAAGAAAAGTATATTTTTTATCATAGTATGCTACTCAGTAGACAACTTGACAACAACAAGACTATGTTGGTCAAGTCCTTCAATCATGACATTGATTTTCTTATTTGTACTGATTCAAATTTTGGTGATGAAAGATTATTTGAGTAAGGCATTCCTATTTTTTCTGTGGATCCCAACGCTTAGTGCTTAGAGTGCATTGATAGATGTCAGAAGGTTGTGGGTGTTATTGGAAGAAATAATGGATGTGGTACAAGGCTTTGAATGAAATATGAAATGATTTTGAGAAATGAGAAAGAAAATGGCCAATTCTTAGAGGTAGATGCGATTACAACAACTAAGTATGAGGAACAAATTGAGGTTTTGTAGAAGTATCCATAGAAGTATAATAGCATTAATTTTGGGGCAATAATAGAACCTCTATCATATCAATATGAGGACAATAATTTAGATGTAACAATTATAGGTCTAATAAAATAAAAAGTGGAAGAGCATATGTCATACATTAGAGATGACAAAAATAGGTATAAGAGGTTTGGTTTTATTGGTGTTGACATTATGAAAATCGTAAGTATTATTAATTTTGATTTAGTTTGGAGAAGATTAATCATAAGTGTTAATGAATAGAATTTTACAAAGCTAAAGTCATTTTTTTCTAAAGATGACTTGATGGGAGATTGTTTTTTTGGTGGTTGGGTTTCAAGTGGGAGATTGTAAAGATATGAAACCCTATTGTCAAGTTTTCCCTCCAAACCTCTTGGTTGTTCATATTCTAATAATATTGGCTTATAAAAGAATTTTGTTGTTGCATTGTAATGTGGAGAGTTTTATCTCTAAATTCTTGGTTAATAAAATTATTGCTTTTTTTGAAGAGTGGATTATAAACTTGTGGTGTTCTTTTGAATCTCTCTTTTTTATTTACTGTTCAAAATTTGTAACACTAAAAACCATGTGATTACATAGGAATGTATTCCCCAAATGTGTCAGAGGTTTACAAATGATTTAAGAGGAGTCACAACCAAAAGAAGATGAAGAAAAGACAGAAGAAGATGAATAAGAAAGCACAAATAATGTTAACCACAACTTAAATACTTCATACTAATCTCCCCATTAGACTTAAAAAAAAAAAAATTTGAAATCCATTTTGCTCTCATTCAAATCTCAATATTAAAACTCAATAATTTTGTATTTTTAAAGCTAATTACAATTTCAACTAATATTACTCTGTCAAGTAGATCATATGATGGAGATAGGCAAAGAAGAAAAGATAGAGTGCAATAAAAAGGTTTGCATACAAAAAAGGGAAAATGGAGGCAAAGGATGGTCCAATATGATTACCATGGGAGGATTCATCCTTTTATAGGACCTTAAGAAAACAAAAGATGAGCTAAAGAATAAGAAGGTGACTAGAAAATGCTAAATCTATATAACAACCATAATTATAGCAACAACTATTATTGTTTGAGAAGAATTAATGTCAAAAGTTCTTTTTTAGTTGTTGTTAGGAGGCTTTTAGTGCTTTTATTTTTTGTTCCAAGAAGCATTCAAAAATGTTCAAAATTTACATGTCCCAGTGCTTTGGTAAAGATATTAGCAATTTTCTCTTTAGTGGAATAGTGATCCAACCATATGGTTTTGGCCTCAATTTCATGTTGAATCAAGTGATATTTGGTATTGATATGCTTGGTTCAATCTCATGAAATTTAGGATTCTTGGCAATTGTATACTGAAATGTTATCAACAAATAAAGGTGTTGAAGTCAATTATTTCTCCTACAAGTGTTTTAGGATTTTTCTGAGTCAATTGTTAGAAGCAATAATCCACCAAGATAACTGAGAGGGGGGATGTGAATTAGTTCAACAATTAAAACATTTATCAACCTTAAACAAACTTATCCATTCAACCAAAATAAACATCAACCATGACAAGATACACATAGAAAATTATACTAGCTATGCTAACTAGGGAAACCCTTGATCAGAGGGAAAACCCTAGTGGGAATGATGCCCACAAGATGATGTACTAATATAAATATCTTTTGTTAGAGGATGGGTCATATTAGGAGTCTATTACAACATTTAGACATATGAGTCCTTGTTAGGAGATTCCAACCCTATTAGGAGTTGTAGTACAATATATGCAAGAAGAGCCCACTGCCCAAACATGCAATTTCAACTAAAAGAAGAGCTCACTACCCAAGTAAGTAATTTACTGTTAAGTTCCTCTTTCCTTTTTTTTGTCAACCAAACCAATCACTATCAAACCTTTTAGACCAGGTCACAAACCTCAGATCCAAATACCAAACATCGAATCACACAATAAAACCTAGGCAATGAAGTTTCCTTCACTTCTGCTCTACTCTGCTCAACTTTGCATTCCACTCTTTGCTGCTTATAATCACTTCTCATCGATACTATTCCATGCCACATGATAAAAGAAAATATCCTTCCTTTATACTAAGTCCATAAAACAATTCCCTGAGTTGGTTGTTAGACCTTCTCAATTAATTATTATAGGACCACATTAAGAACATGTTACACTTAGCGATAACATTAATCTTCCACCTTGCAACTTGAATATATTTTCATACACATAATATTATGATGAGAAAAATTAGCCACATCATCACCAAAATGTCTTTTTCACATCCTCAACCTCAATTCTTAGAATAACAATTTTGCTAAGAGATATAGAAAGTTTACCAGTGCATACCTCTATAAACTCTATCTCATAATAGACATCACCAAAACTTACATAACTTCTTCCAGACTTAACATTTCTTCATCTAATGTTAACTACATATACTAGATACTCAAAAGTATCTCCCATAGTGAGAATACTCAACTAGTCATCTGTACCAAATTGATCTTTTCGTTGTTCTTCTGTCAGATACCATAGAGGACTGCTATGTTGACATCAATGAAAAACTTAGTCATGAATGTAACATATCATCATAGTAACATACCTACAATACTCCCCCATAGGAATATCATCAACATTCATGCTTCCAACAATCTCCCCTTTGGCATTGATCGCAATATAGATGAGAAACATCTAGTTCCAAGAATACCAATTGAAAAAGATTGTTAATCTTTCTTTTCAAATCCTCTTCATCAATCATTCTTCCCATTGATATACCTCAATGTACTTTCTATTTTTGCCATGATGTACTTCTCTTGGACATGTTGTACTTGTTCTTTCTTTCTTTTGCTTCTCCCCATGGTGTTTTTCCTCATGATGTTTTTGCTTCCCCCCCATGATGTTTTTCATGTCGTACTTGTCCCCCATTAACATCAATGTCAAAGGTTTCAGCAATCATCAAATGTTGCACCAACTGATTATTACTAGCTCAAGTGTCCAAAGAGATTGTTCAAAACAACATCTAACAAAAGTCCTAGATGACTTTGTCCATCACAGATACTCACCCATACATGAAGCATCATCACTCAGTCTAGACAAACAATAGTGTTCTATTACACTAGACTGATGCACTCTTGCATCTTCTACCCTGATGTAGGAAAGGACATAACCCCTAGCATACCTCACAAATACTCAAAAGTCTCTTTGGGAAGAGGCTTGGTGAATATATATGCAATATGCTCTTTAGTGCTCACATACTCCAATCTAATTTCCTTTTCTGCAGCTTTCTCTCTCAACATGTGATACTTAATAGAAATGTGCTTGGTCTTCAAATGCAACACTATATTCTTAGACATATTTATTGTGCTTGTGTTATCACAATGTATGACAATAGGTTCATTGATGTCTATCGTTATATCCTTCAGCATCTGTTTCATCTAAAAAATTTGATTGCAATTGTTTGTTGTTGCAACATATTCTGCTTCCACTGTACTTTGTGAGGTATAATCCTACTTCTTGCTTAGCCAAGAAACCAATCTTCCTCTAAGAAAGAAGGCTCTACCACTGGTGCTCTTCCTGTCATCCATATTGCCTGCCTAATCAGCATTGGTATAAGCACTTAGAGTGAAATCATT
Source organism: Cupressus sempervirens (assembly GCA_028749045.1). NCBI lineage: Eukaryota > Viridiplantae > Streptophyta > Pinopsida > Cupressales > Cupressaceae > Cupressus > Cupressus sempervirens. The sequence continues at coordinate 104,847,674 of CM053785.1, forward strand.
AGATCTATCATAACACAATCTAAATTCAGGTGTTCCTTTCAGATATCTAAATATCCTTCTGACTATTGCATAATGTGCTTCTCTGGGATCAACTTGGAATCTTGCAACAATTCCAATTGCATTTTCTATATCCAGCCTTGTGTGAGTTAGATATTACAAACCTCTGATCACAGATCTATACTCTTCTACTTAATAGTAGGTGTCTCATCCTTTGTAGATAACTTGTGTCTAGTTACCATAGGTGTTCCAATGGGTTTACATATTTCCAAACCACACCTATTCAGTAAATCCTTCAAATACTTAGTCTAAGAAATAAAGATTCCTTCATTATCCTGTACAATCTGTAATCCTAGAAAATATTTCATTTCTCCTATAATACTCATTTCAAATTCCTTCTTCATCTCTTCTGCAAACTTGTCACTTTCATCATTATTTCCTCCAAATATAATATTATCAAAAAAATTACCATTAATCCATCATCAATTTCTTTCCAATAGAGATTATTATCTACCATACCTTTTCTATATCCAAACTTTGTCATATTCTTTCCCAAAGTAGGAGTTGCTATCTCAACTCTTAGCTCTGCTAAAGGTTCTCAGCTTTGTTCCTGCCTTGGCTCTCCTTCATTTTACAAATCATTATTAGTCTCAAGAAATATTTTATCATTCCTTGGCTTAGTAACAACATCATCATCTAAATTGTAATAAACTATTCTTTCTTGTATCTTGAATTTCTCATCAATTCTCACATTTGCACTTTCCATAATAGTCTTAGTTCTCAGATTATAACATCTATAAGCCTTGCTTTTCAATGAATAACCAAGAAACATACCTTCATCACTTATAGCATAAAACTTACCAATATCATCATCTCTTTTGATATAACACTTACTACCAAAAATTCTGAAATACTTAACTATAAGTAAGTGCTCAAACCACAGTTCATAAGGGGTCTTATATATGTATTTCGTAACTTGCACTCTATTCATAGTGTAGACTATTGTATTCATAGCTTCTCCCCAAAACATCTTGTGTACATCATTTTCTACTAACATAGCTCTTGTTGCTTCTGTAACCGACCTATTTCTTCTCTCTACTATACCATTTTGTTTAGGGGTTCTTGGAGCTAATAATTGTCTTTTGATTCCATTTTATTCATAAAAGATGTTAAACTTATTTGAAGTAAATTCTCCTCCTCTGTCTTATCTTAAACATTTAATCTTCATACTAGATTCATTCTCAACTCTATTCTTGAATATCTTGAACTTATCAAATGCCTCAAATTTCTCTTTAAGAAATGCAATCCACATCATTATGGAAAATTCATCAACTAAAATCATAAAATACTTTTCACAATAGAATCTTTTAGTCTTTTTAATACTACTGAGATCTATATGTACAATCTCCAATTTTGTTGTAGTAGTAAACTTCTTGTTAGGGAAAGAAGTTTTGTTATGCTTTGCCAAAACACACTTCTTGCAAATTGTGTTAGTAGGTTTTACAATCTTAGGCAAATCTCTAACTACAAACATACTACTAGTCTTCACAATACTATCAAATTTTATATGACAAAATCTCTTATGCCATAACCAATAGTTATCTACCTTTGCAACCAAATATGTCATTTCAGTAGGATTCAACTGAAATATATTACCTCTAGATCTAGTTCCTATTCCAATTACCTTTCCATCTTTGTCTTTGATCATGCATGTCTTCTTTGTGAACTACAATTGATAACCTTTATCTACTAGTTGTCCAACACTCAAAATATTTTGCTTCAAACCATCAACAAAATATACATCCCCAGTGTTAGTTTACCATCAAGAGTTATAGATCCAATATCTTTAACTTGGCATGTTGCATTGTTTCCAACTCTAACAATGCCTTCGTCCTGACTTTTGAAGTCAAAAAACTTGTTCATAGCACTAGTCACATTATGTGAAAAACCACTGTCAATTATCCAATCAAATTTCTTTTCAACCTATGACACCAAAGCTACTTTCTCTAGACTTTCTTCTTTAATAGTTACGAATCCAATTTCATCATCACTAGCACTTATTACTTTTTCATCAAAATCATCTTCTTCATTTGCATACAAACACTCTCTACCTCTTCTAGGTTTGTAATTTCCTTTATACTTTTTCTCTCTTTTAGGATACTTAGATGTATAATAACCAAATTCATTACAAGTCCAATATTTAAAGATTTTCTTACCATCTTTTTCTCTTCTTACTAGAAGGGCTACTCCTTCTTCAATCTTTCTTTCCTTATCAAATATGTTGTTGCTAGAAAAGTCTCCTCTAGCACTTATTCTCCTTGATAGACTAGGTCGAATATTCAAGGCACTAAAAGTTGTCTCTATTTTGGTCAATTCTCTAGATTGTCTAAGCTCATTCTCAACTACTTCAAGTCTTCCAAGCAATGTCTCCTTTGTGAAATATTTGGTACAAGATATCAACAACTATATCATTTGAACTACTAGCTTAAATGGTGGTGTTAAGCTCTTCAATATCTTCCATATCACCTCATCATCTTCTTTGGTTCCTCCTTGAGATCTAATACCTACAGTAATTTCTGATATCCTGCCTACATATTTTCTTATATATTCATCTTCCATCATTTTAACATCTTGAAATGCACAAATCCAACTTTGCAGTCTCAACTTCTTATAATGTTCATCACCTTCAAAACTAGTTTCCAAAGCTTTCCAAATCAAATGTGAAGTAACGAGTGATTTTACCTGATTGTATTCAATTTTAGGAAGTGCAATCAATAGTGCTTATCTAGCTCTCATAGCGCACATAAAAAGATCTCTTTCTTTCTCGATACAATTTTCTAAATTATTTTCAATAATGATTGTCTTTGTTGATTTTGTCAAGATCCAATATCTGGACCCATACAAAACAGATGTGTCTTCATCTTTTTCTTCCAGCTATCATAATTTGTTCCATCAAACTTCAGACTATCTTTCTTGAACATGCTCGCCATGGATCTCCTAAAGTTGTTAAACTTTATCTTCAAGGACCTAGTGCTCTGATACCAATTATTAAAAAGTCCACCAGATAACTGAGGGGGGGGGGAGTGAATCAATTATCCAACTATTAAAAAATTTATCAACCTTAAACAAATTTATCCATTCAACCAAAGTAAACAACAACCATAACAAGATAGAGAGGCTCTCCAGTTAGAGAGGCTCTCTTTTCTCTGCCTGTTGACAAGGCTCCAGGCCTGGACGGTTTTCCCACTTTCTTCTTCCAAAGGTTCTGGCCGGTGATCATGGGAGAGGTTGTTCAGGCTGTCTAGGAATTCTTTGGAGCCAAATCTATTCTCAAGGAGCTAAACTCAACTTTTGTGGTTCTCATTCCTAAATCCCCTGGGGCGGACTCGTTGGACAACTTCAGACCTATTAGTCTGTGCAACTCTCTTTACAAGATCATCTCTAAAGTTCTCACTTTAAGAATGCTCAAGATATTGCCCATGATAATCTCGTAGCATCAATCGGGATTTGTTCCAGGGAGACAAATTTTGGATTCTGTCCAGATGGTGCACGAAGTCATCCACTCTCTTGAGGCATCCAAACAGGAGGGTATGCTTCTCAAACTGGATCTTTCTAAAGCTTATGACAGGGTGGACTGGTCTCTCCTTGGGAAGGTCCTCTCGACCTTTGGCTTTGACTGTAAAGTTTGCAAAATTATCTCTCAATTGGTCTCCACCTCCTCCTTGGCTGTTCTGGTTAATGGAGTCCCTTCTAATTTTTTCAAACCTTCCAGAGGCCTCAGACAGGGAGACCCCCTTTCGCCCATTTTGTTCATCATTTTAGCTAAATGCTTAGGAAGGTTTATAGACTGTAGAAAGTGTGAGGCTTGTATCAAAGGGATCCTTCCCTCCTCTAATTGCATTCCCTTCACTCATCAGCAATTTGTTGACGATACTATCTTGGGGGGGGAAGCTTCTGTCAAAGAGGCCAGAGCACTGAAGAAGATTCTTGATACTTACTCCAGTGGGACGGGTCAGCTGATTAATTGGAACAAAAGCTCGCTCTTTTTCATCAACACCTCTGAGTTTAGACAAAGTAAAATCGCTAGGATTCTGGGTTGTGGGGTAGGCTCTTTCCCCTCTACCTATCTTGGTCTTCCCTTGGGATCCTCACCCCCGGAGTCCTTTTGGAATGATATTTTGGACAGATTCAATAGGAAGATGGCTGGATGGAAAGGGGTCTCTCTTAGTCAAGCAGGGAAATGCCTCTTAGTCAAATCTTCTCTTCAAAATCTGCCAATCTACGCCCTGAGCCTCTTTGGAATTCCGGGGAAAATAGCTGAAAGAATGGAGAAAATCCAGAGAGACTTCCTCTGGAATGGTAATGAAGGGAAGAAAAGATATCCTCTTGTTTCTTGGGAGAAGGTTTGCCTCCCTATGAGGTACGAAGGTCTGGGCATTAGAAAGATCACTCACCTCAATAAGGCTCTCCTAGCTAAAAAAATATGGCAGATTTTCAGTAGCACCGGTGAATGGAGGGACACCCTGGTAAACAAGTACCTTAGAAGACCCACTCTTCTTTTCACCCTCTTTAATGAAGATATCCCAAAAGGATCGAATATTTGGAATGGGATCATGAAAGCCAGGGACCTGGCTAAGGCCAGGATATCATGGAAATTGGGAAATGGGAAGGACATCCAGTTCTGGTCGGATAAATGGCTTTCCCAAGATCCACTTATCAATAACCCTATTTTTGAGAGATGGATGCAAGCTTGTACTGATCAAATTGGGTCCAAAGTTTGTGATTATTGGAATGGCCTGGAATGGAGTGACCTATCCCTCATCTCTGAGGATTTGACTCCTATAATGCTTATGCTCAACTCCATGATTCCTATCAATTTGGGGGATGAGCTGGTCTGGAGGGATAATCCCAATGGAAGATACTCTGTGGCCTCAGGCTATAATTCCCTTTGGAGCTTAAAAGAGAAGGCCCCTTGGGCGGAGGCTTGGATTCCGGGTCTCACTCCAAAGATCAACATTTTTTACTGGCTGGCTCTTCAGAACAAAATCCTTACTCATGACAATCTCATGAAGCGAGGACATGTTATGCCCAGTAGATGTCCCTTGTGTAAGAATCAGGCTGAGACCGGAAATCACATTTTCATCTTATGTGACTATGCCAGGGAGGTTTGGAATGTCATCACTCATGATAATGAAACCCTCTGGTGCAAACCGGATAATCTCATAGATTTTTTCCATCAGTGGAAAGGTCTTTGTAAGATTGCTGGTCGGCAGGATCACTCAGACTGGATTTTACCCCATTTTTGCTGGGGAATCTGGAAGGAAAGGAACAATAGAATATTTAGAGACAAAGAGGAGCCGGCTATAATCCTTGGCAGGAAGGTCTCGAAGAATATAAAGGAAAATCTCCAAGTGCTGAAGGAGGAAGAAGAAGAAGAAGGGGACAGAAAGATAGCTAAAGAAAAAGACAGGAACCTCAAAAGGCAGGATGCTAGCTGGCTTCTCCCCCCAGATGGCTGGTCAAAAGCCAACTTTGATGGGGCCTCCAAGGGTAACCCAGGCCCTTCAGGCTGTGATGGAATCATAAGAAATAGCCATGGGGAGGGAATAGCTGCCTTTGCTTCCCCGCTGGGAATCCAGACTATTCATCTGGCGAAAGCAAGAGCTGCGAGTAAGGTGGTCAAGTTGGCTTTTGAAGCCGGGATTACTAAACTCTGGCTTGAGGGGGACTCCAAAAACATTATTAATACCATTAATGGTATTTCCCCTCCCTCGTGGACGATTGCGAACATAATTGCTGAGAGTTGCGCCACTCTCACAAAGTTCGATAAGGTCCACGTCACTCATGTTTACAGAGAGGCAAACCCAGTCGCTGATTGGTTTGCCAATAAAGGGGTTAACGCCACCAATAATCTGTCCTGGCATGCCGGAAAAGATTTTTCGGCGGAGGCAAAGTTGCTCATCGACCAAGATAATATCTTGGGAAGGACGGCTCAAATCCATTGCAATTATGGATAATAAAGATTGCTTAATAAATGGTAAGTGTCATTATTGGCATCATGATCTGCACCAGCAAAAGGGGTTTCCTCTGACTTTTTGACACATTCGAAAGGACGATACCATTATTTTCAGAAAGGGGTTTATTCATGGGTATCATAAAAGAAACATCACCATTCTTTCGAATGCAAATAACTTGCACAGATCAGAGTTCATGAGAATTGTGGAAGTTGATCAGGTAAACATGACAGGTGAGAGGAGCAGAAAGGAGCCGGTGGGGGAAGTTTAGAAGTGGAAGAACAAGGCCAAAGTTTGGAGAGAGCTGGAAAAGGGTGGGGTTACTAATTTCTTCGAGAAACTTCATGGCTCGGATCCTGAGATCACTAACAGCATGGTGAACTCGTGGAATAATGGTAAGGTTAAGGTGAATGGGGTCTACTTTCAAATTACTGAGGATGTGGTTGCTGAAGTCACGGGGATTCCGATGGAGGGGCATAAATTTTTCAGAGACAAGAAGATGTCTTCTAATGCTATCAAGGATTTTGTGAAAAACACTGAAGAGCTGAACAAGCTGGGCAAGAAAGAGACGTTTTTTTGTAACGGATACAATAAAGAAGCTCTGGAGGTATGTTCTCTACGCTGTCATTGAATATATTACCCTAGACCCCAGGTTTGATAGGGTTAGGACCCACCATTTTGTGATTTTGAATCATTTTCGGCATGGTAGTAAGATCTCCTTCCCGTATTATCTTTTTAACTCGATGAACAAGGCCATTTCTAGTTTTAAAAAGAAAGCTACCGTCAACTCGACACTGCATGAGGGTCTTCTGCTTCTGATTCACGAGCATTTCCACGCTCAAACCATTAGCAAAAACCCTATCCAGGGGGCGGATGTTGACAAGAGCAGCTCCAGTTTTTCCTCAGATTCTGACGATGTTGAGAGCATCAGCTCTGATGAGGTTTTTGAGCATTCTGGTAAGAAGACTAAAAGTCATAAGAAGGATTACCCCTCTATCAAATTACCCAGTAGAAAGAGCCCTAGAGGTCATACCCCAGCTAAAATTGGCTCTGCTGAGGAGGAGGAGGAAATGGATACTGATGATTCTGACAAGGTTTCGAAGGAGGAGCTGGATGAGGAGAAACTGAGAAAAAGACAGAAGAGGGATGGAGAGAGCATGGAGCGCTCCAGCAGTCAGGGAAAGGATTCTCTGCCCATTCCCCTCTCCCCTATACATCATCAGCCTCCTTTGGAGGAAAATGACAACTCTGGACAGATTGAGGGGGAAGTGCAAGTTAATAACAGAAGGAAGGCTTGGAAGAACTTCAATGTGAGAACAACCACTATGGGAATTTACAGAGAGGCGATGAACCCCCAACTCCTGGTGGACGACCTCGAGAAGCCTAGACTCAATGAGCTAATTGACCTGGCTATGGTGGCTATTTCTGATAATGCAAGAGAAATGGGTATGAATCTGTTGAACAATGCCCACAATAGCATGATCGACAACTTTAGATCAATTAAATGGCTTTTCCATGAGCTTGAGGATGTCAGAGATAGGGTTTCCCAAATGGAAAAAATCAAGAGCAAGACCGGTGCTGAAAGCCAAGGCGACCGGAACAGCTGGGAGACTCTGATGGAGAGGAGAGTAAAAAATATTGAGAACTACAATCCCAACCTGGCTAGTCAAATGATCTCCCTCCTCGCTTCGATCAACGACAACATCCTCTCTCTCTTGGATAATCTCAAAGACAGGAACCAGATGGAGGAAGATGATAAATAGAACAGAGATAAAGATAGGCTGGATGTGGATAAAGCCAAGGACAGCACTATGGAGCAAGATTTGATGAACGACCAGGATCATAAGGTAGAAGAGCAACAAGAGTGCACCGAAGCTGCCCAGACCATGCTCGAGATGGAGAAGTAGTCTGCTAGGTTTGGTCTCTGTCCTTTGGTTTTTGTTTCTCCTGGCTTTGGCTTTTTGTCTGGTCTCCGTTCTTTCTGGTTGGTTCTCTGGCCTTTGTAGTGGGCAGCTGTTTCGGGCTGGGCCTTTGGGCTTATTTTCAGCCGTAAGGATTATGTTTTGGCTGGGCGATTTTTTGCTTATTTTCAGCCTTTCTTGTTGTTAAACTTATGGGTTTCAGGACCCCTTAAAACCTGTTTACCTTATCAAAAAAAACCATAACAAGATGCACATAGATAATTACACCAGATATGTTAACTAGGGAAACCCTTAATCAGAGGGAAAAGCCCAGTGGGAATGATGCCCACAAGATGATGTACTAATATAAATATTCCTTGTTAGAGGATGGACCCTGTTAGGAGTCTATTACAACATTTAGTACATATGAGTCCCTGTTAGGAGACTTTAAATCCCTATTAGGAAATTTCAACCCTATTAGAAGTTGAGCCAACCCTGTTAAGAGTTGTAGTACAATGTATGCAATAAGAGCCCACTACCCAAACATGCAATTTCAACTACAAGAAGAGCTCACTGCCCAAACAAGTAATTTAATGTTAAGTTCCTCTTTCCTTTGTTCTGTCAATCAAACCAATCACTGTCAAACCTTATAGAATAGGTCACAAACCTTAGATCCAAATACCAAACCTTGGGTCACATAACAAAACCTCATCAATGAAGTTTCCTTCACTTCTACTCTGCTTTGCTCAACTTCGCATTTTGCTCTCTCTGCTGCTTAAAATCACTTCTCATCAATACTATTCCATGCCACATGATAAAGGAAAATTTCCTTCCTTTATATTGAGTCCATAAAATAATCACCTGAGTTGGTTGTTAGACCTTCTCAATTAATTATTATAAGCCCACATTAAGAATACGTTACACTTAGTGATAACATTAATCTTTTGCCTTGCAACTTGAATATCTTTTCGTACATGTAATATTATGATGAGAGAACTTAGCCACATCATCACCAACATGGCTTCTTCACATCCTCAACCTCGATTCTTAGAATAACAATTCTACTAAAAGATATAACAAGTTTACCAAAACTTGCCTCTGTAAACTCTATCTCAGAACAAACATCACCAAAACTTACCTAACTTTTTCCAGACTTAACATTTCTTCATCTAACATTAACTACATATCTAGACACTTAGAAGCATCTCCCATAGCCTTAGATAGTGAGAATACTCAACTAGCCATTCGTACCAACTTGATCTTTTTGTTTTTCTTCTATCAGATACCATAGAAGATTGCTATGTTGACATCAATGAAAAACTTAGTCATGAATGTAACATATCATATAGCAACATACAATACTCCCCCATAGGAATATCATCAACATTCATGCTTCCAACAACATGACTTGTTTTGTGGCTTGAGTTGCTACTACATAATTTTCTTCAATTGTAGAGACAGTAGGAACTATTTGTTTCCTTGATCTCCAAGTGATAGCAGATGATACTAAAGTTATCAAATACCCAAAAGTAGATACCCCATTTACATTATCACCATCAAAATCTGAGTCAAAATAACCAGTTAGATGGAAGTCTAAAACTTTTGAATATTTTATATGCCAAGATTTTGAGTTCATTTTAAATAACATAATACTCGTTGTGCTGCAGTCCAGTGTCCTTCACATGGTTAATACATAAATCTAGAAAAAAATCCTATTGTAAAGGTAATGCCAGGATAAGTAGTGGTGAGATAAATCAAACTTCCAACAAGGTTCATGTACTTGGTTAGATCTTCAAAAGCATTGCCTTCATTGGAGGAAATCTTCATAATTTTCTCCATTGGAGTGGAAAGAAAATTATAGACTTCCATGCCAACTTTGCATGATAATTCTCTAATAGATATTTTCTGAGAGATAAAAATAAACTTAGGATTTTGAATGACTTCAATACCTAAGTAGTAATAAAGTAATCCTAAGTCATTCATATCAAAAACCTTTTTCAACTGTCTCTTAATAGATGCTATGTAATTATCATTATTTCCTATGATGAGAAGATCATCAACATACACAACTAGCTATACAACTAATCTACCAATTGTCTTGACAAAGAGAATTGCATCATCTAGATTGAAGTGCTTTTTGTTTAATTTTAGGAGATGCCCAATTAATTTTTCAGCTTCAAACCATACAAAGATTTTACTAATTTACATACCTTTGCTCCTGGCCTTTGATAACAAAACCTTCAAGTTGCATCATATAGACATCTTCTTGTAAATATCCATTCAAGAAGGTTATTTTACCATCCATATTTCCATTCTTTTGTGCTGCTAAAGAAAATAAAGTTTGAATAGTACCCCACTTTACTTTAGGAAAAAAGTTTTAGTATAGTCAACACCTTTATAAGTACATATGTTTTTTCTACAAGTCTTGCTTTGTGTTTGTCATGTGAACCATCAACTTTATATTTTTTCTTAAATACCCACTTACAATCAATAGGTTTGGTTTCAAATGGAGTGTCCACCAACCTTCAAGTTCTATTTTTTATGAGAGCATCATACTCCCTTTGCATTATAGTTATCCATGCATCACTAGTTGTTGCTTCTTGAAATGAAGAAGCTTAATAAAAATAGAAAACTTTAATTCAAAATCTTCATAACTTTTTGGAGTTTCCTCGATTCATGTTGATCTATGAATTGGTTGTTTTGATATTTTCTCAATCTCAAGAGTCTTTGAATTAGATTCTTCACTTGAGTTAGTTCACATTCTTTTTTAGTAGGTTCTTCACAAGTCGGTTCATATTATTTTTCAACAAGTTCTTTACAAACTATTTCAGATTCTTTAGAACTATTCTCTTTCAGATTGTCTTCATTCCTAGTAACATCCAAAGATTGACCTAGACAAGAAATCCCCCCTTCAAGAGTTGGAATTTCACTATCCCATTCATGATATATATTTTTTGAGTGAAATCCATCAAGATGAGCAAGTTGTTTGTCAATAGTGAGTGCATCTTTTTCAAATTCAAGAAATATAACATCTCTAGAAATAATAAACTTTATGTTTTCCTCATCCTATAGATGGTAAGCTTTGGAAGTAGTAGAAAATCCTAAGAAAATGCATTTTCTACTCCTAGCTTCCAATTTATTTTTTAATTGTTTAGGAGTTAAAGCATTACAGGTGTAACCAAAAACTCTAAAATGCTTGACACTTAGAAGATGACCATACCACATTTCGTAAGGAGTTTTATTTTGTAGTGCAACATAAGGAATTCTATTCCTTATGTAGACAACACAAATAATTGCTTCTCTCCAATATATTTAATTAACATTCTTAAAAAACATCATAGATCTTACCATATTTAGGAGTGTTATATCCATACATTCGGCCACACCATTTTGTTGGGGGTTATAAGGAATAGTTGTCTAATGCTTAATACCATTTTCCTACAAATATTTCTCAAAATATTTAGAAGTGCACTCATCACCATTATCGCCTCTAAGGGTTCTATATTTATTGAGATGAGTTTCATTTTTTATCCACAAAGAGTTTTTTTGAAGGTATCAAAAGCTTGAGATTTTTCTTTTAATAAGAGCTCTTTAGAGTACGAGTCCCTGCCTACTGTGAAAAGCATAAGAAAATATTATAGGTAAAGATATATAATAGAAATATAATATGTGAATATACAATGTTAATATAGTAACATTTTTTCTAGATATTTTATATATTTATTTAATAATTTCATAGAAAAACTATGATTTATGTATTATGAAATATATAAATTGAAAGTGAATGATGGATGCATATTGTGTTACAAATCCCAAGCCTAAAAAAATTTAAGGAAAGATTCTATTGTGGATATATCAAGAATATGCATGGATTTAAAAATAAATAAATTCTAATCTATTATTTGAAAATAAGAACACCCTTCATATTATAGTATCTATCTAGATTTTTTTTTGCATGAATTAATTAATTTAAAATTATATATGTATTTTAAATTTTAAAAGAAAATTAATAAGAAATTAGGCTCATACTGTTTAGTAATTAAAGTAAATAATTTTTCTAAAAAAATCTTAACATTGTAAGAAATGTATCCCAATACCATTATTAAGTTACAATCTATTTAAAAATTGAATATTAAATACACTATATATATATATATATATATATATATATATATATATAGACCTCTAATCTATTTATTACATTTTATAAAAATTTGGTAGCACTGATTTACTACTAATCTATCATTGAGGTTATATAATATTAATGAAATTTATTTGATATTAAATATAAATACTATTTCAAAAGTATTTTAATTAAATAGTAGTAATGTTTATTAAAAAAAAAAAACTTCTTTACTAATACTATATAAATTGAATATTAATTTAGTTATATTATATATTTATTTTTTATCTTTAAATAAAATCCCTTTCGTAGCAGGGCAAACTTTTAAAAATATGGGTAAAAAAGAGAGACATGTGTTGGAAGTCTTAATTGGACACTAAGATATTGAGAGGAGTGGGGGGTGAATCAAGATTTACAATACTTTAACCTTTTCAACAATTATTAAATGCATTCACCACATTTAACATCTCGTATCCAATTTTTTTATCCATGCATAACTTATAATCAAACTGTAATAGCATATAGATCTAATCTATCAATCACATGCATCAAAAGAAATCACATGACACAATGATTATGGTTATACATAAACACTTCGAAATGAAGGTAAAACTAGGGTAGGGATGACACCCAGAAATCTTCACTACTATAGTAGTAATAAAATTAATCCGTAAGGGTTACAATGTTTGACCATATCCAATGACCTATCTTGTGAGGGACCTACCCTATTAAAAGTTTTTGAGACTGTTAGGTCCCACCTTGTTAGAGGATTTCACACTTACAACAAAGTAAGGACTATGTTAGGAAATTTACAAAGATTTGTTAAGACCACTCAGTTAAGAGATTTACCTTGTCTCAATCTATTAGAATTGATCCAGCACCTGATCCTCAGTTTTCTTTGATAAGCTAATATTAGATCTCTTCTTTCCAATTTGATTTGATCTCTGATCTAATATGGCTTTTTGTCCTTCACTGCTTGACTAGGTCGCTTGCTTTATTCTAGAATAACATAATACTTTTGCCTCTTCTGCAATGTTCACATATTCACACATGAATCATATAAATATCTTGTTCACTTCTTCATATATTTACCATACCATACTCTATCATCTATATCAAAATAGGTAAATTTCTACCCTATTTAAAGATTCCATAAATATTTTTCTAGATGCTTCCATATTTTTCCTTTCCATCTAATTTGTTCATCACAAAACATAGAGATCTTTGATCCACATAATAAAACAAGTAAAACTCTTTGTAACAAACTCTACAAGTATTAAATACCATGTTCATGTCAGCTTGAAATAGTTTACGTTCATGTTGACTTGAAAAAATTTACATTCATGTCAACTTGAAAAAGTTTACGTTCTTGTCGGCTTGAAACTCTACAAGTATTAGATATCTTCATTCTTCTTCCTTTATTCAATTTTTGATGTAGGGACAAGAATTTTCCTTGCTCAGAGTTACACACAGAAGCAATATTTATATTTTTATATGACATGAAAACAAGATTTACATGAGGCTAGGCAATTAGCAACCACGCTAGTGTAATAATTAAAAGAAATATGTCAATATGCTCAGTTTTGAGGCCTTTTGAGTTTCGGCCATGTACAAAGGAAATTATGAAATTAGACTAGTCCAAGCTTTCATCCTATCTTTCTCTTCAATATTTAATGATATTCTCCTCCTAATCTCCCTCTTCTACATCTAACCAAGCCTCTTATATAGCCAACTAAGCCACAAGTCATATCGTCAAGCATTTAATTACGTTATAGGTCCAACCTAGGAAGAGTAAACCCAAAGGCATCACTAAATGAAACATAAATAAATGTGCACTCAAAGGTGGATCTACACATGTCCAAGGATTCAGCTCCTAACTTTGCAACACACCACATTAACATACAAGACCACACCAAAAGAAACAACATGCCTTTTTGGAAGAAAAATGCAGGAAATAAGGACTGCAAAGAATAGTTCATAGCTCGAGAAAAACAAATGATCAAGGGTTACACACTTAGGAGGAGGACCAAGGATAGGTCCTCATTACCCTTAACTACGCATAAGAAGAAACCAATGGCATCAATGAATTCCTTGTGAACAATAGAGTGGTATAGAAAAAAAAAGATATTTTTGGTTGATGCAAGATTGCTCCAAGACCCAAGATGATCTTGCATCAGACACCTAGAGTTAATAAAAAACTAATGTCCACATTAGGCACTCATATTCTAACCTAAATTGTAAAGATCCAACTCAACTTGTGTAATCTATAAACTATCTTCAACTAGTTTGTCTTTCTACTAAACTAGGTATTCCATGTAATCTTTTCCTCTTGTACTTTTGCTTATTCTACTATTTAGTATTTTCTCAATGTTATCTTTCTTCTATTTAAGATAATATAGCTTATCTTTCATCTCCTCATCTAACTCAAAGTACTCAAAGATATCTGTAATATTGAATATAGGTGAAATATCCATGTCTTCTAGTAGTTCCACTTCATAAGCATTTCCACTATCAAATTTTTTCAAAATCTTGCAAGGTCCAAACTTCTTCATTTTTAGCTTATTGTATGTACCAACTACAAATATACTTTTCTTCAAATGAATCATAACCTCATCTCCAACCTCAAAATATTAATGTCTCTTCCTCTTATCTACTTGTTATTTATATTTTAGATTACTATCTTCCAAATTCCTGTTGACTTCATCATGCAAAGTTCTCATGAAAATTGTGAAATCCCCAGCTTCAACACTTCTTCTTGTCTCAATAGGAAAATCTCTCAACTCTTTGGTTCCCTCGGGATGAATATCAAATGGTGTCTTCTTAGCACTTCTATTCACAAAATTATTATACACAAAATCTACTTGTGCCAAAAATAAATCCCAATTAGCAAGATTATCCCCAACCAAACATCTTAGTAAGTTACCCCAACTTTTGTTCCATCTATTTGAGGGTGGAATGTAGAATTAAAATTAAAATTTATACTCATCTTCTTCCAGAGTGTTTTCCAAAAATAACTAGTACACTTAGTATCTTTGTCTAAAGCTATAGTCTTTGGCAAACCATGCAATCTTACCACTTGAAAAATAATTCAGCTACATGTAATGCATTAGATGTTTTATTACAAGGTACAAAATGAGCCATCTTTGAAAATATGTCAGCCACTATCAAAATAGAACCATTACTTCTCTGAGTTCTAGGCAACCCAAGAATAAAGTCCATACTCATATCTTCCCAAAGCTTATTATGTAGAAGCAAAAGTGAATATAATCCTAAATTATGACTAGTTCCTTTTGTTGTTTGATAAATTCTAAAACCTCTAACCATTCTTTGTACATCCTTATAAATATATGGCCAAAAGTATCTATCTAAAATTAGTTTTATGGTCTTATCAATCCCAAAATGTCCAGCAAGTCCTCTAGGTATGCATAACTAAATTCCCTTAAAAAACATATCTTCTTGAATGAAATAATTAGTCCACTTATCACTCACTATTTACTCCTTACAAGCTTTCCAAGGTTCACCAAAATCAAGATCAATTTCATACAAACACTTCAAGTCATGAAAACTAAGTACCTGAACTCTCATCTCTGTAGAAAATTTCTTCTTTGGCTTAATGCATCAATAACTTTATTTAACTCTCCACTTTTGTGCTTCAATGAAAAGAAAAAATTATGTAAGAACTCAACCCACTTCATATGTCTTTGATTCAACTTATTCTAACTTCTCAAATACTTCAAAGCTTTATGGTTTGTATACAACACAAAATCTTTAGGCATCAAATAATGTCTCCATTTCTTCAAAGCTTGAACAATGGCATACAATTTCTAATCATAAATTGAAGATTTCCCTTAGCATCATTCAATTCCTCACTAAATAAAGCTATAGGTCTTCCTTCTTGACTCAAAACAACTCCAATTGCACTTCACTAGCATCACATTCAACTTGAAAAACTTTAATGAAATCAGGCAAGGCAAGTGTAGGCAATTCTTCAATATTTTTTTTGAAATTATTTTGTGCTCCATGTGTCCATTTGAAATCCCTTTTATCTCCTCTCATAGTTTTAGCCATGGCATTACAAATAGAATTGGAATTTTTTATAAACTTCCTATAAAAACTTACCAATCCATGAAATGATCTTACCTCCTCAACATTCTCTAGTGTAGGCCAATCAAGAATAACTCGTACCCCTTTAGGGCCCATCTTTAGTCCATCAGCTGATTCACAAAACCAAGGTATACAATCTCTTCTTTCATGAATGAATATTTCTTCAAATTAATCATCAACTATTCTTCCTTTAATCATTGCAATACTTGTCTGATATGTTGAAGGTGTTCTTCAGATTAAAACTCATCAAGGTATTCAATAAAAAATTTATTCAAGAAATTCTCCAAAACTTCATTCATTAGCCTCATAAAATTATTACGTGCATTAGCTAGACCAAAGGGCATAACCAATCATTCATACAAACCTTCATTAGTCTTAAAAAAAAATCCATTCTTCTCCTTCTCTGATTCTAATCTGGTGATATCCACTTTTCAAATCAATCTTTGTAAAATATTTTTCTCCACTCAAACTATTCATTATGTCATTCATCCTAAGCAAAGGAAATTTGTACTTCACCGTTATCTTGTTTATAGCTCTTGAATCAGTGCATATTCTCCATTCTCCATTCTTCTTAGGTGCTAACATAGAAGGTACAACACAAGGACTCAAACTTTCTCTGAAAGAACCCTTCTCAAGAAATTCTTGTACTTGTCTATTCAACTCAATCTTTTTATCAGACCTTTAACCTATGTGGTGCTTTATTAGGAAAACTAGCTCCAAGTATCAAATCCATAGAATGACTTATACTTCTTATAGGAGGAAAATCATCACGTAGATTATAAAAAATGATGTCATGAAATTCTATTAGTAAATGTTGAATCTCAGGTGCATGTTCTAACACATCATGTTTCTTAGTCTTTCTAGGAATCAAAGTATAGAAAAAATTACGTCTTTCATTTATCGTGCAAACTTATTACCCTCAACCAAGCATACTTTGACTGTAGTATCATGACTTTCATGAAGCTTTTCCACCTAAGGTAACAATATTTGTTTCTTTCCATTTACCCAAATGGTATATTGATTTAATCCACCATCATGCAAAGCTTGCCTAACATACTACCAAAGTCTACCCAAAAGAATATGACAACAATCAATAGGCATATTATCACACAAGATTTCATCATGATAATTCCCAATTTTGAATTTGACAAAGCATTGTTCACTTACAAGTAGTTTGTGCTCCTTATGGATCTATGAAACATGGTAAGGATTAGGATATCTAAATCTCTATAACTAAAGTTTGTTAACTAGATCTTCAAATGCCAAATTATCTGAATTTCCACAATAAATGATTACTTTGCAACATTTTTGAGTTATCTTACATTTGTTCTTGAATAGACTTTTCCTCAAGATAGGTTCTTCATCAAATTACTCCCTCCATAAGATCCTTCTTAACATCAGATTCTCATCATTCTCAAGTTCATTAAGTGTTTCATCAATTTCTTCACAAGCCAAAGTAAATCTTCTATTACCTCCAATCTTCTTTCCAGAGTTAGTACATTCAAAAGCTTTATGTCCTTCTCCATAGTTGTAACAAGTACCTTTGAACCAAGATCTCTCTTCCCTCTTTCTTACATTATTGTAGTATAGCTACCTCTATAGTAATTACCTCTTTTACCAAGAGGTTCATTTTTTCATCCTTTATCGTGTACTCCATTGTCAAATATGTTACTTTCTCCATAGGTTCTACCTCTACTTCTTTGAAATATGCCACATCTTCCTCTCTGTCTTTGATTATGTCTTTTTGTCAATCACTCTTTAGCATTTAATAAAATTGATATTATTCTTCCATACTATCCATCTTAACATGGCCGATATCATCTTGAATTGATGTACTTAGGCCATCCAGGTATCTAGCAACTTTCTCAACTTCATCATCTACATGTCTAGATCTAATATCCAACTTGTAAAATTCCTCAATATATTCTTTTAGATTCATATCCTTTACCTTAAATTTTGCATCTTTCTCAACAAACTAATGTGGTAGCACGTGCTAGGAGAAAATTCTTGTTCATCTTTCCTAGCATATTTTTTTATGTCTTGATCTTTTCCTTTCCTCTCTTCTATCTCTTAGTTTGCAAATGATCCCACCAAAAAGATGCATGACTCCTCAACTTTGTGACTTCTATCTTAACCTTCTTGTTAGTAAGAGTACCTTCATACTCAAAATAGTAATCTATGTCAGAGATCCAATCTAATACTGCATTGGTCTCAAGTCTTCCATCATAGAAAGCAACTTCAACAATGGGTCTAGAGTTATCCCTAGACAAAACTCTCAAAAGTCTTTCCTCATATTGTTCAATTTTAGGTTCAGGATTTGGATTAGATTTTGCCTCTTCCTCATCACTAACATCTTCAAGATGTACACCTCTTATTTGGATTGTTTCTAAAGCTTCAAGCCTAGTTGTAATCTGCCTCAACATATACATTATAACATTATCAATATTTCCTCTACCACGAACCATCTTGATAATAGTTCTAACTAGATCATAACATTCTATAAGGTATAGGTTAGACTTCTAATCTGCCACCTTATGACCAATCCAATAAGGTTCTCCACAATCCAATCCACAAGAAAGAACTCCACTGTGATACCACTTGACACAGGGAAGAGAATTTTCCCTACATAGAGTTACACACAGAAAAAATATTTATATTTATATATGACATGAAACCATGAAAATAATATTTACATGAGGCTAGGCAAATGGCAACCACACTTGTGTAATAATTTAATAAAAACCTGTCAACAAGCCTGATTGTGAGGCCATCCAGGTTTCAGCTATGTACAAAGGAAATTATGGAATTAGAGTCAAAGATTGCATCTTATCTTTCTCTTAAATATTTGATGCTTTTCCACTCCTACTCTCCCTCTTCTACATCTAACCAATCCTCTTATATAGTTAGTGCCACAAGTTGACTAGTCAAGCATTTAATTACATTATAGGTCAAACCTAGGAAGAGTAAACCCAAAACCACCACTAAATGAAACATAAATAAATGTGCACTCAAAGGTGTATCCACATGTGTCTAAGGAGTCAACTCCTAAATTTTCAACATGCAATGTTAACATACAAGACCACACCAAAAGAAACAACACGCCTCGCTAGAAGAAAAATATAGGAAATATGAACTGCAAAGAATGGTTCACAACTCAAGAAATACAAACAATCAAGGCTTCCATACTTAGGAGGAGGATCAAGGATAGGTCCCCATAACCATGTTAACTACACATAACACAAAACCAACAACAACAATGGCTACCTCACGAACAATAGAATGGTATAGAAAACAAGAGATATTTTTGGTTGATGCAAGATTGCTCCAAGACCCAAGATGCTCCTACATCAATTTCCTTGGTAAACTCACAGTCATTGATTATATTTCTAATTTAGGTATAGTATTCAAAATCTTCATATTTTCCTTCAATGATAGATAAATATAATGCATGCATACTATATGTTTGGGATAAATGGAGCATAAAAATGTTTAAGTTGCCTATTTTCTAGAATTTAAAATATCAATATCTTTTGATGGGTGTTATTATTTCATCTTTATTTGTATGCTTGTTTACTTATATTTGCACAAATTTCAAAATGGGGAAAGAAATATAGAAGATACATGTGTACTTCATATATTACATCTATAAATTTTTAATTATACATATAGTAGATTTTGTGATTTATTTTGTGATTAGGGAAGGTTATTGGTGATTATTGAGTTGGAATTTTGTTGCTATGATGGTATGATCATATGTTTTATCATTGATGTCAACATATGTTTTGTAGTTGCAAGATAGACTCAAATTCTATATATTGTAGGCTATTGATCAATAAACTATAGATAGTGTACAACAATCCTAAGAATAAGAGCATGGATTTGTGTTACAAGATGAGTATAAAACTTATTTCTATGGTCACAACTTCTTGTGTTCTTTTTGAGCGAGTTATACTTGATTTGGTAAGGAATGGTTTTAGAATGGTGACAAGAAATTATGTCATAAGTAGTTGTACTATTTTTAGTATAGCATGATTATGACATGGACTTAAGGTTTGCATGCTTAAAGGATGATAAAAGACTTCATATCTTCAGATTTTTTGGTCATTTGGTTCGTGTTGGATTCATTGCTAGCGTGTGGTGTGTAGAATATCATACTACTAGCCAACATGAGGATGTATCATGTTAATTAATGTGGTGAGTGTCAACCATGGATCATGGCATGTATCTTATGAATTACAGTTGGTGTATATTTTATTAAGAAGACATGTATGTATTAGCATGGGTTTATTATTTTAGTGCATTGGGAAAATCCTAACAAGATTCCCTAATTACATATTTCTAACTTGTTTAAAGAAAAGTATTTTCTTTATGTGTAATGTGTGGAATGGTATGATACATGTGTGAGTCTTGATCCTAAATATTAGAGTAGAGTTGAAGGATTGTCAAATACTTTAAGAAGAAGTATGGTTGAATCTATTATCATTCCTAGCAGACTTTATTGGAATTGAAAAGGAAATTAAATTATTGATCATTTAGTTCAACAAGGTGGATTTAACCTTTACTCTATCAAAGAGTGAGTCTCTTAAAGGTGTGTTTAACCTTCTCCTTTGGGAAACATTCCTAGGAATTGATCATTTCATTCTCATCAATTCCTAACAAGGTTGTGAACCTTTTAGCTGGGGTTCAGTCTTTTAACAGGTACATTTCCTTTAACAAAGACAAGTGAACTAAATTCATTGTATCAACTCCTAATAGGGTCATATCCTTAATGAGAATATTTATATATTAGTACATGATCTTATGGGTACTATCCCCACTAAAGATTTTCTCTTAACATGTTTTTCCTTGAGAATAAATTATTTTGTGTTATGATATTGGCTTTGTTATTAATGTGCATTAATATATTATAAATAATTGATAATCAATTTAAGAAGTTTGAATTTTATTGGTGTGGACTTTAGTTATTGAAAATTGATACCAAAGCTTGTGGTCCTCTTTGAGAAGGAATTTTAACATCTTAAGGAGATCCAAGATAGCTTACAAGCCCAAAATTTAATGGTGATAGCTATGATAGTTGAAAGAACAAGATGAGAATGCATCTAATTTTTATTGGTATTAATTTTTAGATGATTGTGATATCCCCTCCTTGAAATATGATTTAACAAGTGTCACGTAGAGGCCAAGTACTTGCCTTTAGTTGTGTAGCTACCTATAGTTTGAATTTTATATGTATATCAATTTATATAATTTATAATTTTATTGATATGCAATGGGTCCATGTTACGATAAAGTTTTATATAATTCAAAAAGTCATATACATAAGGTGAATAAATATGATAATACCTTTGATAATGTTTAATGTTTAATATAGATTCCCTTGATAGGAATCTTAAAAGCAATTGATTTATTAGAAAATGATGAATAAACTTATCCACATTATAATACTTCTTTGATATTTAATTTTAATATAAATTTATAATTAATTAATTTAATTCTAATATGTTTTCAACATATTTTAGCCAATAGGCTATTTGTGGGAACTTTGTTTCTAGAAATTAAAATTTTGATAGAAAATTTGCAAGTTGGCCAGGAAAGATGTGAGTTTGACCGAAAAATTGAAAATCCTTCTCGTTAATTATTTACTGGCAAGTTTTTTTCTCGCTCCACTTTTAATTCTTGTTTTGATATTTATTAGTTGTTATCTCCACTCTTGTTTTGACATTTATTAGTTGTTATCTCCACTTTTAACTATTGTTTTTCTTTTTCTATTTATTAGTTGTGATCTCCACATTAGCTCATGTTGTGATCTATTCATTTAAGTTTTGATTTTTAAAATTGATTTAGATTTTAGTTTTTAAATTATTTTTAATATTAGTTTAATTTTTTCTTTAAATATTATTTTTTAGTTTCTATAACTTATTTAGTCAATAGAATATTTGTTAGACATATTAATTTTTTTATTTCTCTTATTAATTTTTCATAATAGATTTGTTGATTGGTTTTTTTAAATGATTTTTTTTCATATTTGATAGATTTAATTTAAATAAATAATATTTATTAATCTATTGAAAAGGTTTTAGTAAATATTATGTTATTTAAATTAAAAATTATTAATAATCTATTTTGTTTACATAAGATTATATATTAAATATCCACTTTTAACTATTATTTTTCTTTTCTTATTTATTTAAAAAATAATTACTTGTGATCTCTATTTATTAAACTTTTAAATTTTTAAATTGATTTAGGTTTTAGTTTTTAAATTAATTTAAATTATTTTTTTAATATTAGGTTAGCTTTTTCTTTAAATATTTTTTTTTTTTAGTTTCTATAATTTATTTAGTGAATAGAATATTTTTTAGAGATGTCACTATTTTTTATATTATTTTTTTTGTATTTCTCTTATTAATTTTTCGTAATAAATATTTTGGTGGTTTTTTTAAATAATTTTTTTTCATATTTGATAAATTGGATTTAATTGTAAAATCTTGAAATTATTGAACATGTTTCTTAAACAATATTCAAATTTCCTAAATATTTTAAATTTTATATCTATGTTTTAATCTTCAACTTTTTTTATTTTTGTATTTTCATTTTAAAAAAACTTATATTTACATTATTTAATGTTCATTCTACATGTTTCTCTTAAATCTCATCTCCTATTGGCACACTCGTTGCATGTACAAAAGCATGTGACTGCTAGTTATAATGGTTCTAGAAACATATGAAACATCAAATTATTAATTACATTATTATAACATATAGTTTTAAGGGTTATCTCTATGGATTTTCAAAACTATTATAAAAATCTATGTGCAAAATAAGCAAAGTGTTAAAATAGAAATATAATGTACTTTTGAACAAGTGCCACATAGTGGCTTAGTACTTGCCTTTAGCTTTTATATAAATATGGTTTTAATTTACTAAATTTATTGTAGTTTATTAAATATTTTAATTAATAAAAATATTAGATAATTATAATTTTCTATAATGATATTAATTATAATTATAATTATAATTTTATTTATAAATATAATTATTGATATATATGTTATATTGTATATATATTATGTGATAGTATTATATTATAAATAAATTATAATATAAAAATAATAATATTTTTATAATAAGAGTATATAATAATATTTCTTAAACTATTATATAATATAAGAAATATCATTTTTCACTATTTTTAATTAAATGACAAAAAGCCTATTATAAAAAAAATACAATATTGAAATTAAAAAAAATTAAACCAACCCACTTACACTAAAAAATATTAAACATTAATAAATCATATTCAAGTCTTACAAATCCAGCCAATATAACAGCTAAATGAATTCACCCAATCAAATCTTAGAAAAATAATTTCTAAAAATTGTAAATTTAACAATCTTGCATGTATGCTATATGCAACATATTAGTTTGATAATATTTTTTTAAAATCAATTAATTCTAAGTTGTAAATACCAACAAATTTAATCACTAGTTAAAACATAAAATTTAAAAAGTATTACAATAGTACTTAGCCTATAGGCAAGTACTAATAAATAGATAATAGAAACAATATGACCCTACAATATAGATATGTATGCTGAAAATTAGGGATATGAGAAACCAATTCAAATATTTTATTTAAAATCATATCTTACAAATTAGAAATCTCCATATAATACTCCAAATCATTCATCTAATCAAAATCTAGAAAATTGGTATATAAAAAAATTGACATGTACTTAAAAGAAATGTAATATTTATAGAAAAATATTAAGTAAAATGAATTCTAATTGGTATAGAAGAGCTCATTTAATAATTGGTTAATAAGAGTAAAATAAAACATGTCACAATAGGACTTAGTCTATCGGCAAGTACTAATAATAAACAACTATTAGTTATGAAGTTTATAGTATTAAAATGATCAATGCATATAAAATCATAAAATTATACTAAAATAAAAATTTAAGCTATTATATATATATATATATATATATATATAAAATCATATAACTATAATTATATATTAATTAGATATTTACACTGTGTGTGTGTACTATTTTAATACTGTAATCAATAAACAATAAATATATAAAAATAGTATTGACATTAATTTTATTTTTAATATAAAATAATAAATATTTTAATAATAATATGATATATAAGTATATATGAAAATTAACTATAATAATATGATATATAAGCATATAAGAAAATTAACTATAGATAAATCTATTATTACATATAATATTAGAAATTAACAATATATAAATCAAGACATGAACCCTTACCTCCAAATGATGCACCTATTCAAAAAATGGCCATATAAGGTATAATTGTTTGAATCAAAAAAGGATATAGAAAAAATTATAAATGAAAATCAATAGTTTGAGAAATAGAAAATAATCATATTAATAAAATTGAAGTATGAAATTCTCGACTTTACAAATGCTCATCAAAGCATGGAACCATTCATCCTGTTGGGGACAAATGGAACCTTCTACTTAAAATAAAATAAAAATTGTGATACTTTTCTACGAAGATTGTTCAGACTTATAAAAGTTTATAATTTAGGTTATTGATAAATACTTATCATATTTGGTGAGAGTTGATAGTTGCTTACATATTTTATTTGAATTGTATCATTCACATAGGATGTCTTTCATGGGCTCAAAAATACACAATTAATAGAACCCAACATCCATAAAAATAAGTAGGGTCCCGTTCATATCATCAAATACCATCAGCACTAACAAGAGAGATTACAATATGAATCGCTAATTGAATATGAAGGATTGGGTATTTTTAGCAATAATAGATTATAAGACAAAGAGATAAGGAGAAAATGTCAAATGTACTTCCAAAAATGCACTCTACATAGGAGAAAATTACCAAATCGGAGAGTGGGAAATCACGCCAGATCCATATGAGGTCAATGACTTCTACAAACAAACAAACGATATGTAATAGACAAGAGCTAATACCCTTTGTATTGTCGTATATTTAAGGGGTGAAAGCTTACAATGATCAATTATATTGTAGAGCAGTGAATAATCTCAAAGAAATAGTTGGGGGACCAACAGTTTTGTGTCCCAACACAAGAGTCAAGGTTTTTATATTTTGACTTTTTACTAGCTAAAGGAAGGGGAGGATTTAATCACAAGAATTAATTAAATGATCTTCAAATATTAGAAAATAAGATCACGTGGGTACCAAGGAAGATAATTACTGGGAGACAAATAGAAAATGTGGAAGACACTGGAAGGGATACACTATGTGTGGTAGATAGAGATAGTAATCAAGCGTCACTAAAAAACCTAGAAACATAGCGATAAAAGTACATATCACATATAAAGTATATATTATGTGAATAAATGACCAAAATACCTCCACATAATGTGTTCATATACAATGATCAACACAAAAATATATGGCCTATGAATTATATAAACTAAAGGATGTCATTATAGTGAGATAGATCGAATGTCATCACTATTACAAGTTATGCCCTAGCATAGGCGATATTTCTATACCACCGACTAAATAAAGCATAGTTTTATGATACTGAAAAGGTGAAAATTAGCATCCAAATATGGGGAGTCACAAGGAGGAATTACAAAGAAAATATTTGAAGAGACAACGTAGAAAGAAGGATATAACTGGGAAAGGTAGTGAGATATTGTACAGACCAAATCTTTTTATATAAAAGTAATCAAAGTTAACAAGCTGTTAATTTAAAGTACAAACTCATACTACAATGTTGTTCGTAATAATGAGTATACAATTAGTTAATGATAAAATTGACATAATATTAAATTGCTGATTATGTCACAAGAACATTACATCATATGAACTCAGGCGCTGAAATACAATGCATACACATCACATTTCCCGACATAACTAAGAATAATAATCCATTCCACTTTTTAAGTTTACATCATCAATAAATCAAGATTACATAAATTGAATGATACTAAACATCATCACCAAGAAGTTAATACAAGACCATACGATAGATTCTAAAACTTGACAGGTGTTCTGAAAGTGTATCCGGTCTCCAAATCCATCAATCATTGTCAATCTGCTATCTGGGATGGGAGTGTGGCCCATGTACTTCTACCTCACCAACCATGGAGTGTTTACTCCCCCGAGATTCTTCCTAACAATGAAGAATACCCTGACCCTAACACAAGAAGCCTAGATTGCTGAAACAAGATGGATCAGATGGATCCAATGTAGTAGTGAAACAAACTACATGCATCCATGTGCCTAGCAGCCTAATCACGAAATGTGGTAGGGAAAAAAAAGAACCCTATACATCTACACATATGTAGTGAAAGAAAAATTGTAACACATCTAACCACATGTGCATTTCTTTTAACTAATGCATATCTGCACATATGTAAGATAAATTTAGCACAGTCACACACTTATGCTACATGCCAGAACAACATACTTAAATGCAAGAAAGATTGAGTTGGCCAAGCACTAGATTTCTCAAATTTTTAAAGGAGAGTCAAAACGTAATGAATCCTACTTTTCATAATTTGACAAGTTGAGAGAAGCACAACATATTGCATCCATCCCAACCCTCCTTGTTGCCACATTATACCCTTCCATAAGGAATTAAACAACAATACTTAGTCCATCATCTAATAACAACTATCTATCTCTGAACTTGATTATTCATATACACCATAAGTGTATTATGAACTAAGTTTTCATTAAGAGAAGAATCAATACTATAGAAAGAACATCCACATAATTAAAAAACAAAGTGTAGGGTCAACCTAAGATATTTCATGATTTTCTGATCAACCAGTTAAGTTTTAACATGAATTTGAGAGATAGGCTCAATCAACCATCTACATATAAAGGTAGTAAGCTAGCATAAGTACCTTGTACATTTCTAAAGTTATGAGGAAACTTGTCCAATTATCAAGGAACATAAAAATTGAACAATTGGTATAGAGTCTACCATCAGTTGTATCCATATAGTAGTAGCCAATATAAACAACAACAACTAATTTTACACAGCTTGAAAAAACATAATCCCAATTTAACATACCCAATCAACTTGTAAATCATAAAAACTAAATGTACTCATTCAACATTAGCTAGTATTAATAATAGAACTAAGTTTTTGAGCACAAATGACATACATTTATAGCCAAAGGAACTCAACAACATTAATTATTTTTACAACTTTCTAGACCTAGCCCAAGTTTGGGTATAAGGATCAACTTCCTACACTTAATTGAACTTCACTGATCATCTTACAATCATAAGTTCTACCTGATGTTATGGTTTAATTATCCTAGTTAAGGAAAATTTTGGTTTCTTTTCGCTTAATTTGTAAGAATCATCTACAAGTTTAATGGTTCAATGGTGTAATGAAAAACATAAGAATTTCCAAACATTAACATCTGTAAGGTTTATTAATTGATATGTCACACTAAAATTCACCCTTAATCACAAATCAAGTTACAGTCAACATCATTTTGCATCTAGTAATACACAATCTTAAAGAGACAAAACAATATTGTCGTAAATGTATAAAAGAATCTTACTCCCATGCTCTATCATGATTTTTGCTTGAAAAGAAAGCTAATGTATTACCCAACCACTAGTAAAGATGGCAAAGCTCAAACCCCAAACAACCATATGCAGTCAAGAAGGGAAATACATCTACGAAAAATAGAAATGCTACAATTAGCTTAGAAGATTGCAGTTACCTCTGTCGATGCTTGCTAAGACTTATGTCATAAGAAATGGGGTCTACCAATAGTTTCTCCTAACCAAACCTGTCCTAGTGAACAACCATCGAAAAAATTGATATCGTACAACTACGTTTTCAATTAAGGGGGAAAAACCAAACATAATAACAAAAAATTGTTTTTAGAAGCTTAAAATCATACTCACATGAAGGAAAGGCAATAACATTTTGAGGTTTCACTTAATGCTAAAAATATGATATAGACCCTCAGTTACGGTTCTCAAGTCTACTTTATCCACAATAAGATGCATAGTAACTACAACCAACCATAAAAAAATCCAATACAATAGATAATAGGACAACAGACAAACATCTCCAATATGCTAATCCATTTGATACATTTATTAAAGTTAACACAAAGGAATTTTAATGAATTTTAATCATTTTATACACAATGAAAGGGACTAGAGGAACCTATGCTTTTTGGTGGTTGTTCAATCCCTTTCCCTAGCTCGACACCAAGACTTGAGACTTTCTTCTAACCATCAAAGCAAACCTCATTTTATCAAGCTAACCAGATCTCATTTTCCCCAACTTCACTAAGCTTCTTCATATTTTTTTACCCCCAAACTTCCTTCCATTCCTTCTTGTAATCCCTCAACTCCATAAGTGACCTAGGCAACTGCTTCCCCAAATATCATGGTCCTTTTTCCTCCTTTTCCATAATGCTTCTCGAATATGTTTATCACAAGGAATAAATAATAAATGATTTCCTCTTCTTTTGCTATGGTTAACCTCTTTCCATAATATACGCTTCTAAAATGAAATCTCTTTTTAATAAAAGTAAAAGAAACTTACACATATAAATATTAACACCTGTATTTCTTATTTCTATGTCATTTTGTTTTTATCATCTAGCATGGTAAAATAGAACTAGAATATATCTAAGTTAGACCGTCATCTTTATTCTATCTAGACAAAACATTCAAAAAAATTGGAATTCGACCCAAATGACATCCATAATTTTCCCATATTAACATCTACATGGTGTGTGAGCTACTCAGTATCCGTCCATCCCCTTCTGAGAGGCTAACCCTCTCTACCTCAACCACACTCTTGTCCCATCAATCTTGCATCCACTCAGACACTTGCAACAACAGACGAGTCAATAACCAAGGTAATATGATCAGGTAAAAAATTTAAATAATCATGAGTAGCATCATAAAAAATCACATAATGTAATCATATAAGAAATGAATACAAGATACCATAACATACATCTTTACATTAACTAAGCATTAATGCATCTTCATAATTGAATAAAATAAAAAACTTAGGAAATTAGCTTAATTATCTTTTAATTTTCATCAAACAAAAGAGATTGATCGGTCAAATCTAACTCGATCGCCACATAAGCATCCAAATAAGCATGTTGACAAACAAGATGTGACATCCCTCCCCTCTAAGAAGATGCATCATCCTGATGTCAAATCACAACAAAGTAAGCATACACATCCAAAATTGATATCTAACTAAAATAAAATAAGCTATACAAAAAGATGGGAAAATGATTTCTATAAATCCTTCGCATCGTCCCAAGTGGCACTATCCACACCGAATTTAATTATGTTTAATTAATTAAATAAAAGAATTAAATTTAAGGATTTTATTAAAGTTCTATTTTTTGACGTATTTATATTATTTAATTTAATGATAATTATTTAGGAGTTTTATTTTAAAAATAAACTCTAAATAATATTATTAATTAAGTTAATAAATATATTATAAAAAACATCCTATGAATTAATTAAATAAAAGAATTCAACTTAAAGATAAATTTTTGGTTCTAATTTAGGTGTAATTATATTTATTTAAATTAATAATAATTATTTAAGAGTTTTATTTTAAATAATAAACTCTAAATAATATTATTAGTTGAATTAATAAATATATTATTAAAACATCTTGTAATTAACTAGAAAGAGAAAATATAAATTTATTAAAGTTATTTTAATTAAATTGCATAAAGCATATGCATGAAATTAAAATATAATAAATTGATAAGAGAGAGTAAGCAATTATTTAATAAAATTTATTTTAATTAAATTGCATAAAGCTTATGCATGAAATGAAAATATAATAAATTAATTAAAAAGAGAAAGCAAATAAATTTAATAAAGATATTTTATATCACAAAAAGCGTGCATGAAAATGTAAAAGATAATTAAAATATTAAAATATTAAAGATTTGATATTGTTTTATTGTGATTATTTAATTAATAATTATTAAATTAGAGTTGCATTTAAATAATGAGCTTAAATAATTCTTATAAATTTAAATAATAAACTATGCTTTAAATAGTGCTTGCACTAATTAATAATGTGGAGGAAAAGAAAATATAAAAGAATATTTTAATTAAAAAGTTAAAGAATTAAATTTAAAAGACTATATTAAAGTTCTATTTTTGACGTATTTATATTTATTTAATTTAATGATAATTATTTAAGAGTTTTATTTTAATAATAAAATCTAAATAATGTTATTAATTGAGTTAATAAATATATTAGTAAAAAAAACATCTCATGAATTTATTTGAATAAAAGAATGAAAATTTAAAGAGAAAGATATGGTTCTAATTGTGGCCTAGTTATATTTATTTAATTTAATGATAATTATTTAGGAGTTTTATTTTAATAATAAACTCTAAATAATATTATTAATTAAATTAATAAATATATTATTAAAAAATGTTTCAAAAATTAATAAGGGAGAGAAAGGTTTAATTTAATACAATTTATTTTGATTAAATTGTATAAAGTGTGTGCATCAAAATTAAAATATAATAATTAAAATAAGTGAGCTTTCGAAAAAATTCAGTAAGGTCCCTTGGCTTACCTTGGTATCTTTCCTCGTTCCTGCATTTCCAAATTTGCCAGAGAATATTAGATGACAATATATTCCAAAATAAACTGTTATCTTTAGGAAGACCATTAATATGACCAGTGATAATATCAAGAATATTAAGGAAATTAGAGCTCATTTCTAGACACACAAGTTTGGAGGAGCCAATTTTCAAAAAGAGGGTTTTTGAAGAAAAAGGAAGATTCTTGCGTGTTTGTGCGTTCATTGTTTTAGCATTGGATCCAGGTAGGATCTAGTGGGTTTGTGTAGTAGTTGCTCATTCTTCAAATTCCTATCTTCTTGATGTCTATTGTGTTTCTATTTTTAGAATTTCTCTAAGTTGAAACTCTTGTTTGAGAAAATTGATTTCCATTATAGAATTGTCTATGATTTAATCTAAAAACCTTTAGCAAATATTGAACTTTAGGGATTTCAAAACCTAATGAATTATGAAATTCACTATGTATGCACTTTTTTTTATGATGTGTGATTTTACTGTTGGGTGTCAGGTTGACTTAGCTTTGACTAATCAGGATGTTTGCTAGAGGCTTAGGAGTTTTGTCTGTGATGTCATGTTGATGCATTATATATGATCTTTTATACTCAACCATGGTAATGTGTCTTGTATACTCTATGAGGTGTTTTGATTTATTGATTGTTATTGCTTTCTAGTGTTCTTGTGTGAAACTAAGGTGAATGGTGTATCTATCTGATTTAACCTTTGAGTCTTCCATTAGTTGTTTTTTAATTTTTTTCCAGTCACTTGTATAGGATTGATGTGTTTGTATGAATTGTGCTTGGTGATTTCATGTTATGACATGGTTGGGTTTTTGTATACTTGATTTTGGGATTAGTCCTATTAGGATGATGGTTTTGGTGGAATCTGTAATTATGATCAGTGATTTTTGGTACTTGTTAGTTGCTTCTTTAAGAACTAATGTATGGTATGTGGTCTTTTGTGATCTTTTGATTTTACTGAGCTTAGGGTAGGTTATATGTATGTCATGTTGGGAAGTGGCTTGCAATGGAGGCTGAGGTCCTAAAGAGGCTGATGGGTAACCCATTGTAGGTTATTTTCATAAGTGTCAACATTTCATTAAATGGGTTTAAAATGAATTAACAAGATATTGGTACTACAGAAAGTCACTAAGGGGTTGGAGAATTAAAAGACTAGCCAGGTAACCTTAGAGCTAACTTGTTAGTATGCCTTATCAGTATGAAAGGATACTAGTGCC
Organism: Cupressus sempervirens; assembly: GCA_028749045.1. Lineage (NCBI taxonomy): Eukaryota > Viridiplantae > Streptophyta > Pinopsida > Cupressales > Cupressaceae > Cupressus > Cupressus sempervirens. The sequence continues at coordinate 104,879,660 of CM053785.1, forward strand.
GCATAGAGTCACTAGGGGGCTGGAGGATTAAAAGACTAGTTGGGTAACCCTAGAGTTGGTTTGTGCATTGACATGTGCCCACATGCATAGTAGATTTCATATGTGTCATTGTTGCCTCTGGGTTTAGATGTCATTTGTATCTTGGTACCTTTAAGTTAGATTGCTTTTAGGTTTTCCTTAGATGTTGGATTCAATTGTTGAATTTGTTATCTTGTTTGGGATTTGAGACTATCTTCTCAACATGGTGGGAGTGGGCCTTTTTGGGTTCCACGAGGTTAGGTGGTAGTGCTTTTTCTTATACCATTGAGATCTGACCATCAGATATCACTACTGGATGTATTTGTGCAGATGTTCCTTTCTATCTATTCCTATATTTCTATGATGGATGGATATACTTAGTATATTGTATTTTATTCCATAGATCTTATAAGATGATTTAATCTATTTCATGATATATATTATTTCAACTCTTCATACCCTGTGACCTATACAATGGATGAAGGTGCATTATGATTATTGCAAAGTGGCCTTCTAGATGACTGTATATTATTTAAATAGATTCATAGTTGTATATTATTATTTGTTGTAGATTTATTATAAATTGGATTTAGTGTTAATTAAAAACTATATGTGATTCAACGTCATGGGACCCTTAAGAGTTGTAGCTTGTTTATGTGTTGTTGATGTATAAGTGTATGTTAACTGCTTTCGCTATTCTATAACTATTGTTGTATCTTTATCTTAAAAAAAAATCATTGAAAAACTTTGTAAAACTTTAGGTTAATTTCTTTTGGGTTCCCTGGTGGGGCGTTACATCTGGTATCAGAGCCCGAGTTTCTACATTGGGAGCTCTAGGTATATTGGAATGCCACTAGTTGTTAACTAGTTGAACTCAAACAAAACTTAAATTGTCATGTGTATTTATTACAAACTTGAATACTTGAACTTTAAACTAAAAACAAAACTGGAACTATTATGTGTATCTATTACAAACTTGAACACTTGAACTGTAATGAAATGCGAACAATGTTATGTATCTTTTGCAACTTTAACACTTGGAAACTTCAAACTTTAACACCTAGAAACTTCAAACTTTAACACTTGAAAACTTTAGACTTGATACTTGAAACATAGAAAAAGGAAAAACTTGTGAGTTGGATTTTAGACATGTTTTCTTATGATTATGCTTTAAGGTAGCATGCCTTTGATTATTTTTGCAAATATTATGTTGTTCTTGTTTGGATATTTTCAGTAGAGTTACAAACTTGAACCTAAATAGTTTGAACACAAAAGTTAGAAGCAGTCAAACTTTTGAACATGAAACTTGGAAACTCATAACATTTATGTTCTTGACTTTTGATTTATGTCTATACATTATAACTTTTGTGTTTTGGATGATGTTTATCTTTTGTTTGGAGTGTTTTAGGGGATCTATTTGAATATTTGTTAAAAAGATAAATGTTGGATCAATATGGTTTTTAGTTTATTATTAAACCAAAATCATATTGCTTTAAGTGACTTAAAGTGTATACATAGTTAACTTATTTGTATTAGTTTCTTAAATGAGCTTTTTGTTTGACATTGTAGATAGTACTCTTTGACTTTTAGTTACTCTAGTCATTGTAGTATGCTTCCAAGAATAAGCCTAAGTCTAGGGGGAGTGGATGTGATGCCTACCCCTAGTTTAGTTTTATATTTCTTGTAGGCTTCTAGGAGTAAGCCTAAGTCTAGGGGGAGTGGATGTAATGCCTACCCCTAGTTGACTTTTTGTATTACATTGTCAAACTCTTTTAAGCCAGCTTTATGTTTATGCTTAATGATTGGTGACATTATTTTTTAGATTGTTGGATATTGTTTCATATTCAGTTGATATATCTATGTTGAGTTAGTTATTTTAGTTATTTCATGATTATTCGATGATGATATATATGTTCATGTAGTGACTTTCAATAATTTAATGTTGTTAGTTAGATGAATGATTTTTATGTAGTTTCAATGGATACTTACCCCATATTTGCATGTATATGGTGTGTGTGTATGTTTTCTTTATGCTTGACGTTTCTGATGTGGTTGAGGAAGGGAGTCGTAGTCACTTGCTAGTCGGGATCTACACAATGAACCACTTCTTGCCATTGCCTGTTTAGTTTAGAATATATGTGTTTGAACATGCATGGATTTTATGCAGATTGCAAGTATCGAGTATCAACTTCCCTAAATTGTTAGGATGAGCATACCTTATCGTAGTATTTCAATGGTATAAGTGGGAAGATAACTCTTGAGTCCAAATCCTAAACGCTAAGCCAATTGTCCTAAAAAGTAGGACAACTATCTGATTTAGTTTACCCATCTGAATGCGTCAAATGACATGAATTCGTGATTTTAACCCTTGAGTTTGATTTAGTTTTATGTATTGTATGATGGGTTTTCATATTTGGTTTTGTGGGTGTGTGATGATTTTCTATTATAATTAAATCAAATTGAAAGATAATTTAATGATTTAATTTAATGTAAATTTAATAAAGAAAATTTAGTATTTAATTAATTGAAAAATTAATAAAATAAAATAATTAAATTTAAGGATTTTATTAAAGTTCTATTTTTTGATGTATTTATATTTATTTAATTTAATGATAATTATTTAGGAGTTTTATTTTAATAATAAACTCTAAATAATGTTATTAATTAAGTTAATAAATATATTATAAAAAAATCCCGTGAATTAATAAAATAAAATAATTCAACTTAAAGATAAAGTTTTGGTTCTCATTTAGGTGTAATTATATTTATTTAAATTAATAAAAATTATTTAAGAGTTTTATTTTGAATAATAAACTCTAAATAATATTATTAGTTGAATTAATAAATATATTATTAAAACATCTCGTAATTAACTAGAGAGAGAAAACATAAATTTAATAAAGTTATTTTAATTAAATTGCATAAAGCATATGCATGAAATTAAAATATAATAAATTAATAAAAGAGAGTGAGCAATTATTTAATAAAGTTTATTTTAATTAAATTGCATAAAGCTTATGCATAAAATGAAAATATAATTAATTAATTAATAAAAGAAAACAAATAAATTTAATAAAGATATTTTATATCACAAATAGCGTGAAAATGTAAAAGATAATTAAAATATTAAAAGATTAAAGATTTGATATCATTTTATTGTGATTATTTAATTAATAATTATTAAATTAGAGTTGCATTTAAATAATGAGCTTAAACTATTCTTATTAATTTAAATAATAAACTATGCTTTAAATAGTGCTTGCACTAATTAATAATGTGGATGGAAAGAAAATATAAAAGAAAATTTTAATTAATTTTTAAATGTGCATGAAAGAATTAAATTTAAAAGACTATATTAAAGTTTTATTTTTGACGTATTTATATTTATTTAATTTAATGATAATTATTTAGGAGTTTTATTTTAACAATAAAATCTAAATAATGTTATTAATTGAGTTAATAAATATATCAGTAAAAAAAATGTCTCATGAATTTATTTAAATAAGAGAATGAAAATTTAAAGATAAAGATATGGTTCTAATTGTGGAATAGTTATATTTATTTAATTTAATGATAATTATTTAGGAGTTTAATTTTAATAATAAACTCTAAATAATATTATTAATTAAATTAATAAATATGTTATTAAAAAATGCTTCAAAAATTAATAAGGGAGAGAAAGCTTTAATTTAATAAAATTTATTTTGATTAAATTGCATAAAGTGTGTGCATGAAAATTAAAATATAATAATTAAAGACAGAGAGTTTCACATGATTGCATGATCAAAGCCCTGATTTGGGAAAAAAAAACTCTTTATTAAGGAAATCAAAGCTCATTTCTAGACACATAGGTTTGGAGGAGCCAATTTTCAAAAACAAGGTTTTCAAAGGAAAAGGAAGATTCTTGCATGTTTGTGCTTTCATTATTTTAGCATCAGATATAGGTAGGATCTTGTGGGTTTGTGTAATAGTTGTTCATTCTTCAAATTCCTATCTTCTTCGTGTCTATTGTGTTTCTATTTTTAGAATTTCTTTGGGTTGAAATCCTTGTTTGAGAAAATTGATTTTCATTATAGAATTGTCTACACGATTTAATCTAAAAACCTTTAGCAAATATTGAACTTTAGGGTTTTCAAAACCTAATGAATTATGAGATTCACTTTGTATGCACTTTTTTTATGACGTGTGATTTTACTATTGGATGTCGAGTTGACTTAGCTTTGACCAGTTAGGATGTTTACCAGAGGCTTGGAAGTTTTGTCTGTGATGTCATGATGATGCATTATATACGATCTTTTATACTCAAACCATGCTAATGTGTCCTGTATGCTCTATGAGGTGTTTTGATCTATTGATTGTTATTGCTTTCTAGTGTTCTTGTGTGAAACTAAGGTGGATGGTGTATCTATTTGATTTAACCTTTGAGTCTTTGATTAGTTGTTTTTGGATTTCTTTCCAATCGCTTGTATAGGACTGCAGTGTTTGTATGAATTGTGCTTGGTGATGTCATGGTATGACATGGTTTGGTTTATGTATACTTGATTTTGGGACTAGTCCTATTAGGATGATCATTTTGGTGGAATTCATGATTATGATCAGTGATTTTTGGTACTTGTCGGTTGCTTCTTTAAGAATTGATGAATGGTATGTGGTCTTTTATGATCTTTTGATTTTACTGAGCTTAGGGTAGGTTATCTGTATGTCATGTTGGGAAGTGGCTTGCAATGGAGGCCAAGGCCCTAAAAAGGCTAATGGGTAACCCATTGTAGGTTATTTAGTAAGTGACAACATTTCATTAAATCAGTTTAAAATGAATTAACAAGATATTAGTACTACAAAAAGTCACTAGGGGGTCGGAGGATTAAAAGACTAGCCGGGTAACCTTAGAGCTAACTCGTTACTATGCCTTGTCAGTATGAAAGGATACTAGTGTTCAACAAATTCACTAGGAGGCCGGAGGATTAAAATACTAACCAAATAACCCTAGAGTTGGTTCGTGTGATGACACTTTCCCACATGCATAGTAGATTTCCTACATGTTGTTGTTGCATCTGGGTTTAGATGTCATTTGTATCTTGGTACCTTTGAGTCAAATTGCTTTAAGGTTTTACTTGAATTAGATGTTGGATTTGATTATTGAGTTTTTTATCTTGTTTGGGACTTGAGACTATCTCCTTAGTGCAGTGGGAGTGGGCCTTTTCGGGTTCCATGAGTTCGGGTGGTAGTGTTTTTCTTATACCATTGAGATTTAACCGTTGGATGTCACTATTGGATGTATTTGTGTAGATGTTCCTTTCTATCTATTCCTGCATTTCTATGATGGATGGATATACTTAGTATATTGTATTTGATTCCATAGATCTTATAAGATGATGTAATCTATTTCATGATGTATATTATTTCAGCTCTTCATACCCTATGACCTGTATAGTGGATGAAGATGTATTATGATTATTGCCAAGTAGCCTTCTAGATGACTATATATTAATTAAATAGATTCATACTTGTATATTATTATTTTTTGTAGATTTATTATAAATTGGATTTATTGTTGATTAAAAGTTATGTGATTCAACGTCATGGGACCCTTAAGAGTTGTTGCTTGTTAATGTGTTGTTAATGTATGAGTGTATGTTAATTTCTTCTGCTATTCTATAACTATTGTTGTATCTTAATTTCTTTTGGGTTCCCTAGTGGGGCATTACACTTGTACAAAGTCCATGTTAATAACCTACCATTTATACTACAGAATCTAGGTCTTGGACATGCTCAACCTTGACACGCTAACAGTCTAAATACTGGGCAACATACTTTGTCACATCTCATTTGAGTCCCAGCCAAAAGTATAAAGGTCTCAAATCAACCATCATCTTATTTACCCCTGGGTGCCCAAAAAATGGAGTACAATGCATCTCCTCAAGAACAAATTTTTGCAACCCTTCACAGTTAGGAACATATATCTAGTTCTAGTACTTAAGTACACCATCATCATCAAAAGATTAATCATCAAATTGTGAATCAGAGGCATCAGTGTCCAAAACTGGCTTCACCCATTCATAATGGGTATCTCCAAGATGGTACTAAAGAATATACTCTCTCATACAAGTTTGAGATGAAGTGATAGCGATAATGTGTCTTCTATGACTAACTGCATCCGCCACCCTATTCTCTCTGTCTTTAATATACTCTATGCCAAAATCATACTCACAGAGGAATTCAAGCCACCACCTCTGTCTAGCATTTATATTAGGTTGAGTAAAAATATATCTCAACCCCATATTATTAGTCTTGAGCTCAAATGTCTTTCCCAATAAGTAATATTACCACATCTGCAAAGCACGTACTATGGTAGCCAATTCTAAATCATGAGGAGCATAATTCACTTCATGAAATTGGAGTTTCTTGAACTCATAGGCAACAACCTTACTGTCCTACATTAGTATACTCCCAAAGCCATCTCCTGAAGCATCCTCTATGATAATAAAGTGTCCATTAGGATCTGGTATAACCAAGATAGGAGTGGTAGTAAGCCTTTGCTTAAGAAACTAAAAGGCTTTCTCACATGCTTCTATCCACTCAAATATTTTACCCTTGCATTGAAGAGGTGTAATTGGTGTTGCTATGCTAGAAAATCCCTCAACAAATTTCTTGTAATACCCAACAAGACCTATAAAACTCCTAAATTCACTTATGTTCTATGAAGTTGGCCATTCAAGGATGGCTTTAATTTTTGTAGGGTCCACTGCTATGCCATCAACTAATAAAATGTGCCCCAAGTAATGGATCTCCTTTTGATAAAATGAGCACTTGGAGAGTTTCCCAAACAACTTCCTCTCTCTCAAACACTATAGAACTATGCACAAATGCTCTTCATCTTTTAAATTCTTAGAGCATATTAAAATATCATCAATAAATATCTCCACAAATTTATCAAGATAGTCTTTGAATACGCTATTCATCAAATTCATGAAAGAAACATGTGCATTTGTCATTCCAAAAGGTAAGACTACAAACTCATAATGCCCATACCTTGATCTAAAAGTAGTCTTAGGAATATCTTCCTCCTGAATCTGAAATTGGTGATATCCGAATCTCAATCAATTTTAGAGAATGTGGTTCTCCCTTCATCTGATCAAAAAGTTCATCAATTCTTAGGAGAGGATACTGATTCTTTATGGTCACCTTGTTTAGCATACAATAATCAATGCATAACCTTAAGTTACTATCTTTCTTCTTGATGAAGATTATAGGAGCTCCCCACGGTGATACACTAGGTCATATGAAACCTTTATCCAAGAGTTCTTGTAGTTGAGTGTTCAACTCATACATGTCTATGGAAATCATGCGGCAGAGAACCTTTGATTGTAGTTCTACTCCTAGCACAAGATCTATGGAGAAATTGAACTCCCTCTTAGGGGGTAGCTTGAGTAAATCATTAGAAAACATGTCTCTAAATTCTTGGAGGATAGGATGATCCTCTAATCGAGGTGGAGTCTCTTCCAGATTCTTGACATGGGTAACATATAACTGGTAACCCTTCCTCTTGGCTTTCTTTAATTACATTGCTGAAATTTGTCTCAATTCAAATGGTTGTTTGACACCATTTACAATCACTTAGTGACCTTTATCATCAAGGCATTCAATCACCTTAATAGTTTACTAAATCTTTATGCTTAATTAACCAATTGATACCTAGGATGACATCGTATGTGCCCAAAGGCATTATGTATAAGTTGACTTCTATTTGAAAGCTAGGGAGTTCCAACTCACTACAAAATAATAATTTCCAAACATTAATAGATGTAAGGTTTATTGATTGATATGCCACACTAAAGTTCATAGTGAGTCACAAATTAGGTTACAATCAATATCAGATTTGCATTTGGCAATACACAATCTTAAAGAGAGAAAACAATATTGATGTACATTTATAAAAGTATCTTAATCCCATGCTCTATCATATTTTTGCTTGAAAAGAAAGCTATTGTATTACCCAGCCATTAGCAAAGATGAAAAACCTCAAACCTATTGTGGCTTCACAATTCATGCTCTATTTCTAGGAAAAATAGGGATCCCCTAGTATATTTTTTAGCTTTTAGATCCCTAGTCTGAGGTTTGACTCTTTCTTAGGGTTTCATCTGATGTTTTTGCTTAGCTTGGCTCTTTGTCAAAAAACTCTTTTTTTTTGGGAACTAGAGATTTTAAGGGGAAAAATCAATTTTTATGCTTAGGGACACATTAGCACACCTAGCACAACCCTAAAGGTGTGCTAGTGCACTAGTCGCATAAGGGAAGAGCACATCACTCTTGGAAGTGTGCACCTATGCACATGTGCAAGTGTGCACGTCCAAGAGGTGCAATCAATCCTAGGCCTATAAAGTCCATGATCCTACCCCTTTCCTTATTCCATTTATTTTCTCTAAGTCTTCAGTGAGCACACCTTTGCATCCTTGAGGTGTGCTTCATCACCTACACACATAACACAAACTCGTTAAACTTTAAAAGGGAATAGTGTGCATCATGTGCAGCCTCAAGGTGCACACCTTTTTTTGAAAAAAATAATAAAAAAGTACTTTAGAAACCTAAAACTAAGCCTTCACCCAAGATAAAGTTGTGCATGTGTGCACTTGTCCAAGGTGCGGATATGCACACCTTTACTAAGGCAAAGCATCAAACATTGGGGTGTGCTATGTGCGCACTCTCAGTATTTTCAAAAGATGAACTTTGGCACTATAAGAGTGCACCCCATAAGGCATGCTCCCTTAGTGTTAAGGGTTTTGTGTAGGGCAAGGTGCACCTAGCTCACCTTCAAGGTGCACACGGTGCGCTAATGTTTTGTTCTTTAAAGATGTAAAATTAGGATTTTTAGGCATTTTGGTAGTTTTTTAATGTTTTGGGTTTATTTTTATAGTAATTAGGGTTTATGTAAGTTGATTTTTCTTTACCTCCAAACTAATAGATGTCTATTTTTGGTAGATAAAATGGATTCTTCCTTGTCCTCCCTCATTGCAAAGATGGTTGTGAAACTAGCGGTCTTCAAATTCTAAGGTGTTCCAACAAAGTCACACTTCTAGGATGAATATTCAAAAATCTAAGATACTGAGATAGGTGATATTGACTTGAAACCATTCATGGTGCTATGAAACAAGCTAAATGAAAGACCCCCTATGGTATATGCACTTATTAGATCAAGACTAGTAAATGCAGCCTCATACCCATTTTCAGTACAGTCTTCGAAGTTGATTATGGCATTAGTAGAAAACTATGTTTTAGACGAAAGGGTTGTGAAAAGCATAACTAGAGAGATCATCTTAGATATGAGGCCTAAGAATATAGAGAAGTATTCCATCTTTCAAGGTCAAATTAGTACATCAGGTTTAACATATCATCAAGCAAAAATGTGGTATAAAGAGCGTGGAGAGGAAGCATTAGAAATTATCCAATCCTCGTATCTTATTGATAAGACTCCTCTTGGACGAAAAGAAAGAAAAGTAGATATGACGAGGGGTTATATGAAAGATGATATCAAACATTCTATAGTACTCTTGAGTAGATTCATGGGGTTACCAGTAGTAGGACACCCAAATATATGGATGTTACACTTCATTGAGACCATCAAAATGATGAAGATGCCAATTGATTGGGATTCAATTCTCAGTGAGAATTTAGATGAACAACTAGTGGTAGTCAAGAACAACAAAAGCTTCTATATGATATACTATTTGGTGTACCTATTAGTTGCAAGAGCAATAGATTATCCAGGATTGTTCAAAAAGGGAAACTTGCACGATGCAAACACATGGCCTTATGTGTATACCCCTGGTTGGTAAGGAAAAAGCTTTTAGAGCATAGTAAGGAATACAAAATAGTGAATGATGCCTTTATTTTCACAATCATCCAGTTCATTGAGGGATTATGCAAAAAGAATGTTAGAAGAGGCAGTGACAAAGATTATAGAAATTGATGCCTACTACATCCAATATAAGACATCCACCTATTTGAGGGTAGAAGGTATGACTATGAATCCAAAGAAACTCCCTAGGTATCTATGTGATAAACTTATATTGCTAGAGATTGCATGACAACACTTGTCTGCATATGAGAGAGTGAGGAAGCAACATAAGAAGACCTGGGTATGGCCCATATATATAGGTCCATTAAGTGTTAACCAAAAGTAGGATATTGTGACTTTTGAGTTTGAGTGGGATCAGTATCCCTTGGAGGATTATAACTTTCTTGTCCCTATTTTGATAACATTGGTAGATTTCGTTGCTTGGTAGGGAAACAATTTCAACATGAAGATGCCATAGAGGATCATTGGATGAATGTAGTGGATGACTACAAAATCCAAATAAGGTATTATTTTAGGATGACTATCTATTTGGCAGGCAGTTCCATGAAAATGAAGGTCCCATTGTAGATCATGTAGAAAGACACTAAAGAGGTCCTAGATCCCTTATATAATAGAGATAAGATATCTGATCAACCTATCATGAATGTGAAGATTTATTGAGAAGAAAACACATATATTAATCATAGGGTAAGGCATGCCATCCAATTAACCAAGGATTGGATCAAGAGACCATTAAATCTAGATCAGATTCCACAAACTATAGTTTTCTAAGCTACAACCCACCTAGTGAAAGGTAGAGGAGCAAAGGTGATAGTACCCACATTCACAACTCAGTGTCTAGTAAGGCCGAAAATAGTGCATCATCTTGACAGAGAAGTTGGGTATTTTAGAGAACAAAAAGGTAAAAATAAAAGGAAAGGAACTTCCCCTCAACAAGCCAAGCCTAGAGAAGGGGCAACTCAAGCACTAGAGTGCCAAGGGGCAGAGAATGTACAAGGGGCAGAAAACATAGAAGTCATCTAGACTCAGGATAATCTGCTAGTGTCACCGCCAAAATAAGGGCAAGAAGCTAAAGTAGAAGCATGATGTGTCTCCACTTGCACAAAAGGAAGAAGCATCTCTATTAACTCCCAAGAAAAGAAAGATGAAAACTCCAGTTAAAAGGAGACAAAAGGTGATAAGAAAGGTTATTCCTTTTCCATCAATCCTAGAAGTTATTCCAAAAGAGGAAGAAGAAGATGATGATGATAAAGAAGATAACCTTCCCTTGTGTTAAAGGACTCGTCTTGCTAGGGCTATAGAGGTAGAATGAAGAAGAAGCTCCACTATAACACTACCATCCATTCCTGCATAGCCTATTCATGCTACAACTTTGGAGGATGAATTGCAACAATGGATTGATGAGCAAAAGGATCAAGGGGGTGATGTCTTTTAGATGCCTGATTTTAATTTCACGCCAATAGGCACTAAGTTGGTAGGCAACAAGATAAGGGATACACCAGCAAATCAATCTCCACAAGAGGATTGGAGTCGATTTCCACCTTAGTTAAAAGGAACTTCAAGGCTCCACCATCACCAAGTCAAGACTTATCTTCCTTAGATAAAGGTTCAACTACCTCTCTCCCTCCAAGTAATGAAGAATAGGTGCAAGTTGAATAGGAAGAAGAGTCACAACAAATACCCACCGATGAAGTATCAGAGGAAGGGAAAATATATGAGGAACCTCAATAGACTTCCCAAGATACAAAGGTGAGGACTGTGGACTTGAGAAACATAGAGATACTTGAGGTGGATCTCTCACAAAAGGAGAAGACTCTAGAGAGAAGTGATAAGGGAAAAAGCCTAGTGGTACAAGCACCTTCTTCATCAAAGGGTAAGTCTCCGATGGATGATACTCTAAGATGGTTGAGAAAAGAGGTGATGGTTAGACACAAAAGGGAGCTATATTATACCATGGAAGAGGGAATGAGAAAATTAATTAAAGCTCTCAAGAAACTTGAGCCACCCATAGGTGATGCACAAATATTGGTCTTTGTCACGAGTGATCAAAATAAGGACTTGTTTGCCCATGTTGCTATCCCTCCTCTGCATACAGATATTGAGGATTTGACTCCAAAATATTATCAAATCAAGGAGGTCTTTCTTGGAAAACCCACTGTGGATACTGCCAAATTGATGGTTACTATGAGAATCAAAGAAGTGTTTAGACACTTGGAATAGGACGAGTCTAAATTGTTAGACCTCCAGAATCATAATAAAATCCTAAGAGGTTATTTGAACCAAGTAGTTGGTTCGTTGGATCCTAAAAATCTTGAGGAGACTCTAAATGCGACACTTGATAAAAGGGATAAGTAGACTATCCAATTAGATCCATTTTTAAAGGCCTGTTAGCAATGGCAGGAATGTTTTGAGGAGAAAGGTTTGCAGATCATACAAGGAAATCTTAATTTGCTACATCACATGTAAAATAATGCAGATAAGTTGGTTGCTACATTGAACCAAGATTTTGGGTTAATGAAAAGACCTACAAGCATTACAATCAATAAAGGGTCAGAGGTATCAGATGTTGACGGATGTATATACTGTAGATGAGTTAGATAAGTGTTGAGTTGTCATTATGCATGATGCTAAATGACAATAATTCTTTTGAACTCCTCTCTTGAAAAGTCGATCTTGTTAATCAACTCCAAGGTTCTAGGTGATCTTGTGACCTACTGTAATCCACTCAGTTGAAGATAAATGTTTTTGTTCACAAGGATGCCTTTGCTAGTTAATTTTGATTTTGGATAAGATGTACAATATATTCATAGCTTCAAAATAAACACACAAAAAGAACTATGTTTTTGTATTTTTCTATTTTTAATGAATATAATCTAACGATGCAACTAGTATGGATTTCTATTCTCACAAGGGGGTTAATAAAGAAAATAAAAAGAACTTTAAAGAAAATAACTTGAAATTGAAATCCTAATGGACATAAGCTATAGGAAACAACATGTCTACAAGTTAAGCTTTCGAAGAAATCGGCAGGCAATCAATGAAAATAGGAGAAATGCTTCCTAGATTCCACCGATGCAATCGTCAATGAGAAATTTAGTAATTGTATGATCTTTCCCTCTTCATCAAATCACAAGGCCACAAAAAGTGTTCTCATGCAAGACAAAGAGTTATGCAGGCACAATTTGGTGATTTCTTTTCGAGCTAGATATGTTAGCAAAATTTGTAAAACCATAGCAAACACCAGAATTAATAGATCACATAACTATAAACAAAGAAATAAACCTTTGGATCAATCACATTCCATGAACATACATTCACAAAACAATGACACATTTAGGCAAGAATCACTACACTCCAAATGCAAGTACCAAAAGCATAATATTATTGCAAAATAATGATGGCCCCAATTACATATTATAATGGAGTATTTATAAGAAATTGCCTCCTCAATTTGTGTTGAGAGTGAGAGATGTCTTCATGCAATAATATGCTTTTAAATTAATAAAACAAACTAACTATATACAAACTAACAATCTAACTGGTGCTTAGTAGGACTCCATCCATTTTATATTCATTAATTAGGTGCATGAGCCTTTACATGTCAAAGAAAAAAGAATTTATTAGAGGAGAAAGAATAAAAAATCCTTCAATCAAAGTAGAAGTGTCTGGAAGTGCCAAAAATGGAAGTTGATCCTTCATTGGGTGTCTGTCAGAGTTTAACTACTGTCAGAATTCATTTTTGATGCATAAAAAGCTCTATTTTTTGAATTGGTAGTTAACTATTAGTGCACCTCTGGAAAGGCACACCTATAGACCTATGGACCTATGAACCTATAGACTTGCACACCTCAAAAGGTCAAAATTGCAAAATTTCACTAAGTGTCAAAATTGAAATTCTAGCTTCTGGGTTTTGTTCTCCTTAATACCAAAGCTATATCTGGATGTTTGCCCTTGAATTTCTATATAATATCAATGATTTTAGTTGCATACAATAAATCTAAATCCTCTTACTTTTCTTTGACCTTCTATCTATAGTTGTCTACCTCAATTCAGCTCTTGGCAAAATCCCCAAGTTTGGTATCCAACTCTAACAAGGCTTCCTCTATTCTAAAGGCCTACCCGATGTCCTCATCATTAGAAGCTTCTTCAAAAATCTTCCTAAATTTCTCTACTACTACATCTACAGGAATTAATTTCTCCCATTCATCATCCTCAAAAATCTCTAGATATGCATCACTATAATGCCTCTCTACCTCCAACATTTGCTCTCAGGCTTTTTCCTTGAGCCGATGGATTTCTGCATGTAATGTTTCCATTACTTTATTATTGTTTGCAATCTTCTAAATCCAATCATCAATTAATCTAACTCTTCTGCTATATATACATCTACCAAAATTCTATACCTCTGCCCTTTTATATCCTGTAATACCTATAAATCCTTACTCCATGCCCATACTTCATCCATTATATTGAAATCCTACTTCAAAATTGCTATCATCTTGTATACATTCTCCTATGTAGCATGTAGCAACTTTAGATTCCCTCGGATGATTAAGACACCTTTTTCCTCAAAACTTTCCCACCATTGTTGATAGGCCTTCAAAAATGGATCAAGATGTACAACTACCCCTTCTCTAAGTACAATGTTTAGAGTCTCCTCAGGGTGTTTGGGATCCAAGGGACCAAAAAAATTGACTAAATGTCCTTTTAGGATTTCATTCCTTGGAATAGGCCATTCAAGGATAGCCTTCACTTTCTCTGGGTCCATTTTCAAACCTTTTGCTAAGACTACAAATCCCAGGTACACCAACTTCTTCTTTACGAAATTGCACTTCTTCAGGTTTATCAACAAATTTTCTTCCCTCAACTTATCAAACACCTTGCAAATATGGATCAGATGACCCTCCAATGTCTTACTAAAGATCAAAATATCATCTAGGTAAACAATAACAAACTTACCTAGAAACTCCTTCAGTACCTTATTCATGAGCCAAGTGAATGTGCTCGATGTATTGGTTATCCCAAAAGCCATGACTAACCACTTGTATAGTCTTTCTTTAGTTTTGAAAGTAGTCTTCCACTCATCATTTTCTCTAATGTAAATCTGCTGGTACCCACTCCAGATCTATCTTTGTGAAATACTCAACTTCACTCAAATAGTCCATAATATCGTCTATCCTTGGCAATGGAAATCTATATTTGATTGTGATCTTTTTGATAGCACAAGAATATATGTACATCCTCCATTCTCCATTCTTCTTTGGTGATATACAACTAATACAATACATGGACTTAGACTCTCTTGAATCAACCCATTTTACAACAACTCATGAACTTGTCTATTCAACTCTTCACTTTCTACTGGTGTCATTCTATTGGCTACCTTGTTTGGAAAACTCACTCCTAGAACCAAATATATTTGGTGATTGATCTTCCTCACTGGGGGCAATCCATCAGCTACATTATCTAATACAATATCATAAAACTCTCCCAACATATTTACAACTTTTGTAGGTACCTCCTCTACTTCTTCTTTGCTATCTTTTGGAATTATAGAAAAACACATATGTTCATGCTTCATACCTTTGAGAAACTCTTTTCCATCAACAAAACATATTTTGGTAGCACTACATACCTTTTCTTCTTTCTCCTTCAATGGCTTCAACTTATATTTCACTCCATCCTTGGTCAGAGTGTAGGTATTTTCTTGCCCATTGTGTACAACATGCTTGTCAAGCTGCCATGGCCTACCCAACAACATATGACATATGTTGATAGGTATGCTATCACAAACTACCTCATCTTGATAGCTTCCAATCTTGAACTTCATAGAACACTGCTCATTGACCATGACCTTGTGGTCATCTTGCACCCATGCAATACAATATGGACGTGGTTGTTTCTATTTCTTCAGCTTCAACTTGGTGATCATCATTTCTGACACCATATTGTCAGTACTTCCACCATCGATGATCACATCACAAGACTTATCTTCACATCTACAACTTGTGTGAAACAAACTCCTTTGATCATGTTCATTCTCACCACTCAGTAGGACTCTTTTGTTAATTATGACTTCTCCTCTTTTAGCATCTTTGGAATGTGATGATCTGGCATATTCATCAACATGTGTAGCTCTGGCTTGACCTTTTGTTGTTCAATCTATCCTTCCTTGGCACTAGGTACATTCAAATGCTCTATGCCCTTCTTCTCTATAGTAAAAACATTTCCCACAGAAGACTCCTCTTATAGATCCTTGTCCTTTGCCTCTTCCTCTACGATCTCTATTGTTTTGATCATGGAAATGATTGGAATTGTTTCCCCTTTGGTTCTAACTACTACTTCCAGCCTCATCCTTGTTCTTCTGATCATCATTACAACCTCCATAACATCATCTATCAATTCTTCCACCATGACCTCTTCCACTATTCTTATTGTCAAACTTCTTGTTTAGATTCTCCTCAACTCTTATAGAAAACTAGTATGCCTCTTGAATACTATTCATTTGAAATAGACCCAACTCATCTTGAATACTTGGCCTTAACCCATTAAGGTAATGAGCCACTTTCTCCTTACTGGCTTCTGCATGGCCAGTTCTAATGAGAACTTGGTAGAACTCTTCAGTATACTCTTGAATATATTTTCCCGCTTGCTTCAAACCTTGCATTTTCTTCAACAAATCAAGCTTATAATCTATAGGAATGAATTGTCTCTTCAATTTAACTATCATCTATTCCCATCTAGTGATTTTGTCCTTTCCTTTCTATTTCACTCCAATTGAACCTCCTACCACCCAATCTTTGCATGTCCCATCAGTTTCACCTTCACAAACTTGACCCTACCAAGATCATCAATATGTACATACTCAAAGTACTCCTCTAGTTCATTGATCTAATCACCCAGCTCCTCTAGCTTAAGATTTCCAAAAATGTGGGAATCTCAAACTTAGGTCTTTTCCAATTTTGGAGATGGCCCTAAAAGTCCTCTCTTCCTCTGTGTTTAGAATTGCCTCCACTTCGACATTTTCTTCTACTTTATCCTCATCCTTGCTTTCATCTCTTATAGGAAGATTTATTCCTCTATAGATTTGTTCTTCCAATGCTTTCATTTGTCTTTGGAAGGCTAGGGAACCCTTAGATGTAACACCTACAACTCTTTTGCCATGCTCTCTTCGTGGAGGCATTTTCATGCTTCTAGTGAAACCTTAGTGCAAATTGCCTCACAATTGGTGACCTGTTTACACACTCAACCCAAACCATAGTCCTAGTGTGAACTACCTCACAATCAGTGATTTGTCCACACACTCAAGAACTCTAGCTCTGATACCACTTGATGAAGGTTGCTCCGGTTAAAAGCATAAACTCATAATAGAAACAAAGAAACAACAGCAAATGTGAGAACAAAATATGGACTTCTTATTTGTGCCTCAAATGTAGAATTACAAAATTCACAAGTACAAAATGCTAACCCACATGGGCACCTTCATTATAGTAATCTACAAGACTAAGCTATGAACTACCACCCAGAGGTGTCCTAGACAAAGTTTGGGCCTTTCTTAAATAGACAATTTTATGCCACCCGAGAAGGTTCTAGACATTGAAACTTAATACCTAGGGCTGACGAACCCTAACAATTCATATAGAGTCAGCCAAATACATTTTTGATAATTATTTTAGATATTTTGGGTAGCCCAACTTTGAAAAGCCATAACTCACTAATTGTTGCTTCGATTGGCTATTATAACCACTTTTTGGAAATTCTAGCTCCTGATCTACATGGCCAAAATTGCAAAAGCGCCCTTCTATCAAGTTTTTGGACCTCATCCGAGCACTCTAAGGCCTCCAACTATGATCTTGAAGATTTTTCTACAAATATTTCCACCTATTATCCACAATAACTTCTCTGGTACTTAAGTTGGAGCAATGAGATTTTTATGGTAGGCTTATAACTCTAAAATGAACCTTCATGTAGAAAATGAGAACATTTCAAGCTCGTATGAAAAACTTACTAAAAATAGCAAGTTACCATAAATAGTAACCACCTTGTCTACTAGTCCTTATTAAAATAGAAAATACTGAAAATAATATTTTTTTTGGTGATGCAAGATTGCTCTTACACCTAGGATGCTCCTACATCAAATTTATACCTCATAATTATTCCTAAAGGTGTTTTGGTTGTTGAAGTTTTTTTTATGATATTATCTTTAGTGAAAATGATGAAATGAGTAATAAGTTTTCAAAAAAATGAAGAGAGAACTTGAGATGTCTATGATAGGAGAGATGAAATTATTTAGTGGTTTACAAATAGCTCAAAATGAGGATGGAATTTTTAGATCACAAAGTAAGTATCTTAAGGATTTATTGGTTAAGTTTGGAATGAAAATTTATAAACCAATTAAGAATCTTATGGTAATAATTTATAAGTTGACTTCTACTTATGATTCATGTTATATATATTGGACTAGGTATAGATATACGATAGGAGGATTGCAATATCTAACTCATACTAGGCTAGGCATATCAAATGTAGTTGTAGTTATTGTAAGATTTTGAGTAGAACTAAAGGAAACTCACTTACAAAATATAAAGAGAGTTTTCATATATTTGGAGGGAACTTGGAATATGGTATGAAAGATCTAAATATTTTGCATTTCAACATTATACTAAGGTGGATTGGATAGATAGTCTCATGAAAAGAATATCACTAGTGGAGGAGCCTTCTTCATAGGTGGGAGAGTAAGAAGAAAGAATGTATATCTTAGTCTACTACTAAAGCAGAGTATGTAACCACTATCAATATGCAAGCACTATCAATATGTCTAATGATCTACTATTGCATTTTAAGACTAAGCATATGTATATCAAGTATCATTTATTGAGAGAGAAAATGGAACAAAAGGAAGTGAGATTGGAATATGTAAGCACTGGGGAACATATTGTAGATATCTTATGAAGACTTTTCCTAAGGACATCTTTGAGTATCTTAGATGTATGCTTGGGGTGATGGTCCTATCTTGTTAGGATTAATTGATTTATATGAAGTAATTTGGATCTTTTTAAAGTTGCATAGGGAGCCAATTTTCTAAGGCTAACTATGAAGGTCCCCTCAGTTATATCTGATTCATATCTTGAAGATCCCCTTAGTATAATTGATACATAGTTGCCTTGTCTAGCCTATGTAATATCCCTCCATCCTAGAATGGTGTGCACTTAATTTATATGGAGTTTCCCTCCATTTGGTTCTATTTGTTCCAATTTAAAAGGCTGATATTTATGGAGTTCCCCCCCACTTGATTCTATTTCTTCCAATTTGAAAGGTTGATATTTATGTAGTTTCCCTCCATTTGGTTCTGCTAGACTAACCACCAGCCTTCCCCTTTGGGATTCATGACATGGTTTAACCACCTCCTATGTTCTATAAGTCTAGTGGTTGTATCAAGCATTAATAGGTCGATCTTTTGGTGCAATGGCAACTCTAGCTTATAACAAGTGGTATCAGAGCTTGGTCACAGGTTTGAATCTCCTTGGGTAACACTAAGGGGGGAATTGTTGGACTAACCACCAACCTTCCCCTTCAAGATTTGTGACATGGTTTAACCACCTCCTATGTTCTATAAGTCTAGAGTTTGTATTGGACATTAATAGGTCAATCTTTTGGTGCAATGACAACTCTAGCTTGTAACAGGTTCCATTATTCCACTTTGAAAGGATGATGTTTATATGGAGTTTCCCTTCATTTTGATCAATTTGTTCCTCATGGAGATGATTTTATTCTTGGAGTTTCCCTCCAATTTTGTTTAATCTTACCCATCTTGAAGGCACTATGCTCTTAAGGTAATATGTTGTTCATACTCACAATCCTTCCCTTTGGTACCTTGCAAAAAATACGTTGGAAAATGTTAATAAATATGCTAATGATAATATAATAAACATGTCTCTCTTATTTTTTTATTTAATTTACTAATGTGATGATGTTATGCATACTTTATTGCTTAGGTCATCAGTCATGCAAATTACAAATTAGCTACCTATTAACTTGTAGTGAGATGACTCATTAGTGGATTGTCTATATCCACGTGATTGATGTAGTGTTGATGTAGATTTCATTAGTTGGCTTTGTGTCTATTTCTTTGTGCCTTAATATATTCCTGTCACGAGAGATTTGATAAATATTTTTCATACCTAACTTGTTCTTTGAGCATATTATTTATCTTGATATTAGGTTAACTCCATTTCTTTGTGGTGACACGTTACATTTACATGTATTACTCTATCTCAATTTTATCTATGAGAGTTTTATAATACTTATAACATTTCAAAAGGATTGAAAACTTAAATATAAGATATAATTATCCAATTGGATAGTTTCCTTTCTTGTTTCTAATTTTAAGGTAATCCATCAAGGCACATACAAGGCATCATTAATTTTTTTACATATACTATGCACCAAAAATTTGATTGAATATGTAGCACATTTGAAGGACATGTCCACTTATCTTGGCTCTACAAAGGTGTACCTAAGTTGACAAGAGACCTCTTGCACAATTGAAGACATTTCAAAGATTAAGTTGCACTTTTTGTGAATTGGTTTTTATACCTCTTGTTATGAGATTCCCAAGTAAAGATTAAAGGGGGATGTTCAAATTAGTAATACTTCCTTGGTTGTATTTATTAAATGGGATAAACCAAGGTATCCCTTATGTATTTTTTTCTCTTGTCCATGTGTGAGGACAAGTCATTTTTGTAATTCTTTTATTAAGGAAAATAGTTGTTCCTCCTTAAGAGGATGATGATACTTGTTATGCACACACCTATGAATGTGGAAAGCATTCACATGGGATTTACTAAGTGACTCCTCTTCTCATCTCTATATAAGAGATGCTCCTCTCTCATTCTTAATAACAAAAAAGTACTAGGTAGTTCTTCTAACGAGTGTATGGATCCATTTTCCCTCTCTATCTCTCTCTCTTCCCATTATTTATTCATTTTCCTCATTCATATAATTCACAAGAGGTTTTATTTTCTTTCCCCTTTCAAAATCTCTTGTCTTCATTTTTGTTGATCCTTGGAAAGCTCTCTTGGTTTATGGTAAAATTCTTCATCTAAATCTCTCTTAGATTATTTCATTAGGTTTTCATTTTGATAGATTTCTTACAAGCTCCAAAATATGAATGATGTTAAAAGACACAATTTTACTATTTAAAGAGTGGAAAAATGAGTTATTGTTGATGATGCCAGAGCAAAGAGAAAGAGGAAAGTAGAAGATAAGGATAACCAAGCAAGATAGTATTATGAAGGTCAAGAAAGAGGAAATGCTAAGTTGAGTTGTGAAGTGAGTGGATCATCCTGAATGAAGTCAAAAGGAAG
Organism: Cupressus sempervirens; assembly: GCA_028749045.1. Taxonomy (NCBI): domain Eukaryota; kingdom Viridiplantae; phylum Streptophyta; class Pinopsida; order Cupressales; family Cupressaceae; genus Cupressus; species Cupressus sempervirens. The sequence continues at coordinate 104,900,897 of CM053785.1, forward strand.
TATATGAGTAGAACAAAGTTCTGAATGAGTGATAAACCCATGTTGGTAAACATATTTGTCACTTAAAAATGGCCCAATGGAGTGTATGTGGCAAACTGTTAAAAATAGTTGGATAGGCCCTTGATATGCGGCCTTCTTCTACATTTAGAGGGGCAGCTCCCTCGTATGATATAATTTTGAAGTTTTTCAAGTAAAAGTAAAATCAAACTTTAAAAGATAAATAGAAAGCCATTGATGATGAATGTACCACATGACTCCAAAGCTTTCCTAGACTAAATTAAGATCACTAATAACAACAATCAAGATCTATGCTTGAGAACTATTACTAACATAATGCTGATCCAAAGATTCATAAACATCTACACAATATCATGAGAATGCTCACTGCAAAGAGAATCAACATTTCTAACATTTTAGATTTGGAAGAAGAGAACTCAAATTGCATGTTCCTTTATTTTCTTGCACCAAGAACCTAAGAGGAATTTTTTATTACAAAGACAAAACTTGCACACACTTTCCAAATATTATCTTCTAACCAAAATTTTAGCATAGCGTTCCCTTCTTCTAAAGTGCAAAAAGTCCCTTTACAAAGCCAAAAAGATCCCTTTTATAGAGATGGAGGTTAAGAACTACCCTCTTGTAGTTAATAACTACTTCCGAAATACGCTTTTTGGGAGAGGTTAATTAGCCTCAACAAAATTAACCAAGAATGATCAAATCCTTATTGTATGTCCAAATGTGACAAAAATCACTATTTTCAAGCATGACACTTTTGTAGTCAACACTTTGATGATGAATCAAAACTAAGACTGTGAAAAACAATTTCTTCATCTAAAATTTGGTCATATATCCACCATTCTTCTAGATGGTGGGTGCACCTGCAACTTTACAAATAGAATCAAAAGATGAACTTGATGTCTATGGCTATAGCCAAGGTGGCAGTTTAGCATCTGCATCTTCAAATTATTTTGTCAAACAATTCTTGTGTCACCCTTTACACATTGTCTTTGTAGAAAAAAATCTCCACTTGGCCTGTGATGATGACACTTTGTCATATAATTAGCATGCAATCTAGATAGACTCCCTTCCTCATGGCTTGAACACAAACTCTCCTTTATGGGGTTTTGAGGGTCTTTGGCAAAACAAAAGTGCTACTCTCTTTCTACTTTTTGGATGGGAAGCTCTATCTTGAAGCACTGTCAATAGATTTATGATCATGATTATTTTTACCCTTCTTGGAAGTCTTGAATTGAGAAAAATTCTTCCCTTCATTGTGCTGAGAGTGAAGGATAGCATAGTTAACCCTTGATTTTGAAGCAAAACTCCTCAGTTCTTCCGTTTTCTAAGATGTTGAATTTGAAACATTTAGAACAACTTTCATGGAGGTTAATTAAACTCTTAATTTTTAGCCTCTTTCAAATGGGCAAAAAGGTAGGTTGATAACCATCTTTAAATTAAATTTTTTGAAAATTTATCTTAACCTCTTTTTTTTTAATGGAGAGGTTAAGATTTGAAGATGAAACACATGTTTTCGAAATTTATCTTAACCTCCTTTTTTAATGGAGATGTTAAGATTTTAAGATGAAACACGTGTTTTGGAAATTTATCTTAACCTATTTTTGATGGAGAGTTTAAGATTTCAGATTGAAACATGTGTTTTGGACCCCAAAACTTAACCTTTTAAAAGGTTAATTTGCAAACATATCTTAACCTTTTGATGAAGAGGTTAATATTTCAAAGTGAAACATGTGTTTTGGAAATTTATCTTAACCTCTTTAAAGGTTAATGGTTAAGATTTTGATTGAAAATAAGTATTTTGGTTCCTTCCATTAACCTATGACAACTTTTGATTCGAAAGCTGGATTTTGAAAATTTGAAGTGCTGGACGGAGCTGGGAATGAGCTAGAGATATTTGAAGGGTGAAATTTCTCAAAAACTCTAAGAGTAAGTGATCATTTTAATGCTTAAAATGAGGCATATTCTAAGAATAACCATATCTCAAAAAGGTAGGAATTGAGGCAATTTTGATATCCGGGCAACAACTAGCTTTATCTAGGGACAAGGATTTTATAAGGATGAAGCTTGATTCCAAAGAAACTATAATAGTGCCTTATTCATTAGGATATAGAGTCACACGAGGAACCACTTTGCAAAAGGGGGAACAAACACCAAAAATAGGAGAACTAAAAGAAAGACTACACACTAGAAAACAACACAACAAAAACTCCTATCTAGACTATATACAAGGCAGGTTTCCCTACCTCCAATGACTTAAGGTATAATCATGAAAATCCATTTATTGGCTGGGGAAAATAAATACCATAGCATGCTAACATGTGGAAACTTTTAGGTTCCTATGGACTCGAGTATAGGTTCACTCTTTGAATTCCAATTCTGAGATTCCTAGTATGCTTCACATCACTTGATAAAGAAATGTATCCAAATAACCATGTCTCATAAAAAATCTCTAACTTTGGAATCAACTCTATTTCATGTTGCATACCATTCATGACTTCATTTTGAAAGAGTTGAAGTATAAGGCTCTCAAGTTCTTGAATGCATTTATGATCCTTTTCTCTACTTGACAAGCCCTCTAATTGAAATTTTAGTGATTGGTCATCATGAATTCCTAAACTTATTTCTGACACCAAACACTCTTTCTTTTCCACGAGAATGATTTTTTTTGTATTCTCTATGAAATTATTCCAATATGAATGCACATCCGTGTCACATTGAATCTTCCCATGATGTATTTCTTCCTTTTCTCCCATCAAATCGCTCAAAGAAGAAACAATCATCTTTTCCATTTTGGTGCACACATGCTCTAATGAGTCTATCTGATCAAGAGAACTTATCATCAATTGATATTGATGTAAGGGAAATTCTTTTAAAAGAGAATCGTCATCTATGCCTTCATCTTTACATTTTCAATCATTAGATCACAACACATTTCTTCAAGGCCAAATACTTCTGTAGTGTGAGATACCATCACAATGTTTTCTTCATTGTAGTCTCCACTTGTGAACTTGAATGCTTCAAATTTAGGTTTCATGCTTGAGGAAGAGTGAGAGCTTGATGTGTCATCTTCTCTTACTTGAAGCCTATCCTTAATTCCCATTTCCATCATACCTATTATTTTATTTTCATTAATGTTTTCACAAACTTGGTTCATTGATTCTTCTTGATGAACATCTTCATAAAATTGGAAAGCTTCATATTCCACTTCCATGCAACCTTGAAAAGGATCACGTGACAGCTCATCATTTTTCTCTTGAAAATGATCTTCTACTCTTGTGACAATCATACCACTTTCTAAAAACTCTTCAACATTCTCAAAAGTAAAGACTTCCATCTCAGGAGTCAATGGAGATGTCTACAAGATTTCACTTGAGTTTATTTCTTCATCAGTGGTAATGATAGAAGATTGTGAAATATATTCTAAGGAATTGACTTCAACAATAGAGTTCTCATCATTAATGATTAGGGGTGAATGAATAGGAAGGTCTTCTTCATAGAGGAAGTCATCATCTAAAGCATTGAGGCACTAAGTAGGAATAAAAATAGTATTGAATTCAACTTGATCCATATTTCCCTCATCTTTAATCATATGTTGTGTTGTTCCTAGAGAAACATTTGGTATTTCTTTTTCTTTCTCATTAGGATTAAAATCATTGAATACATTCTCCTAGGTATTGAAGTCTTCATAGTAATGCCCTGATACATTACCAGACACTTTTTCTTTTATAGACTTCATTTCCTAACCATCTTCTTGATTAGACATAAAATCCTTATCTCCTTTCATGCATGCATATCTAGATGACTCCTTCCTAACATTTGGATCAGGAGATGTTCTGTTACCAAGGAAATAATTCTTACATGGGTTTTATTTCTCAAGTTCTTGCAGTGTTTGAAGTAAAGAAGGATGAACTTTGTTAGGATCCAGGCATGCATTGCCATATAAGCTTTTTAAAAACTCAACTTGATTGGGATCAATGGAGGTATGATTTTGATGAGAAATAGGTACAGGCATTGGGGCACATGTTTTACTACCATTATCTATCCTCAATTCACATGAATCACTTTTTTGATCAAGTTCTTCCTTATGCTTGCATGTGGAACTTCATTCTAAAAATGTTTTCAGCTTGTGAGAGAAAAAGTAATTATCTCTACCATCTTCTTCATCTAGCTTTTCCAAAGTTGGGAGCAAGGATGGATGGATATTTTTTGGGTCTAGTTTTTGCCCACCATAGAAACTCTTCAAGAAGCTAGACTACTTCAGATCAATAAAAATTTGATTTTGTTTAGAGAAAGGTGAATGAGATATACTCTTATTCTTCTTCATTGATGATTTAGATGAAGCACATTTTTCAGCAAGGCCTTCTTTATATGTTGAACCTTTTTTCAAATAAAGAATCATGATCATGAGAAAAAAATCCATATTCTTTTCTATCATCTTTTTTGATCTTTTGAAAAATTTGCAGCAAGTAAGGATGAACCATTCTAGGATCTACCCTCTTGCTGCCATAGAAATTGTTCAAGAAATTTACCTATAGAGGTTCATTAGGAATTTTTTTATTTGAGTATGAAAAGTATTCCTCATCACTATCATTGTCACTGTCACTTTCCATTTTACCTTTGTACCAAATAATCTTTTTAATTCAAACCTTGGATAGAGTCACCAACCTTCATTCAAGGGAAGGTACCTTCATTAGCTGACTTATTGATTATTATTTACTTGACCTTGGATGTGACCAATATTTTGCCTATTCCTTCTTGGAATTGCAACTATTCTTTTAATGACTACAACATTGTGACCAATAGGATCTCTTCACAATATTTCCCCAAATTCTTCTTCTTCTTCTGGAACCCAATTTGTTCGAGTATATTGCTGAGAGCTTAATCTACACCTCTAGGCTAGAGTGTTCAAATCTGAAATAATATCTTCCTATGTGTCTTGGAAACCAAGATTTAGCTGGAGAATTGGAAGCACATTCTCATTCAACAATACCATGTTATTTAATCACAGGTGACTAATTAATCTTTCTTGTTCGATCTCCCTAGTAGAGTTGCCAACAATCTATTGGTAAAGAGATTTGTCACTTTAAAATGGCCCAATAGAGTGTATGTGGCAAACCATTCACAATATTTGGATAGGCCCTTGATATGTGGCCTTCCTCTGTGTTTAGAGGGGCAACTCCCTTGTAGGATATAATTTTGAAGTTTTTCAAATAAAAGTGAAATCAAACTTTAAAAGATAAATAGAAATCCATTGATGATGAATGCACCACACAACTCCAAAGCTTTCTTGGACTAACTTCAAATCACCAATAACAATAATCAAGATCTACACTTGAGAACTATTACTAACATAATTCTAATCCAAAGATTCATAAACATCTATACAATGCCATCAGAATGCTCAATGCAAAGAGAATCAACATTTCTAACATTTTAGATTAGGAAGAAGAGAACTCAAATTGCTTGTTCCTTTATTTTCTTGCAACAAGAACTTGAGAGGAATTTTTGATTACAAAGACAAAACTTGTACACACTTTCCAAATATTATCTTTTGATCAAAATTTTAGCATAGTGTTCCCTTCTTCTAAAGTCCAAAAAGTCCCTTTACAAAGCCAAAAAGATCCCTTTTATAGAGATGGAGGCTAAGAACTATCCTCTTGTGGTTAATAACTACTTCCAAAATGTGTTTTGGGAGAGGTTAATTAACCTCAACAAAATTACCCAAGAATGATCAAATCTTTATCATATGGCCAAATGTGACAAAAATCACTATTTTCAAGTGTGACACTTTTGTAGTCAACACTTTGATGAAGAATCAAAATTGGGACTATGACAAACAATTTCTTCATCTAAACTTTGGTCATATATCCACCATTCTTCCAAATAGTGGCTCCTCCTGCAACTTTACAAATAGAATCAAAAGATGAACTTGATGTCTATGGCTACAACCAAGGTGGCTACATCTTCAAACTTTTTTGTTAAACAATTCTTGTGTCACCCTTTGCACATTGTCTTTGCAGAACAAAATCTCCACTTGGCCTGCGATGATGAAATTTTGTCATATAATTAGCATGCAATCTGGATAGACTCCCTTCCTCATGGCTCAAACAAAAACTCTCCTTTGCGAGATTTTTACATTCTTTGGCAAAACAAAAGTACTATTTTCTTTATGCTTTGTGGATGGGAAGCTTTGTCTTGAAGCATTGTCAACATTTTTATGATCATGATTGTTTTTAGCCTCCTTGGATGTCTTGAACTAAGAAAAATTCTTCCCTTCATTGTGCTGAGAGTGAAGGATATCATAGTTAACCCTTGATTCTGAAGCAAAACACCTTAGTTCTTCCCTTTTCTGAGATGTTGAATTTGAAACATTTAGAAAAAAATTCATGGAGGTTAATTAACCTCTTAATTTTAAACCTCTTTCAAATGGACAAAGAGGTAGGTTGATAACTGTCTTTAAAATATGTGTTTTGAAAATTTATCTTAACCTCTCTTTTTTTAATGGAGGGGTTAAGACTTTAAGACAAAACACATGTTTTGGAAATTTATCTTAACCTCTCTTTTTTAATGGAGAGGTTAAGATTTTAAGATGAAACATGTGTTTTGAAAATTTATCTTAATGTCTTTTTGATGGAAAGGTTAAGATTTCAAAGTGAAACACATGTTTTGGACCCCAAACCTTAACCTTTTAAAATGTTAATTTTGCAAACTTATCTTAACCTTTTGATGGAGAGGTTAATATTTCAAAGTGAAACACATGTTTTGGAAATTTATCTTAACCTCTTTAAAGGTTAATGGTTAAGATTTTGATTGAAAATACGTATTTTGGTTCCTTCCATAAACCTGCGGCAACTTTTGACTTGGAAGCTGGATTTTGAAAATTTGAAGTGCTGGATGGAGCTCGGAATGAGCCAGAGATATTTGAAGGGAAAAATTTCTCAAAAACTCTGAGAGTAAGTGACCATTTTAATGCTTAAAATGAGGCATATTCCTAGAATAACCATAGTTCAAAAAGGTAGGAATTGAGGCAATTTTGATATCTGAGTAACAACCCAATATGTTCATTTGACTATTACTTTTTAACCATTGTAGCAAAAAAATTCTTAGGTAAGTGGACCTAACAAGTCTATGAAATCCTTACTAATTTGAATATGTCAAGGAGTGATAAAGTCTAGATAATCTTTGGTTAAATTCCTCTAACCAAGTCACACTAAAAATGTGTACGTTAAACTTTAATAAGGTTGACTCCTAATAGAGCTCACTTTAGAAGAGTAATTTTTTTGGGGTTTTAAGTCATAGGGGATTTTACCTTTATAGTGTCTCCACATTAAAATTTGTGTCAAATTGTGTGTATACTTATGCATTGCTAAGTTTATTTCATGATTTAAATTTCATGCTAGAACTCGATATAAGCTAATTAAATATTCTGATATGTGATGAAGTAAGGAACAATGAGATAACAATTTGAAGAAAATTATTTATAATTTTGATCTGAAATATATATTTAGATGCAAAGTGGGCTTCCAATAATAGGTTAAAACTTAATAAAAAATGTAGAACTCAACATTACTCAAAATTACATCTCACAAGCTAATTTGAAATTGCAAAATTAAAACCTGAGATGCATATGCCTATCAATTGGAATTTGATAAGCACATCAACCACTTGGTATATTTAAAAATGTCAACTAGGAAAATAGGCTCAAAAGCTCTTATTGGGGTTCCTTTTAGCAAAGTTTAACAAGGTACTAAAAAATCCTTTCAAATGTTTGAGTCCTTGTAGTGGCTTTGTATGGGGATCCATATGCCTTGCAGACATGGAAAGAATCTAGCATCTCTTGTTTTGGAAAAATTCACCAAGAACTTTGTTAAACAACTCTTTATTGAAAGAAAGAAACACCTAATCTAACTGCACAATTGATGGCCCCAGGCCACCAAAACTTCAATGAAATTTCTTACTCCTATCAAAGACCTTATTTTCATTTCTATTTTCTTGACAAAAGTTGAAAGTATCAATCTCATTAGTTTCAAAAAAAATAGCATCTTCAATCACTTCATTAGGGAAAATATAATAAGCATATTCACTTTTGTAGTGTGTGCAAAAAGTAGAATCTATCTTAAAATGTTGCTATCTATGAAAATAAGAGCTCAAAAAGATTAGAAACAATCTGAAAACCTTCTTTAACATATGATTCATGCATGCTATCCAACTACAACACAATATATTCATATTCAACTTGGTGAAGGATGTCATACTCACCATGAGCTTGTAGTACTTCTTGTTTAACTGACTGGCATATAGATGAGCAATTTGATTTGTATTCACAAATTTCATCAGTATCAAAATCAAAAAATACTTCAATGTGGTCTAATGAATCTTTACATTTCTTAAAAATGAATTATCAGTCTCATGAAATTTCTCATTACAATGGTCATGGAAAGAGAAAGTTGATCCTCATCATAATCAACATTAGATAATGCATTAGTGGGCTCACAAAATGCAGCCTCAGTTTCACTATGAATGTTGACACAAGAAGATTTATAATCTTATATTTCACAACAAATAAATATATGATCATCATTGAAATCATAACTATTCAACCTATGTTCCTCTATGCATTCATCAAATAAAGGATTAATAATTCCATTTAAAGATCCCCTATAAATATTATGACATAAGGAAGAAAAATTGGTATCAAAATCCTCATCATACAAAGCATTATCAAATACCTTGAAGCCATTACCAAGCCCATTGTCAAATTTTTTTTTAGCATATGAATAAACATCAGAGACATCACTACATGAAGATTCAACATCCATTTCACCAACTAAGCATATATAGTATATATCAACATTATTTTCATTGTCTTGTTCAAGATAACTAATAGGAAAATACCACCAATCATCCTCAAACTTATCACTATACGCGGATGTATAAATGTTGGAATCATATGTATGCTGAAAATGAAAACCACCTACCGTATGAAGTGCACTATCTAATAGTAGAGTTGAAACATGTTGAAAGGTTATTTTGCATGATGCTAATGGTAGAAATTCTCTCAAATATCTCTCTTGAAAAGATGATCAATGGTCAACTCCAAGGTTCTATATGGCTATTTTTCAACATGTTGGGTAACTCAATCGAAGATAAATTTGAATGTTCACAAGGAGGCCTTTATCGGTATCTAACAATCTGCACAACTTTGTTGAAATGTAACCACAAAACCAATATATTTTTGTATTTTTTTGTTTTATGATTATTACAATTTATAATCAATGCAACTATATGAATCCATATTTCAACCAAGTATTTTGAAAAACAAATAATGAAGATAGAGTAACAAGAGATTTAAGTAAATTACTGAAAGGAAAATTCCTAATAGACATAAGCCAAAGTAACAACATGTCTATGAACTAAATTATCAAAAGGATATGGTAGGGAACCAATAAAATTAGGAGAAGTGCTTCCTCAACTCCACTAATGCAATTTTTGATGAGAACTTTAATGAAAATTGAAAGATGATTCACACTTCATCAAATTGTGAGGCCATAGAAAGTGTGCTCACATGAGATAAAATGCTATGTAAGAACAATAGTGATCCTTTCTCCAATTTATCAGAACAACATAATTTTTTAACATAAGAAAGACACTAGAATTAAAGGATTAAACAATTATAAAAATGTATTAAAATAATTATCTCCATATCATTCATGAACATGAATTCACAAAAAATAACACACTTCAGAAAGATTTACTACACTCAGAATGAGAGTGCCAATAGCATTTATTACTGCATCAAAATATCAGCTTGGAGTACATATTACATCCATGTATTTAAAAGAAATCTTCTCCTCCTTTTGTGTTAGGAGTGAGAGATCTTCTAATGTAAACTACATTAGCATGAATGTTGATGGTATTCCTTTAGGGAAGTATCCTAGGCTTTTTTAGAGAAGATGGAGATTGTTAGCATGATCGACATGTTGCATTGATGACTGGGTTTATCATTGATGTCAACATAACAATATTTCTATGAAGACTAGCAGAGTAGTAGATAGAGAATGAAGTTGTATGAATAGAGAATTGATGATTAGGTCAAGCATGGTTAAGGACATATTCTATACTATATCCTGATGATGAGCTTAAGTGTGCATCAAGTAAGTTGAAGATCTGCATAAGATATGCGTGATTTAAAGAGAGTTGTATATAGAAAAAATATCTAAGAATTAGTTTATGATTAATGGATTGTATCTCCTAACAAAGATAGAATCATGATATGCAAGGTTAGACAATGAAAAAGGAAAGTTAGATGATGAAATCAGCAAGTGTGCAAAGTCTGAGGTCATACATGTGACAATTTTTAAAGATTGTGAGTTGATAGTGTTGTGTAATTGTAATATAATAAATTATCTTAAATAGACCTTATTATAATTAATTGGTAAAGCCTCCAAGCCAACTCAAGGAATTATTTTAAGGACATGGTATAAAGGAAGGTTATTTTCCTTTTGGTAAAGTCTAAATTGGATGAGGACAAAGTGTGAAGTGTGTGAACAAGAGAAAAGTATTTGATAAATACGAGTTGGTGATCAAAGGAATTACTGGATGCAAAATTGGTGATTTGGTATTGAGATTAGAAGAAGAAGAGAAGTCTGGTTGATAGGGCAGAGGAAGAGGAATTAAAAGTATAATTCTTTTCTATTAACTTTGGTGATGTTTCCCCTGAAGCTATTTGGATAGTAGGTTCAACTATGTTCTACAACTCCTAGCAAGGTTGGAACAACTCCTAATAGGGTTGGAATCTAGTAACAAGGATTCAAATTTTCTTAACAAGGGCTGATATGTACTAAATGTATTTCATTGACTCCTAACAGGGTCCATCCTATAACAAGGAATATTTATATTAGTACATCATTTCGTGGGTACCATCCCCACTAGGGTTTTACCTCTGATCAAGGGTTTCCCTAGTTAACATATCTAATTTTATAACATATTTGGTATTATTGTGTATGAGTATCTTATTATGGTTGCTGATTATATTTTGCACATGGTTAAGGATTAATAAGGTTGATAATTGTTATAGTAGTTGGATAACTATTTCACCCCTTGCTCTGAGTTATATTGGTGGACTTTACTTTCTAAAAATTGGTATTAGAGCATTAGGTCCTTGAAGAGAAAGCTTAACAACTTTGGGAGATCAATGGCAAGTCACTTTAGAAAAGAAAGTCATAAATTTGGTGGAGATAACTAGTATTGTTGGAATGAAAATATGAAGAATCATTTTTTGTGTATGGGTTCACGATATTGGATTTTTATAAAGTGTGATAAAGAAATTGTGGAAGAAGGAAAGCTTGAGGAATTCAGTGCATTAGAAAGAGATTTTTTATGTGTAATATGGGAGCTAGAGAAGCACTACTGCTAGCTCTTCTTGGAAATGAATATAGTTAGGAAAAATCACTAGAGACATCTCATAAAATTTGGAAAGCTTTAGAATCTACTTTTGAAGGAGATAAATATGCTAAAAGAGTAAGAATAAATAATTGGATATCTTTGTTTCGAGATGGTAAAATGATGGAAGATGAATTTGTGAGAAGCTACATTGGTAGAATATATGAGATTATTGTAGGAATTAAGTCATGTGAAGGATCTAAAGGGGAAGATGAGATTGTATGGAAGATTTTGAAAACTTTGACACCACCATTCAAACAAATAGCACAAATGATTGAACTCTTGATACCCTCTACTAAGAAATTCACAAGAGAAAGTTTTCTTGGAAGATTGGGAGTAGCAAAATCAAGTTTGAGGTAGCTTAGAGAATTTACATGACTAGAGATAGTTTTTAGTGCATTAAGTATTTGTCCCTATTTATCCAGAAGTGCGAGCACCCATGGAGACTATGCTAGCAGCAACAGATCTAGATCTAAAGAAGTTAGAAAATTTGAAGAAGGTATAGCCTTGCTTTTGAGAAGAGAACCAAATGGTAAGATATATTTTTAAATATTGGACTTGTAATGAATTTGGTCATTATGTTTCTAAGTTTCCTAAAAGAGAGAAAAATTATAAGAGAAATTTCAAGCCTAGAAGACCTGGAGATTGTTTATATGCACATGAAGATGATGAATATGAGGAAAGAGTTTAGAGTGAAAGTGATGATGAGTTAGGATTTTTGGCAATAAAAGAAGAGTTTTGAAATTAAATTGGAGAAGAAAAATCCATAGTTTCTCAAGTTGAAAAGAAATCTGATTGGATTATAGACAGTGGGTGTTCACATAATATGACTGGTGATATGAACAAGTTTGTTAAATTTAGAAATTATGATGGAGGAATTGTTAGAGTTGGTAATAATGCATCTTGTCACATTATAGGTATAAAATCTATTACTCTTGATGGGAAGACTAACATTGATGATGTTTATTTTGTTGATGGTTTAAAGCATAACCTGTTGAGTGTTGGATAGTAGGTTATTAGTTATAGTTTACAAAGAAGTATCAAAGATAAGGATGGTAAGATGATAAAAAAAGATACAAGATCCACAAGTAATATGTTTCAATTAAATCCTACTAAGATGACTTGTTTGGTTTCAAAAGTGGCTAACAAATGGATATGGCATAGAATTTTTTTATATAAACTTTGATAACATTTTGAAGGATAGTAGTACATTTATAGTCATAGATTTACCTAAGATCATTAAGCCTACCAATATTATTTGTAAGGAATGTATCATGGCTAAGTAGAAGAAGGTTTCATTTCCCAACAAGAAGTTCATGACTACACAGAAGTTGGAGATTATTCATACATACTTGAGTGATCCTACTAGAAAAAGAGGTTTCTATGGAGAAACATACTTTATGATTTTTGTTGATGATTTTACTAGAATGATGTGGCTTGAATTTATTAACAAAAAATATAGGGCATTTGAGAAGTTTAAGATATTTAAGAATAGAGTTGAAAATGAATTTGGTGTAAAGGTTAAGTGTTTAAGATCAAATAGAGGTGAAGAGTTTACTTGCAGAGAGTCTAACATGTTTTGTGAAGAAAATGGAATCAAGAGACACTTATCATCACTTAAGACTCCTGAGAAAAATGGGATAGAAGGAGGAGGAGCATATACATATCAAAGGCAACAATAGAAATCATATTTGAGAATGATGTATCTAAGATATTTTTGAGGGAAGCAATCAATACAACAGTATACACCATGAATAGAGTGTAGATCAAAAAAGGTACAAATGAAACTCCATATGATTTATGGTTTAGTCATACACCCTTAATGAAGTATTTTAGAATTTTTGGAAGAAAGTGTTACATAAAGAGAGATGATGATATTGGTAAGTTTGATCCAAGAAGTGATGAATTCATGTTCCTTAGTTACTCATAGAAAAAATAATCTTACATATATTTTAATCATAGGACTAAGAAAATTGTTGAGTGTGCAAATTTGAAAGTGGATGAAAAGTTTGGAGTTAAAGAAAGGATGATGGATTATAATTTTGATGAGGAATAAGATAATCGTAGATCTGTTAAAGAGAATGTTGATGTTTTATTTGAGACTAATAATGACTTGTAGATTGATGTACAAATTATTGGGCAAAGAGGAGAACAAAGAACTAAACCTAGAGAAGAAGTAAGAGTTGAGATAGCAACTCCTAAAATTAATAAGAATTTGGGAAATAATCACACCCCACATAGAAATTTTTTGGAAGAAAAGACAAAGGAGTAATGACAAGAAATAGAGTACATGAAGAATTATGTTTGATTTCTCAAAATGAATCCAAGAGTATAGATGAGGCATGTAAGGATGATCATTTGATTCAAGCAATGAGGGAAGAATTAGATCAAATTGTCAAAACTGAAACATGCAAGGAATTGGTTCCTAGATCTAAAGAAAAGAATGTTATAAGAATGAAATAGGTATTTAGAAATAAGATGAATGAACAAGGTGAAGTTTTTAGGAACAAAGGTAGTTTGGTCTGCAAAGGATATTATGATGCAAGAGCCTCTTGGGTTGCCTTGTAATCCTTCTCATTTGTTAATGCTAGTAGTCTTAACTGAGCTCCAACAATGTTAACCAAGTTGTAGCACTACTTACTGAGTTGCAGTAGTTATAGAGTGGCTATGTTTATCTAGTAATAGTTTGGACCAAGTTCCAGTATTGACTAAGTTGCATTTTGTGCCGAGTTCAATTTTTGCCAAGTTGCAATTATGACCTAGTTTATTATTAGCTAAGTTCCAATATTAAGTGAGTTCCAGTCTTAGCTGAGTTATCTAGTGTTAACCAAGTGTTCCTTCATGGATCAAGTGAACCTAATATTTTATAATGCTTGGATCCTTCTTTGACTGGTTTTATTCTATGATTGGTTCTTGGTTTGAGCCAACTTACATATCTAATTTATATCATGAATTTAATGATAGGATCTTGATTTGGGATAATTTTAGACTATTTAAGGTCATCCTTTCTATCATGTAATGATCTAGAATATTTTGTAAGAAATTTTGTAAAGTATGATCTAGAATCTTTTTAAAGCCATTTTGGCAAGTATCAGTAGAGGTATTTGGTTTAGTTTAGGGTAAGACTTAGAAAGTTTAGAGCATATGTTTCTAGAATTACAAATTTGAAGCTGGATTGTAATCTTGAAGTTGTATTTTGTATCTAGTTGTGACCGAGAAGGCCTTATAGTTGGGTATTTATGATGATAATTTGATGAATCAATAAAAGTGTTTTGTTCTCTCTCTCTCTCCTTTGTGTTGTTCTCTATGTGTTTTCTTCAATTGTATTTACTTAGCAAGGTGTATGGATAGTTAGGTGTGCCTTTGGCCCTAGTTGTTTACCTATCCTTGTGTTAGGTGGTATTAGAGTGTGATATTTGTTCTTGTGGAGATTGGATTGTGTAGAACTCAAAGTTGAATTTGGTTGTAGGGTGGCAGATCTACAAATTTTTAACCTATAACTTATAGAGGGTTATGATCTTGGAGGAACCTATCTGTAAAGATAGTTTGAGGCAAAGGAAATGTTGACACCACTATTATGGACATGTTGAGACAAATTTCAGCCATATTAGATATTGTGGAGATAGCCCAAAGGAGAGGAACACATCTTGATGATGTCAATGATGATGAAGAAATAACACCAAACCATAATCAAGAACCTGAAGAAGATAGAGATGAGGAAAGACTATTAAGATTATTGTCTAGGGCACATTCAAACCCTATTATAGAAGTTATTCCTTAATGTTGTGTTGGATTAGATCTCTAATATGGATATGTTCTTTGAGTTTTAAAACACTTCTAATAATAGGAAGGTGAAAATTTTAGTCACTAGGTTGAAAGGTCATGCCTTACTGTGGTGGAAGGATTTGCAAACTGATAAAAAAAGGAGAGGAAAGAAGAAGATCAAGATTTCGCTGAAAATGGTGAACAAGGTGAAGAAGAAATTCCTTCCTTCTAATTACCAAATTATCTTATTGAGAAAGATGCAAAATTTAAGACAAAAGGACATGACTATGAAGGAGTATACCGAGGAATTTTATAAATTGGACATCAGATCTAGACATGTGGATGATGAGGTTGAGAAAGTTGTAAGGTATCTCAATGGATTGAGATTTGCAATTCAAGATTAAATAAGTTTTGTGAAATTGGAAAGTGTGGAAGGAGCATACCAATATGCCTTGAAAGCTAAGGAGATCTTGACAAAGAAGCATGACCAAAGACAAAGAGATAGAGGTGGTAGATTCCAAAGAGGAAGAGGTAGATCTTATGGAGAAGGTGGAAGATTTGACAATTATGTACAATATAAAGGAAAATATGAATGGAAAAATGATGAAAAAGGCAAGACCAAATGGAAAGGTGGTAATTCTTATCGAGGATGTACTAGTTCTTATTGAGGAAGAGGTAATTCTTACTTTAGAGGTGGTTTTCGTGGTAATTGTTTTAGATATGGTAAAGAAGGGAATAGATCCTTTGAGTGTAGATCCTTTGGAGAGAATGAAAAAGTTAACATAAATGCTATGATTCAAGGAGACCTTGAGGGTTCACCAAGTGGACCTGAGGATTGAGAAAATATGATGGTGAGAAGAATTTTGTGTAATAGGGGAATTGATGAGGATCATATCTTAAGGAGAGTAGTTTTCAAGACCAGATGTAAGATGGCTAGAAAATGTTGCAAAGTGATCATTGAAAATGGAAGTTAAACAAATTTGGCATTAGAGGAGTTGTCTACAAAGTTGTAGTTGTAGAGGTTGAAGCATCCTAAACCCTATCTTGATCAGGAATGAGCATAAGATATTGGTAAGTGAACAATATGTTGTAAAGTTCAAGATTAGAAATTACTTTGATTAAGTTCTATGTGATGTTATGCCTATGTATTGTTATCATATTCTATTGGGTAGACCTTGGAAATATGATAGATATGCCATACATGGAAGGTTGAATCAATATAGTCTTTAAGTGGATGGGAGAAAGCAAGTATTGTTGCCTTTGATTGAAAGTATGGATAAGGTTAATTGTACTACTTTTTGAGTTTATATGGTCAATGGGAAGCAATTTGAAAAGGAAATGAAGAAGAACCAAATATATTTTTCCATAATCCCTAGATTACTAAGTTGTTCTAGTAGTAACTGAGTGATAGAAAATAGTAAATTAACTGAGTGAGCTAGGTTAGTAGTAATCAAATGATAGTAGAATATAGCAATATTACCCAAGTGGGCTAGTAGAAATTGAAATATTATTGAATGAGTATAAAGAAATTGTTGTAGAGGATATACCTTATGGTTTACCACCTATAAGAAATATAAGTAATTGTATGGAGCTGATTCCTAGAGCTAGTTTTCTGATTAAAGCACCATAGAGATTGACACCTATAGAGAATGAAAAACTTAATAGACAAGTGCATGAGTTGTTACAAAAATGTTTGATAAGAGAAATTTTGAGTCCATGTATTTTATCTATTGTTTTGGGATCTAAGAAGAATGGAGAATGAATAATGTGCACTTATTCTAGAGCTATCAACAAGATCACAATGAACTATAGGTTTCCTATGCCAAGGATGGATGACATAATGGATTGCGTGAGTGGAGCAAATTATTTTACCAAGATTTATTTGAAGAGTGGTTATCATCAAATTAGAATCAAAGAATATTATGAATGGATGACTACTTTCAAGACAAAATATGGTTTGTATGAATGGTTGGTAATGACTTTTGGTTTAAATAATGCACCTAGTACTTTCATGAGGTTGATGAATGAAGTTCTCAAGAGATTCTTGGGTAAGTTTTTTATTGTTTATTTTGATGATATTTAGATATTTAGTAAGACTAAGAAAGAACATATTGAGCATGTTAGACAAGTATTGCAGAGATTGAAAGAGGAGAAGTTGATGATTAACTTGAAAAAGTGTTCTTTTATGCAAGAGAAGATTGTGTATTTGGGATTTTTATTTTATTTCAATTGATGGTTTGGGAATGGATCCTAAGAAGGTTAAAGAAATTTTGGAATGGCCTACACCTAAGAATATGGGTGAGGTAAGATCATTTCATGGTTTGGATAGTTTCTACATGAAATTTATAAAGAATTTCAGTTTCATTTGTAATGTTATGAATGAGACACTGAGAGAAGATAAAAAAAGATTTTAAGTGGACACATAGAACTGATAAGAGTTTTGAGACTTTGAAACAAAAAGTTGTTGAGTTATCTATATTAGCTTTGTCTAATTTCAATAAGGTATTTCAAGTTGAATATGATGCAAGTGGAAATGCAATAGGAGTTGTGTTCATTCAAGAAACTAAACATGTTGCTTTCTTTAGTGAAAAGTTGAATAATGCTAAAAGAAATTATTTTGTGTATGATCAAGAGTTTTATGCCATTGTTCAAGCCTTGAAGAAGTGGAGACATTATTTGATTCTTAAGAAGTTTATGTTGTATACTAATCATAAAACTTTATAGCATTTGGGAAGTCAACATAAGTTAAATCGGAGATATATGAAGTGGGTTGAGTACTTGTAGAGTTTCACATTTGTGATCAAGCATAAGAGTGGAGTTACTAACTAAGTTGTTGATACATTGAGTAGAAGACATTCTTTTTTGACCAAGATGAATGTTGAATTTATTGGTTTTGATGAAATGAAGGAGTTGTATGATACTGACCTATTATTTTCTAAGGCATGAAGAGAGTGCAAAGCACAAAATCTATTAGATCACATGAGCAAGTTTCATGAGTATTTTATTCAAGAAGGTATGTTGTTTAAAGTAATTCATTTATTTATACCAAGAAGTTCTATGAGAGTCAATTTGATTAAGGAAAAGCACTATGGTGGTTTGGCTGGACATTTTGGAATTGATAAGAGATCGAGTTTGTTGAATGATAAGTATTAATGGTCATAGATATATAAGCATGTTTAGAATTTTGTAAGTAGTTGTGGAATTTTTCAAGTTGCAAAATGAGTAAGTTAGAATACTGGATTGTATACACCTATTTATGTTCCTAAGAAACCTTGGAGTGACATTGGTATGGATTTTGTTCTTGGATTGCCTAAGACACCAAGAGGGTATGATTCCATATTTGTTGTTGTGGATAGATTTTTTCAAATGACACATTTTATACCATGTAAGAAAACATCAGATGTTGTACATGTTGCTGATATTTCTTCAAAGATATTGTTAGATTGCATGGATTACCAATAAGTATTATCTATGACAGAGACAATAAGTTTGTTGATTATTTTTTGGAGGAATTTGTGAAAGAAGATGGGTATTGAATTGAGATTTAGTTCTACATTCTGTCCACAGATAGATGGACAAACAAAAGTTGTAAATAGAATCTTGTGTAATTTGTTGAGATGTTTAGTTGGAGATAAGTTAAGTATTTGGGATAGGGTATTGGCACAAGCTAAGTTTACATATAATAATTCTATGAATAGGAGTACAAGGAAAATACCTTTTAAGATTGTTACTAGAATGATACCTAGAGGAATATTAAATTTGAGGGATGTTGTTGGTTAAGAGAAGAGAAGTGGTGAAGGGGAAGATTTTTTTGGTTTAATAAATTCTTTGCATGAGGAAGTGAAGTTGAAGTTGGAACAAAGTAATCAGAAGTATAAGGAGAACGTTGATAAGTCTAGGAGACATAATATTTTTGAAGTTGGTGATGAGGTGATGGTTCATTTGAAGAAAGAAATATTTCCTATTGGAATATACAATATACTAAAGATGAAGAAGTTTGGACCTTGTAAGATCTTGAGGAACTTTGTTAGTGGTAATGCTTATGAAATTGAGTTAGCAAATGACATGGATACATCTCCTATATTCAATGTTTGTGATTTGTATAAGTATCATGAGTCAGATGATGAAGCTATTGTATCATATGATTATCCTTAGAAGTAGATTGAAGAGGTTGAATAGATATTGGATCATAGAGTTGGTAAGAGAACAAGAGGAAAATATTAGTATGAGTATTCGGTGAAGTGGAAGAATAGACCAATTGAAGATGCTACATGGATTTCTCAATCTGAGTTGGATTTAACACAGGTTGTGACACTTGTAGGATTCAAGAGAATCATTTCTTTCAAACCTAGTTGTTTGATGTAGGAGCACCCTTTATTTCCATGTAATGCTACTCATTTGTTCATTCTAGTAGTGTTAACTAAGTTCCAACACTATTAACCAAGTTCTAGTAGTGCTCACTAACTTGTAGTAGTTACTGAGTGGCTATGTTGGCTAATCAATAGTTTTGACCAAGTTCCAATATTGATCGAGTTTGATTTTGGGTTATGTTTAGTGTTTGCTAAGTTGTAGTTATGATTGAGTTAATTATTAAGTGAGTTCTAGTGTTAATTGATCTATATAGTGTTGATCGAGTATTCCTTCATGCATCGGGTGAATCTAATATTTGTTGATGCTCAGGTTCTTCTTTGACCAAGTTTTTCTATGATTGGTTCTTAGTTCAAGTTGACTTATGTATTTAATTTAGATCAAGAATCTAATGATATGATCTTGTCTTGGGATGATTAGAGACCATTTAAGGTTGGCCTTTCTATTATGTAATGATCTAGAATCTTCCATAAGCCATTTTGGCAAGTATAAGTAGAGGTATTTGGTTTAGTTTAGGATAAGACTTAGAGAGTTCAAAGTAGATGTTTATGGAATTGTGAATTTGAAGTTGGATTATGGATCTTGAAGTTGTATTTTTTATCTGGTTGTAACCTAGAAGGCCTTACTATTGGGCATGTATGCTTATAATTTGATCAATCAATAAAAGTATTTTGTTATCTCTCTCTCTCTCTCTCTCTCTCTCTCTCTCTCTCTCTCTCTCTCTCTCTCTCTCTCTCTCTTTGGTGTTGTTCTTTGTGTGTTTGCTTCCATTGTGTTTACTCAGGAAGATGTTTGGATAGTTAGGTGTGTCTTTGGCCCTAGGTGTTTAGCCCTCCTTGTGTCATATTCATAGCAAGAAGGTATAGATTATGAAGAAACATGTGCCCCAGTAGCTAGAATAGAAGTAGTAAGAATGTTATTGGCTTATGCAACATATAGGAAATTTAAAGTATATTACATGGATGTCAAGTTAGCCTTTCTAAATGGAGAACTTGAAGAAGAAGTTTAGATTGAGCATCATGAAGGATTTTCTTTGATAGAAGATAAGGACATGGTATGCCAATTGAAGAAAGCAATGTATGGTCTAAACCAAGCATCTAAAACCTAGTATGCAAGGTGGGATAAGTAATTGGCAAAACTTGGATTTGCTAACGGTATGACAAATAGTAATTTTTATTTGAAATAAATTGAGAATGATTTATTGATCATTGTGATATTTTTTGATGATATAATCTTTAAAGGTAATGATGAAGCAAGTTATGAGTTTGTTGAAGAGATGACGAATTAATTTGAGATGAGCATGATTGGTGAGATGAATTTTTTCCTAGGTTTAGAGATTATGAAAAATAGTGATGATATTTTCATATTTCAAGCTGATTATTTGAAAGACTTGTTGAAAAGATTTGTCTTCAAAAGTTGTAAGCCTATTGGTACACCTTTGGTAGTTGGTTACAAGTTATCTAGCAAAGATGAGACACCTATAGTTGAGAAAAAGAAGTATGGATCAATGATTGGAGGATTGTAATATCCAACTCACACCAGACTAGATATAGAAAATGCAGTCAGGCTAGTAGCAAGATTTCAAGTTGTTCCTAAGAAATCTTATTATGAAATAGTAAAGAGGATATTCAAATATTTGAAGGGTACACCTAATTATGGATTATGGTATGATAGATCAAGTGATTTAACTTTATGTGCTTATACTGATGTGAATTGGGTAGGTAGTATAGATGAAAAAAAGAGAACTAGTGATGGATCATTTTTCCTTGGAGAAGATTGGTTTCTTGGTTCAGCAAGAAACAAGATTGTATTTCACATAGTACAATTGAAGTAGAGTCTATGGTAGCTGCAAACAATTGTAATTAGATCATGTGGATGAAGTAGATGCTAAAGGATATTGTGATAAAATTTTAAGATCCTGTTATTAAACATTATGATAACACAAGTATAGTGAGTATTGTTGTCATAGAGGTTTGCAACCTTGTCCAAAGTCTTACCTAAGGACAACCTTGTGAAACATGGAAACAACCTCCAAGCTGTGGGACTTGAACTGTGAGGTTGAATCTCCAGAGAAGGCTGGCTTCCTCTTACTATTAGGGTGCACCTAACTACTCTTGGAGAGGAAATGGGAGAAGGAATGCATGAAAAGAAAATCTACCTATTCTAACCTAAGGGGATGATGCACCAAAATAGAGTGTTCAAACTAATCTCTGCCCATACATGCACTATTGAACCATTATGACACCAAAAGATATACACATTCAGACTTGTTTTAACCTAGCAACCACATGTAGATCAGAAAACCCAAATGAATGACACAAGGAAAGAGAAAATTCACTTATATATCATTCACAAGCCAGAAGAGATACAGTCATGCAGGTTACAGATCTCTATAAAGCACCAATGAGAGGCAAATGATTCCTGCACTTTCACATTAATGGTTCAAGGAGATAAGGCAGAATGTCATATAGTTAAGAGGCAAAGGGAATTTACACTAAAGATTTGCAGAGCAATATCAGAGAAATCAAAGAGGGTACGACTTTTACAAAATCTACAAAAATTGCCTTTATAGTTCAGGCATAACTGAGATGTCCTCTAACTATAATTACTCTACAACCATTGCATTGAAGTCCTACAAAGAACAATCATGGAGATCTGAAGGAAATCTGATCTGAGCACAGATCCAGATGCAATGATATCTGATCTTGGTTGGAACAGGGCCCTAAGAAGACAAAAATGGTGCCATTAAATCATCTAACCAATAGATGGATCGGATTGGAGGTGATGGAGTGTTCTCCTAGGGGTAGCATTCATTCCAAAGTGGTTGGCATCGATCACAAGGATCGGATCACGTGTGAAAACCTGATTTTCCTTCATTTCTAACTCATGAATCAGTAGGGTCAGCAGGTCAACTAGACACTGCAACGAGAAGGGGCCACGTGGACCAATGATCTTTTATTTTTTTGCCACCTCGCAGGGTTCTTCCCAAGTTGACCATCCTTCTTTACTAACCACACCAACTCCTCAAACTCTAATTGCAATGGTCACATTAACTATCAATGCCTCTAACTATTAATGCCTCCATCGGACCCACTAGGACATGCAACAACAAGGTGCTTGCCCATATTATTTAACTTCCTTCGCATCTTGATAATGTGAGGAAGCCTCAGCCGTAGATCTATTTGCATCAAACGGTGAGAATTCTTTGCGCATCTCCTTGCAAGAAGGGCTGGCCCATGATGTTGTTTGGGATAGGTGTCACTAGGAGGCATGCCCACATTGTTTAAAGACCTTGTAACTCCATCTTACAGGCATGCACTAGACGTGGACCAGATGTGCACCAGGCGTGCACCAGATGTGCTCGAAACACATGCTTCTGGACCTCTACGCAACTATCCTCTATGATGTCATCTGGACACACATCAGAAAGGGGCTCTCCCGCACTGTCAAAAATTCTGATGAGCTCAAAATGCAGGGAAGTAGGCACCAACCGATCTGCCAGCTCAGCCTACCACCTATCCACCCTGTCTTTGATGACCTAGAGAAGATGGACATGGACCCACCTGACACGCATCGCTAAGGGGCTTTCCCATAATGTTTAAATATCATGCATTTGGAAAATGTAGGAAAGAACCTACATGGATTTTGGTAAGATTTGACAGTGTGGAAAGTTGTAGAAAAGAAGAAGGTCCATTTGATCATTTTATTTATTTTTATTTCCATGAAATTTAAAAATATTAAATCTGGGAACTAGCTATTGGATGGGCCAGGTTTTCAAATTCAAGTTTTTGGTAGGAGGCAAAAAATGGGTAACATTTCTGGCAACTTAGAGGGGATGCAAGCCAGCTATGCGTATGACCAATGGCCTTATGCATCCATTGGGCTACAGAGTCATACAAGTTGTGGATCTTGTGCGCAATGAAACCCTAACCCTACCTCAATGAGAACAAAACCCTAAAAGCTCTATCTCTGCAACTGGAACTGGAGGCCAAAACTTTTGTAACCTTCAAAACTTTGAAGAAACTGGCTGCCTCACAGAGAGACAACCTATGCTAGTGCACTTCTTGGAAAGTAGGAAACCAACAGAAAGAAAACTACTCTAATATATACAAATATTTATAAGAGAGGGGTCAAACAAACCCATTGACTGGTTTGCTGAAATAGTTGCCCTTCCTTATCAACTGGTTTCTTGTTCCATGCATAATGGCAGTTAGGTGAATCAGCAAGTATGACAAGCACACTACTGCATGGAACACCTCCTTCCTAATGTTGAAAATACTGAAGCTTTCCAACACCAGGGTGTTTCCTTGTGGAGCAAAACATACTTGCTCCTCTTTGTGATAATCTTCCTCATGCTGTAGAGTGAACATGATTGGGGACAACTTGTAGATTTGTTGCAGAGCCAGATACCTTATGGGGCATCCTGTTGATGGTGTAGGGCTAGAGGAATCATCCTTGACCACTTGACTATGCTCTGCAATGGTAGTCTTCAACTGGTTTGGAAGTGGCTCCTCCTCTTGTTTTTTTTCCACATCTTGTTCATGCTACCCATGAACCACTTCCTTTGGACCTACTGGTATGGTGTGACTTTCCACTTCTTGTTGTTGTGGAACATGCTCCTCATGTATAGGAGATACTGATTCAATGTCCATGGAAGAGTAGAGAGCATCCAACTCATCCAATAGATCATTGTCATTGTTGATATCCTCCATTGCAGTTTCAAAGGTATGCATAGGTTGGGGGGAAACCTCATACAGGTTAGCATATTCCTCCTTAAGGATAAAACTATCCTTGAGGCCTTCTTGTCCATCCTCCACATCATAGAGGGTTGTCTGTTGTAGCAAATGATCCTCTTCCTTCTCTAGCAGCAGATCCTCATTCATTGGCAAGGGCTCAAAAGCCATGACTTGTTCCTCAAGGGGAGGAACAAATTTATTGTCTTCTTCTTCTTTCTTAGCAAAAGAGAGAAGCTTTTTAGATAAGAGGGTTGGGTCCTCTTCCTTTGGCTCAGCAATCTCCTTTTGGTTCTCCTCAGCAGACTATAGCTCCTCACATGGGATCTTTGTGAGTTTGGACTCACTCTCCTAAAACTCCATACCCGGACCATCAGGAGTCCATACAACCAGCCCACCTGGAAATAGGGAAATAGTGATAGGTCCAGGGGGTTCATGACTAGTCCAAATCTCTCTTACAGGGGGTGGAGGGGCTACAATAGTAGGCTCTTATGAGGGAGGGGGCTTCTTAAAGCTTGGGATGACATATTTTGGAGAGGGGGGGGGTATCTGCCTCCTTGGCTTGAAAATGAGTTGATTGGAGCCTCATTTCCTGCTCTCTTGCTATAGAAACTTGCCTTGCAAGGTCCTCAAAATGTCTTTGTCTCTCCCTCTCTTCTTCTTGTTGTTGGAGATAGGCCTAGTAGGCCATCTCCTCCTATTGTCTCTCAAGTTCTTGTTGCCTTGCAATCTCATCAAGCCACCTATCAAGGTCTAGCAATAGCTCATCTTGTTCACACAACCTCTGGTTCATTCTCATACTCCTCTCCTAGAGTTTGTAGTTAGTATGCCTTTGTAACTCCAACATCATATCTTTAACCTTCTCATATGGGGATGTTGGGATTGGTGGAGTAGATATAGGAAGAGGGTAATAGCTTTGAGTGGCTTGGCTATAAGCAACTTAAGGTTGAGATTGGAATTGGCAATATGAAGGTTGAGGAATAAAATTTTCATGATATGGGGGGGAATAATAACTATTTCTATGAATTGCATCCATGGACAAAGCTTCATAAAATGTTGCAATCTCATAGAAAACTTGAAAATCACAAAAAGATCAAAGGTGATCTTTACATACTAGCACCGTTTCTACTTGAAACTAGTAAATTTGCACTAGAGTCACCATGGTGTTTGATTGAATTCCTCCAAAGGCTTATAACACTAAGAATAACACCCAAATCCTTAGTGTATTAGGATCAACTGGATAACCAGTAGACTTATATAGTTGAGACTTCTTTGTCCCACTGGGCATGCCAAAAACTGTTGTCACAGAGATTTGCACCCTTGTCCAAAGTCTTACCTAAGGACAACCTTGTGAAACATGGAAACAACCTCCAAGCTATGGGACTTGAACTGTGAGGTTGAATCTTTGGAGAAGCTCGGCTTCCTCTTACTATCAAGGCACACCTAACTACTCTTGGAGAGGAAAAGGGAGAAGGAGAGCATAAAAAGAAAATCTACCTATTCTAGTCTAAGGGGGTGATGCACTAAAATAGAGTGTTCAACCATTCCTTGCCCATATATGCACTATTGAACCATCATGACACCAAAAGATATACACATTCAGACTTGCTTTAATCTAACAACCACATGCAGATCAGAAAACCCAGGTGAATGACACAAGGAAAGAGAAGATTCACTTATATATCATTAACAGGCCAAAAGAGATATAGTCATGTAGATTGCAGATATCCACAAAACACCAATGAGAGGCAAATAGTTCTTGCACTTTACATCAATGGCTAAAGGAGATAAGGAAGGATGCCATACAGTTCAGAGGCAAAGGGAATTTACACATGAAATTGTAGAGCAATATCAAAGAAGTCAGAGAAGGGTCGACATTTACAAAATCTACAAAAATTGCCTTTATAGTTTAGGCATAACTGAGATGTCCTCGAACTATAATTACTCTACAACCATTGCATTGAAGTCCTACAAAGAACAATCATGGAGATCTAAAGGAAATTTGATCTGAGCACGGATCCAGATGCAATGATATTCGATCTTGGTTGGAATAGGGCCCTGAGAAGATAGAAACGGTGCCATTAAATCATCTAACCAATAGATGGATCAAATCGGAGGTGGTGGAGTGTTCTCCTAGGGGTAGCATTCATTCTAGAGTGGTCGGCATTGATCACAAAGATCAGATCGCGCGGGAAAACCTGATTTTCCTTCATTTCTAACTCATGAATCAGCAGGGTCAGCAGGTCAACTAGAAACTGTGATGAGAAGGGGCCACGTGGACCAACGATCTTTTATTTTTTGCCACCTCGCAGGGGTCTTCGCATGTTGACCATCCTTCTTTACTAACTGTGCCAACTCCTCAAACTCTAACCATGACAGTCACATTAACTGTCAGTGCCTTTAACTATTACTGCCTCCATCAGGCCCACTAGGACATGTGGCAATAAGGTGCTTGCCTGCATTATTTAACTTCCTTCGCATCTTGATAATGTGAGGAAGCCTCAGTCGTAGATCTATTTGCATTGGACGATGATAATTCTTTGTGTATCTCCCTGTGAGAAGGGTGGGCCTGTGATATTGTTTGGGACAGGTGTCACTAGGAGGCATGCCCACATTGTTTAAAGACCTTGTAACTCCATCTTGCAGGTGTGCACCAGCCATGGATCTCGAAAGATCTGACGGTGCTCAGAACACACCCTTCTGGACCTCTGCGCAACTATCCTTTGTGATGTCATCTGGACATGCATTAGAAAGGGGCTCTCCTACATTGTCAGAAAGTTTGATGAGCTCAGAATGCGAGGAAGCGGGCACCAACCGATCTGCTAGCTCAGCCTACCACCTGTCCACCCTGTCTGTGATGGCCTAGAGAAGATGGACATAGACCCACCTGCCATGCATCGCTAAGGGGCTTTCCCGCAATGTTTAAAGATCGTGCATTTGGAAAATGTGAGAAAGTGCCTACCGTGGATCTAGGCAAGATCTAACAGCACAAAAAGCCACAGAAAAGAAGAAGGTCCATTTGATCATTTTATTTATTTTTATTTCCATGACATTTACAAATATTAAATCTAGGAACTAGCTGTTAGATGCTCCAAGTTTTCAAATTCAATTTTTTGGCAGGCAGCAAAAAATGGGTAACAAGTATGTCTAAGAACTGTGTATCACATTCTAAGAATAAGCATATAGCTATCAAGTATCATGTTTTGAGAAAGAAAATTGTAGAGAAAGAAATCATATTGGAATATGTAAGTACAAAAGATTAGATTGCATATATCTTTACAAAGCCTATTTCTAACGATACATTTTAGTAATTGTGATCTATGCCTGGGGTTATGCCTGTTAGAATTCTTTAGAATAACTGAGAGGGGGGGGGGGGGGGGGGGGGTGAATCAGTTATTCAAGGTCCAAATGCCCTAATAATACTTTTTTCTCTACTTTTTATGAATCCATACACTTTTCATCCATCCAAACTTAAATCAACCATATTAGCAAGTTACAGTAAATCAACATGTAGAAATAAAACATGAAAGATCAACACATGACACAATGATTTACGTGGAAACCCAAGTTGGGAAAAACCACCAGTAACATGCTACTTGATTTTCACTCTTCTAAAGTGATGCCCTATTAAAAGTCTGCCTTGTTAAAGGCTTACAACACACTGTTAAATGTAACCTTGTTAGAGGATTTCACCAAACTGTTAGGAATGGGCCTGGTTAAAGGACTTTTGAACATTCACTTGGAATGTCACCCTATTAAAGGATTTACCTCATGGCTATTAAACCAACCTAAGTCCATAGGATTTAAACTATATGTTACAATTGCTAGAGAGTAACAATAATGGCTTTTTGATCTGATACAACTTACAACATACTTTGCAGATTTCAGATCACACTTCAGTTCTATCCTTTTCCTTGGCTTTAACCACTTTAGCTCTAACTGCTTGTCTTCTTCTCAAGCTTTGTCTCCTTGAGTCTTCCTACTCATCATACCAATGCATCCATATCTAGGGTCTTCTTATTGAAACAGAGTAACTATGCTCTCTTTCCTTCTTAGCACCTCCTTCAGCATTTTATGCTATCATGCTTGACCGCCTCTCTCTCTATATCTTCTTCATGAATTTATGTCTCCTTTAATAGAAATCTGATTTTCCTTTTCTGGTCAATTCTCCCTCTCCAATTTTAGGGTTTCAAATGGATTAGGTAAGATACAATGTATCTATCCCATATCTTGTTCTTATTAAAAACTTTGTCAGTTGTATCTTTTAAAAACGTTCTACATGGTGTTCTGTGCCACCAGCTCATCATTTTTATCTTCCATTTAATTTACAAACTTCTAGATAACAACCTTGTCAGCTTAGATCTGGCGAATCTTCGATTTTCAAAATAATGCAGCAACTCGACATTATTGATTTACTGGTGCTCGACACCTTTGTGTTACTCGGCACTATTAGTTTTTTGATGCTCGACATCTTTTTCTTGGATAGCTCGGCACCTAAATAAAACTGTATCACTCGGCATCTGAAATTTACTTGGCACTTGATAAATTCTATATCACTCGGCATTTGAAGTTTACTCGGCACTTGAAGTTGAACTTGCTCGGCTTCAAGTAGGAATCTATTTGGCACCTACTAGCTTGCTCGACTCCCTCTCTCTAATGAACTTTAGTTAGGCCTTACATCTTTGATATGTTTCAGTGTGCCCATTCTCTATGTCTTATAGTATGTCATCAACACACTTTTTCATCAATGACTTAGCTAATCCTTGTACTTCATTACAACATCATAACTTCAACCTTTCTCTTGGTGTACTAGTTAAATCTTATTGATTGCCTCCTTCTTGTCAATCAACTAACTGATAGTATTTGGATCACTAAAGCAATTGTCATTCCTGCAAGTAGCAAGTTTGACATCAATGACAAAACAATGATTGAGAACATTCTTTACTAGTTCCATATGATCATTCTAACAACTTTCCTCATGATCTTTTCAATCATTTCCAACAATCTCCCTCTTTGGCATTGATGGCAAAACCAAACTAATCAATTGTTCAACTTAGTTACAATCTCCCTCTTTCATATATATCTCCCTCTTGCTTTGTATTGATCAACTTTCTGCATATTTCTCCCTCTTTGACATAAATGCTAAAGATGTAGCATCTTTATTATGCAAAATATAATCTTTGGCTTCTTGTTGTTTTTCTCCCTCTGTCACCATGCTTGTGACTGATTTGGAGTTTCTGCTCCTGCTGTCATCCTTTGCATCATTCTTCTAATATTTCAATGATTTATTGTTGGTGATGCAGGGCAGCTTTCTTATTGCTTTAAACTACTTGAGTTAGGGGTATTACCCCCAACTTTCCTCTAAGATATTCATAAGCATCCTTTGGCAATGGTTTGGTGAAGATATATGCAGTTTGTTCCTTTGTGTGAATGTATTCAAACTTTACTTGTTTGTCTTCTACCAGTTCTCTGACATAATGATACTTGATTGCGATGTGCTTGGTTTTTGCATGCATTGCTGGATTTTTGGATATGTTTATAGCACTTGTGTTATCACAATACAATATCATAGGTTTTGTTACCTCTTCTTTCATTCCTTTCAATAGATGTGTGAGAAACACAATGTTTGTGCAATTGACTACTGCTGCCACATATTCTGATTTTGCAGTGGACTGGGATGTGCATGCTTATTTCTTGCTAGTCTAGGTAACTAGCCTTTTGCCTAGAAATAATGCACCTCCACTTGTGCTTTTTCTATCATCAATGTTGCCTCCCTAATCTGCATCTGTATATGCATTGAGCTCAAATTTTCCATTCTTCTTATAGTATAGACCAAAGTTATCAGTTCCTTTAAGATATCTCATTATTCTTTTTACTGCTATGAGATGATTTTC
Organism: Cupressus sempervirens; assembly: GCA_028749045.1. Classification (NCBI taxonomy): domain Eukaryota; kingdom Viridiplantae; phylum Streptophyta; class Pinopsida; order Cupressales; family Cupressaceae; genus Cupressus; species Cupressus sempervirens. The sequence goes on from CM053785.1 coordinate 104,931,117, forward strand.
TTTGGGATTAGCAGAGAATCTAGCCACTATTCCAACTGCTAATGCTATTTCTGGTCTACTATGTACAACATATTGTAGTTTTCCAATCATGGATCTGTACATTGTTTGATTGACTTCAGCTGATTCATCATTTTTGGACAGCTTATTCCCTGTTGCCATTGGTGTGCTGACTGGTTTAAACTCCTCCAATCCAAACATTTTAAGAATCTCTTTGATGTACTTTGTTTGTGTCACAAATATACCATGTTTTAGTTGATGTACTTACAATCCAACAAAAAATTTGATTTCTCCAAACATAGACATTTCAAATTCATGTTTCGTTTTGTCAGCAAAGCCTTTGCAAAGCACTTCCTTTCCACCAAACACTATGTCATCCACAAAGATTTTAGATACAATAATATCCTTACCTTCTTCTATTTTGATGTACATGTTGCTGTTATCATCAATTCTTTCAAATCCTATATGCATTAGATACTTGTGAAGTCTCTCATACCATGCTCTAGGTGCTTGTTTCAAACCATAGAGTGCTTTATGTAGCTTACAAACCATATCCCTATTGTTCTCATCAACAAATCCTTCTGGTTGTTGAATGTAGACTTCTTCTTCTAGTATACCATTTAAAAAAGCAGACTTTACATCCATCTGATAGATTTTAAAATCTTTATATGCAACATATGCAAGTAAAGTTCTTACTTCTTCTATTCTAGCAATAGGGGCAAATGTTTCCCCATAGTCTAGTCCTTCTTCTTGAGCATAACCCTTGCATACTAGTCTAGCTTTGTTTCTGGTAATCTCACCATTCTCATCTAGCTTGTTTCTGAATACCCATTTGGTGCCAATCACATTCTTGTCAACTGGTCTGGGAACCAAACTCCAAGTTTTGTTCTTCTTTATTTGATCAATCTCTTCTTCCATAGCTTTATACCAGTCATCATCTTGTAATGCACCATATACTGTCTTAGGTTTAGATTTGCTAATTAGACATGATTCATGTCTTAGTTTGTTCCTTGTCATTGGTCTTGTATCTTTGTCACCAATTATTTGTTCAGCAGGGTGATGTCTTTTTACATATTTGGATAATCTTGGTTCTGTCCTTGTTTCCATGTTTGATATTTCTGATTCAGGGTCACTATGTACTGAGTTTTCAAATTGTTCTTCATCTCTTTCATATGTACTAACTTTAGAATCAAATTGTGCATTTCCTTCATTCTGCAACTCGGCTTCTGAATGCAACTCAGCATTCACTGGTTGTGAGTCAACTGAAACTAAAACTAGTTGTTGAGTTTCAATTTGATTTACATCATCTTCATCAGTCATTCCTTCATAGAAATACACAAAGGTTCTGTATTCATCCATTCTTTTTGGTTCTTTAGCTTGGACTTCTGTATGTTCATCAAAGTTTACATTTTCACTTTTCACAAATTTATTAGTGTTTGTATTCAAACACTTGTATGCCTTACTTCTAGTGCAATAACCAAGGAATATGCCTTCATCACTTTTTGCATCAAATTTTCTATTTCTAGCATCTTTAAGGATAAAGCATTTGCAACCAAATACTTTGAAATTTTTTACAATGGGTGAGTGACCATACCATAATTCAAAAGGTGTTGTATTTGTACCTTTCTTGACTTGTACTCGGTTCAGTGTATGAATAGTTACACTTATAACTTCTCTCCAGTATTTTAGAGCAACAGTCTTTTCCATCATTAATGTTCTAGCATAGTCAATCACAGATCTATTTCTTCTTTCAGCAATTCCATTCTGTGGGGGAGTTCTAGGATCTTACGTTTGTCTTTTGATTCCTTTATCATTACAAAATATCTTGAATTCATTTGATGTGAATTCACCACCTCTGTTTGATCTTAGGCATTTCAAGCTCTTTCCTGTTTCCTTTTCAACTCTGGCCACATACCACTTAAACATTTGAAAAGCATTAGATTTTTACTTTAAGAACATAACAGTCACCATCTTGGAATAGTCATCAACAAACAACATTATGTACTTATCTCCTTTAGAGCTTTGTACTTCCATTGGACCACATAAGTCAGTATGAACTAGTTCAAGTACTTCTTTGGATGTATAGTTTTTTCTTTTGAAACTTGACTTTATCATCTTTCCTAGCTGATATTATTTGCACATGATGTTATCAAGCTTCTTCAATTTTGGTAAACCTCTGACTTTCTTCATTTTACTGATCTTGACCAGATTTTCAAAGTTGACATGACATAGCCTTCTATGCCATAACCATTCATCATCAAATTTTGCAATAAAACAAGAAACATCATCCATATCAAGGTAAAATAGATTACTCCTTGTTTGATCTCCTTCTCCTATCAGTTTACCATCAGTATCATAGATTTTTGCAATTTTTTTTCCAAATTCTACTTTGCATCTTATATTGCCCAATTGTTAGACACTCAGTAAATTGTAGTTTAATCCTTCAACATAGTATGCATTATCACATGAAATTTTCACTGTGAGCTTAATGGAACCTTTTCCTTTGATTTGACATGGATCATCATTACCAAATCTAACACTATTTCCATCATACTGAGTAAAGTTAACAAACTTACTTTTGTCTCCTGTCATGTGGTGTGAGCATCCACTGTCTATGATCCACCTGTTATTCTTGTTCATACATGTTACCAGTGTTGTGGGTTCGTCTTCATCGGATTGGTCATTCATGGCTACATAAACAACTTCATCATCATTATCATCAGAATTTTCTTCAACAATATAACACTTCTTACCTTTGTCTTTGTAATCTCTCCTATCATCATCTCTTCGGAATTTTTTTTTGTTGCCTTCCTTGTAATCCTTTTTCTGTGTACATCTGGCAGCAATATGACCTACTTCATTGCAATTGAAACAAATGATAGGCATCTTACCTTTGAATTTTCCTTTGCCTCTGTGAAATCTTCTAGCAAGCAATGCTTCCAATTGTTCCACATCTTCCTCATCAGTGCTACTATCACTGGATACATATTTCAATTTTCTTCCTTTCTTTGATTAAACATGTTCAGCATCATTCATTGATAGCTTGGCCTTAAATGTAGATTCAACATTCTCAAGTTTGTAGTTGTCAAAGTTAGATAAATCAAATGCAGTGAGTCTACCTATTATACCTTCAAAACTTAGATTGTTTCCTAGTACACATCTTAGTTCTTGTATTGCTGATACTCTAATAGCATAGATAGGGAGCAAGGTTCTTAAGAACTTACTATTAACCGTATCTTCATCCAATTGACCACTCAAGCATCTTATTGCACTTACCACTTCCTTTATTCTTGCACCATACTGAGCAGCATTCTCATTTTCCTCCATTTTCATATCATCAAACTTTCCTCTGAGACTTTCTCTTTTTTCTTTTTGTACATTTTGATCTCCTCCATAGATGTCTGATAGGGCTTTCCACATTTTGAATGCAGTGTCACATCCTTTGATATCATCAAATTCAGCATAATTGAGTGCAGAGGCAATCTCCAACATTGTCTGATTGTGTTCCTGCTTGTTTTTCATGTCTTCTGCAGTAAGAGTACCAGTTGGATCTACATGTTTAGTGACAACTGAATTTTGGGAATAATCTCCTATGGATCCAAGATGTAGCTTCATCAAACTTTTCCATGCAACAAAGTTGTCTTTGTTGAGCTTGGGAACTTCTCTCTTAAGCATTTTGATCTTTTTTTCTTATAGCCCCTTTAAACTAAATCAATAGTTTAGCTTTGATACCAATTGTTAGAATTCTTTAGAATAACTGAGAGGTGGGGGTGAATCAGTTATTTAAGGTCCAAATGCCCTAATAATACTTTTTTCTCTACTTTTTATGAATCCATACACTTTTCATCCATCCAAACTTAAATCAACCATATTAGCAAGTTACAGTAAATCAACATGTAGAGATAAAACATGAAAGATCAACACATGACACAATGATTTACTTGGAAACTCAACTTGGGAAAAACCACCAGTAACATGCTACTTCATTTTCAGTCTTCTAAAGTGATGCTCTGTTAAAAGCCTGCCCTGTTAAAGGCTTACAACACACTGTTAAATGTGACCTTGTTAGAGGATTTCACCAAACTGTTAGGAATGGGCCTGGTTAAAGGACTTTTGAACATTCACTTGGAATGTCACCCTGTTAAAGGATTTACCTCATGGCTATTAAATCAACCTAAGTCCATAGGATTTAAACTATCTATTACAATTGATAGAGAGTAACAATAATGGCTTTTTGATCTGATACAACTTACAACATACTTTACAGATTTCAGATCACACTTCAGTTCTATCCTTTTGCTTGGCTTTAATCACTTCAGCTCTAACTGCTTGTCTTCTTCTCAAGCTTCGTCTCCTTGAGTCTTCCTACTCATCATACCAATGCATCCATAACTGGGGTCTTCTTATTGAAACAGAGTAACTATGCTCTCTTTCCTTCTTAGCACATCCTTTAGCATTTTATGCTATCATGCTTGACCGCCTCTCTCTCTATATCTTCTTCATGAACTTATGTCTCCTTTAATAGAAATTTGATTTTCCTTTTCCACTCAATTCTCCCTCTCCAATTTTAGGGTTTCAAATGGATTAGGTAAGATACAATGTATCTATCCCATATCTTGTTCTTATTAAAAACTTCGTCAGTTGTATCTTTTAAAAATGTTCTACATGGTGTTCTATGCCACTAGCTCATCATTCTTATCTTCCATTTAATTTACAAACTTCTAGATAACAACCTTGTCGGCTTAGATCTGGCGAATCTTCAATTTTCAAAATAATGCAGCAACTCGGCATTATTGATTTACTAGTGCTTGGCACCTCTGTGTTACTCAGCACTATTGGTTTTCTAATGCTCGACATCTATTTCTTGGATAGCTCGGCACCTAAATAAAATTGTATCACTCAGCATTTGACGTTTACTCGGCACTTAATAAATTCTGTATCACTTGGCATCTGAAGTTTACTCAGCACTTGAAGTTGAACTTGCTTGGCTTCAACTAGGAATCTGTTTGGCACCTACTAGCTTGCTTGGCTCCCTCTCTCTAATGAACTTTAGTTAGGCCTTACATCTTTGATATGTTTCAGTGTGCCCATTCTCTGTGTCTTATAGTATATCATCAACACACTTTTTCATCAATGGCCTAGCTAATCCTTGTACTTCATTACAACATCATAACTTCAACCTTTCTCTTAGTGTACTAGTTACATCTTATTGATTGCCTCCTTCTTGTAAATCAACTAACTAATAGTATTTGGATCACTAAAGCAATTGTCATTCCTGCAAGTAGCAAGTTTGACATCAATGACAAAACAATGATTGAGAACATTCTTTACTAGTTCCATATGATCATTCTAACAACTTTTCTCGTGATCTTTTCAATCATTTCCAACAATGCCCATTTCTACTTCTAAGTAGATGATGCAGAATTGCATCAATCCAGTGGTACAGAGTGATATTGTTTAGCTGGACTAAATGTTGATACTTCCCATATGGGGGAGTATGTGAGATGAGAAAAGTCATCTAGGACTCTTGGTAGGTTTTCTAGAATAGTGTCTTTGGACACTCGAGCTGGTTGAAGACTTGGAGAAGATGATTGACATAATGAAGCCTTTGTCATTGATGTTAATGGAGGAGAGATTACATGAAAAACATCTGCTATATATGAATGGGGGAGAAATTGCATGAATGGAGAGAGTATGCATGAAAGATATCTCCTATAAATACAAAGAGAGAAGTAATATGAATGGGGGAGAATATTCTCTAATGGGGAAGAGATTGGCTAATGGGGGAGAGATTAAGATCTCCTATGTATGAGTAAGGGAAAGAAAGTATTACTAATATCGATGGGTAGTAACATTGTATGAGGGGAAGTTGAGAGTTATTTAGTGGACAACTCATGATGTTGATCTAAAGAAAGAGATGCAAAATAGATTAGTGTTCTAATGAGGTTCAGATTTGATTGATGAAAAGGATTTGAAAATAAGAGAATAACAAAAATTGTAGTAGAGTATTGATTTGGTATTCTTGGAACTTAGATGTTTTTCATTTATGTTTCCATCAATGCCAAAGGGGGAGATTGTTAGCAAGAATGTTTATGGTATTCTTTTTGGGGAGTATCCTAGGAATTTCTAGAGCATATGGATATTGTTAGAATGATTTACATGTTGCATTCATGACTATGTTTTTCATTGATGTCAATGTAGTAGTATTTTTGTGAATATTGGAAGAGTAGCAGACAGAGAAAGAGGTTGTATAGACAGATAATTGATGATTAGGTAAAGCGCAGTTAAAGATGTGTTCTACACTATGTCCTAATGATGAGGTTAAGTATGCATCAAGTAAGATGAAGATATGGAAAAGATATATTTTATTTATAAAGAGTAGCATATAGATAGAGTATGTGAGAAGCAGATTCTGATGAATGGATTGTATCACCTAACATAGATAGAATCATGATATGTGAGGTTAGTTGGTGATGAGGATAGTCAAATGATAACATCCATGAGTGCACAAAGTCTAAGGTTGGACACGTGAGAATTTGTAAAGACTGTGAGCCAATTGTGTTATGTAATTGTAATATAGTTAATTATCTTAAAGATGTCCTATTATAATTAATTGGGAAAGCCTCATGGCTTACTCAAAGAATTGTTTTAAGAAGATGGTATAAAGGAAGGTTATTTTCTTTTTGGTAAAGTATGAATTGAATGTGAACAAATTATTAAGTGTGCAAACAAGAGAAGAGTATTTGGTAAATGTGAGTAAGAGATCCAAGGGATATATAAGATGCAATTGGTGATCTTGTTTCAAGAACAAAAGAAGAAGAAGAGAAGTCTTATTGATAGGATAGAGGAAGAGGAAGTACAAGTATAGTTCATTTATATTATTCTACAATGAATAATATAGAGATTAGTTGGACAATAAATTTAGTGATCTTTCGCTTGAAGCTATTTGGACAATGGGTCCATCTGCCTTCTACAACTCCAAATAGGGTTAGAATATCCTAATAGGGATTCAAAGTCTCCTAACAACAACTGATATGTACTAAATGTATTTCATTGAATCCTAGCATGGTCCATCATCTAACAATGAATATTCATATTAGTACATCATTTTTTAGGTACAATCCCCTTCGAGTTTTTCCCTATGATCAAGGGCTTCCCTAGTTAACATATGTGGTGTTATTGTGTATAAGTATCTTGTTGTGGTTATTGATTATATTGCTCACATGGTTTAGGATTAATAAGGTCGATAATTGTTATAATAGCTGGATAACTAATTCACCACGTGGCTCCCCCCCCCCCCCTCTCAGTCATATTGGTGGACTTTACTTTCTAACAATTGGTATCAGAGCACCAGGTCCTTGAAGAGAAAACTTAATAGCTTTGGGAGATCAATGGCAAGTCACTTTAGAAAAGTCTTAAATTTGATGGAGGTAAATATGATATTTGGAAGGAAAATATAAAGACTCATTTGAGGTGTATAGGTCTAGGACATTGTATTTTGATAAAGAGTGACAGAGCAATTGTGGAAGAAGGAAAGCTTGACGAATGCAATGAAATAGAAAGAGATATGTTTATGTTTAATATGCAAGCTAGAGAAACACGGCTATCAACTCTTCTTGAAAATAAATGCAATTAGGTAAAATCACTTCTAACATCTCATAACATTTAGAAAGCTTTAGAATCTACTTTTGAAGGAGATAAGCATGCTAAAAGAATGAGATTAAATAAATGGATATGTTTGTTTCAAGATGCTAAAATGATGGAAGATGAATTTGTGAGAAGTTATATTGGTAGAATATCTAAGATTTTTGCAAGAATTAATTCATGTGAAGTATCTAAAGAGGAAGATGAGATTGTATGGAATATTTTGAAATTTTTAACACCACCATTCAAACAAGTAGCACAAGTAATTGAACTTTTGATACCCTATACTAAGAAGTACACCAAGGAAACTTTGCTTGGAAGATTTGAAGAATCAGAATCAAGTTTGAGGTAGTCTGGAGAATTGACAAGAGTGGAGACAATTTTCAATGCATTAAGTGTTCATCCTTGTTTATCCCAAATCGCAAGCACCCATGGAGACTATGATAGCGGCAACATATCTAGATCTGAAGAAGATAAAAAGATTGAAGAAGGTATAACATTACTTGTGAGAAGAGAACCAACTGGTAATTAAATATTTAAATGTTGGACTTGTAATGAATTTGGTCATTATGCTTCTAAGTTTCCTAAAGGAGAGAAAAAGTACAAGAGAAATTTGTATCAACCTTATGTCTCTCCTAGTCTTTGTAGAAATCATTTGTATGCATTCTTCAAAATGCACTAAGATAAAGTTCCATATTCCATCTGTATATTTGTTTAAGTTGTTTTTCCTTGTTTTACCTTCTAATTCAAGTAGTGTTGTCTGAGGACACTCATACAAATAAATGTATTCTTGGGATTCACCATATCTTATGCCTTATTGTACATGCACTACACTGATTAAAGTGTCACAGGGGGTTGATGTTTTGCCTTTATTTTCCATCTTCTTTTGTCCAGTGATTTTTCCTTTAGTGAAATCAGCCTCATGACATGTCTAAGATTGAACACCTTAGTACAAAAATATGTATTTTTTTTTGCATCTTGATCATGGTTCCTTGACATGCAATTTTTGGCCCACTTTTTCTAGTTGCCTATCACCTCACCCTTGTCAGCATTAAAGGGGTTCTTCTATTGGTTCTTCTATTTCCTTGGTTTAATGGGTATTGAATAATTTTTCCTATGTGCTAGGAGGATGTAGTGGTTGGGTACCTAAGCATTTCAGTGAGATGGATTGTTTACCATACATATACTCTTTTTTTCATTCCTACTTTGGTTGCATCCTTTCATATTTTATTGATTGGTTCTTCATGATTTTACGTTTTATGCCATCTATATCTTTGAGTTCTATTTTTTTCGTTGTGTGCATCCTGATTCGAGTAGTGTCTTATGAGAGAACTCATGCAAATTATACCCTTCTCTACTTGGTCAAGTTCTATTTTAGTGGAGGTTCTTCAGATTAGTAGTTACTTTTGATAGAGCTTTGTAGCTTCTACATATTTTAGTGGTGTTCTTCATGTTCATTCTTATGTTCATATCTTCTGGGACATTCTGTAGTTTGGAGGCTTCTTCAGTCCTTCACTAGTTCTTTTAACGTTCTTTCCATCTCTTTTTTTAGTAGACTTTTTCGCATGTGGTTTTCTCTATTTCTCCTCTTTATAGAGATTTGGATGTGCTTGGGTACCTCATCAAGCGTTGTTTCCTAGGACCAAAATATACTTTCAGTAGTAGTTTCTAGGCTTTTAGCTACTCCATAAGTTTATCTTAAGGGGGGTGTTAGACTAATTAGATATTTTCTAATTAACTCTATTTTACTTAAGCTAAACTTTAGGCATATAATAATTAATTATTTTATTAATTATTATAATGCAACCTAGGTTTTACTTTTAGGGTTTTGATCTCCTATATAAGGATTGATCTATTTGTAATTACTGATTCATTCACTTTTGATTAATAGAATTTTTTTTTTTTCTCATCAAGATTGTCTCCTTTATGGATCTATGATTTTGAACCTCCATAGCTTTTGCTCCTCTCATTCTATGGTAGGTATTTGCATGTAACAATTCTTGGGAGTTGTTGGGTTGGGATTTGATCAACTTCAATAAAAAAATTTGTAGAAAGATGAAATATGATGACTAGGCCTTAGAAAGTTAAAATGAATAAATGTTGAGAAATTTCAAAGAGATAGCATTAAAAGATAGGCACTTTAACCGATGTAAGATTAATGTTGTAATGACTACTGGCTTTAACCAATGAGAAAGTACTGTTAAACATTAGAAGAGGTGCAATGACTATTTTAAAGCTTAAATAAGGGGGAAAGTAGTTCATTTCTCACACTATTATCTTAAAACACACTTGATAAGCCATTTTTCATAAACATTGTGATTATTGTTATATTTGGAAAAATTATTGTAAGTTATATAAGTGGGTTTCAGTTGCATAGCTAAGATTATTTATGTGAATAGTGAAAATTTCAGAAATTTTGCAATCAAAGTGAAGCATGGAATACAAAGTCAATACCCTATTCTAATTGATGTCATTGTGAATCCACAACCAATTTTCAAGATTCTATCAGTTGAATCAGTATTCTAAAAACTTTTGTCACCAATTGGATATTATTTATTACTTTGAACCATGCATAAGAAAGTAAACAAGTAATGTTGAACAGTAAAAGTAACCATGCACGGGGAGAACTCATAACACCATTTTCTTTAACTAGGGAAACCCTAGCCAAGGGAAAAACCTAGGGGGGATGATACCCACAAGATGATGTACTAATATAAATGTTCCTTGTTAGAGGATGGACCTTGTTAAGAGTCTATAAACTCATTCAGTCTATATGAGTCCGTATTAGGAGACTTTGAATCCCTATTAGGAGTTGTGGTACAATGTGTGCAAGAAGAGCTCATTGCCCAAACATGCACTTTCAATTATAAGAAGAGCTCACTGCCCAAACAAGTAATTAAAGTTCCTCAAGTATAGAAGTATAGATGATGTACCTTCTTTTAGTTGATCTCTAACCTTAGCTTGACCCCAGATCACAAAATTAGGTTATCAAAAATTCACTTTTGCATATGATACAAAGCTTCACATTCACAACTTTCACATATAACTTCCTAGTAATCTCGCAAGATGTCTTTGTATAACTACCATGCCTTTTCACAAATTGCTGCTAGGTTGGCTAGGACCAAAATAAACTTTCCCAACTTAGAGTAAACATCTAGGATGTCATCCCTAATTGGTCAAGTAATTATTTTGTAAAAAAAAATAATTCCTTTACCTTTCATTCCATTGTTCTAGTAAATCTTAAATATCTCTTTTCAGTACTGTTTGTACTAATGTCCAAGGTTAAAAACATCATCATCAACACGTATACAGTTTCCATATATCTTCTCTCTCAAGAATAACATCGTATAAACAAGTTGCATATAAAACAATACACTATTGTAAACCATTTTTAGACTTAGACAAATTTCTGAGTACCAAAAAGCTAAGTATCTTTATTTCTGAGGTTTTCTACTAGAATGCACATCATGTGTTTCCAATAATGAACACATTTACATATCTTCATATAGACAATTGTCAAAAATCTCTCCCTTTTGCATTGATGGCAACAAAGTAGCAAATTTGGCTAAGTATCAAAGACTTTACAAAAACTTACAACATTACTACACTTACCATCTATTGCAAATGCTTCATCTTCATTTATTTAAATTCTTCCCCTTTTGATATGACTACAAAATACATAACTTACAATTTTCTCATACAACTTCTCCCCCTTTGACATCAATGACAAAGGTTAGAATGTCAAAAAACTGTCAAAAAGTTATGTCTAACTACTGTAAAAAATTGTCAAAACTTCTATCTTGCTACCTCAAGCTGATATCATCTTCATACAATCATCAAAATTTTCCTTTAGATTATCCATACCTTTCACCCATGTTTCCTTGAATGCTTCAATAGTAGTGAGAATTGCACATAAGGCATATGATGCAATCTCAATTGCATTAAGGTTGGAATATATGAAATTGGAATAAGTGTCCTTTGCTTTAACACATTCCTCCAATTGTCTCTCAATGCCTTATAGTTTTAAAGTTATAGATTCTCTGAAATTTGATAATATTCTCAAAATTTAATCTTTTCCAAGTTGTTGTTTCCTGATGTTAGTGTGAACACCAGCAACTTGTCCTTCTATATCATCAACTCTACTAGAGAGTTACTGTAGTTGACTTATCAAAGCTTCTAGCTCACTCAACTTCCCTTCCATCTTATTATTCAAAAGTTCAGTCAACATGTGAGATAAATCACATTTTATGTATAGTACCTTTCAATCTTGTTGACATCTTTGAAGTTCCTTGATATAAGTATCAAGACTTGGCAAATCATTCTTTATGTTCTGACAAAAAGTGCTAAAAAGATTAGCATCATGAGAAATTTGAACCTTAGACTCTATAATAGTTGAAAAATCTATAAATTCATCATCAAAATATTTTGCTACTACTTAGGTTCTCTATTCAAGGTTTAATTCTGTATGTTTGGTTGCCAAAGTGCTATGCAATCTGTTAGTCACCTCCATTAATGTCCTTTATAGATTCTTGACTTTCCTATTCTTCTCAACCAACTTGGTCAAAGATGAGATCAAGTTAGATTGATCATCATCACTGTAGAACAAGAATCCTAGTGTGCAAAGAACATTAACATTAAAGTAAACATTCACAAACCAAAAACTAAATTCACATATATGCTTAGACAAAGAAAGCAAATAGGAAGTGCAAACCTTACAAGAGAAAACACTCCATACTTTCTTGATTCTGTAGATGTGTCCTTTTGCTGTGGATGTATGCTCAAGATGCTCAAAAGCTGCTTCAATGGAGATGGGTAATGGCAAATTGGTAGCTTTGTGAGCTCTCAATTTGGCATTATAAGGGTAAGATTGATGGCTTTGGTTCTCAAAATAGCATGGTAACTTTAGCTCAAAGATTGTTGATGAAATGGCTTGGGATGGGATTCAATTTATAGGCTAAGGGGTAGAGGGATGGAGGGCTTAGATGCAAGGATGGATGAAGGCTTAAGGAGGGCTAGGATGCACTCAAAGGAGAGCACATGGATTGTGCTTGTTTAGCACTAATGGGAAGGTGACATTTGTCACAAGGAGGATGAGTGTGAGAGGGTAGGGTAAAGGGTTGGTTAAAGGCATGATGAGTGGGGTTGAGTATGTAAGAGGGATGTAAGAGGAATGAGTGTGGAAGAGGGAAGAGTGTGGAAGATGGGTGTAAGAGTCATGAGTGGGCTTGTAAGAGTCTTTTATGTTTTGTAAGAGCACTCATGAGTTAGTGGTTGGGTTTTTTGAGGGGAGACTTTGGTTTGGATTAGGAAAGTCTTAAACTTGTTTAAGGAATGTGACAACATTAGGGGGTGGATTAGGCTTGGGTTTAGGATTAGATTAGGGATGTTAGAGATGTGCAAGTGGATGGCATTAATGAGGGTGGGTGAGTTAGTGGCTAAGCTTGGTTAGTATGGGTGGATGGGGTGGATTAGGCTAAATGGAGGATTAGAGATAGGTTAGGGGTTTTTGAATTTGAGGATTTCATTTATCAAATACATTTATTTAATAAATGGGGATTTTTGGAATTAGATAGAAGAATAGGATTTAATTGATAAATAATAGATTATTTGATTTATCAATTTAGGACTATAGATGATTAATTAAATTAATCAACTAGGGGATGAAAAAGGATTAATTAAATAGAAATTTAATTAATAATGCCCTTTTTAGATAACTAAATAGGATTACTAAAATAGTGTAATCAAATTTAGGTGTCTACATTTTGCCCCTCTTTTACATAGTGTTGAGACAACACTATTTCAAAAAAGTTTGAATGAAGACGACACGAGGAAGATGTTTTAGCAACAAGGTTGCCCCAGTCTCGGATAAGAAGAGGAGAGACTAGACTTAGATGATGCCCCCTCAAGAAGGCGACGGGGAGAGAAATGAGGCTCGACAACTTCTTGGAAAGTACAAGAAATTGAGATGAGCTAAGACACCGGTTGGCAAAGAGAAGGGGCTGAATTAGCTCAAACTCTCACTATGGGAGAATGATAAAGAGAAATCAGAGGCACAAAAGTAAAGCAAGCTTAAGACTTTCCAGGATTGGGGGGGAGATGGAGGAGCAGAGCGCTATAAAAAGAATCTGTGGTAGGGAGATGGATGATAGAATGATAAAGCTGATGCAATAGGATTTCAAAGAGTCAGATTGGCGGAAGATGGGTTTTGGAGATCCCTAGGACTAGGATTGTGGATCTCGAAAGATGAGGCTTGGTGGATTGATTTGATTGGTGGATCCCTAAGACTAGGATTGTGGATCCCTAAAGCTAAGCGTGAGGAGTGATTCAAAGAGATACTGATGCATAAGCTAGGGTAGGAACGACAGATGTAGGATATGGATGGGGGATAATGGAGATGAAGGGAATCCATTGAAGCTTTTTGGAGCGGGGGGATACTTCAAAGAGAAGTGCCACCATGTAGTTGAGCACTAGATTTGCTATAGGACTATTGGTTAATTGCCAAGGTTACCAAGAACATCAAGGCCTTTTTACCAACCATCTAGAGGACTGATGAACTGACTCAAAACAAACACACAAGGATTGCCCCAGTATCACACATGAATCCCAGAGGAAGCAGCGTGGAAATGACACTAGGTAACCCACAAGCAGAAAAAGAAAACAAGAAAAAGACCTGATCAAGACCTTATGCTCTAATTGCCCCATTCACAGCATACCATGATATGGAAGATCGTGGCAACCTTGAGGAGGGAACAAGGAGATTGCTTGGAAAAGATATTTTAAGACCCAAAAGGGAAGATCCCAAATCAAAAGAAAGCGAAAATCCAAAAGAGAACTGTTTGCCAACGAGATGGGTAGGACGAGGTACTAACGGACCAAGATCAGACATGAGGAAAGCTATATCCTGCAAGGATATATCAGAGAGCACCTAAGCTGATGGATCTGGATGAGTGATGCGTCTAGCAAGCTGAACTAAGAAGGATAACACTTTGGTGACAGGAGATCTAGCTAAAGGATGCATTGGAATATCTAACCAAGGTGTGCGATGTGTGCAAGATGTTGACCAAGGATGAACTAACACGAAAGCCGAATAGATACAATGATACTAAGCTAAAGAGGATGTACAAGGTGACATACCAAGATATGTTACAAATGTAAAAGTTTGTTCATGTTTTGGTTTTTTGTGAGATGAAAATGTTTGTGAAGGATGGGATGTCTATAATAGTTGATAGGTGGATAGGTAGATGGTTTGTGAAAAGCTTAAGGAAAATGGGATTCTGTGTGTGCATGTGATAGGATATAGGCTAGGATACAAGATTATTTACAAGCTGGAATATGGTACAAGCTTTGGACAAGATTTAGATATATACAAGGTATGGTACAAGATTTACAAGGTATAATACAAGCTTTGGTACAAGATTTACAAGCTGTACAGGAGGTATTGACAAGCTCCATCAGATTTTGGATATTTGATTGGAACACGAAGGGAACAAGAAGGTGTTTTATGGGATGGTGGGTGGATGGATGAGGGATAGGATAGTGATAGATAATGGATTAGTCTTTAGCACACAAGGCGCCTGAATTACCAGGTTTTCACCAAGGTACCTATCCAAGGCGCTTGAATTGCCAAGTTTTCGCCATTGGATGCTTATTTCTCTTTACTATTTTTTTGTATTTTTCAAAAGCTGGGTATACCAAAGATCTTCAAGCATAGAACTTCTTGAGATGAATGATGTTAGTGGGATCATTCAAGAGTTCTCCTTCTAGTGTAGATAATTGATAGGCTCCAGAGCCAAAGGAGGCAGTAACCACATAGGGACCAAGCCATGTAGGTTCAAACTTGCCTTTCTTTTCTCGATCTGCTTGGACTTTCATATTTTCTTTGAGGACCATATCACCTGGCTGAAAGTGTCGTGGGAGCACCTTCTTGTTGAAATTCCTTTTGAGACGAGTTTGGTAGACTGTGAGATGGTCATAGGCTTGTTGTCTCTTCTTGTCTAAGAGATCTAGCTGGGTGAGTTGAGCTACTCTGTATTCTTCATCTGAGATTTTCCCTCACAAAGATATGCATAGTGAGGGAAGTTCAACTTCTATAGGTAATACCGCTTCGGCACCATAGACTAGGGAGTATGGAGTTGTTCCTGTGGATGTACCAAAGGAAGTTCGATAGGCCCATAGAGCCAGATTTATTTGAAGGTGCCAATCACGGCCGAAATCATTGACAACTTTCTTTAGCATTTTGAGGAGGGTTTTGTTAGTTGCCTCTACCTGGCCGTCACCTTGTGGGAAATATGGGCTAGAAAAGCGGTGATGGATGCGGAGGGAAGTGCATAATTCTTCCATGTTGAGATTTTCAAAGTTACCTCCGTGGTCAGTGAAGATGGTGGATGGGATGCCGAAGCGGCAAACAATGTGGTGCAAGATGAACTTGGAGACTTGAACTCCTGTAGCTGAGACTAGGGGGACTGCTTCCACCCACTTAGTGAAATAGTTTGTAGCTGTTATTATCCATGTATGTCCATCAGATGAGAGAGGGGTGATAGTTCCAACTAGATCAAGGCCCCAACAAGCGAAAGGCCAAGGTGGTACAATAGGCTGTAGATCTTGTGCTGGAGCGTGCACAAGATTTGCATGCTGCTAACATGGGAGACACTTTCTGACAAAGTCACAAGAGTCTTCTTCAATGGTAGGCCAATAGTAGCTTGCTCTAAGGATTTGTCGTGCTAGGACAATACCACTCGTGTGGGCACCGCAAAGTCTGGAATGTACTTCTTTTAATGCCATCGCAGCCTCATTTTCATCTAAACATCGAGAGAGAGTATCGTGATAACCCCAATGATATAGGGTATTGGCTATGATAACATAGTGGGATGATTTTCGAATAAGGTTCTGGCGTTGGGTGTGTGTGAGGTGAGGGGATATGATACCATCGTTAAGGTAAGCATGAATTTCATGGTACCAAGGGGATTGGGGACCAACCAAGATATAAACACGGTTTGAATCCTCATTCGCATAAGCTGGTGTGAGGAGCTGCTCAACTAAAAATTCATACTGCGTAGCATCTTGGGGAATTTCCAAGAGTGAGCTGATAGTGGCCATGGCATTTGCTGCCTTGTTCTGCATTCGAGGCACTTGTGTAAACTGAAGCTTTGTAAAATGTTGGGTCAGATGATCAACTAGCTCTTTGTAGGGTAATAGCTTTTCATCTTTGGTTTGATATTCATTTAAGACTTGTTTGATGATGAGCTGGGAATCGCCAAAGATTTCTAACTCAGTGATATTCCTTTCAGTAGCTATCTTTAACCTTGCTACAAGAGCTTTATATTCTGCTATATTATTGGTGCTGGGGAATTGTAGCTTGAAGGCTTTTGGAATATAATCTCCTTCAGGTGTAACTAATAATATTCCTGCCCCTGATCCATGAGATGTGTATGAGCCATCAAAATAAAGCTTCCATGAGGGTTGTTCTTCAATTAGGCAGATATGCTCGTCTGGGAATTCTGTGAGCAAAGGATATGCATCTACTAGAGGTGCATCAGCTAGGTGATCTGCTATAGCTTTCCCTTTGATTGCCTTTCTGTCCATGTACTGGATGTCAAACTCACTTAGTAGCATAACCCATTTGGCCAAACGGCCTGTAAGTGCTGTTCTGGAGAGCATATACTTGAGAGGGTCAATCTTGGAGACTAGTTGGATGGTATGACTTAGCATGTAGTGGCAAAGCTTTTGAGTTGAGAAAACAACTGCCAAACAAGCTTTTTCCAGAGGAGTGTAATTGAGTTCATAACCAACTAGGGTTCTATTGATATAGTAGATGGTTCTCTCTCTGTTATAATCATCATGTTGTGCTAGAAGTGCCCCTAGGGCAGTAGGTGTTGCTAATATATACAAGATCAAGGGACGACCAGGAAATGGTGGAACCAAGATAGGGGGATTGGTGAGATACTGCTTGAGCTGATCAAAGTTGCGCTGACATAAAAGATCCCACTGGAAGTTCTCATTTTTCTTTAGCAAGTGTGAAAACGGTGTACACTTATTTGCAAGTTGGGAGATAAAGCGCCGGACAGATTGAAGTTTTCCCTGAAGAGAGCGAAGTTGTTGCAGTGTCTGGGGAGGAGGCATGTCTAAGATAGCCTTGACCTTTTTGGGGTCGATCTCTATACCCTGTTTAGAAACTATGAAGCCTAGAAGCTTACCGGATGTGACCCCAAAGACACACTTCTTGGGATTTAGCATGAGATGATATTGGGCCAACCTATCAAAGACTTTTTCCAGGTCAGCAAGATGATCCATGAAGGTGTGAGATTTGACTAGGATATCATCCACATAATCTTCCAAAATGCTATGGATAAGATCATGGAAAATGGCTGTCATAGCTCTTTGATAGGTAGCCCCAGCATTCTTTAGGCCAAAAGGCATCATGGTGTAGCAAAAGGTTCCCCAAGGGGTAGTGAATGTTGTCTTATACTGGTCCTCTTCTGCAATCTTGATCTGATTATACCCAGAAAATCCATCCATAAGGGACAGGATTTCATGTCCAACTGTAAGATCTACAATCATATCTATGTTGGGCAAGGGAAAATCATCCTTTGGACAAGCTTTGTGAAGATCTCTAAAATCAGTGCAGATTATGATGTCACCGGAAGGCTTAGTGACAGGGACCATGTTGGAGATCCATTCTGAGTAGTCGATAGGTCGAATAACCTTAGCAGCTAACATTCTTTCTAGTTCAGCTTTGACTATTAATGCCACCTTGGGGTGCATTTTTCTAAGCTTTTGTCTGACGGGCTTGATCTTTGGATCGACTGAAAGATGATGAACTACAAGCTTTGGATCAAGTCCTAGCATGTCCTGATATGACCATGCAAATCGGCCAATGTTCTCTCGTAAAACCTCAAAGAGGAGGTCAGCTTGGTCTTGTGATAGGGATGCAGCAATGTGAACAATTCTAGGGATCTTTGAAGAACCAATGTTGACTTCTCTAGTATCCTCTATTAGAATAGAAGACACCTCTGGTCGATTATCTTGAGGAGGCAATACTAAATCCTCATGTTCTTCTTGTGGCTCTGGATTTTCTTGCTAAGGGGTTCTCTTCGCTGCCTTAGCTAGTCCTAGATTTACCTTAGTTTCAGTTTTGGGTGTATCAAAACTAGGTTGGGGATTTTCTCCAAAATACCCTTTGGGATCTAGCTTGTAGATGTAGGCAGAATCTGGCTTTGTCTTCTTATGGGGAGTTTCGGCTCCCATGAATCTTAGAAGCACTTCCTCTGATGCGAACTCATCAATATGTATGACACTTGGTTGGTCTCAATCTATGAGTTGTGGATGAGCGAGTGGTAGGTCAATGAGATGGATGGATAGTTCTCGGAGAACGGAGTCTCCTAGGAAGATTTGGTCTGGGATATCGTCGTAGGCTCTCTTTTAACCTTCCTTGGGAATGTCTTCGATTTCAACAAGGTCGCGGTGAATGTTCGAAAAAGCGTGACCGTTCTTGTTGGTGCCCCCAGTTGTGGGTATGCCAAAGCCAAGACCTGACTTTGTTTCCCAATTGTGTGCTTCGATGGGACATTGCATGCCCCTTTCTTCTAGTACTAGTCCACCTCCTTGATAGTTCCATTTTTCAGTGATGAGCTTATGTTGTTGGGGATACTTCTGGCTGAAGTGATCAAGGCGTGCTTGATTTCTTGGAGGTGCATCCTTATGTAACCAATTGTTGATATCTAGAGTGAGCTCCTCATGAAGAGGTGTTTTGGAGGACACAAAGGTGGTTGGGCCAAACCATTTGTATCGAGGAGGTGGAATCTCCTTAGCTTTGTGATATGTTGGTCATCCATGGGTATGTGGATCAAGTGGGATTGCTCCGACAGCAAATGCATCTGATAGACTATATTCTCCACAACCTTTGTTGTTGATCTTTACAGTAGATAGGGTGGAGGCGAGGATGGTTTCTGCGTCATTACAAGTGTGGGATGAGCTGGCGATGGCTGTGCCGATGTCTATTCTAGGGCAATGGTTTGTATATGAAGCTTCAACTGCATTGCAGTAAGCAAAGGGTTATGGATCGACGTGGATGGTTACCTCAGTGCCCTGATGAGGAAATTTGATGCACTGATGGTAGGTGGATGGAACGGCCTTCATAGCATGAATCCATGGGTGACCGAGGAGGATGTTAAATGGTAGTTTTAGATCAACAACATGGCAAATTGTCTCTTGGATGACCGGCCCAACCTTGATTGGTAGAAAAATAGTCCCTTCTGTGGTCCTTTCCAAGTTGTCATAAGCTTTGATGGTGATAACCTCACTGATCATATCTGCCTCAGTATACCCATCTTGTTTTATGAATTTTAGGGTGCAAATGTTCAAGGCTAATCCATTATCTATCATTACTCTTTTCACGGCAAAATTGGATACCATGATGGCTATGCGAAGCGGAAGGGTGTGATCTGGCTCAACTGCGGGTATGTCGGTGGGTTTGAAAGATAGGGCACATGAGGATGAAAGGTGTCCAACAAGATTATGAAAATCAGTAGCATTGATATCAGAAGGGATATGGGATTTTTATGAGAGCACCGTCAAGGATGTCTTTGTACACAGGACTAGTGTGGAGAAGGTCTAAAATGGATATTTGGGCTAGCATGTTCCCAAGGTGTTCCAAGATATTGTCCTGGCTTTTTGATGGAGCTGATGCTGCTAATGAAACTGGTGGGCCTGCGATGTTAAATCGCGCTCTTCGAGTGGTGACCGCACACTCATTGTCTGGTCCTCGGATATTGATAACATTGACAGAAGGCTCTTTCTCAGATATACAACCTATAAGGCTACCATAGTCTATATAGGATGAAGTGTGGTCATTGTTCTTCCCATGCTGTTGGTTTGGCTGGCGGTTGTTGGTGTTGTTTTGGATAGGTGCTTTTCCAAGATTTTGGTTGTTGTGTGGAGGAAAAGCATTTTGATAAATCTGTAAGCCTGCATTGGGAGAGGTTTGGGCACCAACAGTGATTTCCTTCCGATCAATGAGGTCTTGCACATAGTCTTTCAGTTTCATGCATCTGAGGGTGGTGTGACCATTTACCCTATGGAACTTGCAATACTCATTGTCCTTGTACCATGCAGCTTTGGATTGGCTTGGATCAATTTACTGGGTAGGAGGAAATTTGATGAGGTTTTCCTTAGCCAATTTCTCAAAAATAACATCCAATGGCTCACCAAGGGGTGTATAGTTTCTAGGTGCAGGTTGGAATCTGGGCTTTTGCCCTGCAGCTACATTGATGGCATTAGCTTGATTGTTAGACCCTTGAAAGTTGGGTCTTGTATTGTGGTTTTGATAGCTTTGGTTATTTCGTTGTTGGTAATTGATAGCTTGTTGGTTGTTTGTTTGATATGGTGGGTTAGACTGGTTTTGAGAAGGACCAACGATATTCACATGTCTGGTGTCAGTAACCCCATCTGTTGCAACATGCTTGTTCTTGTTCCAATACCTAGACTTGTCATTGGAATGTGATTGATTTTGGTTGGCCTCTTTGTAAATCTTTACCACACCATCTTTGATGAGTCCTTGCTCAAGGATCATTCCTTTCTCTTTGATATCCTTATAGGTCTGCAAACAGTTCATGGTCATGTGGTGAGCCAAGCTGGGATGTGCATTATCAATAAACATTTTCACCACATGGCATTCTGGCAAGGTGCAGGATATGCGGGTGCTAAGGGTTTGCCATCTTTGCAGGTATTCGGCAAGGCTTTCTCCACCTTTTTGCTTGGTGTGGACAAGATCAACTATTGATAGCTCTGTTTCAACAAGATAGGCATATTGGGCTACAAATGCCTCAGATAATTCATTAAAGTTTTTAATTGTGCCATAGGGGATTCTATAAAACCATTCAAGAGCTGGTCCAGCCAAGCTTTTGGGAAAAAGGCACAAGAGGAAGACATCATTGTATGCCATGTCCTGGCAATGCATGTAAAATTCTTTGATATGTGTCACAGGGTCTCCTTTTCCTCTGAATTTGTCAAATTTAGGTACCTCAAAGTGTTTGGGAAATGGTGTCGTGGTAATGGCTCTGTCAAATGGGTAAGGACACACATTCTCAAACTTGAATGTCATTGGATCATTCCCTTCTTGGATGGCTTTCAGAGCTGTCTTCATTTACTCCCACTCTCAATTGATAGGTGATGGTTGGGGTGCCCCCAATGTAGGAGTGCCTTGAGGTAGGTATGTGCTGGATGGGGCCACTGAATATGGATGGCTATGAGGGATTTGCTAGGGATTGTACATTGTTTGGGCAGCTGCATGGTGGATGACGGGTTGTTGAGGGGGAGGTGGCGCATATTGCTGCATGTGCTGCGAGGCTTGCTGTTGATATGGGATTTGAGGTTGGGATTGAGGAACATAAGCTGTCTGTGGGATAAATGGATTGCTTTGTGGGGGTAAGGTATAAGATGGTTGTGAGGCTTGGGTAAAAGATCGGGGGGCTTGTGGGGTTTGACCAATATATGTGGGTTGTGCCCCCATTTGGGATGGTATCTGCAAATAATTGGTGGTTGGTTGGGGTGGTGGATTACCTCCTAGAAGTGGCATTGAAAAGTAGTTGGTAATAGGAGGTAATGGATTAGTTGGTGGTGGAGGTGGTGGGAATTGAAAGCTTGGGAATGGAATTGATGGGGTTTGATAGCTTGGTGGCTAGATTTGGAAGCTTGGTATAGTGGTGGCGGGAGCTGGGGTCACTTGGGAGCTTGGTAGAAGATTGGCAGTAGCTTGTGGGATTTGATAGCTTTGTGGAGTGAAGGTAGTAGCTTGTGGATTTGTGGCTGGTGGTATTGAGCTCCCAAGACCTAATGGAAATGATGGGATTGTGCTTTGGGCTGTGGTGAACAAGCTGGGGGTGATGAAAGGTTGATTACTTGGCCCCATGGGTGGCATCCCTGTTGTATATTGCTGAGGTTGGCCAAAGATGCTAGCACTGATTTGGGAGATGGGTGGATTTGGAAGGCTGGGTTGGGGAGCAGCAACAATAGTGAAGGGGGTGAACGGTGAGATGTTTTGGGTAAAGGGGGTTTGGAGCGGAGAGGTATGAACCAAGGATGGAGTGGTGGTGGCTAGGTTGGCTTGCGGCATGGAGATTTCAACTTGGGTGGATGATGGTATGTTTGGGTCTATTGGGTCATATGGATTGGCTGGAGGCTCTTCTTTTGGAATATATTGAGGATAATTTGGATCATAAGAGCCTATGGGTGGTGGCAGCTGCCCAAACAATGGGTGAGATGGATCTGATAATGGAGGGGGTCTTCCAAAGTCAAAGGTTCCTACATTGTCCCTTCGAAAATTAGCCATGATTGTCTATTTGTTTTTGTCTATAATGGTGTTTACCAATACTGCATTTCCTGGTTGGTTCATGAAAGCTTCAATGCTAGTAGGTGATGGCATAGCTGGCTCTGTGCTGAAGGATGGCTGAGTGCTCAAGGGGGGTGAGGCTGTTCGATCCAAATGATAGGGCTCCATTGTTTCTTTCTTCTTGGCTAAGCGAGTGACGGGTGGCATGAAAAATGCTCCTAGGGATGAGATGCAATAATGCTGATGGATGCAAAAGGGGGAAGGCTTTTATATGCAAACGATTTCCTAGGTTGAGGCAAAGCTATATGACAAAACCTAAGGAGGATTGGGTTGGGGATTCTAACTTCAAAGATATGTTGTCAAAGCACAAAAGGTCTGCTTTTCTATGTGCAAGCTTGGTGGTGATTGTGTCAACTTAAGGATAGACTGATGATCCTTTAGGAAGAACACAAGATTGACCACTTGCGGATCCCAACCTTTAGCTCAAGGTGATGAGGGATAACAAGTGACAAAGCTAGATTACCCTAGACAAAGCTTTGTCAAAGGGATAACCTTGGTGAGATTGGTGGATTTGGAAGATTTTAGGAATGGCAAACTTTTAGCAAGTTGACAACAATTTTGAAAGCTTAGATGTGCAGATTTTCGATTGCTGGCTAGATGGTTTGATTCTAAATGAGATGGATGAGCTAATAATGCTTAAGGGGATAACCTAAGATGGCTGGCTTTTCTACAAAGATGACTCTAAAGTGAAGCTTATCCAAGAAGATGAGGAGAAACAAGGGTGTCTAATCATAGAAATCATGCCTAGTTGGTAAGGCATAAGTAGGATTAACTCCTGGATGTTGGCTAAATTTGATGGTGCGCTCTAACCAGGCCTCTTGAAGTGCTTCGTCGGTAGCTTTGTCCTCTGCTTTGTAGAGTTTGGCAATTCATGGGCTTGGTGTTATTTCTTTTCTCTTGGCTGAAAGTTCTTGGTATGCTAGAGATGGCTTGAGTTTGACCTTGTGAAACTTCTGTTTGGGTTTGGGTTGTTCCAACATAAATTCCTGAATTTGCTTGGCTTTGGGAGATTCTGGTTGTTTTGCTTCAACTTTTTCAACTTCTAAAATAGGCAGTGACTACGCTAAGTGTGCCCTAAGCTAGGATTAACCAAGTTTGGCAAACATTCATTCAACAAGTAAAATAAAAACAAGCAATAGATAGGAACACCCAGATAGAAGTTTGTGGTTCTCAGAATGTGATACTTGCGTCGAGGAGTGTGTATGTTCTACAAATGTTTTGATCAGTCACTCCAAAAACATTAACATCCTAGATGGTTTTCTGCAAGGCTGACAGTTGGTTTAGCTAGGGAGTCCTCAATGTACGCAAGGTACGTGAGGCCCAAATCCATAGATGAGACCAAAAGGATGTCACACAGCCGAGAGGAGCGGTAACCCACTTCTCCTCTTTCACTTCTCAAGGGTATAAAGTTCCTTGAGGCTTAGCCTGAATGACAAAATCTCGATCCCAAGAGAGGTGTCTTTCGATTCACCTCCCAATTCTTATACTCCGCCGGAATGATGGAGTTGAGGTCGTCCAAGGGGTGATGAAATCCCCAAGAAGGCCTCCTAAAAAGAAACAAGGTTTTGGATCCTAATCTTATGCACCCAAGATGGCCTCGAAAGACGACAAGGGGAGAGAAGACTTGGATGACCTTGGGCTAAAAAATACGCTTGTTCTTTTACCAACTGACTCTTATGTGTGCTAATCTAGACTTTGCAAGCACTCATGTTTAAGAGACAATGTTCAATTCCAACTTGAAGTGCCAACAAAAGTAAATCGATCGAAGAATGCAAACAATAAGAAGAGTTAGGGTCAACAAAAGCAAACTCGCGCGCTCGGAGGCCCTCCACGTCAAGTATCGATTAATTTTCTTTAAGGCATTCAAGATTGAGTGTGAGTTTGTTTTAAGCCCAAAACAAAAGTGTGTGAGATTCGATTTCAAGCGCGCGCCCGGAGGCTCTCCACGTCAGTTGTTGTTCAATTTTAGTGCCCAAACTTGAAGTGTGATCGATTTAATCTAGAGTTTTGGCCATTTAAGAATTTTGATAAAGTTAAAGCAAACGTTCAAAGACCAAGTGAGTGAGTTAGATTGTGGAACATTTAACACCTTTTTCAAGTAGACCCATCCCCATAAATGGCGCTGAGATTGCAACCAATGGTTAATATTTGATGGGTGATTAGAAAAGAGGTGAGTCCAAGGAACTACTCAAATTGATTTTTGTAAATTTGTATTTTAACTTAACAAAGTTTCTTAAATGTCCAAAAATCAATCTTTACCTAGATTGCATGTGGAAAAGAGATTTGTTTTGTTCAATTTTAGAAGCTCCAAATGAAGTGTTTTGATATTGCAATGGTTAATTGTTCCTTGACATTCAAGATTGGATTTGTTGTTTTAAGCATGCATTCCAAGGAAAGTTGATTTTAATCCATGACATTCAAGAGTGTGTTTTGAACAACATTCATTCAATGGAAAATGTGTTTAACCATTCAAGTTCATTTTTTTAGCAACATGCATTCAAAGACAAATGGTTAAACATTCAAGTTCATTTTTTAGCAACATGAAAACCTGCAAGAAACAGGGTTAGTGGTTCCATATGTGCTCCAACCTGCAATGAGACAAAAAAAAAAGCAATTTAGTTAGTTAGCCAAAATCTTCAAAAATGAGAGCTTAACTATGGAAAAAAATTTTAAAACTTTTTTGCTGTATTTTCTACGCGTAAAAATGCTTAAAATGGTCTAAATCCTACGGAACCACTAAAAGTCAAATTTTGATTTATACTCTTTTTTTTTTTTTTTTTTTTTATAGCTACAAAGTGCAGAAATAAAGATTTTAAAGCAGAAATGCAACATAAGCAGGCAGAGACAACAGTCTATCAAGCAGAGACGCCAAAATACGAAGACGCTGAAATACAGAGACGCTAGTATTCGAAGACGACAGAACAGATTTGCGGCACAGAAAACAGGTGACAAGCAGAGACGTCAATTTGCGCAGATGCGAATTTTTGCAGACGACGATTTGGATTGGCGGTGGCGAAGACGTCAATTTGCGCAGACATGAATTTTCGCAGACGTCGATTTGTGCAGATGCGGATTTTCACAGACAGAACAGGTTGCAGACGCCGAAACTGCGCGAAAAAAGTTGAAAAATGTGAATTTTTTTTTAGATGGTATTTCTTCTTCCTAAGTGCGTTCTTTAACCTACAAAAATAAGCAAAACACCCTCACAACACACTCAAACAACAACAAACATTAGATGGTTAGAAAAAATGACATATAGATGAAAATAGATGATTAAATGACCCATAGTGGGGTCCCACCGGGCGTGCCAAAATGTAGAACAAGAATCTTAGTGTGCAAAGAACATTAACATTAAAATAAACATTCACAAACCAAAAACTAAATTCATATATATGCTTAGACAAAAAAAGCAAACAGGAAGTGCAAACCTCACAAGAGAAAACACTCCATGCTTTCTTGATTCTGTAGATGTGTCCTTTTGCTATGGATGTATGCTCAAGATGCTCAAAAGCTGCTTCAATGGAGATGGGTAATGGCAAATTGGTAGCTTTGTGAGCTCTCAATTTGGCATTATAAGGGTAAGATTGATGGCTTTGGTTCTCAAAATAGCATGGTAACTTTAGCTCAAAGATTGTTGATGAAATGGCTTGGGATGGGACTCAATTTATAGGCTAAGGGGTAGAGGGATGGAGGGCTTAGATGCAAGGATGGATGAAGGCTTAAGGAGGGTAGGATGCACTCAAAGGAGAGCACATGGATTGTGCTTGTTTAGCACTAATGGGAAGGTGACATTTGTCACAAGGAGGATGAGTGTGAGAGGGTAGGGTAAAGGGTTGGTTAAAGGCATGATGAGTGGGGTTGAGTATGTAAGAGGGATGTAAGAGGAATGAGTGTGGAAGAGGGAAGAGTGTGGAAGATGGGTGTAAGAGTCATGAGTGGGCTTGTAAGAGTCTTTTATGTTTTTTAAGAGCACTCATGAGTTAGTGGTTGGGTTTTTTGAGGGGAGACTTTGGTTTGGATTAGGAAAGTCTTAAACTTGTTTAAGGAATGTGACAACATTAGGGGGTGGATTAGGCTTGGGTTTAGGATTAGATTAGGGATGTTAGAGATGTACAAGTGGATGGCATTAATGAGGGTGGGTGAGTTAGTGGCTAAGCTTGGTTAGTATGGGTGGATGGGGTGGATTAGGCTAAATGGAGGATTAGAGATAGGTTAGGGGTTTTTGAATTTGAGGATTTCATTTATCAAATAGATTTATTTAATAAATGGGGATTTTTGGAATTAGATAGAAGAATAGGATTTAATTGATAAATAATAGATTATTTGATTTATCAATTTAGGACTATAGATGATTAATTAAATTAATCAACTAGGGGATGGCAAAGCATTAATTAAATAGAAATTTAATTAATAATGCCCTTTTTAGATAACTAAATAGGATTACTAAAATAGTGTAATCAAATTTAGGTGTCTACAATCACCACCTGTAAGGTCAGAAAGAGATAGTGGAGTGGATACGCTAGATGTTTTAGTCTTATCTTCCTTTTGTTTTTTCTCTGTTGTCTCCCTTTTTTTTCTCTCCTTTTCTTCCTTCTCCTCTTTTTCCTTCCTTTCCTATTCTTTCCTTTCTTCTTCCCACTTCTTCTCCTCCTCAAACAATTTCAACTTGGCTTTTTCAATCTTTTTCTTTTCCTCTTCTAACTGTCTTTTCTCCTCTTCAATTAGTTTTAACTGATCTTGAATGTTTTTGGAATGGGACTTAGGTTGATCACAACTTGCAAAAGGAATATCTTCAATATTAATAGTAATATTTGTTTGAGAAATTTGCATTGTATCACCACTTACTGATACTTCCAGAGTTTTCTCTATAGTGGTAGGTGTTATCGTTTGCTCAATCATCATCTTATCTATGGCTTTAACTATTTCACTTCTTATGACATTCTGCTCACTTTCCATAAATGATAATGGCATCATCTTACTTCATAATTAATGTGCTAGATTGTTCATCAATTTCCTGATTTCTTCTTCATCATCAATTTTGCACATAGTTCTTATCATGAATTTTCAAATTTCCATGTCTTCTTTACGAACTGGTGCCTTATTTGTTATAAGTCTGTCATTGACTTTTTGATTCACAATGCCTTCAATATCTTCAAGTTTCAAATTGTTAAGAATCATATATCTCATAGTAGAGATATCAATTTGCTCTTTCTCAATATCATTGTATAAATCATAAAACTTATTCATTTGCACAAAGTTCCCCTCATTGATAATAGTTGTGTTAATCTTTTCTATCTTTAGTTTATGGGGTTGCCTTGTTTTACCCACTAGCTATTTAGAAGCAATAACCTTTTTAGGTTGTTTAACTTCTTGCCCCTCTTCTTCTTCCTCACTGGAAACTACAATTGTCAACAAAGTTTTTTGTAAGGAAACTTGCAACAAAGAATATAAACATTTTCACATAACCCATAATTTATCAAAAATAAATATAAAATTAAAATCCACATGCGAGAGAATAGAAAACATACCTACAAAAATTGTGACACAAGATATACCCTAGGAAATCCTCATTGAGGGAAAAAATCTAGCCTCCAACAGCATTCATCACCATATATTATTCAACAAAAACACCATTTTAATATAACCATGGAAGCCTTCGAAGCAATAGCCACAACCAAGAAATCCACATGAACAAGCATAAATCCACACATCTCATGCCATGCTTCCAACCTTCATAAATGCTCCCGTGGCTAACCTGTCAAGCCTTGTCTCGCTCAACTCTTTCCCTTTTTTTTTCATTTGTCTTCTCACACCAACAACTACCCTTGTGGCTACTTATATAGTAGCAAGTCCCACAAAACCACTAAGTGGTATTACATAAACCATGCGCTAAAACCTTGTGCTACCTAACGCCTTGACCCCACATTTAATATTGAAAATTTGATTCTTTTCCCCAATATTAAATTATTACATAAAATATTATCACAATGTTATAATACAACTCATCAAGTATAGCTCATGGGAATCTTTACATGTTGCACGTCCATCTAGATGCAACATTACATAATAAAATAAAATAAAATAATATAAAAATATTATGCAATGTGTGTAAAACTCATTATCTCAACAATCTCCCACTTGTTGTACACATTGCATAGGGTCAATCTATAGCCACATAAGTGAACAAGGGAACAATCCCTCCCAGCACATCCAAATCATGGATCAAAGTATACCATGTGCTCCATCTTGTTAACTGCAAAAAAATCAAAGTATCCAACATCTCAAATATGAATGAAGCCACCTCCTATTATGTCGTTGCCACTAGACATACATAGAAGCCATCCAAAGAGAAAGCCACCCAACCTATCACATTAGTAGATCATAAAATCCTGTACCAACTGAAATGCCAAGCACAAAAACCTGATTAAAAGGTAACCACATGTATCTATAGTTGTCAAAATATCGATAGCTAAAATATCACCCACATCAAGTGCCAAACCCATCCAACTATCCATACCTCTAAAGGTATACCAAGTGAATCTCACAATCATCAACATATCTAATCTATAGCCTGTAATCACAAGCTTTAAGAGAAACACCTGCCACATATATACCAAGAAGCTCCCATTGCAAAAGATAATGTCAAATAAATAACCAATCCACTCACAACATCTTAAAGAAGTGAATCCATGTAGTATCAAGGACATCCACAATATATAAACCAATAACCTACAAGAAAACCTCTCATAAAAATCTCCAATAGTCTCCCAAGCTCTCCACAACCAATAGAGGAAAGAGATAAGGAAATAACCATGTCATCTCTCACATGACATCCATGAGCACAAACCAGTGATCACAATATCCAACCAATCTCAAATCCAATGTAAGAGAAAATCGAACATCTAGGAAGATAACCAAGAACAAAGAGAAACCATGCAAATCAATACAAGTATCACATCCTTCTATGCACACCTCTTGATGTAAATTGTGCAAGTATGATCTCCTCCATAAAACCCCAACAAGAAGTCACAACAACACCCAATGTATAACATATAACTAATCATGGATGTAAGCCTCTCACAAGAAGATCAAACTCATAAATCATTCCTAATATAAGGAATATGCCCAATATAAAACCATCTCCCAAACTAAAACAACATAATAACAACATACAAAAATGGAGATAACCAATGCTAAACCATCTCTCAAATGAACCCTCTAGAACTAACTCATGTACCATAGCTCGAAATCTATATCCATGAAAGACAAGCATAAAGATAATGCACCTAAGAGAAATAATGGGCTATACCTCTCAAGTAGAAAAAATGCCGAGTAGACTAAGAGTGGGGAATGAAAATGCTCATCAAAATATCCAAGTCTTCAACCAAGAATCAACTAAGAACAATCTCCTTTCAAGTCCATATCAGTGAATGCCCCTTGGACTTCTTGCTGAAATATCAACCGTCCCAACAAATACTTCTCTAATCCAAGAGAAAATAGATTCACCATCATCTCTAAGTATCCATGAGCACCTATAACCAATCAATTCATTTCAACTCCAATTGCAACATAGAATTATCACAAACTATCCAACTTATGATTAATGACTCAATACCATGAAACTAAACCAAGATCATTGTCAAAGTTCCAACCATGGCCTTGGGAACATAAATATGACAACATGATCTAAACCATCTCAACCAAAGAGATAACATGATCCATATGAACATACTATAACATGCCAAAACTCTAAATGTATATCAAGAGTATACCATGACATAAAAATGAAACCATCATAACACTAAGGATAACATGTCAAATGAAAACATAAACCACACCTTTACCAAGAACTTTGTTAGTCCCCAAGATGCAACCATCTCCATACACCATGAAGAAAACCATCTCCACATACCATAAAGAACCATCTCTACACACCATGAAGATAACCAAGAACCCCTTGAGTCCTCAAGATCTAACCATCTTTACACACCATGAAGATAACAAATGCACCATGCAAATGTCAAAGACACTTCTATAGCAATATGATCTAAAACAAACCTCCAACATCTGTAAACACTCAATAAATATACCAATACCAAAAATCTCCCACTCAACCATGGTGCCAAGTCACCTATGGCATCATAAAATTCATCTCTTACATGAAGATCCTCCAGGTCTACACCCACATAACCAAAGTGTCAATACCATGTAAAACCAAATTATCCAAACCAAGAAAATACAAACCAAACTAGGAACTACTCTTGCACTGTCCTCATTACTATCACAAGCTCCCACTAAACCATATATCCAAGCTATCCATGACATCATGATGAAAAAACCATCCTCTAACCATGAAAATAAACCAAGGTATCAAACCATAAAATATCTCAAAGTGCACATTATGAGCTCCTCAAAAGAAACCAAATAAGCATGATCCTCAACCAAGAAGATATACCATGATAACCAAATTAGAAATCCAAGCCAATGAACATAAAGGATGTACCTATATATCCAATCATGTCATGTCTAAATCCATGGCACCATAATCACATCTATGAACTGAGAAACTAACTCTCAATGTGTCCAACCTATCAGCGTAAAATAGTCAACCACAATCCTCCACCATGATTATACCTAGTAACAACATCCTCATCCCTTCTACATGAAGAAAAAATCAGCAAATCATGTGACTTATGGCATAGAAAACCCAAATCCAAGCCACCAATTTGAATATGCATCAATAATGAAAGATCAATGGGCAAAGATAACCCATAACCAAGCTATAAATGCAACTTGTACGTATAGACCACTTACAACATTGCACAACTTATAGACCCAACAAGTCATCATACATATCCAAACCAAATACTGATAACCATATCATCATGAGACCAATCTAAAATATGAACTAAGTATGCAATGACATCAAATCTTAAATCTCCAAACATACAATGTCATAAACTCACAATCCTACCATAGTTAATATATATTATAAACTATTTAGATTAATATATCACCAAATAAACCATGCCAAACTTGCACCAAATTTGAACCAATGTGTAGAGCTCTCGAAGAGCTTTCCATTGGCTACTCGAAGTCTAAAATCTGACTTTGTATGCCCAAGTTATACCCTAATCTGTGTTCAAAATAAATAACATCTAAATTTTAGGCTCTCAAAACTTGACAAAATTTCAAAATCATAGAACCAAACCTACACCAAATTGTAGTGCTCTGAATTAGCTTTTCAACGCCTATAAGAAGTCTGAAATCCGATAGCCTAAGAGAAAGTTATGGTCATTTTACTAAGACAGTCTTTTTACCATTTTCACAGTGAATTTTTTTTTGACAAAAATTTCAACGAGATTAAATTCGATAACCATCATGGGCTAAAACTAAAAGTCTCTTTCATTTCCTCTGAACATGCCCAAACTAGGGCATATTATATATCAAAATTTATGGAAACATCAACCCAAATCCAATGGTGATGTCTGTTTTTGCCTAGGAGAGCATTTTTGCAAGCTTCCCGTAAAACCCTCATTTAAATTAAACACCCGAAAAATCCTTTTGTCCAATAATTTCACATAGCCAAAATCTACTAATATCCCATCATAATAGAAAATCCAAAACCCTCAAATCTGCATTAAACAACTCATATATCTTGCCCTTTCTTTTATCCTCTCATGCATTCCCATAAATTCAATCTAGGGTTACAATAATAAAACTAGGCTCTAATACTACTTGTAAGCAAACTTGCAACAAAGAGTATAACAATTTCCACATAACCCATAATTTATCAGAAATAGATATGGAATTAAAATCTACATGCAAGAGAATAGACAACATACCCACAAAAATTATGACACAAGATATGACCTAGGAAACCCTCATTGAGGGAAAAAAAAATAGCCTCCAAAAGCATCCATCACCATGTATTATTCAACAAAAACACCATTGCAATACAACCATGGAAGCTTTCAAAGCCATAGCCATAACCAAGCAATCTATGTGAACAAGCATGAATCCACACATCCCATGCCATGCTTCCAACCTTCACAAATGCTCCCGTGGCTAACTTGTCAAGCCTTATCCCACTCGACTCTTTCCCTTTTTGCCTTCTATCTTCTCACACCAAAAACTACCCTTGTGGTTGCTTATATAGTAGCAAGTCCCATAAAACCACCAAGTGGTATTACATAAACCATGTGCTACCTAACCCCTTGACCCTACATTTAATATTGGAAATTTAATTCTTTTCCCCAATCTTAAATTATTACATGAAATATCATCACAATGTTACAATACAACTCATCAAGTATATCTTGTGGGAATCTTTACATGTTGCACACCCATCTAGGTGCAACATTACATAATCAAATCAAATAATACAATATAAAAATATTATGCAATGTGTACAACACCCATTATCGCAACATTTTCTTCCTTTTCTCGGGTCTAGTAGCTTGTTGCTTAACTCTTTTTGACTTGTGAGTCACAACTTCTACTTGCCTTTCAGACTTTCTTTCAAGTTCATTAGGTTGCACAATTGATACAACAACATATGGGATGCTCTGCTCTATAGGAGTCACTGCAATGGATACACCAGATGCTTGACCAACTGATAGAGGTGGCACAAAAATCACACATTATTCACTAGTTTGTTTCAATCTGGAGATTATTTGTCTGACTGCCTCTGATTCTTCTTCTGACATACTAGCCTCAAACAATGCTTTCTTCATCATAGTCTCAACCTTCTTATGAGATTCTTTTACTAAAGATGCCTAGTAAGCTGACTTAATTAACGCTTCATATGTTCCAAATCTATATGAAGCTTGGTCCTTTCCGAATTTCAACAATAGATCAATGTAACCAATAGCTACATCATCACTCAATTTATAACCTAAAGGTTCAAGCAATGCTTCCCTTGGTTCCATTGCTTCAACATAAGTTAGGTCTGTATCTACCATAAAACATATGTCATCCTTAAATCTATCAACAATCGCTCCTACAATTTTGAATCTTTATTTGATTTCATTCTAGAATGTTCTCATAATCAAATTGCCACTATCCAAGATTTTATTTATAGGATACCTTTTGCATACATATGTTATCTTAACCATAGTACGTCTTTCATTGCTCATAATCTCTGTAACTAATAGAAATGGAAATCTTTTAAGTACATGAAAGAAAATATAATTGGTTAGTGACTAAAATTAGTGACTGAAATCTAAATACACCATTCTTAGTTCTCTTAATCCTCTCCAGATTCTCAAGGAGTTGTACTCTCAAAATCTCACTCAAATTTACTTGTTCTTTTTCGATACAAAATCTTGTAGGCTGCATAGATAAATCCTGTTGATAACTCGTCACTCTTAGAACTTGCACAAATGGAATATGCAATGATTATACTCAAGAATCTCACATCATGTTGTCTGATGGTGCTGATCACCATTGCCTTTCTATTATAAACTGCTTTAGTATTGAGTTCAAATTTCTTCTTTACTAATATCTCACCAATGGGTACACTTCCTTGTTTGCTAAGATCAGTAACCTCATGAATAAGGTCTGTAGAAATGCCAACTACATTGTCTCCCATCCAAAATTTCCCATTATGAATTCTATTTTCAGTTCATTCTTTGTTATCAAGTTCATAGTAGAAGTAATATATGAATAAATCTAAATCTTTTAGATGTTCAAATCTAGGCTTCACATTCATATCATGGTTCAAAACAGTTTCCATATCCTTGTTCATCAATTCACCTCCAATAGTTTCAAACTTGCTAGACAAGTAACTTCCTCCGTCTTCCAAGTAAACTACGTTGTTTGGAGTTGTTGATAGAGCCAAATTAAGGTTTCCTTCTAAGGTTTTGATAGGGACAACCTTCAATTTGGGTCTCTCAATATTCTCAACATTATGAACTATTGTCATATCCATGATTTCACCAAATAGAAATTTATTGAAGAAATTTTGTGTGAAAAATGATAAAATACCTCTTTTCATAGGGTTTTTCTCGAAATTGCTTTGACAAATCACTTCTGGGTGCTCTAAGCTTATGAGATAATCACAATATAGAAATAATCAAGTTTTTACTCTATTTATCCAACTTGAACTTACATTAATTGCATACGTTGCTACATCAAAAAACTGATAATTTCATTCTGAAATCAAATATCTACTCAAAATCATCTGTCCGATCTTCAAATGCTACCCTAGGTTAACCATAACCTCCTTTCATCATGAAAATGCTCCACAAAACTTTACTCCATAAAATTTACTATGAAAACATAGATTTCATCTTCTATCATAGAATAAACTTTCTCTATTATAATAGTAACTCTTATTTCTTTTGTAACTTGTTCCAATAAGCTCCAAATTGCGGTGAGCTTAGCTATAGTCTAAACTCATCTAGATACATATTTTCTCAACCTCGCTACTCATAGTTCAATCTCTAAATGAAGTTTCAAAATATGGTGTTGTGAACAAGCTTAATTCAACTTGGTTGAATCAAACTCAATTATTGACTTCAATCTTCTTTTTTCTACATCATTTGACTTTTCCTCAAATCCAATAGTTAATCCCTTTACAAATGTCTCATCAAGTTCTTCTCAAATTTCACTAACTATATTTCTTTGATCTTCATTGCCTTTGTTAGTTCCAAAGTCGCTTCCATGGTTTCTTCTATTGTTTCAAAAGATTCTTACACTGTTTCTTTTGTTGATTCTGCAGTACTTTGCTATATGTCCAAAATTGTTGCATAACTAACATATTGGGGTTATGCTTCTAGGATTCTATTGATCAATACATGCTTGAAAATTCTGGGATGTGTCCAAAGTTGTTACACTTATAACACACAATCTGCTTTCTTTCTTCAAAAGGTCTTCTTTCTCTTGATGTACTCTTGTTAGATCTTCTTCTATCTGTAGGGTTAGTATTTCCATACATTTACTATTCCTTTTATCATTATCATATTTTGGTTTCCTACAATCAATTTCTTTATGACCAATACCATGACAATTATAACAATAAAATTTTGTAACATGATTAAATGACTTATTTGCACAATCTCTTTTCATATGACCTATTTTATTACATGAAAAAATACTTACCTCAAAATTCATACCTAGTTTCCTTAGGATATTCCACTTTCTTTGGTTCATCCAATTTCTTAGTTTCCTTGTCTTTTCCAACTTCTTTAGATTTAGCAGAGGATTGACTGGATTCAATCTTATCATCAAATTTATCTTTTTCTTTTAGATCTGATTCACTGTCAGGTTTCTTTGTAGACATGTTAAATGGGTAACCAAGACCAGTCTTATCATAGGTAGGTCTTTGTACTGACATTTTTTCATCAAGCTTTTCTCTGCTTGAATAAATCTCTTCAAGATGTAGCTTGCTTTGAGTTAGTTCACCTTTTACAATAGTGTTGTACTTATGGAGTTCTTCATGATCTTCTTTTAATACTTCAAGTTCATATGTCCTCTTTGCTAGATTCACTCTAAGATTTGAATTTTCAATCTTCAAATCAAATTCAACTTTACTAGGATCATTCTTCAAATGCAACGTTAGATTTGTAATCTTCAATTCATGCTTTAAGATCTTGTACTCTATTTGTAGCTTTGAATATTCATCATCACCAATTTTAGATTTAGTAGATTTAGGCTTGGATTTGAGATGTTCAATCTTGTCCTTTAGTTATCCAATGTACACTTTGGAGTCTTCATATCTATTTCTCAGTTTATCTCTTTCTTTAGTAAGGAGATCAATTTATTCAAATGCCTCTTCAAGGTTCTTCATCAACTATTCCATATGCATAGGGATCTTACTCAAGTTGTTAAGCCTCTTCTGAGTAACTGTGCTTTGATACCAATTGTTACAAATAAGGAATAGTGAGGGGGGGGGGGGGGGGGGTGGTGGGTGTGAATTAGTATTCTACAAACTTTTGTCACCAACTGGATATTATTTATTACTTTGAACCATGCATAAGAAAGTAAATAGGTAATGTTGAACATTAAAAGTAACCATGTACATATAGAACTCATAACACCTTATTTTGTTAACTAGGGAAACCTTGGCCAAGGAAAAACCTCGATGGGGATGATACCAACAAGATGATGTACTAATATAAATGTTCCTTGTTAGAGGATGGACCCTGTTAGGAGTCTATAAACTCATTTAGTACATATGAGTCCCTGTTAGGAGACTTTGAATCTCTGTTAGGAGATTCCAACCTTGTTAGGAGTTGTGGTACAATGTGTGTAAGAAGAGCCCACTACCCAAACATGCACATTCAATTACAAGAAGAGTTCACTGCCCAAACAAGTAATTAAAGTTCCTTGAATACAAAAGTATAGATGTTGTACCTTCTTTTAGCTGATCTCTAACCTCATCTCAATCTTGGATCACAATTTATCAAGTTATAAAAAAATTTCTTCTGTATATGATACAAAACTTCACATTCACAACTTTCACATATAACTTCCCAATAATCTCGCAAGATGTCTTTGCATAAATACCATGCCTTTTCAGAAATTACTACTAGGTCAGCTAGGACAAAAATAAACTTTCCCAACTTAGAGCAAACATTTAGGATGTCATCCTTAATTGGTCAAGTAATTATTTTATAAAAAAAATAATTCCTTTACCTTTCATTCTATTGTTCTGTAAAATCTTAGATATCTCTTTTCTATATTGTCCATATTGATGTCCAAGGTTATACACATCATAATCAACATGTACATAGTTTCCATATATCTTCCCTCTCAAGAATAACATTGTATAAACAAGTTGCATATTACATTGTTGTAAACCATTTTCACACTTAGACAATTTTCTAAGTACCAAAAAGTTAAGTATCTTTATTTTTGAGGTTTTCTACAAGCATGTATATCATGTGTTTCCATTAATAACAACATTTACATATTTGCATATAGCCAATTGTCAACATGATGAACTAGGAGTGGAGGAGATAAAATGATTTATTTATTAAAAGTTATAGTCAATATTTCATAACTATATTATAAGTAATTACACTAACAATAATATAGGGCAAGAAGGAAAAAATAACAAAGCAGAATAAACAATTCAAAAATAGTAAATAACAAAATGCTCAAAGGAGAGGATGGACCTTGTTAGAATGTTCATAATAACTAAGAGTGGAGGAGGGCTGAATTAGTTATTCAAGGTTCATAAGTACCATTTGAACAATCAAACATTGAACCTTTTTTTTCTTCTT
This sequence comes from Cupressus sempervirens, assembly GCA_028749045.1. Lineage (NCBI taxonomy): Eukaryota > Viridiplantae > Streptophyta > Pinopsida > Cupressales > Cupressaceae > Cupressus > Cupressus sempervirens. The sequence continues at coordinate 104,969,373 of CM053785.1, forward strand.
ATCCTACAGTAACTCGGTCTCTATAGTAAACTTGGTAACAAAATTAACTAGGAGTTCACTATCCTAAGATAACAAACTTTGTTGAATATAAACATGTAAATGTGAAATACCATAGAACATTCAACACAAGTTTGATACTAGGATTTAACGTGGAAACCCAATTTGGGAAAAACCACCAGCAACATGCCACCATGTTTTCACTCTTTTGAAGTGAGCTCTGTTAGGAGCCAACCTTGTTAAAGGTTACAATACACACTGTTAGAAATGACCTGGTTAGAGGATTTAATCACTGTGTTAGGAGTGGCCTTATTAGAGGACTTTGATCATTCCATTAGAATCTCACCTTGCTAAAGGATTTACATAGACTATTAAGTCCTTCAATGATTGTTAGGTCAACCTTTGATTAAAAGAATTTCAATACAAACTATTTAGAATGATTAGAAAGAAAAAAATACGGTTTGATCTATATGATTACAACTTACTTTATAGTTTTAGATCTTTGTTTAGTTTATGTTTTGATTCCTTGATAAGCCTTCCTTTTCACCTTCATGTCCTTACTGGGCAATCCTTCAAGCATTCAATCTTCTCTTCACAATAAAGTTAAGCATTTTGCTTAGATTCACTTATCAACCTCAATAGCTTTGTTCCCTCTTACTGGAAACATGTACAAACTCTTTGTTTTATTCTCTTCTTTGCATATCTCATTCACACTCATATCACCCCCTTCATGCACTTCATTCAAAGTTTGGCTCTACACCTCCTTCAATAGGTAATTTTGGTCTTTTGTCATTTTCACAATCATCGTAGATCTTAGGGTTCGTGATTTGATTCATCAGGTTCATTGTATCTATTCATCTTCCTTCTTTTCTAAAAATTCTATCAAATTTGCTCATTAGGTATCTTACCTAATCCTCCTCTTGGATTAAAAGATCCAAGACATTAATCTTTATCTTCAACACGGCTTCCATATCCCAAGAAATCAACTAAGTCGACTAGAAATCATGATTTTTCATACACATTCAAAATACTATTGCTTGACCATTACTAAGTTTTGACACTCGGTCATCACTAAATTTCTTGGTCATTGTAGAACTTCTAGCTCAACATCATCTTGTTTTCTTGGTTGATACTAATGCTCGGTCAACATTGAATTTTCTTGGCACTTACTTTGCCTGGTTGACACTAGCATCACTCAGCATGAACTTCAAAGTTCCTTGATCTTTTACTCTATTGCTTGGTCAAGCTTTACATAAGTAATATATATTGACTTGTACTATAAAGAATTGAACATCACCATAATTTAAATAATCACTTCATTTTTTCAAAGTCTAACTAATCAAATTTTCATTGTAGATTCCTTTTCATAACTCAACCTTTCCTCTAGGTGCTATTGTTATGAGCAACTTCTCAAATCCTCTTCATCAATCAAATACATATGACATTTAGATTAGATAGAAAAATGTCTTGTCAGTAGATTTGACATAAATGACAATACAACAATTCTTCCAATAGTAGTTTCCAATAGACCTAACACTACTCTATTAAATAATTTCTCATGTATTCGTTGAAAAAATGTCAAAGCTTTTTAACAAGTAATAAATTTGTGTTTTGGACATCTAGATATAACCAAAGATCGAATCCAACACAATCATGATTTTAATAATCTAATCAAATTAAAATTTCCCATGTCCTTTCTTTTTTCCTTGTTTTAGGTTGAGTATTACTTATGGGTTATAAGTATAACACAATTAGATAATGAACTTATATAAATAGCCTTACAAAATCTAAGAAATACATTTCATTCAATTACTAGTATTAAACATTGTGTATGAAAAATGTGGACAAATAGAAAACACATTTCTATGAATCCTTACACTCAAGATCAATCAATAAAACTCCATGAAAATGCAAGTTCTTAAGAATTGACTCATACATTCCTATCGTCAATGTGCAAAAGTTTGTAGAGAGGTGGCTCTCATATGTAAATAGGTCTTGGTCTTTGCAAGTACATTGAATGAACAAAAGATTCAAATGGACATGAACATGCAAGATATCTCCAAGAATTAAAGAAAGCTTCAAACTTGCAAGTATAGTAGTAGCATCAAGTGTGTATGAAAAGTATGATCAATCACAAGAATGCTTCAAGTGCTCAAGGAAATCGCATGAAAGCTCCAAAAACCTATAGCATAATGGTGATAATAAAATTGCATCGTGAAGAATGAAGGAAGGAGGTCTCCTTATATACCAAAGCCAAGAGACATGAGGAAATTGAAGGGATTGGAAATTAAATGAAAGGGCGTGACCCAAATAAAAGAATGTGCAATTAGCATTTAATTAGTGATGTGGAGTGTAAAACTCCATAAAAATTATAAGATGAGAGGTATTTTAAAAATAAAATAATCCCTTTTCTTATAAAGCGTGTGACATTTATTTAATTTATTTCTTTTAAAATAATAAATGTTGCACATGAAATAATATGGAGAGGGGTTTTATTTAATTAAAAGGGAGAAAATTCCTTTAATTAAATAATGTCAAAAATTAACATGATTTTTTATTTTTATATTTAAAATTATTTAAATAAATTAATTCCAATTTAATGAAGACAAGAAAATTGATGTAAAATAATAATGATTAATTAAATAATTCCAATAATTCAAATAATTTAATTTGATCAAAGGGAATGATGATGTAAATATTGATTCAAGCTCCCACACATAATCAAGGTGACCATTTTTAAGTGCTTACAAACATCAAAACTAAGTTACAACTATAACTAAAACACTTATTTACTCAAACATGTAGTCCACATTTTTTTCAAATAATACATGTTACTCTCTCCTAACATTATACCTCCCTTTGATACAAATATTAATTAAATATTCCACATTTCCACTTGATTATTTTTATTATTAGAATATTAGAATTTCTCCTTATTCTGAACCCATTGAGCCACCACTTATAAAAAAGCTCAATATTGTCGGAATATATATTTATTCTGGTCCCTTGAAACCTCCATTTATATGGTCATTTTCTTGAATGAACTCAAGTTGCATGATAGATGCAAACATTAAAAAATTGGTCGGATTCGTTTGCAACTATGCCTTCTAAACCAATTTGACCTCCGGGTAAATCAGAAAGGATTCATTCCCGAATATATCTCTTCTCCTGATCAATCAAAAAAAGTTGACTGCGGATCCTGGATTATTTCAGCTTTAAACCGCCCCACGTCTCTCTTCACCTCGGCCGCCCCCGGCCGCCCCTTAACAGAACAAACACAATTTTAGTTGCACACCTTTTATGGCCATGCATAATTCCACATCTCTTATGATTTAGCAGTTATAAAATATGATTAGATTTAAACCCCAGAATTTTGCTTCGATGAATTTGGCAAGAATCTTATAAAGAGCATTGATAAACTGCTTCGGGCATGGACTGCAGTGCATATCATTGGCAAAAATGGCGATCCTGAGGCTTGGTCCGCAATTGGCTATCGAAATTTCATGTAGTTCTGCGCAAAGTAGGAGTATTTCCAATTCAAAACACAGTTTTATGCCATTTTTCCCTGAAAGTAACGATACCCATTTGGGACTTCGAAGGAAAATCGGGTCAAGCATTGGATTAAATGGAGAAAGGACATATTGGAAACCTATACGCCAAAAAACCCCGCCATCAATGGCCATGGTACTGAGAACAGAGAAAGAGAGAAGCCATGATAAGGATGAAGAAGGTTATATTGAAGGAAGAGATGAACTGTGGCTTGAGATGAGGAGGGAGGCCGCGAGAGACGCAGAGACGGAACCCTCATTGGCGAGTTTTTTGTATTCCACCGTACTTGCCCACAGGTCCCTTGAAAGGGCCCTGGCTTTCCATCTGGGTAATAAGCTTTCCAACTCCACTCTTTTGAACTCGCAATTATATAATCTGATTGCAGATACGTTCATGGAAGATGCCTACATAAGGAGCTGCATTAGGGCAGACATATGGGCTTTTAGGGAGAGAGATGCTGCGTGTGTTTCATTGATCCAGTGCATGCTTAACTTCAAGGGTTTTTTGGCATGCCAGGCTCATAGAGTAGCGCATAGGCTATGGAACCAGGGAAGGGTTTCATTGGCTCTTGCAATACAGAGCAGAGTTTCTGAGGTGTTTTCCGTGGATATACACCCTGCTGCAAGAATTGGAAAGGGAGTTTTCTTCGACCATGCGACGGGGCTTGTGGTGGGAGAGACTGCAACAATAGGCAACAATGTATCTATTCTGCATCATGTCACACTTGGGGGCACTGGGAAGTATGGAGGCGATAGGCATCCTAAGATTGGGGACGGGGTGCTCATTGGGGCAGGGGCTACTATTTTGGGGAATATTAAGATTGGCGAGGGAGCTAAGATTGGAGCAGGTTCCGTTGTGCTGATTGATGTGCCTAGCTTTACAACGGCTGTTGGAAACCCCGCTAGATTGGTGGGTAACAAGAAGGGGTCAGGTATGCCTAAGGAGGTCCCCAGCAAGACCATGGATCACACTTCTTTCATCAGTGAGTGGTCTGACTATGTAATCTGATGTTGATGTGCATGGAATGATATGTTTTCCCCTTATTTTAATAGGAATTTGTGGTTGTGTTCCTTGCACAATAGCAAATATCGAGTCGTGCAAGAGCACTGATTAGTCTCTATCAGTGAGCGTTGTATTCGTTTACATTGATTGGGATTTGTAGAGTATCATATTGATTTGCCTTATTTTTATAGCAGATTACTGGTTCTCGTCCTTGTCAAGTTGCAAAGCTCACTCCCTTTTATGCTCTGAGCGATCCCTAGCAAGACCATGGATCATAATTCCTTTATGATTGACTGGTCTGGCTATGTGATTTGGACGCATTTATTATGACATTGACTTGTATTACATAATATGAAATTGAGAACACGAAGATTTTCACAATTCATATTAAAGTTTTAAACCATCATTTATGTTTCTGTATTTGATTGTGTGGTTATTTTTGTATCAATGTGTGTGGTTATTTTTGCACCAATATTTCGGATCATACTCTGCAATCCATCATCAGAATAAGAGAAAGACAGCATAACAATAAAGTGAAATTGTCTATATGAAAGGAGCGAGATTAGAATCTATTACCTTTCTCTTCCTACTCTTATCCTACTCTTATCCTGACGATGGATCACAGAGTGTGATCTGAGATGTTGATACAAAAATAACCACAATCGAACCCAGAAGCATAAATGATAGTTTAATATGAAAGTACTCAGGCTTCTGGCTTCTGCCTTCTGCCTCTTTGTTGCTGCAGTTTTCACAAAGCATAAATATCTAGCATGCAACTCATAACTTTGCACTTTTGTATCTGAGATTTTACCCAAAGATCAAACTGGATTTATTTGCTATGGGAGTATCCACGCTTATGCTGTTCACTAAATGTGACTTAACTTGATAACATTGAGCCTGTCAGAGATTTGTGAGATATGCATAGAGACGAATACATTGGTGTACAGTTATTTTCAGGTTTTACATGAATACAGTATAGTACCTCAAGAAGAGCTTGGTATCATAGTCCAACCTCTTCCTACCCAAGTAAAATTAAATGCCACGGTTTCTCATGATCAACATCTGTATTATCTTTTCCATGCAGAGAGAGCTTGGCATGAGTAAGTCTTCATAATCTAAAAACATCTGAAAGGCTGTGGTAAGAGACTTCTAATTCCTTGTATAGCTTTGGTAACTTCTACTCGAAGCTATTCCTATGTGCTTATTCTTGGGTTGCTTGGACTAAAAATGTTAAAAAATGATATCTATGGACGCACCAATTTATGAAGATAATCTTGTTTCTTATTTTATTTCTATGCACAAATTGAATTATGGCATGCCATCTTTTTATCGATTGTGCTTTGAGCTCTGCAAGAAACTATCTCCAACAATTGGATATGTGGCAAGATTAGTCTCTTAATTGATGCCACGATTACTACGCAATGGTTAAATGATCTTGGAGATCATCCACACTCCACAGTTTTGTAATGTTTTTGGAAGTCCCAGGTGCTCTGAAGTCAAGATGTCCAATTCCTAAGTCACCAAAACACTAACCATTGGTCACGATAGTGAATTTGAATTCTTAATTTAGTCAAGGAAAATCATGCATATTCGTATGGATAACTGAGCCATAAAACATTTGACTGCATTATGAGAAAAATCTTTATTGCAAGGACAATTATGCATGTAGCATCTGTAATGTTACTGGAAACAACACTCTAATGGATGGCTGTGTTTAGAAAGTGATTTTTAAAATCCACATGTTTCAGACCCGACCTCAATATAGCATTCTATTTTCAACTCTACTAAGCAATTACACATCTGACTAAGAAAATGCAGAAGATCTGCTTTAAAAAAATCAAAACTCAATGTATAATTGCAGATCAAATGAGAGGCCTACAATTTTACATATTTGTCCATGCTGGACAACTGAACCTTTTTGTTCTTTATTAGGGGAGAGGATTCAGTAGTTGAGCACCCTAACTTCACGCATCTCAAAATCGTATGTGGAAATTTCAAATCACTTCCATTTTTTTACAACAGCTTACTTGGCAGGTCCCTTGCTTATAACTAAGGTTTTAGAGCCACATCATCAAATATGATGCCACATCAGCATGCTTTTTGCCAAGGTGTCCAAAATAGCCTCCAAAAAAGTGAGACCAATCGTAGTGCATTAGAGACCCCATACTTGTGCAGCTGATGTCGCATCACACTATTGGTTGTTTTTTGGGAAAAGGGACACATTTCATTCAATTATGGGTAGTCTCATTAACAAGAACAAATTTAAAGTCGCAACTATTGGTACAATCTTGTCAAAAATATTGGATATTAAATCAGCAAGTATGGGTATTTAGTTAACAACTCCTATAACAATCATTGGAACATGCTCAGGGATTGGATCCTCTCCCCTATGCTAGTGTTTTCCCTGTAGAACGGTTTTGTTTTTTCTATGGAAAGAGTTAAAACTTGTCCAGCTTTCTGATCAAAATTTTGAATGCTTTTCGTATCATTCCTTGGGATTTGCCAATCTTGAAGAAATGAGAGAGTTGAAATATGGATCAATGAGTTTAATTAAAAACTCTATACAGTGGAATAGCAATATCACAATGAAGGAGTTGTTAATCTGTTTTTTTAAATTTTATTGACTGAAGCAAATTTGGAACCATTTTTGTCAAATTGACCTTCAAATAAAGCCTGCCAAGTGATGCATTTGACATGGTTTTTCTGACGAAACCAGAATAGTTTTAAGCTTCATAGTTCCCATACAGGATGCTAATAGAAGGCAGTGGCAGATAGTGGGTTCTTCATTAATAGAAATTAATAGAGAAGTTGAAGCCATAGAACCTATAATAGTCCACCCTTTATTTGCTCCATTCTGCTCTATAGCACCTTGCATTGAAACCCACGAGAGGACATCAATTTCAATCTGTAATTCAAGTTACAAAATAGTGACAATTCTGACTGCATTTAGATGATCGAATAAGTTTTTAGTTCAAATCCAAATCATTCTGATTTCTTTTACCGGGTCGGAAATTTATGAAATACAGTGGTATATCTACAGTATTAATCAAAACAAAAATGATGCATCAGGGGTAGGAAGCCAAGTTAACGGCAACTTTTCCCTTGCAGCAAGTCTTCAGAGCAGCACTCTAAAGAATCCATGATGGGTTCTATTATGCAATTACAAACCAAAATTGAGAACAACTTCAAGACCGAAATTATGAAAAAAATTGCATTGAATAGCTACATTTACTTGGCTACAACAACTGAAATTTGGATCTGTTGATATAAATGTTCTTATTTCTGATTACTGAAATCAGTACCAAAATCTGGAAAGTCTCTCTTCTCTATGCTTTTTGAATCTCGGAAAGATAATCCAGGTGGGAAAAATGCCAAATTTATATTGCATGGAAGAATAAACTTTACAATTTTACATCAGATCTAATGGGGGATTCAGAGAAATTATTACCTTATAAATTGAACAAATGTTAGATCCAAGCATATACAGCTCTATATTACAAAATAAAGAAATATTAGACCTAAGAATATACAAAATTGGTATAGGAACTATACACAGCTACGAGAAAATTGGATGCCTAAACTAGCAGCTGCCACATAACACATAAAAACCCAGCCCTTGAGCTCTCAACCTGCAAAAAAGCTCTCCGAAGACCACCTTCCACCTCCATATGAAAAGCTAACTCCTTGTTCTCCTTGTTTCCTTTTACAACTCTTTCACAAACAGGGTGCCTAGACTTGCAAGTTTTAAGCAACATCAAGAATTGCCGACTGTAATTCCTTTTCAATGTCTCGCCATTCCCAAAGGAATGAAGTTATTGAGAAACTGTGTAAGAATTTCCTCGAATAAGTACCTAGAATCTAAAACAAGGACCTAAATACTTAATTAATAGGACCTAAACAATAATCTAGAAAGGCAAATTGTAAACATCTCGTTAGCAGGACTAAGATCAAGCACGCAAGATACTCTTCGAAATTAACTCCACATATGAACATCTTTTTTAAGATCATTGACACGCAAATGAACAATTTAAATGAGCAATGCCCAAGTGGCCCACGAGTCGAAGTGCTCTTATGAGAAATTGTGTCTCTTCGACTTCCTAATAATGCCATGGACAAATGTGTAAGTATCAAATGAGCCCCTCCGAAGACTCAAACCAAATGTGAATTTTCAAATAGAGGAGAAAAAATTTGAATTTGGTTGATTTTAAGTGTAGAACTTGTCTACTGGGCTTGGAAACACGAGCGACCTCAAAAATTCAAACGTGCAAACTTTTCTTTGTGTTGCCGTTGATGAATAGATACCTAAGAAGAGTTTAGACACCTAAGCTGCTTTGTCATCAAAATATGATATCCTTGCATAAGTGTTCAACAACATGAGATATTAGTGCTTGACATAAGCTTTTGTGTTCTACATTGGTGATACTAGATTAAGATATGCTTTCTTCTAGAAAGACCTTTTCTTTCTTTTTGTTACAAACAAATTATATCAAAAACTTTGAATTATATGAGATTTAAATTATAAGTCATACAAGAAAAAAGAAAATTTGATTAGATTCTAATTGGGTGTCACTTAACATAATAATATCACTTGAAATAATCCTATGTGAAATTGTCTATCTAGAAACAATGGAAAAAGATTGTAAGTTGGTTTAATGAGGGAGCATGTTGGTTTCATCAAGAGATTAGATTCTAATTGGGTGTCACTTGACATAATAATATCACTTGAAATAATCCTATGTGAAATTGTCTATCTAGAAACAATGGAAAAAGATTGTAAGTTGGTTTAATGAGGGAGCATGTTGGTTTCATCAAGATTCTTAGGAAGGAGGGTTCAAGATCAAAGGAACCTATGAGTCTACGACTTCTTCTAATTGTAATACTATAAGTTGCACTCAAAGTGATAAGGCTCATATACAAAGGAAGAAGATGCAATGCAATAAGTAAAAGGTGTGACAATGCATACAAAATAGAAACACAAAGGATATCTAAATAAGAAAATATAAAGATCAATGCACAAAGAAAATCTAACTACCAAATCAAGAAGATGCAATGAAGAAATGTAATAAGTTGGGTTCACCAAAATGCATGTGGTGAAATGGTTATCAATGATAGACTACCACTTCACCAAAAATGTGAACCCCTTTGAAGACTTAAATCAAATGAGCGTGACCCAAATAGATGAAGGGGTACTAATGCAAGATCTTCGTCCTTTAGAGATGTTGATTCTAGGATCCTTGGGGCTTTCTGCTTAATGAATAAGTGTAAAATAATAAATGTGATGAATATGCAAGGAAAGCAAGTACAGACTCATGCAATGATAAAAGACAAGATACAAAATCTAGTGTATCAAAGTAAATGCTATGAAAGGAGATGAAAGCAGAGGTAATCATCTGGAGGGTTTGTGGAGGAAGCCACTTCAAATCTATAGAAACCTTGTCAAACTATCCTAAAAGTGGAAATGGACTAAAATTTGAAAGCCTGAGAGTTAGATCTTTGCTATGAAAACTTGGAAGTTGCAGGCTTAGGTTGACCATGGGGTGACCTATACCCTGAAGAGCTCAATACAAGGGTTTCACAATTGTAACTATAATTGCACTTTTAGATCATCAATTTTGAAATTGAATCTTTTGAATCTACACTACACACAAGAAAAGGTAGAAATTGATGGTGGAAAGGAGTTTGCCTTGGTTAAGCACTTGTTGATGAAATAACCTTGAAATGAGACAAGTGTGTAAAACAAGATAAAACTTAAGTAATACCTTGCTTGTCAAACCCTTGAATATGGATCTAGATCTCTTACAACCACTAAGATGTATACTTACTTGAATTGCATGTTGAATTTAGGAGGTCTTCACTTATGTAATAGATCAACCTTTGCCCAAGTCATGTATGAATGCTTGAATGGAAAAGAAGAAGAATTAAGATGAATGTAGATCTCCTCCCTTGATTTATCTTCTATGAAGAAAGAAGATAGATCTATAGAAGGAAATAATTGCTTGATGGATGATGGGGGAATGCCTTCAATGAATCCTTGCTTGCTTGAACAACTTGAATGCACAATAGCTTGCTTGAGAGTAGATTCTCTAGAGTGGATAGCTTGTATGTGTTGTGGATGTGAAAATGAAGGGAGAAGACCTCCTTTTATAATGAGTTTGAGGTTCATTTTTGCAAGGGCCAACCCCACTACGTGGAAATAGAAAAATGCTTTGCTTTGAGCCCCAAAATTTACAATAAATATGACCTATACCAGTATAGGTCACCTCATGTATAATGTAGTTTGGTGTAGGTTGCCTCATCTATAACTATTAGCCATATTTTTAGTCCTACCAAAATTTTGATTTTTTGCTTGCAACATGGCCAATGGTCATATTTTCAAACATTCAAATGATCAAATGTTATAAAAGATATATTTAAAACCTTGGGTTACATTTTATATCCTAAGTCCTCAAGCTATTCCATGTTATGAATACCTCAGCGGCCCCGCATCTTTTCAACCATCTGATCTTCTAGGATAGATGAATGTCACTTTGTTGCTATCAAAAGTTTCACAAAAAATTCTCCTAACGACATAGCGACAATGTGACACATGTTCGGGTGGGGCCTCTTGTTCTAGTCATGCACAATGATTGGTAAATATTAGAACTGTTGATCAGATTTGAGATCAATGAATATCGTTATGTCGCTAGTAGAAAGTGCGTGAAGAATAGCCGTAGCGACATAACGACAACGTGCCACGTGTCCCGGTGGGCCTTTCTTCTTTGTGGCTGGTGGAATTGTGAGACGAGGTAACAACTGTCAAATTTTTATTCAATACCTTTTGAAGTGGGCCAGTCTCTTGACGTATCCTTATTCATTGTCGATTTGGAGATGATCAACAATTTTTGTTTTGTCGCTATGAACAAGATGCAAGACCTTTAGTCATAGCGACATAACAACAGGTTGACATGTGTCCTAGCAGGCCTAAGTGATGAATAAGTAATGGTGGTTAAGTTCATTTTCGCAAGGTTGTGGGCATTTCATGATTAGTCAGGGTTCAAGCCATGACAACGCGAATGGTATAGTGGTTCCCATGGCTCACAAGGTCACTTACATTTGATGTTAGCCAAGAAAATTGTGATGATGATGCGAAGGGTTAGAATCATGTAGTCATCATGTTGCAATAGTTAGTGAAAAATGTTAAGGACAAGCTGTAAGGCAGTGATAACAATTAGTTGATCAATTCATGGTTTTGTGTGGTTAAATAGCTAATTAAGATAAAAGGTGGCGAAGTTGCGAGTAGGGTAAGGACACGGGTCAACACAAGTTTGAATGCTAGCGAGGTGGCAAAATGTTTTAATATGCTTGGGCCACGTGGAAAATTTTGAGAAATGACTCCAGTTGACCGATGACATGGCTAACTTGGTGTGCTGAGAACAAAGGAAGACATCTCTTTAATGGCAAATTTGATCTTTTGGATCATCTACTGGTTACTTTCAACATTCCCCATGCCTGATAAATGTAAAGGGACATTCCATCACTGCTTGGTTATCCATCTACCCAGTCAGAATGAAAATGGCTGTCATTTCTGTCTTCTCAAGGTTATGTTTGGTGAATAATATGATTTTCCTTCATCTGGATGTGTACCATGATCAGATCTTTCCCAGATTTGTAGTGATTGTTCTCTACAATCTTAAATGTAGTTGTTGAGTTTTGCCTTAGGGTAGAAGCTTTCAGAGTTATGCTTGAACTATAAAAGCAGATTTTATAACCCTTCTTAGGGTTGGTCATTTTCTCTTTGATTCTATAACAGTAGTATTCTATACTCTGTTACTGTAATGCCCTTTTGTCTACGAGTGAATGTAATCCTCTACTTTACCTCATTCTCCCATCAATATTAGTGCAAAATCTTCTTGCCTCCATTGGTGTTTTGTTTTCATTCTTCAATCTGCATAACATTATCTACTCTTGCCTTTGAATGTTATAGAGTGAAGTTCCTTCCTTGTGGCATTTCATTTGGTTTTTGATCTGTATGTAACTATTGGATTAAGACAAAGGTTGAATCAATGTATTTTGAGGTTATATTGATAAATAGTGCATTGTTAGGTAGAGATATGACTGAACAAACTATTTTGGTGTATCACCTTCTTTAGATTAGATTAGGTAGTTTGCTTTCATGCATTCCTTCTCCCTTTTCTTCTCAAAGAGTAGTTAGGTGCATCTTGATAGTAAGGAAGTCGGCCTTCTTTGGAGACTCAATCTCACAATTCAAGTTCCACAGCTTGGAGATTGTTTCCATGTTTCGCAAGGTTTTCTTTATGTAAAAACTTTAGGCAAGGGTGCAAGCTTTTGTGACAACAGTGACCTATACCCAAAAGGGTTAATTTAGAGGTAAATGACGTGAGATTTGAGTAGTTGAGGTAAAATGAAAGGGTGCGTGAGAATATTAAGTGTCGAGGCTAAAATGCGGCAACAAGAGAGTGTTTTGGGTAAGTGGACAGATAAATGAAAAAATGTGCATAGAAATTAGAGCTTAGAATTTTGAGCAAGATCGAAAAAATAAGGAGGATCTTGATTTAAGTACTGTGTGCAATTAAATACAATGTGATATCTGAGTACAAGAAACACACTAAGGAAGACTATTGATCATCCAAAAACATAAGTAGGTTGCCATAATAGAGATGATCATTATTTACATAGTCGCTACCACAAATGCTTGCACTCAATGTAGTCCACCCGAAGAGCTAAAGATGACCCAAATGCATCACAACACACCTTGCACAAATGATTTGAACAAAGCACACAGAATTGAAATCTTCTGAAGTCAACACAAAACCATTCTCTAATGCTCATAACTTCATGTAGATCCTAATGCACCATGACAAGATCCATATCAATCTCTCAACTCTTCTTCCAATACATATGTAAACCAATAAGACATTAAAACAAATCATCATAATCAACTAATTTGGCTAGAGATTGACACAAACAACAATTCCAAACACAAAGCAACATAACTTAAATTGTCAAGAAAACCAACATACAATATTTAAGTTATTTAACTTAACTTTATTTTAAAAGATTAAGTTCTATTTTTATGATAACGTGTTTAATCTGCCCCTAACCTGTACCTCCCATGCATGCGAGGATAGGGGTAAGGCTCCATCGATAGAGGCAAGATTGCAACACTAACTTTAGGTAGGCCCCTGCTCCCCTGCCAGTGAATAGAGGGCTTCTTTCTGGTGCATGACAATTTTCCTTAGAATAGTAGGGGAAATGGTAAGGAGGGATTAGAGGGTGTAATGTCTCTAGTGGATGATATCATCCAACTTTTTGTCTAAATGCAATTAACGTCCATTGGGCCCGTAACTAATTTGCCCATTCACAATAATAAAGTGTTACTCTGAGTCTTCTATGTGGGAAGAGTCGAGACAAAATGAGTAGCCCAACTAGTTTCAAATCCTTCAACAACAACACCAACCCTAAGTTGCATTATTTAATTTTAATTAATTTAAAATATGAACTCAACTAATAACCACTTAACTCAAATCACTAAGCTTTTTAGCTATTATAATTCAATTTTACTAAATTGAACATGCAACTTTAATTGCATATTAATATTTAATTAATAATTAATATTTTCAATTAATACTGTTAACACAATAAGTTATACAAAATTATAATTAATACATTTAGAACAATATTATGCAAAAATATAATATAATTGTATTTGTAATACCCATCACTTTTGCTATCATTGTATACTCTCTGTCAAGCTCTATTTGAATCTCTTGCAAACGTGTTAGCGCTTAAGTGATAAATGAAAATACTTCAATTTGTAAATGCAATTGTTTTCTAGATGATGCCATATGATGTGTTTAAATGATGATTATTGTATCTTCATGATGATGACTAGTTATAGTGAAATATGATGCTATATGTATTCATGATTTATTTATGGCACTTACCTCGTACTTGCATGTGTATGGTGTGCATGTTTGTTTTATATTTGTGTCTAACATTTCTGATGTGGTTAGGAGAGGAAGTCATAGTTACTTGCTAGTTAGGATCTACATGATGTACCACTTCACACCATTGCTTGTTTAGCTTAGATATATATGCACATGTACATGCACTCATCCTTTATGCAGGTTGTAGGTACCAGCCATTAACTTCTCTAAATTGAAAGGACTAGTGTGTCCTCTCGCAATAACTCAAGGGTAAGAATGAGGAGATAATGCTCAGATCTAATCCCAACCATAGCCTAACTACTTGTCCTAAGAATGAGGACTTGTATTTGATTGTCTACCTCTTGTAAACTTGCGATTTCCCCTTGCACTTGTTGTTTGATTTTGACTTTAGTCGGTTCTCCCTATGTTGCATTTTATGTGATTTACTTTGTAAATGAGTTAATTTTGATGCTTGAATTATTTGAATTATTAAATATTATTTATTTTAAAAAAGAAGTATTAAAATATGGTGATATTTAAGTAATTGGAAATTAAGTAAATGTGTGCTTTAATTTAAAAGTCGAAATTGGAAAGTTGAGTAAAAGAGAATTATAAATATTAAAGAGTAAATATTTGATTTATTACTATTATTTAATTAATAATAATCAAAATTAGAGTTGCATTTTAAATAATGGGCTTTAATTATTATTATGAATTAAAATAATAATTATGCTTTTAAAAGTGCTTTGTATAATAATTAAGTGAAGAAAAGAAAATTAAAAGAAAAATTTAATTAAAAGATGCATTAAGTGTGCATGAAATATTTAATAAATTGATTTATTTAATATTTAAATAAATTGATTTATTTAATATTTAAATAAATTGATTTATTTAATATTTAAATAAAAGTGAGTTACTTTTTGTAAATTAGATTTTAGAAACATTAAGTAGGGTTAGGGTTTTTTATTAGAGGTTTTTTTGGTCATTTGAATGTACATAGGTTTTAGGAGGGAATTGAAGTTAAATTGTTGAAAGCTTAAGAGTATTTGGATTGTATGTATTCATTAGATTGCCCATAATTTCAATTGTTAGATTGAGGTAGGGTTTGAGAATTCCTCTATAGAAATTATTTTAGAATATATGTCTACCTCATGTCTGTTATGTTTCCAAAATTTATTTGTTAAAATTTATGGAATGAAATATGTGGAATAATTCTAGTTTGCAATTATGAAATAAAATTTGATTCATGCATTGTTTGGAAACAACTATCAAATGCAAGCTATAGGATTATGTTGTTGAAAATTGATTTAGAAAACCCAATTCTAAGCAACCAGTAAAAATCCAACATTAAATTTTAGAGGAAAATGATTATTATTAATTAGGGTTTGAAAGAATATTTGAAAACTTCAAACAAAAACCCCTATAAAGAGGTATGACAGTAGATACAATCACTGATCCTCTTATTAATTTTTTTGTAAGGGTAATATCACCCAAGTTCTATCAATCTAGTAGATTAAATTGTGTGTCATGTATAACTGTTGATGTGGGATATAAGATTGTAAAGAAAGATCATACATATGATCTAGCTGAACTACAATTGCAACAATTGATGCAGAACCTTGGAGCAATCAGGAAACCTAAGAGTGCACAGTGCAAATTTGGTTCAGTTTTGACTTGTATATTCGTTAAATGTGCAAAAAATATTCCCCTCATTTGGCACTGTGGGATGGAAAACCAACAGATCAGTGGCAGTGTAGATTGGTGAGTATATTGAGTAGCTAGGAGATAATTTTGAATCTCTAATGACAAGCTATTTTGAAGACTTCAAGAATTCGATGAAGGAAAGATTAAGAATATCAGTATCCTTAGTTGAGAAACACTATAATGATGTATGTTTTCTTGTGGATGCTAACTATACATTTTTGCAAGCTGCTACACCAAGAATAAGATGGTTGAGGCTACTGTCAAGGATGTTTTTGATCTATCAGCTTTGGACATCAATCCCCTTACTGAAGGTGATTCGAAGAAGATCTTAGATCAGTCTACATTGTATGCCAAATTTTGTGGCAATCCTATTTTGGTCAGTGTGGGTGAGCTACAGAAGTCAGTGACTAATGTTGGAAGGGAAAGGTGAATCCACAAGAACCACCTTCTATCATCCCTCTAATCACTAATGTACAACCTTTCATAAAGATACCAAAAGCCATAACAAAGAAGGTTGATACAATTGCCAAAATTGAAATTGTAAAGAAGAGCATAGTGGAAGCACAAGTTGCTACTGTAGAAATAGGTTAGATAGACTTATCTGCACCTATTGCACAAGGATAAGGTGCAAGTCAGGTAATTATGGAAGAAAAGGGCAAGCTTGAAGAGAGTAAGATGACACCACAACTGAAGGAGCAAATAGTTATCCAAGCCCTGGTAACCTTACTAGTATATGGCACTCCATCAAGTCATACTCTTCAAAAGTCAAGCATAGAAGCTACTCCATTGTAGATCTCAATGCCAAGCCCTAGTCCATCAAAGGCTGAAGAAGTAATTCAATATGGAGATGTGAGCCTTGATGAAGAAATAATTTTACCAAAATTTGATTTTGATACCATGATAATAGAACAAATTGGCATATTGTAGTAGGCCCTAGCAAGGAAAAACCATTAGGAAATGCTTCAAAGGGAGCACAAGCAGAAGCATGAACTTCTAGACATCAAAGACATCTTTTTAGATGCTAGATGCATTTAGTCTGCCAACTCCAGATGAGACTAGGCCACTAATGGATCAACTGATAGATATAGTGGAGAAGGTTAGTAATGAAGACCTAGATACAAATGTCAAATTACTTGAATGGTCAGAAAAGAAGTTCCAAAACAAAGTAAATGAGAAAATATATTGGTGAAATAGCACTAACACAAGTTGCATTGGCAACTAAGGTTGAGGATGTGAAGAAGGTACTTGAGAACATATTCTCATTGTACACAAAATTATGCAATCCAACACTCTTCACCCAAGAGATGAGAAGTCACATTTTGAGTTTGGAGAGCCAAATTTCTGCATCAGTTACAAGACTACCAACGAATCCAACTCAAAGTGAGAAGCATTTCAGGACATTGCTTCAAACACAGAGTTAGTTAGCTGTATTGATTGTAGATGAGGCTGACATAAGGGCTAAACTAACTAGCATCCAAGAAACCCTCGCACCCCATATGGAAATAATGCACAAGGAGCTAGGCTATGCTGAAACCTTATTGAAGAAAGGCCCCAATCTTTCTATCTTAGATGGTCTAGTTCACCTTGCTACTAAGCTTGCAATCCAAATCAAGTCATTAGATGTAGCATGTGAGAACTAGGATGTAGCTCTTAAGATGATATTAGATGTCCATAAATCTTTTCTAGACAAACACACAATCAATTTATAGCCCATTGACATAAGTGTCAAAAGGGGGAGATATATTTTTTGAGGGAGATATATATTTTTGGAGAAGAATATGAGCTAAGGGAGAGCAAGCATCAAAATATAAGAAGTATCAGATGAATGAGTATTAGCATGAAGTCAAAGTGTATCAATAAAGACACATTTACTCAATAGGAGCACAAAATTTTGGATACAAAGTAGACATATCAACTCAGGGGGAGTTCTTAAATTTTAAGGTATCTAAGTTATTGCCAAATTTTGAATTTTTGTATATAAGTGAAGTTGAGGTATGTTATGATCATAAGATTAAGGATGATAATGTATACTCAAGTTTTTTTTACACTCATGTCAAAGGGGGAGATTGTTGATCTTAGACTAGTTTTGACAAGTGTCAACACACTTAAGTTATTTACTTAGTTCATGACAAACAAGTAACATATGCCAAGCAAATCATAGACCAAGCCGAGTCATAGTGAGTGTCGAGCCACTCATGTGCTGAGTCACTCAAGTGCCGAGTAGATAGTATATGCTGAGTGACACAGGAGTCAAGTAAATAGTAAATGTCGAGCAATGTAAGTGCCAAGTCACAGTAAAAAGATTAGTGCATGCCAAGCTTCAGAGACTTTAGATGCCAAGTGACACAGTTTTGACATATTTGTTTGTAATGGAACAAAAAACTATGTAAACCATTTTTGAGCGGACTTAAGATTTAATTTTGATATTTTGGAGATAAGGACAAATCTCAAGTTGGATTCCCTATGCAATTACATGCAACCAATCAGAAAATGAGAAGAATTAAGTGGCAAAATGGATGAATCTTAGCCATAGATTCATACCTAACCCTTAGTCACTAAGTCTTCTTAAGGAGGACAAAATCTTAAACTCTTCATGAAAGAGTGTGTAAGAAATTGAGGAGAAAAGAGAGAAGTTTACATGCACAAATAGAGCATTCATGGTGGCTTAGAAGTTATGAAGTGAAAGTACATTGTAGAATCAGTTAGAGTAGAACAAAGGATAGAGAAGAGTATATAGCATAGAGACATCTAATCGAGAAGAATCAAGAAGACATTGTTTAGAGGTTATTTGTTATTAGACAAGCAAGTGCTAACTGCATGATCAAAGCCGAGACATTCTAACAGGTTATTTCAATCAAAATCTCTTAATAGAGTAGTCCTAACAAGTTGTATGAAATCCTTTAATAGGGTGCTTACTTAGTTGTAAGTTAAAGTCCTCTAACAAGGCACACTTCTAATAGGGTGTTGAAATCCTCTAACAAGGTGAGACATAACAATATTTGTAAGCCTTTAACAGGGCAGACCTTTCACAGGGTAGATCATGACTCATGATCAAAACATTGTAACGTTCATTAGATACACTTTATTATTGTAGTAGTGAAGATTTGTGGGTGTCATCCCCACCCCAGTTTTACCTTCTCACTAGGAGGATTTTTGGGTAATCATATTTGGTGTTATGTGTGTGAATGCTTACATGTTTACATGATTTAGTTGTATATGTTCTGCATGTTATTTCAGTTTACTCATTGAATGTTTGAGATGGATGCGGGGTGAAAGTTTTATGGGTCCAAGTTTAAACTACTAATTCACCCCACCCTCTCAAAAGTTTACCTTTCCTATAGTATTTCCAACAATTATAAGAGTACTGTTGGATAAAGCATTGTGCAAGTTCATCAATTTTTTTGAGAGGAGGTGACAATTTCATGAACCATTCCATGGCTTGGCCTCTTAAGATCCCAGGGAATAACCTCACAAGGTAAGTATCTTCATGCATGAAGTCCATGCTAAGATCATAGAAGTGTCTCACATGATTGTGAGGATCACCATTTCCTTCATATTTATCATATTTGGGAACCTCTATATCCCTAGGAAATGGGATTATGTAAAGAATCCTATCAAAAGGAAGAGCACATATTGATTCAACAAAGGAGATCTTGAGTTATTCCTTGGAAACTTGAAATTGAGTGAGTTGATTTCTGAGTTCTTGCATTTCCTCTCTCAAGATCTCAACTTCAATAGGTTCTCATTTTTGGATTATTCTTTGCACATCAAAATTACATCCCTTTGTTATCATGTATTGAAAGTATTGGTCCCCATTTTATTCCAAGGCTTTGAGCATTAACCTTTGGGAGACCTTGTCTTGTTGAAATCTCATAAGGCCTTCACTATTGATTTCATCATTGATCTCACTGTCATGATGTGATTGTGAGTGAGGATCACCATTTCCTTCATATTTATCATATTTGGGAACCTTTATATGCCTAGGAAATGGGATCATGTAAAGAATCTTGTCAAAAGAAAGAGCACATATTGATTCAATAAAAGAGGTCTTGAGTTGTTCCTTAGAAACTTGAAATTGAGTGAGTTGATTTTTGAGTTCTTGTATTTCCTCTCTCAAGATCTCAACTTCAATAGTTCTATTTTTTAATTATTCTTTGCACATCAAAATCCTAAGGGAGTTTCCATCCCTTCATTGTCATGTATTGAAAGTATTGGTCCCCATTTTGTTCCAAGGCTGTGAGTATTAGCCTTTGGGTGATCTTGTCTTGTTGAAATCTCATAAGACCTTCACTAGTGATTTTTTCATTGGTCTCACTTTCATGATGTGATTGTGAGTTTCTTGGTGGTGATGTACACACTCTTATGTTTAGGAGTTCTAGGAGATGTATTATCCACCGAGAGGGATGTTATCAAAAGGATTGCTATAGTATCCTTGCCTATTTTCATCATAATGTGCATGGTCATCAGACCCAGCTTGATGATAGGCTCTTTCTCTAGTGGCCATGTGTATGACATTTTTGAGTCTTTCCTTTTCTAGTCATTCTTGTTCTTCTAAGTGGTGTTTCCTCTCCTTAGGATGCATGGTGAATGACATGTTGTCTTCACACCTAGGTGTATCAAAGGGTGTATCGAATAGATTCTTAAAGCTATGGAGTGGATTATTCCAAGTATTAGCTTCTTGTGGTTTATTAGAGAGAGGATCCTCCACACAAGGTTGTCCATGAAGTCTCCTAGTTGGAGCCTCCAGTTGTTCAAAGGTGAAAGAAGGATGACTACCTTTACCAACTTGGAACCTAGTTGTAATTGTCATTTAAGGGTATTTCTTCATCTAATAGGATGAGAAAAAGTGTTTCAAATTTGGAGCTTGTGAGGTCAAGAATGATTACTTGTCAAAGATAAAATAAGTGGCTTGTAAAGAGTGTACAAGAATTTACAGCACTAACAACTTGAACCAAATGAGTTTGTAAGAATCTCGATAGCAAGTAGCTAGCATAGAAAGGTAACCAGATTTTGAGAAGTGACCATTAGAGACATTTTGAGACTACATCTAATAAACTAAACTCATGTTTTCAACCTAGAACCATGCTCAACATGAAAATTTTAGACTCAATCTGGGTAGGATGAAGTGATGATACCCCTAAATCAACTAAGATGCAATTTTGACTCTGTTTTGGAAGTGATAGAAACCAGGCAATGTTAGGACAACAAAATATATCATATGATAGAGTTCACAATAGTTGGGAAATACTTTTGTTCCAGACAATATTTCCCCTTAACGAGTGTGATAGACTTCACTATTGTCACACGATAGACTTTGCAATAGGCAGGTGATACTTTTTTAGTATGAAATGTCATACGATATTCCTCAAAAGGTTATGTGATAATGGGCTAGTAAAATATGAAAAGGCAATTTTGAGCTAAAAAACCTTATGTTTTGAGTTGATTTTTGAATGTTTTCAGACCAGAATATGATGCACATAATATAGGACCTCCATTTTTAGAAGAGAACAATACAATTTGTAAACATTAACGGTGATTCAGATGTCTCAAATAGTGTGACAAGGGACAAAGAAATCTTGCCAACATGCAATTGTGATATCAAAGAAAATTCCTACCAATTCTAATGAGATGTTTGATTTGCAAGAACATTTACATGAGTCTGTTCACATTCAAAAACATATGCTAAGCAAGATCTACCTAAGATTCATTATTCATTACTCAACAACTTAGCCCACACTAAGTACCCTTCACCTCATACCAAGCAGTTTCCCACAAGATATATTAGGTTTATCATGGAGATGTCATTAACATAACCAAGGGGACATAGATGGTGAGTGTAACATCTTGGGTTGATCTGGGTAGTCTAGTAGGATTGATCCTTGCACCAAGATGTTGAGTGGAAAAATAAGGTAGTTTCTAACCTAGAGTGTTTAGATTGGGTTTCCATTTGTAGTACTCTTCTTGCACCCAATTACAAGAAAAATTTCCTTACAACAAGTAATGGAGCTCACAGCTACAAGAGCACCTTGAGCATTCTTGCCTAGCATTTTCCTTATGGTCCCAATCCCCCAAGTACTCACACTAAGTGAAGACAAGAACTAAGTCTACCAAGTTTTTGTGTCCTTGATAGCCTTGAGTTTATAATGACTTTAACAGCTAGGTTTTCTTGTCCCCACTTGGGTTCCTCTTGATTTCTCAAGAGCAAACCCTTTAAAGGATTCTAGAGTAAAACAGATTGGATCCGCTCTTGTGGGTCAATATTTTTTATTCATTGCAACAGTGAAGAGCATACTTTCCTTTCTTAATTTCTTCCCCCAAACATGCCAAGAAGCTCAATCAATCCCTTTCTTGTGAAATCCAATGGCGGGTCAAGATTTCTGATTCACCACAAGGGTGAAGAACATACTTTCCTGCCACTAAGAGATCCCAATTTTAAGTTTTATGTGCCTATGAAAGATAAACAACTAGTAATATTGTCACACACAAAATAAGGGAAATACAAGCTGCACTTGTTTGTTTTTATGCTTCTAGGTAGCTCTACAAACAACCATTAGCAGCCTCTTCCATTTGAAGCTTTGACATGTGTTCTTTTAGCGCAATTTTTCAAGTGTTTAAAGAAATCCTACAAGAATAAATGTTAGTCCAAAAATAAAGTAAAACTTGTAATAAACATCTTTCAGACAATAATGAATATGAAAACCCTAAAAAGAAGACTACCAGAACTCAAAAAAATGGTCAAAGAATACAAATAGTAACAAGTTTTAGGCAGGGCAATACTTTTCTGTTGACAGAATATTGTACAATACTTTTTAGTATAAGGGTATGATACTTCTACTTTATATGATATTCCACAATATACCCGAGTGATAAGTTCTTGTACACTGGTGTAATAGGCCTTTTTATGGGCACACAATACTTTTTACTAGAAAAGTATTGCACGATTGAGAACTATCATGCAATATTGAGAAAGTATTGCATGATAATTATGACAACAAAAAGATAAAAGACAAAATCAACAAGTAGAAAATGCAAGAAAAAGTGCAAATTAGGAATGGGCACAAAAATATGCACTAAGAAAGTGCACTTCTCTAAACTCTTCTATCCAAGTTATCCCATAGATTGAAATGCTTGAATGGTCGCTTAGAGCCCCCTATCCATGGAGTGCAAGGGGCATAAAACAAGTATGAAATGAGCTCTCAAATTAGCCTTAGAGATATAACCCTTGCTAGTAAGCCATGCAATGGGAGAGTCTTTAGACAAAAATAAGAATGTAAGTGTCCAAAGGAGTTCTCAAGCATGCAATGCAAGAAATGATCTAAGTTAGAATGAAATGAAAAATGCAACTATGCTAACAATATGATAATGTTACCAAGCCATTCTAATTAAACTAGGTGGTTTAAGCTATTGCAAAAGGAACTAAACTACTTGCAAATGACTCTAAGCTAGTATGAGAATAATGATGAGAGAATTAGACAAGAGGTAAGAATTTCTCCACAAAGCTCCAAGAAAACCTATCAAGAAACCTATAGCATAACAATAGCTCAAAAATTGGATCCTTTGATAAGGAGAGCGCTCTCTTTTTTAAAGTTGTATTGATGGTGGAGATCAAAATCAAGGAATGGATGATAAATGATGGGGGGTTGACTTTTGGTATGATCCATGTGCAAGAGAAAGTCAACCAATGAAAAGGAGTTGACTTTTCATGTGAGATAGAAGCCTTTTCTTTTAATTTGTAAATAAAAAAAGGACCTTATGTGTGTAGATTGAGTGGGTTACAAGAATGGGGTCTTTTATTTAATTAAAAGCGGACATGTTATTTTAATTAGATATGGACTTGGGATACTATAGTCAAAACCATAGGTTATAATCAAATAAAATATTTTTTTAGCAATTTGGCCTAGGCAATGATTAATCAATTTAGCCAAAATATTGAGAAGAGGGTTAATAGTCTAGATGACCATTTTTATGTGATTACACACAAAGGCTTGGACAATATTTGGTTTATGTGATGTACTTATGTTAAAGTGTTTTATCATGAAGTTTTAGTCACAATTACTCCTTCCCAACCAACATTTCAAGTTCATTTATTTTGTACTCCTTATAAGTGTGTTATGTGATGATTTGAGGAGCAGTCTTAGATTTTTTATATCATAGTTTGAGGACCCATATGTACTTGTGAGTATAAGGTATTGAGGAATAATGTGAGTTTTAATAAATAAATTTTTATTTATTGATTTCTTGTACATGCAGGTTTTAATTTTAATACTTTTTATTTATATTCATTTTTGAAAAATAATATTTTCTTTTTAATAAAACCATGGTATTTTGACACACATGAAAATTCTATTTAAATGCTTATTTATATAAAAGTATAAAAAAGTATATATATGTATATGAAAATTTTATAGCCAAACTAAACCTTAGAAGATATATTGAACTTTTATTCATTGGAGATGTTCTATGTGATTGTATATGTGTTTATTGTCTTATTGGATGCTGGTTATCATGGGATCTACATTAGCTATAGGGTTTGTGCACGGAGGTTTGGGGAATGTCTAGTTTATGTGATGCACTTATGTTAAGATGTTTTATGATGATGTTTTAGTCACAATTACTCCTTCCCAACCAATTTTCTATGCTCATTTATTTTCTACTCCTTAAGAGTGTGTTATGTGACATTTTTAGGACTAATCTTGGATTTTTTATATCATGGTTTGAGGACCAATGTGAATTTTAGTCCTCTTTTATGAATTTATAATTCATTATCATTCCTAATTCTTTTATGAGATTCTTTATGATCTATGAACTTAGGGAAATTTATTTAGGTGTATAGATGGTGGTGGCTTGCAATAATTGTCGAAGGCCACAAGTTGTTGTTATGACCACTTATTGTAACTTAATATAG
Organism: Cupressus sempervirens; assembly: GCA_028749045.1. NCBI lineage: Eukaryota > Viridiplantae > Streptophyta > Pinopsida > Cupressales > Cupressaceae > Cupressus > Cupressus sempervirens. The sequence goes on from CM053785.1 coordinate 104,994,456, forward strand.
TGTTAACATGATATATTAAGTGGGAATTTTTTAATGAATTAATAAGATATATTCCTCATCCATGCCTATGCACTTGATTGATGTCTTGACTAGGATGAGAGTGGAAAAAGATGCTTGATTGAATCTTGCATGGTTACTAGCCTCATTTGTATGAGAGCCTTCCTAATGTCACATATGGTCACTTGAGTGCCAAGGTCCAGAAAGGATTCCATGAAAAACTTAAAGGTTAGACACAATTGATGACACTTATATACATTTTAGGTTTCCTACATGTGTTGTTTCCTCTAGATTAGTGTGTACCACCTCTATAGCTGAGTATTGGTCTTGAGATTAGATAGGCTATCAAGATTCCATCTGTTAGAGTAATTAGATATTTCCTAATTAACTCTAGTCTACTTAAGCTAAACTTTAGGCATCTAATAATTAATTCTTTTATTAATTATTTTGATGCAACCTAGGTTAGACCTTTTTAGGGTTTTGATCTCATTTATAAGGTGATCTCTCATTGTAATTTATAATTGAGAACTTGAGATAATTTCATTTTTATTATAGAAATCTACTTTTTTGCTCATCAAGAATAACTCATCTATGTATTTGGAATTTCATGCCTCCATAGTTTTTTTGCTTCTCTATTTTGTAATAGGTGTTTGCATGTAGGTGATTCTTGGGAGTTGTGGGGTTGATCTTTCATCAACTTCAACATGGTATTAGAGCTTTAGATATTCATGCCCCTGTTCAGTTTTTGAGAGATTTGGCATTAGTTTTCAGATCTAAACTTTCAACATTTTTTTATTGGATCTTTGGGGGTCACTGATTATCGAGGCATTTTAAGAAAAAATGGACATCAACATTGAGCTCAAAGCACTCAAAAACCCCCACTTCCATCTAAAATATGTCCAGTTCAAATGCTATTGAAATCTAATGAATTTTTTTTTACACCTAGGCCTTTTTAACCCAGGCACACAAATCAAGGCAATGGGTACTTTTTTTGTTATTATAAAATATTTAGATGGAAATGCCATTTTTTGTTTCTTTAAAAAAAAAATTGCATTGAGCCTAAAATTTGTGGAGAGGAGAAGCTATGGTTTGGGTGTTTTATTTTTTTTGAGATCAATGGTTTCTTGATGTTAGCAAGTGGTAATTTACACATTAAGGTTGAATCCTTTCTTGATCCAACTAGCAACATAGTTAAACCAGGTACCTTTCTAAGTGCATCCCTCATTCTGAATACTTTGTTTGCAACTTCCTTTCTTATTTCTTATGTAATAGCTTTTCCATCTATTACTATTTTTTGGTCTGGAGTGTAGACTAAGGACACAGATTGAGCAATAGAGACCATCTATCGGACATGTTACACCCCATTTGTGGTTCCTTGTCCAAGAGGGCAACATTTTTTGGAATCTTGTGTTTGTTTGGATGGTAACTATGCATATGATGGTTCCCCAAACTTGCGCTTCATTCATGAATTTTTCACTTCTCTAACTACATTAAGCTCACATATTCTAGCTTTTGACTATGCCATTACTAGAGTCTTTAATGGGCCACATGTTTGGGCCTAGTGTTGATGTTGTTAGAAACAATAGTCCACCAAAATAAATAGGGCGGGGGGGTGAATTAGTTATCCAACAATTAATACATTTATCTTCTTTAAAAAAACTTAACCATTCAACCAAATTAAATAGAAACCATAATAAGATGCACATAGACAATTACACTTGATATGTTAACTAGAGAAACCCTTGATTAGAGAGAAAACCCTAGTAGGAATGATGCCCACAAGATGATGTACCAATATAAATATTCCTTGTTAGAGGATTGACCCTGCTAGGAGTCTATTACAAAATTTAGTAAATAGAGTCCCTATTAGGAGGCTTTGAATCCCTATTAGAAGATTCAAACCCTATTAGGAGTTGTAGTAAAATGTATGCAAGATGAGCCCATAGCCTAAACATGCAATTTCAACTACAAGAAGAGCTCACTACTCAAACATGCAATTTACTATTACGTTCTTCTTTCCTTTGTTCTATCAACTAAACCAATCACTATCATACCTTGTAGACTAGGTCATGAACCTTAGATCTAAATATAGAACCTTGGATCACTAGAAAAACCTCAACAATGAAGTTTCCTTCACTTCTACTCTACTATACTCAACTTCACATTCCACACTTGTACTACTTGCACAATTAATTTTTATGTCATATCATTTATCCATGATAAAGGAAAATATCCTTACTTTGTATTGAGTCCTCAAAATAATTCTCTGAGTCAGTTTTTAGACTTTCTCAATTAATCATAATAGGACCACATTAAGAACATGTTACACTTAGTGATAACATTAATATTCTACCTTGAAACTTGAATATCTTTCCATACATATAGTATTATGATGAGCGAAGTTAATCACCAACATGTTCTCTTTGTATCCTTAACCTTGATTCTTAGAATAAAAATTCTGCTAAGAGATATAACAAGTTTACTAGAACATGCCTCTGTAAACTCTATCTTAGTATAGACATCACCAAAACCTACATAACTTCTTCTAGACTTATCATTTCTTCTTCCACCATTAATTGCCAATACTAGATACTCAAAAGTATCTCCCATAACCTCAGATAGTTAGAATACTCAACTAGCCATCTATCCCAACTTGATCTTTCCACTGATGGTCAGATACCACAGGAAACTGTTATGTTGACATCAATGAAAAACTCAATCAAGAATGTAACATACCATCATAGTAACATATCTACAATACTCCACCATAGGAATATCATTAGCATTCATGCTTCTAATAATCTTGCAACAATCTCCCCCTTTGGCATTGATGACAACATAGATGAAAAACATCTAGTTTCAAGAATACCAACAAAAAGATTGTTCATCATTCTTTTCAAATCCTTTTCATCAATCATTCTCCCTCATTGTTATACTTCAATGTGCTTTCTATCAAACTGTCATTCCATGTTGTACTTCTTTCGATCATATTGTAATTTTGCTAAACTTCTCCAACTATCATGTTGTACATGTTATTTTTCCATGTTGTTTTTCATGCTGAACTTTTCCTCCATTGACATCAATGTCAAAGGTTTTAGCAACTAACTACATCATACTCTGCAACAAATGATTCTTACTTAGCTCAAGTGTCCAAAGATACTATTCAAAATAATATCCAACAAGAGTCCTAGATGACTCTATCCATCATAGATACTCCCCCCTATAGGAGGCGTTAGCATTTAGTCCAAACAACAATGATGCTCTATTACACTATGTTGGAGTTGATGAAATCCAACTTCGAAGACGCCCAAGATCACCTGCATGCAAAAACCTATTAAAGGGAAGCCAAGGAAGGAAGAGCGTGGAGCAAGGAAAAAACCCTAAATGGACATGAGAGACCATAAGATATTGCAACACAAGAAAATATGTATTTACAATATGCAATAAGTCTTGATGTTGTGAAAATACAATGAGGGAGCCTGAATATAAAGAGCTCAAGGAATCTCCTAGAAGAAGCTAGAAGACGCTAGGAGATAAGTGTGACAACTAAGCATACATCCACATGAGGTGGAAAGTCCTCGAACAATGTGAGAGGATAAGTATGACTTAGGAGAGAACAAACTCCTGTATTGTCAACAACTTATAACAAACTCCTAGACTACAACTAATAATTGAAATGCATTTACCTAAGTAAGCTTAAGTAAATAGAATAAATAATTAGTAAATTAATTATTTACTCTAACACACTAGACTGATGCACTTTTTCATCTTCTACTCTGATGTAAGAAGGGGCATAACCCCAAGCATACCTCATAAATACTCAAAAGTCTCTTTGGAAAGAGACTTAGTGAATATATCTACAATCTTCTCTTTAGTGCTAACATACTCCAATCTAATTTGCTTTTCCACGACTTTCTCTCTCAACATGTGATACTTAATAGAAATGTGCTTAGTCCTTGAATGCAACACTAGATTCATAGACATATTTACCATGCTTGCATTGTCACAATGTATGAAAATAGGCTCATTGATTTCTATCCTTATATCCTTCAACATCTGTTTAATCCAAACAACTTGATTATAATTGTTTTCTACTGCAATATATTCTGCTTCTGCTATACTTTGTGATGTACAATCCTACTTCTTGCTTAACCAAGAAACCAATCTTCTTCCAAGAAAGAAGCCTCCACCACTGGTGCTTTTTTTGCCATCCATACTGCCTGCCCAATCAACATTAGTATAAGCACTTAGAGTGAAATAATTAGATCTATCATACCACAATCCAAACTTAGATGTTCCCTTCAGATATTTAAGTATCCTTTTAACTGCCATAATGTGCTTCTCCGGGATTAGCTTGGAATCTTGCAATAATCCCAACTGCATTTTCTATATCTGACCTTCTGTGAGTCAAATATTGGAATCCTCCAATCATAGATATGTACTTCTTTTGCTCAATAGTAGGTCTCTCATGCTTTGTAGATAACTTGTGTCCAGTTACCATAGGTGTTCCAATAGGTTTGCATGTTTCCAAACCAAACCTTTTCAATAAATCCTTCAAGTACTTAGTCTAAGAAATAAAGATTCCTTCTTTATTATGTACAATCTATAATCCTAGAAAGTATTACATCTCTCCTATCATACTCATTTCAAGTTCTTTCTTCATCTCTTCTGCAAACTTCTCACTTTCTTCATTATTTCCTCCAAATATGATATCATCAACAAATATTACCAAAATCATCAAACCATCATCAATTTCTTTCCAATAGAGATTACTATTTGACATACCTTTGCTATATCCAAGCTTTGTCAAATGTTTATCCAACCTCACATACTAGGTTCTAGGTGCTTGCTTCAAGTCCTACAATGTTTTCCTCAATTTGCATACTATGTCCTTATCATCTATCAAAGAATAACCTTCAAGCTTCTCAATGTACACTTCTTCTTCAAGTTCTCCATTGAGAAATGTTGACTTGACATCCATCTGATACACTTTAAATTTCTTATGTGTTTCATAGGCTAAGAATAATCTTACTTCTTCTATTCTAGCCACTGGAGCATAGGTCTCCTCATAATCTATTCCTTCTTTTTATGAGTAACCTTTACATTCCAATCTTGCTTTGTTCCTTACAACTTCACATTATTCATTCATCTTGTTCTTGAATGCCCATTTAGCTCCTATCACATTCTTCTTTGCTAGTCTGGGAACCAATTCCCATGTCTCATTCCTTACAATTTGATCTAATTCCTCTTTCATGGCTTATTTCCAATAAGAATCTTTACATGATTCATCTACATTTTTAGGTTCAACTTGAGATATGAAACATAGTTCTTCATTGACTCTACTTCTTGTCATCACACCTTATCTTTGCTACTAATGATCTTCTCAAATGGGTGACTCTTTATCATGTTCTTTCCTGAAGTAGGAGTTGTTATCTCAACTCTTGGCTCTACTGAAGGTTTTGAGCTTTGTTCTTGCCTTAGATTTCCTTCATTATGCAAATCATTATTAGTATCAAAAAATACGACATAATTCCTTGGCTTAGTAACAACATCATCATCTGAATTATAATAAACTATTCTCTTTGTATCTTGAATTTCTCATCAATTCTCACATTTGCACTTTCCATAATAGTCTTAGTTCTGTGATTATAACATCTATAAGACTTTCTTTTCAATGAATAACCAAGAAACATACGTTCATCACTTCTAGCACCAAACTTACTAATATCATAATCTCTTTTGATATAACACTTACTCCCCAAAAATTTTGAAATACTTAACTGTAGGTGAGTGACCAAACCATAGTTCATAAGGGGTCTTATTTGTGTCTTTCATGACTTGCACTTTGTTCATAGTATAGATTGTTGTATTCACATCTCTCTAAAATGTTTTCGATACATCATTCTCAGCTAACATAACTCTTGTTGCTTCTGTAATTGACTTGTTCCTTCTTTTTGCAATGCCATTTTGTTCAAGGGTTCTTGGAGTTGATAATTGTCTTTGATTCCATTTTTTTCATAAAACATGTTAAACTCATTTGAAGTAAATTATCCTCCTCTATCTAATCTTAAACATTTAATCTTCATCCTAGATTCATTCTCAACTCTATTCTTGAATATCTTAAACTTATCAAATACCTTAGATTTCTCTTTAAGAAATGCAACCCACATCATTCTAGAAAAGTCATCAACCAGAATCATAAAATACCCTTCACCATAGAATCCTTTAGTCTTTTTAGGACCACTAAGATCTATGTTTACAATCTCTAATTTTTCTATAGTAGTAAACTTATTGCAAGGAAAAGAAGTTTTGTTATTCTTTTTTAACACACATTCCTTGCAATTTATGTTCGGAGGCTTTACAATCTTAGGCAAATCTCTAACTACAAACATGCTACTAATCTTCACAATACTGTCAAAGTTTATACGACAAAATTTCTTATGCCATAACCACTGTCATCTACCTTTCCAACCAAACATGTTATTTTAGTAGGATTCAACTAAAATACATTACCTCTAGATCTGGTTCCTATTCCATTTATACCTTTCCATCTTTGTCTCTAATCATGCATGTTTTCTCTGTGAACTACAATTGATAACCTTTGTCCACTAGTTTTTCAAGACTCAAAAGATTGTGCTTTAAACCATCAACAAAATATACATCCTCAGTGTTAGCTTTACCATCAAGAGTTATAGATCCAATACCTTTTACTTGGCATATTGCATTGTTTCTAACTCTGACAATGCCTCCATCCTGACTTTTGAAGTCAAAAAACTTATTCATATCACCAGACATATGATGTGAACAACCACTATTAATTATCGAATTAGATTTCTTCTCAACCTATGACACCGAAGCTACTTTCTCTGGACTTTCTTCTTTAATTGCCACAAATCAAATTTCATTGTCACTAGCACTTAGTTCTTGTTCATCATAATCATTTTCTTCATTTGCATACAAACACTCTCTATCTCTTCTAGGTTTGTAATTTTCTTTATTCTTTTTCTCTCTTTTAGGACACTTAGATGCATAATGACCATATTCATCACAAGTCCAACATTTAAATATTTTTCTTACCTCATTTTTCTCTTCTTACTAGAAGGGCTACTCCTTCAATATTTTTGTCCTCCTAAGATATGTTGTTGCTAGCAAAATCTCCTCTAGCACTTGTGCTCTTGGATAAATTAGGTCAAATATTCAAGGCACTGAAATTTGTCTCTGTTCTGGTTGATTAGTTGGACTTTCTAAGCACATTCTCAACTGCTTCAAGTCTTCCAAGCAATGATTCCTTTGTGAAATCTTTGGTACAAGATATCAACAATTGCATCATTTAATTTATTGACTTAAATGGTGGTGTTAGAGTCTTCAATATCTTCCATCATTTTAGCATCTTGAAATGCACAAATTTGCATCACCTTCAAAACTAGTTTCCAATGCTTTCCAAATCAAATGTGAAGTAACAAGTGATTTTACCTGATTGTATTTAATTTTAGGAAGTGCAGTCAATATTTCTTCTCTAGCTCTCATGTCACACATAAAAAGATCTCTTTCATCCTCAGTATAATTTTCCAAATCCTTTTTTTTATCAATTATTGTCTTCATTGATTTTGTGAAGATCCAATATCCTAGACTCATACATAACAAATGTATCTTCATCTTTTCCTTCTAGTTATCATTATTTGTTCCATCAAACTTTAGACTATCTTTCTTGAACATGCTCACCATGGATCTCCCAAAGTTGTTAAACTTTATCTTCAAGGACCTAATGCTCTGATACCAATTGTTAGAAACAATATACCACCAAGATAACTGAGAGGGAGGGGGGGTGAATCAGTTATCCAACAATTAATACATTTATCTTCTTTAAACAAACTTAACCATTCAATCAAAGTAAACAATGATCATAATAAGTTGCACTTATACAATTACATCAAATATGTTAACTAAGGAAACTCTTGACTAGAGGGAAAACCCCTATGGGAATGATGCTCACAAGATGATGTACTAATATAAATATTCCTTGTTAGAGGATGGACCCTATTAGGAGTCTATTACAACATTTAGTACAGAGAGTCCCTATTAGGAGACTTTGAATCCATCTTAGGAGATTCCAACCCTATTAAGAGTTGTGCTAAACCTGTTAGTAGTTGTAGTACAATGTATGCAAGATGATCCCACTACCCAAACATGCAATTTCAACTATAAGAAGAGCTCATTGCTCAAACATGTAGCTTACTATTATGCTCTTCTTTTCTTTGTTCTATCAACCAAACCAATCATTGTCAAACCTTGTAGACTAGGTCATGAACCTTAGATCCAAATATCAAACCTCAGATCACTAAGTAAAACCTTGGTAATGAAGTTTTTGTCACTTCCACTCTGCTCTGCTCAACTTCACATTCCACACTTATACTGCTTACATAATTACTTTTTATGTCATATCATATATCCATGATAAAGGAAAATGTCCTTTGTTTTAATCAAGTCCTCAAAATTTTTTCCTAAGACGGCTGTTAGACCTTCTTAATTAATCATTATAGGACCACATTAAGAACATGTTACACTTAGAGATAACGTTAATCTTTTGCCTTGTAACTTGAATATCTTTCCATACACACAATATTATGACAAGAAAACTTAGCCACATCATCACCAACATGTTCTCTTCATATCCTCAACCTCAATTCTTAGAATAAAGATCTTGCTAAGAGATATAACAAGTTTACCATAACACACCTCTATAAACTCTATCTTAGAACAGACTTAACCAAAACTTACATAACTTCTTCTAGACTTATAATTTCTTCTTCCTACAATAACTACATCTACTAGATACTTAGAAGTATCTCCCATAACCTTGGATAGTTAGAATACTCAACTAGCCATCTGTACCAACTTGATCTTTCCATTGTTCTTCTATCAGATACCATATAAAACTACTATTTTGACATCAAAGACAAACTCAGTCATGAATGTAACATACCATCATAGTAACATATATACAATACTCCCCCATAGGAATATCATCAGCATTCATGCTTCCAACACTCTTGCAATAGATGCATCCCATCCAAGCCTACTTATATTCATTCACATGTGCTCCTAACTTCGTGCTTTGGGATCGATCCACAAAGCCATCTATGCACTAGTTTTTGCGTCCTTTGTCTTGGGTCCCTCCCATGTAGTAGAAATCAGACTAGTCAAATTTTGATTGGACTAATGCATTAGAGGAGTTCCGTGACATTGGGACTATTATGTTGGTGGCATCATCATTTTGGGAGGTGTCATCTAAGACACCTTTTTCCTTTGTTGCCTTCGATCATATCACCTCTGCTTTTGGTGGTAGCTTACCGAGGTGATTTTGCTAATTTTTTATTTGGTGCTATTTGTTTTTGGTGAACTTACTTTGGGATGACTTCCATTAACAAGCATTGGCAACACTCTTGTTTGGGATTGATCTTGGATGACATGATATTTGGAGGTGTGCTCGACATGAACTATGGTCTCCATGTCTCCCATTTCTGCTTGCACCACCATGGATTTTGGTGGTCGAGTAGCCTTTTGGACCACTTGTCTAGTTTTTTTCACCTACAAGAATTCTGCAACAGACTAATGGTCAAGATCAGATTTGCAATTTTTTTTGTATACAAGTGCAAACTTTTCCTATTCATCCATTTTTTCAGATGCTAGAAATGGAAGCTGGTTCGATAGCTTTGTAGAGGTAGAGTTATTGGAGGTCTTGCCTAGAATGAGGCCCCCTATCCCTAGTCCACACACTCAATGGTAGTGGCTCTTGCAAGGTTAGTTTTTTGGCCTTAACATTAGTGGCTTCATTGAAAGGTGGAGGTATTAATTTTGATTGGAGTTGGTGTTGTCCACTGAGGGTGGTTGAAAAATGCATGTGTGTGGTCATGTCTGCTTCTCTCAGTGTGAGGACTCTCCCACCTCCTTCACAACCTATGATTTGTTTTTGGGTGGAGTATGTATTTTTGGATAAACATGTCATGTTTTGAAGCTTTGGTGTGCATGGGGTTTGACTCCATTTTTTGGATCTCGCGTAGTCAACACATGAATTTGGCAAATGTTTGTCCTTGAACTTTGGAAATATTGAGATTTTTCTTGGTGGTTTGCAAGTAGATTTTTTGTCTTTTAAATGATACAATGCTTCTGCTACGGTGCCTCTTTTTTTGGCTCTATTGTAACCACATGGCCTCCATACTATTGGTGTTATTTCATTTTTCATATGCAAAATTGGGTTTTTATAAACACAAGCTTTGACACGTGGCAACCATTTTGGCCACCAATTTTTAATCTGACACTGGCCCTTTGGAGTTTTTGGTGGTTGGAATTTTTCTCAAATAGGGGTCATTTTTAGGCTTTTTTTTCCTTGATAGCCATTTGACCATCAAATTTGGGCTTGTCACTTGCTGATGTTAGCACTACATCATAACTTCCTATCACCTCCTCAGCCTTTGTTTGGACCCACCTTCACTTTTTTCACTTTTTTTCTCATATCTCAAGCATGCAGACTTTGTTTATTGCAAACAAGATATTGTTGGAAACCTAGTTTAGAGCCCATCACAGTGGTATAGTTAATTTTTAGTTTTGATTCTTTTTTGCTAGCTTTTTTTGTTGTCAAATTTAGGAGTTCATGTTTTGAAGCTTTGGTGTGCATGGGGTTTGACTCCATTTTTTGGATCTCACATAGTCAACACATGAATTTGGCAAATGTTTGTCCTTGAACTTTGGAAACATTTAGATTTTTCTTGGTGGTTTGTAGGTAGATTTTGTGTCTTTTAAATGACACAATGCTTCTGCTACGATGCCTCTTTTTTTGGCTCTATTGTAACCACATGGCCTGCATACTATTGGTGGTATTGCGTTTTTCATATGCAAAATTGGTTTTTTATAAACACAAGCTTTGGCACATGGCAACCATTTTGGCCCTTTGGAGTTTTTGGCAGTTGGAATTTTTCTCGAATAGGGGTCATTTTTAAGGCATTTTTTCCCTTGATAGCCATTTGACCATCAAATTTGGGCTTGTGACTTGCTGATGTAAGCACTGCATCATAACTTCCTATCACCTCCTTGGCCTTTGTTTGGACCCATCTTCACTTTTTCTACTTTTTTCCTAATATCTGAAGCATGAAAACTTTGTTTGTTGCAAGCAAGATATTGTTGGAAACCTAGTTTAGAACCCATCACAGTGGTATAGTTAATTTTTAGTTTTGATTCTTTTTTGCTAGCTTTTTTTGTTGTCAAATTTAGGAGTTCATTTTTGCACTCTGGGGGACATATCTTGAGCACCTGATCTCTAATTTAGAAATTCTTTATATTGTTGGAAAGGTCTTTCTGAGTTATTTCCAGTGATGTTGGTTGCTTTTCTAGATTCTACTTCAAGAACATTCTATTTAGTCTTCTACATTTTTGTATTCTGGTAGATATCTTGGTTGATTCGAGTTCGAGGATTGATTTATTTGCTTCAAATTATTCATCATGAATTGTTAGTCTTATATCTCTTATGGTCTATTTAGATATCATTTGTATGTATTCTTGAAAATGCACTGAGATAAAGTGCCATATTGCATCTGTATTTTCATTTCAATTGTTTGCCTTGTTTTGTCTTTTGATTTAAGTAGTGCAATCTCAAGACACTCATGCAAATTATTGTATTCTTGGGATTCATTATGTCTTGTTCCTTATTATACGTGCACTACTATTATAAAGTGCCATGGGACTTTGATGTTTTTCCTTTGTTTTCCATCTTCCTTTGTCTAGTGAGTGTCCCTTCTGTGACATTAGCCTCATGACATGCTGAGATTGATCACCTCAATACACACATATGTACTCTTTTGTGCATCTTGACCATGGTTCCTTGACATGCAATTATTTTGGCCCACTTGTCCAGTTGCTTGTAACCTCACCCTTGTCTGCATTACGGGGGAGGGGGGTTTTTCTATTGTTACTCATGCTCCCTTAGTTCAATTGATCAACTCTTCATTTTTTGGTGTTTCATGCCATCTGTATCTTCAAGTTCAATTGTTTGTATTTGTGTGCCTCCTAATTGAATGTAGATTATAGTCTTCTCTACCTGGTTAGATTCTATTCCAGTGGAATTTTTCATATCAGTTGTTACTTTTGACAGAGCTTTGTAGCTTCTACATGCTTTAGTGGTGTTCTTCATGATCATCTTTTGTTCCTATCTTCTAGGACATTCCCTAGTTTGGAGGCTTCTTTAGTCCTTCACTAGTTCTTTCAGCATTTTTTCCATCTCTTCTTGGAGTAGGGTTTTTCCCATGTGGTTTTCTCTATTTCTCCTCTTTTCAAAGATTTGGTTATGCTTGGGTACCTCATCAAGCCTTGTTTGTCAAGATCCAATTTCTACTTTTAGTAGCAGTTTCTAGGTTTTTAGCTACTCCCTAAGTTTATCTTAAGGGGGGGTGTTAGAGTAATTAGATATTTCCTAATTAACTCTAGTCTACTTAAGCTAAACTTTAGGCATCTAATAATTAATTCTTTTATTAATTATTTCGATGCAACCTATGTTAGACCTTTTTAGGGTTTCAATATATAAGGATGATCTCTCATTGTAATTTGTAATTGATAACTTGAGATAAGTCCTTTTTTATTAAAGCAATCTACTTTTTTGCTCATCAAGAATGTCTCATCTATGGATCTGGCATTTCTTTCCTCCATAGCTTTTTTGCTTCTCTCTTCTGTAACAGGTGTTTGCATGTAGGTGATTCTTGTGAGCTGTGGGGTTGATCTTTCATCAACTTCAACACCATCATTGATCTTGTGATTTTTTTAATGGTTTTTTATATGTATGGACTCTATTTCTTATCTCATCCTTTTTTAGGTTCCATGAGGTCAAGTGGTAGTGTGATACTTATCACTAAGATATGTTCTAACTTCCTATTTTTGGTGCTAGATAATCCTTCTAGCAGTTGCATTGTCATGATTCATCATTGGAGATGTGTTTTATCTTCTCATATTATTCTTGTATATTAATTTGTGTATTGGTTATTGTTGGCTATTTTTTCCTCCATACATTGTTGATATCCGATCAAAGAAAATATCAATGGGCTAGATTCCTTGTGTGTATCTAATGCCTCTCATATTTTCTTGACATATCCGTCCATCTTCCTAAAAGTATGAGATGCTTCCATGTGTCTCCATTCTAGTGTTTCCTCACACCATAATTCCTTCTCAAAGATCTAAGATCCAAAAATGTACCACATGGTGGAGGGTCCCATTTTTGGTGCTTAAGTTAATACAATAGGCACATGCGTAGATTGACAGTGGAAATTCTACAAGAGGATTAAAAGATTGATGTCCATTCTGTCAAGTGACAAGGTGTGAGATGCTTCCAAGTGTCATCTTTCTAACGTTTCCTCAATCTATAGTGTCTCTATAAGACTCCAAATCTTGGAATTACATGAGATTTTTCCATCTATTATGAGTTCTCCAAATGATTTGGCTCTACAATTCCATTGTTATCAGAGTTATGTCAACAATGATTCATCCATGTGTGCTAGCTCAACTTTTGTGAATCAGTGAGTGGAAAATTTTTGTTGCCTAAGATCGATCCACCTACTTCCAATGTAATGCTACCATGTGTCATCTTTCTAGCATTTCTTCATATTGTGGAGCCTCTGTGAGGCTTTGAAGCTCAAAATCACATGACAATCATTGGATCCAGTGCATCTTGGGAGGTCTCTTTATTGCATCTCGGTCATCCATCTCAAAGAGAGGATATGCATCAATGATTGTGTCTTAATCTATCATTAGGGAGAATCTTGCCACATCTAGGTCATTTGTTTCAAAGAAGACCCTAATCGAAGGCCAATATATTTTTGAGGAAAATCAGATATATTCCTTGTGGTCAACCCTACATGTTGCAAGCAAACAAAACCTCCTGGTATCCCTCCCAATATCCTTTACTAGTGGCATGAATTAGTCTCTTGTGGTTGGCATGCCATTAGGGCCAGTTATTCAATGCCTAGTCACTTATTGGGCCTTGATTAGTACAACACCATTGCAATCCATGCCTATTTAATGCATATAATGATAAAATTTTAGTTATTTGATCTCTTGTAGTTGGGTGCACTTGTTTTGGCCTCATCCTATCGCTTCTAGTAGGCAATTGCACTTCATGATCAGATTTTCCTTTTGATATTCAATTATTTATCTCCTTTGCAAATTAGATCCACCTAGTTGGGGTCTGAAATCAATGAAAACATTAGAGTCATGTCTAGACTCTATAAAGGGAAGTTGTAAATATGTTTTCCTCCCTCTTTCTCTAATTCTTTGATAATAGTATTCTATGCTCCAGAGTTGTAATTTCCCTTGCCTTGTATAAATATAATCTCATGGTCTACCTTCTTCCACCATTAATGTTGCACATGCCTATTAGTGTTGCTTCTTATTTCTTCAAGTTGAATGTTGTATCTACTTTGTTGTTGGCAATGCTATCTTGTGAAGCTTCTTCCTTGTAGCATTTCATCTAGTTCTTGATCTAAATATGAGTTGTGAGGGGTAATTAGGATTTGGGAGCTATGTATATTAGAGTCATATTGATGTGCAGTGTAGTATTGGGTAGATATAAGAATAAAAAAACTATTTTGTGTATCACCTCCTTTTATTCTAGCTTTAGTTTAGACATTTCTTCTCCCCTTTTCCTTGAAAGAAGTAGTTTAGTGCACCCTGCTAGTAAGGAAGTTAGCCTTCTCTGAAGACTCAATCTCATAGTTCAAGTCATATATCTTCAAGATTTTTTCCATGTTTCACAAGTTTTAATTTAGGTTAAACTTTAGGCAAGGGTGCAAGCTTTTGTGACAATAGTTTTTGGCATGCCTGATGGGACTCTATTCAAGTTGATTTTTTTTGAATTCTATTAGTTGTTAGTGTCAATTGAAATATTTCAACTAGTATTCTAGTGCTTTTCTTAGAATTTCAAGCCTTCAAGAGGCTCTCATTCAAGAACTTGGTGACTCCATCTCTAATTTTAGTTCTTAGACTAAAGTTGTTGCAATTAATGCCCATGATTCACACAAGGGCATCTTCTAGAGGTAATTTTTAATTTACCCATCTTTCTCTTTTAGACACTAGAAGAAGAAGAGCTAGGATCTCTCTTTCAGTAGTTAAAAGTGTTGGAGTAACTCATACACCTACTAGGTCTCTTTCTACTCCTCTTATTGGTAGACCACAACCTAGAGTCATGTCCTCTTATTCAAATAGACCATCGTTCCACATGGCTAGAAATCAAGTGTTTTCTACCTTCAATGGAGAGAGTCCTCTCATCTTACCCTAGAGACATGACATACCATTATCTGCATTAAAAAGAGTCCCTAACTTTATCGATGAGACTTCTCTTTCTCCTATTGAGCATATTCAAGAAGTCTCCAAAGTCTACAATATACATGGTATTATAGAGGATGATGTTGTAGTTTGGCTTTTAACTTTATCACTTAAAGGAAAGGCTCTATAATGTTATAAAGGCCAAGTTCATAATTTTTTCCATAATTGGGATGAACAAGGAGAAGGTCTTTATAAATACTTTGAGGATAAGAGTGATCACTTATCCCTCCTAGAGAAGCTAGCCACCATAAAAAAGGGCTCCTCATGAGTTTATGATATACTTTAATTATAATTTCCAAAATATGTTGGATATAATACCTATTGTGGTAAAACCTTCCCCTGGTATTTTCTTCTTATATTACCTAAGATATTTCAATAGTGATATTACTACTACTTTATGAACCATGGGAGGGAATACTTTACCAGATGCATGTGAGATTTCCATTAGAGCAAAGAATACTTTGATTCAAGGAGGGAAATTGGCCTTAAGACCTCCAATGTCTCTATTCCTTAATATGCCTACTCATCAATCTTCAATAGCCCCTATTTCTACCACATTTACAAGTCAACCTCTTTCCATAAATCCAATATCCTCTACATATTCCAATGAGTTAGGAGAGTTGAAGAACTTGATGCAAGCATCGATGCAAAATGTTGACACAATGAAGGATTAGAGCACTAATATGGATATGAAGTTTCAAGACCATTCCTCAGTTACCAAAACCCACATATAATAGACCACCAGATTAGAATCAAGCACCATGGATGCAAAATAGACCTATGGGTAATACCATGACTACAAATGTAAACACAAATCCAATAAGGACATTGGTTCCTCAAAACAATCTTGCTCAAGATAAAGATTTTTTTCCTTATTGCAATTATTTATATGAGCATTCCATATTCTATAGGGAAGAACCATCTCAAGCACTAATCACACAAGAATAAGAAACAAAATAGTAGTATGGTGTCAATCAATCTACTAATGGTTCTTGACCTCAACAAGAAGTAGGTAGACATTCTTTCATGAACCATCAACCCTAGGAGCATTGTCATGTCAACCATTATAACCATGATGGCATATCTCATGACACCAAAAGAAAAAGAAGACCTTTAGAATTTGTTACACCTCCTCCATCAAATCAAGATTCCACTTTAGGTATGACTTCTCATGTTTTAGTTATAAGTGCACAACTATATGTTACTGTTAGAAACAATAGTCCACCAAGATAACTAAGAGGGGGGAAGGGCTGAATAAGTTATCCAACAATTAACACATTTATATTCTTTAGACAAACTTAACCATTCAACCAAAGTAAACAAAAACCATAATAAAATGCACATAGAAAAATACACTAGATATGTTGACTAGGGAAAACCTTGATCAGAGGGAAAACCTTGGTGGGACTGATGCCCACAAGATGATGTACTAATATAAATATTCCTTGTTAAAGGATGGACCTTGTTAAGAGTCAATTACAACATTTAGTACATAGAGTTCCTATTAGGAGATTCCAACCCTGTTAGGAGTTGTAGTACAACATATGTAAGAAGAGTCCACTGACCAAACATGCAATTTCAACTACAAGAAGAGCTCACTGCTCAAACAAGTAATTTACTATTATCTTTCTCCTTCTTTTGTTCTATCAACCAAACCAACCATTGTTAGACCTTGTAGACCAGGTCACAAACCTCAGATCCAAATACTAAACCTTGGTTATGAAGTTTCCTTCACTTCTGCACTACTCTGCTTGACTTCACATTCCACACTCTCTATTGCTTATAGTCAGTCATCATAAAAAATTCATTCCATACCATGATAAAGAAAAATGTCCTTCCTTTATATTGAGTCCTATAAAAAAATTCCCTAAGCCAGTTGTTAAACCTTCTCAATTAATTATTATAGGACCGCATTAAGAACACATTACACTTAGCGATAACATAAATCTTCTGCCTTGTAACTTGAATAACTTTCTATACACTCAATATTATGATGAGTGATCTTAGCCATATCATCATCAATATGTTTTCTTGATGGTCACAACCTGGATTCTTAGAATATCAATTCTACCAAGAGATATAACAAGTCTACTAGAAGATGCCTCTATAAACTCTATCTCAGAACAGACATCACCAAAATTCTCATAACTTCTTCTAGACTACCCTTTCTTCTTTCGACGTTAACTGCATATACCAGATACTCAAAAGTATCTCCCATAACCTCAGATAGTTATAAAAATCAACTAGTCATTTGTACCAACTTAATCTTTCTGCTATTCTTCTATTAGATACCATAGAAAACTGCTATGTTGACATCAATGAAAATCTCAGTCATGAATGTAACATATCATCATAATAGCATATCTACAGTACTCCCCCATAGGAATATCATTAGCATTCATACTTGCAACCAATTTTCTATAAATCTCTCAAATCTTCCAAAAATCTCCCCCTTTGGCATTGATGGCAACATAGATGAAGAAAACTATTTAGTTCTAAGAATACCAACAAAAGACTATTAATCTTCTTTTCAAATCCTCATCATCAATCATTCTCCCCCATTGATATACCTCAATGTGTTTTCTAAAATACTTCTCCCCATGATGTTCCATGATGTTTTTCATGCAATACTCTTCCCCATTGACATCAATGTCAAAGGTTTCAGCAACCAACATCTCTACATCAAACTCTGCAACAATTGATTCTTCCTAGTTCAAGTGTCAGAACAGAATGTTCACAATAATATTCAACAATAGTCCCAAATGACTCTATCCATTACAGATACTCCCCTATATAGGAAGTATCAACATTCAATCCAAACAAACAATGGAATGTTGTTACATTGGGTTGATGCATTCTTACATCTTCTATTCTAATGTAGGAAGGGGCATAATCCCAAGCATACTTCAAAAATACTCAAAAGTCTCTTTGAGAAGAGGCTTAGTGAATATATCCACAATCTTCTCTTTAGTGCTCACATACTCCATTCTGATTTCCTTGTCTACAACTTTCTCTCTTAACATGTGATACTTGATAGAAATATGCTTAATCTTTGAATGCAATGCCAGATTCTTAGATATGTTTACTTTTCTTGTGTTGTCACAATGTATGACAACAAGTTCATTAATTTCTATCTTTATATCCTTCAGCATCTGCTTCATCCAAATGACTTGATTGCAACTATTTGTTGTTGCAACATACTCTAGTTTTGTTGTGCTTTGTGATGTACAATCCTACTTCTTGCTTAACCAAGAAACTAATCTTCCTCCAAGCAAGAAAGCTCCACCACTAGTGCTTTTTATATCATCCATATTTCCTACCCAATTTGCCTCAGTATAAGCACTTAGAGTGAAATCATTAGATTTGTCATACCAAAATCTGAATTCTGAAGTTCCTTTGAAATATCCACATATCCTTTTTACTATTGCATAATGTGCTTCTTTGTGATCAACCTTGAATCTTGCAACAATTCCAACTGCATTTTCTATATCTAGCCTTATGTGAGTCAAATATTGAAATCCTCCAATAATAGATTTCTACCTTTTCTACTCAATAGTAGGTGTCTCATCCTTTGTAGATAGCTTGTCTCTAGTTACCAAAGGTGTTCCAACAACTTTACATGTTTCCAAAACAAACCTTTTTAGTAATTCCTTCAAGTACTTAGTCTGAGAAATAAAGATTCATTCTTTATTCTATACAATCTGCAATCCTAGGAAATATTTCATCTCTCCGATCATACTCATCTCAAAAATTTTCTTCATCTCTTTAGCAAACTTTTAACTTTCTTTATAATTTCCTCCAAATATGATATCATCAACAAATATTACCAAAATCATCAATTTATTTCCAATACAAATTACTATCTGCCATACCTTTGCTATATCCAAGCTTTGTCAAATGCTTGTCCAACCTCACATACCAGGTTCTTGGTGCTTGCATGAATCGATACAATGCTTTCCTTAGTCACTATTAAAGGACATCCTTCAAGCCACTCAATGTACACTTCTTCAAGTTCTCCATTCAGAAATGTTGACTTGACATCCATCTAATATACTTTAAATTTCTTCTATGTTGCATATGCTAAGAATAATCTTACTGCTTCTATTCTAGCCACTGGAGCATGGGTTTCATTATAGTCTATTCCTTCTTGCTGTGAGTAACCTTTACATAACAAGCTTTCTTTGTTTCCTACAATTCATCCTTGTTCATTCATCTTGTTCTTGAATACCCATTTGGTTCCTATCATATTCTTGTCTATTGGTATAGGGACCAACTCCCATGTTTTATTCTTTACTATTTGATCCAATTCTTCTTTTATAGCTTGTTTCTAGTAGTCATCTTTACATGCTTCATATGCATTCTTAGGCTCAACTTGAGATATCAAGCATAGTTCTTCATTGACTCTACTTCTTTTCATTACTTTTTTATCTTTTCTTCCAATGATCTTCTTGGATGGGTGATTCTTTATCATATTCTTTCTTAAAGTAGGAATTACTATCTCAACTCTTGGCTCTATTGAAGGTTTTGAGCTTTATTCTTGCATTGACTCTCCTTCATTCCACACATCATTGTTAGTCTCAAGAAATACTTTATCATTCCTTGTCTTAGTAACAACGTCATCATCTGAATTGTAATAAACTATTCTCTCTTGTATTCCAAATTTCTCATGAATTCTCACATTTTCACTTTCTATAGTAGTCACTAAAGTTGTCTCTTCTTTCACTTCTTTATTAGCCAATCTAGACTCATTATCAGAATCATTCAATACTCTTTCCACACTAGCTTTAAATTCTTCAAATTGATCAAAAAGTAATTTCTTTCTAGTTTTTATTATTTTCTTAGGATATCTAGATGAAAAATGATCAAACTCTTTACATGTCCAACAAACAAAAAATTTCATACCTTCTAGTTCTCTCTTTGTAAGTAGATCAATACCTTCTTCTATTTTTATGTCTTCTAATCTAGATTCATCTTTGCTTGAACTTTTGTTCTTTTGTATACAATAGAAAGAATTTGGATCTGAACACTCAATACTCTGCTCTTTACACAAATCTGATAACTCACCAAGAATTCCCACCATATGGGTATTGAAATTTCCTCTGCTAGAATTAGAACTATCTTTCACCATGGATCTCCCAAAGTTGTTAAACTTTATCTTCAAAGACCTAAGGCTCTGATACCAATTGTTAGAAACAATAGTCCACGAAGATATGAGGGGGTTGGGGGGAGGGGGGTGGGTGTTGAATCAATTATCCAACAATTAAAATATTTATCTTTTTTAAACAAACTTAAGCATTCAACCAAAGTAAACAACAACCATAATAAAATGCACATAGAAAAATACACCAGATATGTTGACTATGGAAACCCTTGATTAGAGGGAAAACCTTGGTGGAAGTGATTCCCACATGATGATGTACTAATATAAATATTCCTTGTTAGAGGATGGACCTTGTTAGGAGTCTATTGCAACATTTAGTACATAGAGTCCCTATTAGGAGACTTTGAATCTCTGCTAGGAGATTCCAACCCTGTTAAGAGTTGTGCCAACCCTATTAAGAGTTGTGCCGACCCTATTAGGAGTTGTAGTACAATGTATGCAAGAAGAGCCCACTACCCAGGCATGCAATTTCAACTACAAGAAGAGCTCACTACTCAAACAAGTAATTTATTGTTATCTTTCTCCTTTGTTTTTTCTATTAACCAAAACAACCACTGTCAGACCTTATAGACTAGGTCATGTACCTTAGATCCAAATACCAAACCTCATATCACTCAATAAGACATCGAAAATGAAGTTTCCTTCACTTTCATATTGCTCTACTTAACTTTGCATTCCACACTCTCTTCTGCTTATAGTCAATCATCATAAAATATTCATTTCATACCATGATAAAGGAAAATGTCCTTCCTTTATACCAAGTCCTCAAAACAATTCCATGAGTTGGCTATTAGTCCTTCTCAATTAATTATTATAGGACCACATTAAGAACACATTACACTTAGCAATAACATAAATCTTCTACCTTGTAACTTGAATAACTTTTTGTACATTCAATATTATGATGAGCAAGCTTAGCCATGTCATGATTAATATGTCTTCTTGATGTTCACAACCTTGATTCTCAAAACATCAATTCTGCCAAGAGATATAACAAGTTTACCAAAACATGCATTTGTAAACTCTATTTCAGAATAGACATCACCAAAATTCTCATAACTTCTTCTAGACTTATCCTTTATTCTTTCGATGTTAATTGCATATACGAAATACTTAGAAGTATCCCATGACCTTAGATAGTTATAATAATCAACTAGCTATCTGAACCAACTTGATCTTTTAGTTGTTCTTCTATCAAATACCATAAAAAACTGCTATATTGACATCAATGAAAAACTCGGTCATGAATGTAGCATATCATCATAGTAACATATCTACAATACTCCCCCATATGAATATCATCAACATTCATGTATGCAACCAATCTTCTAACAATATCCCAAATCTTCCAACAGTTACTCTCCAACAAAGGAAAAATCTAAGCAATAGGAAGTCTACTAAACCTAAAGCTGCTCCATTTCAATCATCAACTACTATGGCTCCAAAGGCTCCATTCAAAGTAATTAGCACTCCTCTCAACATAGTAGATTAGATGAAGAGGACTAGTGTGAATGTTCCTATGTGGGATGTTCTCACTATGCAACTAGAGCTTGAGCTACTACAACAAGATCTCAAGATTTTAAGGGTGCCAAGTCAATCAGCTACTTTGGATGATACAACAATGTTTTTGCAACCTACAAGAGAAGGAGATACAAGTAAGAAATACAAGCCTTCTCCCTTTTATGTCTCTTTGATTATGGGAGACAAACTAGTTCATAATTGCATGATAGATTCTAGAGCTAGTAGTTTAGTGATGCCTAAATATATAGTTTACCTCCTTGGTATTAAATATGATCCAATGGCTAGAGGAGTAGCTCTATTACGATAGTAGGAATACTAAAAAATGTGGAAATGGTATTGCACGCATGCCCTAGTTGTACTATCACTCAAGATATATCAATAGTTCAACTTCCCCCACATCTTGTCATCTGTCTTTCAAGAGAATTCACTACACAAATAGGTGGTTATATTGCATCAAATTGGTCCTATATGTTCTTTAGGACAAGATATGGGACAAAAGCCTCCATAAGGGTAGAACCTTTAGCCCTTAACCACATAGAGACCTATACACCTAGCCCTATAAACATGAATTTTTCAATCCATGAGATAGATGATGAGGGCATAACACTTGAACCTATCACTTCCCTGAAAGAGGTGGTTGATTATCTTTTAGATGAATGGACTACTACTTTTCAATTTGATCCAGTATAAGAAGCTAGAGAAAAAGGTCTTGGCACCTTTTACATATTGGAAAAGAATGTTATTATTCCTAATCTCATGAAAATGCAAGAAGACAACAATGGGTTATGGAGCATGTTTTTTGATGGCTCAAGAAACAAGAATAGCTTAGGTGTTGTTGTGATGCTTGTCTCCCCTAACCAGGAAAGATATTGTTTCTCTTGTAAGCTTCAATTCAATTGTATTAATAATGTAGAAGAATATGAAGGATTGATTCAAGGTCTCCAACTTGCACAAAAAAGAGGGATTAAGTCCTTAAAGGTGGTTGGGGAAAGTGAGCTGGTTGTTAATCAAGTGAGAAGATAGAACATCACAAAGAATAATATTCTCTAATCATACGGACATAAAGTTTGGTATCTACTTGAAGGTTTCCAAGAATTTAACATCCAAAATTTCCCTAGAAGAGAGAAAAACATGCTAATAGACTTGTAGCAATAGGTGCTCACTATAATATACCAAAGAAGGCTGAATACAAAAGAGAACAACATATCAAACTCATTGTATGGCCTACAATTCTAGACAATCACACTAATTGGCAAGTGTTTGACTATGATGTACAAATTGTCAACTTCCTACAAGGTGAAGTAGAATTATCTAACAAGAATTAGTCTAAGCTAAAAGGTCAATATGGAGATCAGATCATGAACCATAGTTCCAACAAGTTTCCTAAGGTTCTAATCACCTTAGAGGGTATCTTCAATTTTGATGAGAAGGAAAGCAGAAAAGGTCTGAACCTAGCTACAAGAAAACATGACTACATACCTGTTACCATTGTTGAAGGGAAGAATCTCAACTTGGTAAAGGTGTGCTCTAAAGTTGAACAAGAAGTTTTTATTAAAAAATTTCAAGAATTAAATGATATATTTTCTTGGACATATGAATATCTAAAAGGATTTGACCCTAGCTTTTTTCAACATACCGTAGATTTAAATGTTGATGCAAATCCAATTAGGCAAAAGAAGAGACTATTTAACCTCAAGATTGAACCTTTAATGAGAAAAGAGATATCCAAGCTTATAGAGGCCAATATCACCTTTCCTATTATATATTCCTCTTAGGTAGCCAACCTTGTTCCTATTAGGAAGAAGAATGGGGAGATTAGATTGTGTAGATTTTAGAGATCTCAATAAGGCTTCCCTTAGATATCACCATCCCTTCAATGGAGAAAATCTTATCCAAGGTCAGTGGCTCCAATATATTCTCCTTCTTATATGGTTTTTTGGGTTACAACCAAGTGTTAGTTCAAGAATTTGATAGATATAAGATGACATTCACTACTAAATGGGGTACTTATGCTTATGGTGAAATTCCATTTGGACTAACCAATGCAAGTACCACATTTCAAAAATAAATAGAAATGGATTTTAAGAGTATGCTTGAAAATTGTGTACACTTTTCTTCTTTTCAAGAAGTGCACAAACACAGTTATTCCCTCCTAGGTATAGAAAATTTTGTATGTTTTGCTAGTTACAAAGGCAAAACCTTGTGAAGTTGTAGGCAAGACAACATGCCATCCTCTTTGGTTATTCGATGCACAATGGATTTTTTAAGGCCATTGATCTATGCTTAGGAAGAAAGAATCTCCCCTGAGTCACCAAGAATGTTGGCTATTTTTGCCTCCATTTAACCCATCATTGATATCTTATTAGAGAAAATATCAATGGGATAGATTTCTTGTGTGCATCTGACGACTCTCATGTTTTCGTGAGCTATATGTCCATATTCCTAAAAATGCAAGATGCTTCCACATGTCACCATTCTAGTGTTTCCTCACACTACAATGCCTTCTCAAAGCTTTGAGATCTAGAATTTTACCACATGGTGGAGGGTCCTATTTCCTATGCTTAAGTTAATCCAATATGCACATGCATAGATTGATAGTGGAGATTGCATGAGAGAATTAAAAGATCACCATCCATTCTATTAAGTGGCAAGGTATGAGATGCTGCCAAGTATCACCTTTCAAATGTTTCCTCACTCCATAATGTCTCTACAAGACTTTGAAGCCCATAATTGCATAGATTACACCACATATGATGAGTGCTCCAAATGAGTTAGCTCAGTGGGTCCACAGTTAGCAGAGTTATGTCAATGATGATTCATCCATGTGTGTTAGCTCAAATTTTATGGGTCCATTGGTGGTAGAGTTTTTTTGTCCACAATTGGTCCACATACTTCCAACATGATGTTCTCATGTGTCACCTTTTTGATGTTTTTTCATACTATGTAGTCTCAGTGAGGCTTCAAAGCCCAAAATTGCATGACAACCATTGGATTTGACACATCTTGGGGGTCACCTCCCTATATCTTGATCGTCCATCTTAAAGAGAGGACCTACAACAACGATCATGTCTTAATTTATCCTAGGGAGATTCCTGCCACATCAAGGTTGTCTATTTCAAATAAGACCTTCATTGACAGCTATTGTCTTTTTGGGAAAAACTAGATTTATTCCCCTTGATTAGCCTTTCATGTTGTGGGCAGACAACACATCATGTTATCCTTCCTCACATTTTTTCCAATGGCATGAACTAGTCTCTTGAGGCTGACACACCATCAGGGCTAGTTCTTTAATGCCTGGTGCCTTTTTGGGCCTTAATTGACATGATACTATTGCAATCCATGCCTCTTTAATACATATAATGATCAAATTTTAGTATTTTTATCTCTTACGGTTGGGTGAACTTGTTTTTCTCTCATCATATTACTTCCAATGGGAAATTGCACTTCATGATAATATTTTCCTTCTAATATTTAGCTATTGTTCTCCTCTGCAACTCAACTCCACCTGGTTTGGGTTTGAACTCGATAAAAACATTAGATTTATGCCTAAACTCTATGAAGGAAAGTTGTAAATATGTTTTCCTCTCTCTTTCTCTGATTCTTTGATAGTAGCATTCTATTCTCTAGAGCTGTAATTTCCCTTTCCTTGCATACATATAATCTCTTGGTCTACCTTCTTCTACCATTAATGTTGTGCATGCCTTGTTTCTTTCTTTCTTTCTTTTAGAGTTGCTTCTTATTTCTTCAAGTTATATGTTGTATCTACTTTGTTATTGTTAATGTTATTTTGTGAGGCTTCTTCCTTGTAGCATCTCATATAGTTCCTAATCTGCATACAAGTTATGAGGGGTAATCAAGATTGGGGAGTTGTGTATATTAGAGTGATATTGATGTGTAGCATAGTCTTTGGCAGAGATAAGAATGAACTACTTGGTGTATCACCTCCTTTCATTATAGCTTTAGGTCAGGTGTTTTTTCTTCCCATTTCCTTGAAAGAAGTAGTCTAGTGCACTCTGATAGTAAGGAAGTCAACCTTCCCCAAAGAATCAATCTCATAGTTCAAGTCCCACAGCTTGGAGATTGTTTCCATGTTTCATAAGGTTGCCTTTAGGTTAAACTCCAAGAAAGGGTGCAACCTTTTGTGACAACTATTATGACACCTTTACAAGATGTTTTAGTTATACTTTGATTTGTATCATAGATCCTGCAACTTGAGTCTATATGTATTTAGTGTATCAGTTTTTTTTGAGATACCTATATGTGATGATGCCCTTGATCATTCATTGGCATTATGTAGAGTTTTGTTTTATGATTTTACTTAGTGGATTTAAACATATACACAATTCTATATTATGGAACTCATGAAATTTTTAATCTATTTTTTGAGTTATATTACATGCATATTCTATCTTATTGTTACTTAATTTCACATTGTTGTTACATTATTATTTGTAAACCCTTAAGGAAAAAAATTATTCATTAAACTTTTTTTTTTTTTTTAGGTTGATCTCTCTGGGTTCCCTAGCAAGGCATTATACTTGACATTAGAGCACTAGTTCTACATTGGAAACTCTGGGAGTATTGTATGTCACTAGATGTCTAAGCAGTTAAATTTGAAAATAAAACTTAAACATTTAGCTCTCATGTATTTCAGACTATTATTTATGATCCTAGTGGTATAATGTTAAACTTTTATGTTTAGATTGGATTCTATTTGAGTTTTTTATATTGTATTGTGTGTGTTGTAATTAAATGCAAAAATATAAGATTATATTTTAGATTGGAAAATTTAGCTCATAATATTCTCATTTACATTTAAAATGGGTTGTGCATCAATTTGAAATCATATATTACTTACTATGTGAGTTATGCATTTATTGTTAGTTTGTGGTGATTGATCAAGAAAGTACTGTACATACTTCATAAATTCTTTGGGGCTTTGGGCCCTATGTTATCAAGATTTTGGGCTATCATGTAATTATTAATTATAACCCTAAAGTAGTTTAATACTTGTATAAAAGGGCTTAGGGTTAGGGATTGTTTCATAAGGTGATGCAAAAATTGGTTCTTGCAGTAGTATTGAGCTATAAAGTATTATAGATTGTAATTACTGGATCATAAAATATTGAACTTGCTATTTGGTGGATGTAGCCCAAGGTTTGGGTGAACCACAGTAAATCTTGGTGTCTTGTGTTCATTTTTGTGTGATCTATTATTTTCTAATATTGGTTATATTTGCATGTAATTTTTATTTATGTCTGTGGTTTAATCCTAACATTTACAAGATTTGGATATTTTACCATTAAAGGTCAATTGGGTCAAAACCCTAGGTCCCCCAATTAAATTATATATTGTATTTGTAAGAGGTCCATTGTAGCACCTTTGTGAAAATCTTGTACTCTTTAGTTTTTTATTAGCTTTTAGGAGTAATCCTAATTTTAGAGGAGGTGAATGTAATACCCTTCTGATGGTTTACTTTTCAATAATGATGTCAAAATTGTTTGGACAACTTTTCATAGTGTGTTGGTTATTTTCATGATGATTATGTATCTATTATGATGTTATTTATATTTATGGTTAGTTACCACATACTTGCATGTGTATGGTTAACATGTAATTTTTATCTTCTAATTGATGTGTTTGATGTGATTACACACACACTTGCTCGTCTTTTATGCAGGTTTATGGTCTCAAGAATTGACTTTACTAATCTACCAAGATGAGTGGGTCAAATTGTAATATCTTGATGGAAAGAGAGGGGACATAACATGGGCTTAAATCTCATCCTAAGTCATCATTATCTTGAAATATAAACAAGTCTTCAACTAACTACCTATCTAAATTCATCAAGGTGATGTGAATTCATGAACCTAACCTTGAGCATGACAGTCTTTTGAATTGTTTCTATGTAAATTCATTGGTGAAATAAATTTAATAAGATTAATTATTACTTAAGAATTAAATTTTATGAATTTTTGGGTATTAAATATTAGAATAATTAAGCTTGATAAATTAGCTAAATATCTTTATTTAATTAAAAAGACTTAATTAAAAGTTTGGTTGAGTTAAAATATCAAATTAATTATTAAATCAAAACTCAAAATTAAAGTTGCACAAATAACATTAATTAATTACACAAGTCAAGTTGCATATTATATTGTGCTAAATTTGTTCAATATTATAATGCCCTTCTTAAGAACCCAAGAGAAATAAACATAAGATGTTCTAATTTGTTGAACTTGTTTTTTAAAAGTTTGTACAACATAAGATAACAATTGGAAGGAATATACACATACATATCTTTTCAAAATGTTGTCAGAATTTTGCTTAGGGCAGAATTCACCCAAGACCAAGGAACTCAAACATAAGACCATTAATAGACCAAAGAAAGAGTATGATTAGAATGGTGATATATTCATTCAATATGCCATATGAAAGTATAGTAGGAGTGCATGTATATAAATGTAATGCCCCGCTCGGAGATCCTTGGAAACAAGGATGAAATACAAGTCAGAATATTTTTTTTTTACAAATATGAATGCACATGACAACATCACACAGGGATCACAATGATTGCAATGGAAGACTTCACCACAATCCCGGCAATCAACGAATCTCCAAATGCCACTACCAAACTGACACACACAAACAAAGCCAACAACGACAATGCACATGATGAGGGCACAAGAAACAACCACTCATCAAAAACACACCAAGCTGGGGTAAAATGCAGAAACCTGAAATTTGGCTAAGCCTAAAATCCTGAAGCCCTGAAAATTGGCTAAGTCTGGATTTTTGAAGCCCTGAAATTTCCTAGAATCCATAACTTATCTCTGAGAGGTCTGAAACCTATCTCAAAAGATTCGTCACATATATTAAAATATATCTTAATATCTTAAGTATAAGTTGTCAACTTATACTTAAACAATATATTTTAAACCCCAAGAGACTAAAACAGAAACACAAAAACTAGATTTCAAGAGAAATCGACAGAATTCAAAATGCAACAACATAGGGTTGAAGAACGCCCAAAAGGGTATCCAAAACAAATATCAAAAAGAACAAATCATGAAGAAAAGTGCCTGCTGACAACACGCACAGGTTTTTTACACAAAACCATGCAACACTTTTTACTAAGGAGGGCGACACTTCTCCTTAAGGCATGCGACACTCTTTTGGTGTCGTACAATATTTCTTGAGCGATACTTTACAGGATCATACGACACTTCTCAAGAAGGTGTGCAACACTCTTCCAGTGTTGTATGACATTTCTCAAGAAGGCGTGCGATAATTTACAGTATCGTACGACACAGTTTGTATGGGCGTGCGATACATTTTTATGTTGCACAATGTTGACAAAATGTCACCCATAGAAACATGAAAACACTCCCATAAGCATAAAGGACCAAAAAAAAGAGCAAAGAACCTCCACACCAGGGAGTACCAAATCCACAAAGGCTCGAGGAATGAAAACTCAAGTGCATGAACAACACAGAATGAAGAACATCTATCCATCTACACTATAGCAGCAAAGAGAATACTGAAATAAATATCGAAGAGAACAAAAGCAACATTGCAAAGAACTGAAAAAATAAACTAAGTGCATGGTTCCTCCCAACCGTCAATAGCATCATAAGACCATCATGGGTCCTAGCCATCCCCCGCGTGTAACATCCCAAGCCATCGACCAAATTGTCAGTACTATCATAATAGGGATGTCACTACTAAAATATGCAACAATATAAGCATAAAGAAATCTAACATGCTAGTGATAATGCATAAGATAATTCTACAGTAGGTAACATCACCTATCACATGCTACATAGCAGTAAGCAATAGATATAGTACTAAATCAATTAACATCATCTAATCATATGCTAAACATCATAATATGGGAATGCATCAAATAAACCAACACCATCAAAACATGATATACAAGAATTCAAATGAAAGCATAAATCACAAGAAAGCCTACTCCGAAACCCAAAGTACCATGTGAAAATATCCAGCAACGGTCGCACTAAGACAAAAGGTCATCTCTGAACACCGATTCCTAGCAGTGGTGAAGGTAGCTATGCCTCCCAACCACGTGGAACCTGTAGGTCCACACCTGCCGTGCTGATAGAGATAAAGATCCAACCACAAACACACATAAAGCACAATGTCCAAGGCTAACACCCACGCTAGACAGTATGATGGCTAAACCAAGAACCTAAGACAATGCAAGGAGTAAAGGTCCTGGTCAAACACTCAATAGGCTACTAAGTAGGGGCTGACATCATGGAGAGTCGCTTGGAATCAAAAAGCCCAAGCTTGGATCGTGTGTCTTCAAACTTAAATGGGTGCTCACACATTGTGTCTGCGAACTTAATCGGGTGCTCACACATTTTATTATCTTAAGTTTTATTACCATTCACACATTTTATTTAATTATCACTTATATAAAGCTTCCTCTGCCAACCCATGACGCCATGATCATCAGGCTACGAGATAGAAGCCCCCTCCATATGACACCCTACCCTACCCATTCTCATCCTACGACAAGTGCCCGTGGGCATGCATACTCCCATCCCAACCCCAATGATCACAACTTTCAGAAAAGACATGGAAGGTTGAGACCTACAAGTCCTCTGACAAATGTACATGCATGTACTCATGTGTGGCACACCACCATCACGAAGATCATAACACAAGGACATGAATGAGAACACAATGCAAAAAAAACACCCAACCGAAAGAAACTCAAGAGGATGGATTCTACAAGAATCCCAAAGCCAATAAAACCATACATCATAAAATCACTCAACCGGCCTCAATCTGAGAGTATGGATTCTACACAAATCTCAATGATGCAACAAGACCAAGGGTCATGAACTCACTCCATTGGCCTTAATCTGAGAGTATGGATTCTACACGAATCCCAATGTCCATGAAACCAAGCAAAGGTCCAAAAGAAACCATAACAGGTATAAAATCACTCAACCGAACACAACGTCGAGACTACGGATGCAACATGCATACCAATGCAACATAAAAGTGCAAAAGTGGTCTGACTGATATCCAAACGGATCATCAAGGTCCACGACCCACATTGTGCCAAGAAAACCTGAGAAAATAGGGTGGCACGCAAAATGAGGTAAAAACCCCAAATTTTAGAAAACTTCAAAATTAAAACCCATTTGGCCTTTGGGTTCAAAAACCCCAAAAATCCAAAAATAATTGGAATTAGACACCGTATGCAAAAACGGCCAGCATAACGATGCAAAATCTCAAGTTACCCTCATCCCAAAAAATAAGGAAATATTCATACCCACCCAACTAGGTAGAACTAACTTACAGAAATGGAGGGGAACACTAGTTCTCAGCCTCCAAACAAATGGCTACCAAAAATAAAAGCAGAAACAAAGCAGAAACAATAAAATAGGAAAGCCCTACCTCACAGCCAAAAGGATAAAATGGGAATCTAAACCATAAAATAAATATCTCGCAGAAGTCGCTGAAAATTGCGGCAATCCAAGGTTTCCTTGAGCTGGATCCAACAAGCCCAACCTTGCGACGATCCCATGCTCGTAGCTCCCACAACTAACAAAACAATAAATCCCCATGAAGAGGATTTTGGGTTTTACTCTGCAACTTTCTAATTCAAAAGTGAGAAGTGAGGAATTAAATTCCTCTTTGGATACTTATTCAATTTTCGAGTGAATAATCGATTAGGGCAAATAACCAGCCAACCTAGTTAAACCCCGAATCGACCCAAACGAAAATAGGCTATTCCTATAAATAGGAATTCATCTACGACAAAACTGCCAGAAATTAAAATAAATCAATTAAAAATCCTAAAAACCCAAAAACACATAAATCTCCTTAATAACTTTTGCAACAATGCGAACCTCTAAATGCACAGACACGCTTACTGGTCTAATCACATAATTTAAATGAGTTCAAATTTAATAATCACCGAAAGGTTTAATTTAAACACTTAATTAAGGATACGTCGACCATATAAAGATGACATTGGTAAAATATGAATGGCTGAATCACTAACTCCATGTGCCACTGCCAGGGATATACATCCTGCACACTAAACAACACGATCAAGTGCAATTGCATATAATACCATAGCCAAAGCAATAAATGCATTAAATCACCTAATTTAACCATTTATTTAATTATATTAAAATAATCTATTTACATCACTCACATTCGCATAAAGCATAACAATGCAGGAATGAAGTAAATAACCATAGCATTGAATCCATCACATAACGAAATCATAGATATGTCCAAATACCAGATAACCAGATATCATCATAAAATACACTGTCATCTCAAAATGGCATCATCATGGAATATGATTAACTGAACAACATAGTAGTCTAATATCTATGATACTGGAATCAAAGAGTAACATCTGATCCTCCAGTCATCACAAATGTAAACATTACATGACTA
Source organism: Cupressus sempervirens (assembly GCA_028749045.1). Classification (NCBI taxonomy): domain Eukaryota; kingdom Viridiplantae; phylum Streptophyta; class Pinopsida; order Cupressales; family Cupressaceae; genus Cupressus; species Cupressus sempervirens. The sequence continues at coordinate 105,026,947 of CM053785.1, forward strand.
ACAAATATCTCTCTAATCAGAAATATAACAAGGTAAATGTTCACAATACCTAACCAAAGAATCCAACATGAACAATCCATTTAATTACTTACGCATTTAATAATGATTGATTACTCTACATTAAAAAGGCACTTAAAACACATAAGCAAACATAGTCATAACTATGACTAACCACTGCTACAGGAACCTAGTCCAGTGTAGCATGGTAAAAGTACATCGTGCAATCTCTACACACATCTTAAGGTAATCATGAAACAACTTCATGATACCACATCGATCTTGGTAACTACTGGCACAAACCTCAGTGAACCAAAATCACATCATAATCTCATAGATCAGACAAAAGCATAAACAAAGCAACTGATACAACAACATAAATCCAAACACCTCGACAATGTAGACCACTCAGGGTCACAATCATGATCCCATCACAACAAAATATTAGCAAGGTTGCATCCATGAGGATGACTAACAAAATTCAAATGGGAGAGGCGCTACATCATCCCCCCCAAAGACTAGGCTTTCTCCTGGAAGCCTGCAATCCAAAAAAAGAAACCAAAACACACAAAAACCAAAATCCTAAGTGAGCAATAGGGATGACTCAAGAAACTCTCCACAATTCAAACCAAATCACTCCCACATTCTCAACCCATCACGTTAACCCTCAAATAGGTTAACCATGAGAGAGTGGGTGTCACACAGACACAAGGTCCTCCAACAAGGAACCTTCTATGCGCTAGGAACAACCCATCTAGCCATAAAATCAACAATACAAGGTAAGGAACAAGCCACTCTACCTTGTCAATAGGTTTCCAACAAAACATGCACCTACCACATGACCACAAAACTAGGTCAAAACAAGACACACTTCCAACAAGAGTTGGAATCTCAGGGAAAAACCATCCCAAAATTCCCAAGAATACTATCATGTCACACTTGATCATTCTAGAATCCATGTAAACTAACCCTAGAACAAAGAGAATGGAAGTTTACCAACAAAAGGACACACTCCAAAAAGACTACTCACCACCAAGTGTAGGAGCATGACACCTCACCAAGGCACAAAAGCTCAACTACCACTGGAAACTAGGGTAATGTAACCCAACTAGATGAGATAACACCTTTCCATAAGGTTGCACAGACTTTTGTCAGTGGACACAATCATGAAATGTTTGCATAGCAACTCACGAGATGGTAACATGTGTCCAACGATACCATGTCCCTCTAGCACCATGCTAGGAAAACTACACCCAATCTACCGCTAAGCTCAATCTCTAGTCTCAAGTCAACGGTTAATGAGAAAACTTGACCAAGACAATCCACATGAAAATATAAGCTTAGGGAGAAAGATACTACAGAGTATTAGGACTGAGAGGGAGTCACTCTCAACCTCTGCACAAAATCAGCCCAAGATGCATTAGGGAACTCACAATTCTACCAACCATCAACATACTCAACAGAAAACACTAACTGAGCTAGTGGCATAACCACACTAGCCTACTCTCTCAAGAGAGAAAGAATACGGAGATGCACCAAAGACAACATCCAAAAAGGAGAATCTAAACTCATCAAAGAACTAATTCACTCTCAAATGACAAGGCAACATCATCCTCAAACAAGGAACACTCACAAACCACACTACACCTCACAAGGGCAGTTCGGTGCAATAGGAAACACAAAAACCCAAGCACAAACCCCAACAGGTACCTAGTAGATTATGAAGACAAGATAACTCTTCCATTATGAATAACATGAAGAGTTAAACTTCTCCAATGGCCATAAATATGATATTTCATGATTGAATTGGCCTCTACTAAAAAAGATACTCAGAACAACAATCAGCAACTCCAAAAGCCACAGCTTCACATTCGAACTCGGATTGAATCCATCTGAAAAGCACCAAAAACACAATGACAAAAACTACAACAAGATGGAGCTTCGAGAGTCCTAAGATCAAGAGTTTGAGTCACCACTCAAGACAAAACAACAAAGACAAAATCAACAGTCTTGGCCACCAAGACAAGTGACGGACAAAACGTCCAAATCCACACAAGAGCACACATGACCAGAACAACATAAGGCATGGAATGAAAGGTAGTTCACACATTGAAACCATCATTACTCTTCTTTCATAATTTCATTAATTAAACATAACATAATCACTAATGCATAATGAATTGAAAGATTTTTAAGAAAGGGTCCAAGAATCACTTACCATAAAACAAATACATATCATTCAATTTCTTTCAAAAAAAACATTAAGTTTAATCACCATTTGAGCCATCCAATTAAAATAACAACTTTAAATCTATCAAAGACACATTAGCATGTTCTCCATGATATTATCCCTTGTACGTACTACCAGAGGTTCGAGATGAACGTGGTAGAGTCACAACACACAACTGGGTAGCAGTGAAAACACATCCAGAATAGTCATCATGAACATAATCAAAGAGCCCAAATGGAGAAATTGCCAATTCCAACAGTAAGTACCAAAAAGAGCTCATTTCAACAATAAGTCAAATGTGATAATTTCCACAAAGAGAGCGATAGATAAAATTGGATGACTATCCCAAGAGAGGAAAATACAGAAAACCAATGCTAGCCCAACAACATGAAGAAAGTACCTCCAGCCATATAAAATAAGGTATCGAAAAAATCACATTACAGGTGATGACTGAGGACAGTCACACAAGAGGGATAGATCACCACACAATTCTAAGGAATGCATCATCCTAGCAATGTTAGAGAACACACTCACACACATCAAATAATATACCATCAGTAACCTCATGCATATGTAGACAATAATAATTTCAATGCAATGCAACATTTAAATATTTATCAAATTAATACAGTTCTACATAAGCTTAAGAAACAATCAGATTGGGGACTTAAGTCATTAACCCAAGGATATAATGAAAACCTACTCTTAGCAATGATTCACAATAAACACTCATTTTCAATGAAAGGAACCATTTTATCACCCTAAAGATAAAACATAGAATCACAAATAAGATTCATTCATCAACTTACAATTAGGAGAAAATAGGGAAACAATGCACCTTACTCTACAAGGAGAAACAAAAAGTAGCACTCAAAGCCAACAAATGTACACTAATCAGTGGTTCCATCCAAAAAAGGTTCACACAAGCAACCAACCAAACAAGGCACATCGATACCACTTACAAAACTAGGAAGACTCACTTCCTTCTCCACATGCTGATCTAGTTTCATCTACTGGACAAGCAAGTCCATCACGAGTAGATACCAAAGCAACAAAGATCACAAGTTCTCACCAAGACACTCGCACTCAACCAACACAACATAACACAGAGATCCCAATGTTTGAACATGGGCTCTAATACCAGATGTAATGCCCCACTCGGAGATCTTTGGAAACAAGGATGAAATACAAGTCAGAATATATTTTTTTTACAAGTATGAATGCACATGACAACATCATACAAGGATCACAACGATCGCAACAAAAGACTTCGCCACAATCCCGACAACCAACGAATCTCCAAATGCCACTACCAAACTGACACACACAAACAAATCCAACAATGACAATGCACATGATGAGGGCACAAGAAACAACCACTCGTCAACAAAACACCAAGCTGGGGTAAAATGCAAAAACTTGAAATTTGGCTAAGCCTGAAATCTTGAAGCCTTGAAAATTGGCTAAGTCTAGATTTCTGAAGCCTTGAAATTTCCTAGAATCCATAACTTATCTCCGAGAGGTCTAAAACCTATCTCAAAAGATTCGTCACATATATTAAAATATATCTTAAGTATAAGTTGTCAACTTATACTTTAACGATATATTTTAAACCCCAAGAGACTAAAACAAAAACACAAAAATTGGGTTTCAAGAGAAATTGACAAAATTCAAAATGCAACAACATAGGGTTGAAGAATGCCCAAAAGGGTATCCAAAAAAACTCTCAAAAAGAATGGATCACGAAGAAAAGTGGCTGCTGATGGCACGTGCAAGTTTTTTACAAAAAAATGTGCGACACTTTTTACTAAGGGAGGGCAACACTTCTCCTTAAGGCGTGTGACACTCTTAACATTTCTCAAGAAGGCATGCGATACTTTATAGTATCGTATGACATAGTTTGTATGGGCGTGCAATATATTTTTATGTTGCACAATGCTAACAAAATGTCACCCATAGAAACACGAAAACACTCCCAGAAGCATAAAGGACCAAAAAAAAGAGCAAAGAACCTCCACACCAGGGAGTACCGAATCCACAAAGGCTTGAGCGATGAACACTCGAGTGCATGAACAACACAGAATGAAGAACATCTATCCATCTAAACTATAGCAACAAAGAGCATACTGAAACAAACATTGAAGAGAGCAAAAGAAACATCACAAAGAACTGAAAAAATAAACTAAGTGTGCAGTTCCTCCCAACTGTCAATAGCATCATAAGACCATCGTGGGTCCTAGCCATCCCCCGTGCGTAACATCCCAAGCCACCGACCAAATCGTCAGTACTATCATAATAGGGATGTCACTACTAAAATATGCAACAATATAAGCATAAGAAAATCTAACATGCTAGTGATAACGCATAAGATAATCCTATAGTAGGTAACATCACCTATCACATGCTATACAGCAGTAAGCAACAGATATACTACTAAATCAATTAACATCATCTAATCATATGCTAAAGATCATAATATGGGAATGCATCAAATAAACTAACATCATCAAAACATGATATACAAGCATCCCAATGAACGCGTAAATCACAAGAAAGCCTACTCCAGAACCCGAAGTACCAAGTGAAAAAATCTAGCAACGATTACACTAGGACAAAAGATCATCTCTGTACACCGATCCCTAGCAGTGGTGAAGGTAGCTACGCCTCCCAACCACCTGGAACTCATAGGTCCACACCCGCCATGTTGATGGAGATAAAGATCCAACCAAAAACACACATAAAGCACAACATCCAAGGCTAACACTCATGCCAGACAATATGATGGCTAAACCAAGAACCTAAGACAATGCAAGGAGTAAAGGTCCTAGTCAGACACTCAATAGGATACTAAGTAGGGGCTGACATCATGGAGAGTCACTTGGCATCAAAAAGCCCAAGCTTGGATTGTGTGTCCTCAAACTTAAATGGGTTCTCACACATTGTGTCCTCGAACTTAATTGGGTGCTCACACATTTTATTATCTTAAGTTTTATTACCATTCACACATTTTATTTAATTATCACTTATATAAAACTTCCTCTGCCAACCCATGACGCCATGATCGTGGGGTTCCAGATAGAAGCCCCCTCCATATGCTACCCTACCTTACCAATGCTCATCCTACAACAAGTGCCTGTGGACATGCATACTCCCATCCCAACCCCAATGATCACAACTTCCAGAAAAGACATGGAAGGTCGAGACCTGTAAGTCCTCCGACAAATGTGCATGCACGTACTCGTGTGTGGTGCACCACCATCACAAAGATCATAACACAAGGACAGGAATGAGAACACAATGAAAAAAAAACACCCAATCGAAAGCAACTCAAGAGGACAGATTCTACACGAAGCCCAAAGCCAATAAAACCATACATCATAAAATCACTCAACTGGCCTCAGTCTGAGAGTATAGATTCTACATGAATCCCAATGATGCAACAAGACCAAGGGTCATGAACTCACTCCACTAGCCTTAATCTGAGAGTATGGATTTCACACAAATCCCAATGTCCATGAAACCAAGCAAAGGTCCAAAAGAAACCATAACAGGTATAAAATCACTCAACCAAACACAACATCAAGAGTATAGATGCAACATGCATCCCAATGCAACATAAAAGTGCAAAAGTGGTCTAACTGATATCCAAACGGATCATCAAGGTCCACGATCCACATTGTGCCAAGAAAACCCAAGAAAATAAGGCAGCACGCAAAAACGACCTAAAAACCCCAAATTTTAGAAAAACTTCAAAATTAAAACCCATTTGGCCTTTGGGTTCAAAAACCCAAAAAATCCAAAAATAAATGGAATCAAACACTGTATGCAAAAATGACCAGCATAACGGTGCAAAATCCCAAACCCCCATCCCAAAAAATAAGGAAATGTTCATACCCGCCCAACCGGGTAGAACTAACATACAAAAATGGAGGGGAACACTAGTTCTCGGCCTCCAAACAAACGACTACCAAAAATAGAAGTAGAAACAGAGCAAAAATAATAAAATAGGGAAGCCCTACCTCATAGCCAAAAGGGAAAAACAGGAATCTGAACCATAAAATAAATATCCCACAAAAGTAGCTAAAAATTATGGCAATCCAAGGTTTCCCTGAGCTGGATCCAACGAGCCCAACCTCACGACGATCCCACGCGTGTAGCTCCCACAAATAACAAAACAATAAATTCCCATGAAGAGGATTTTGGGTTTTACTCTCCAACTTTCTAATTCAAAAGTGAGAAGTGAGGAATTAAATTCCACTTTGGATACTTATTCTTTTTGAGTGAATAATCGATTAGGGCAAATAACCAGCCAACCTAGTTAAACCCCAAATCGACCCAAATGAAAATAGGCTATTCCTATGAATAGGAATTCATCTACGGAAAAAATGCCAGAAATTAAAATAAATCAATTAAAAATCTTGAAAACCTAAAAACACATAAATCTCCTTAATAAATTTTGCGACAATGCGAACCTTTAAATGCACAGACACGCTTACTGGTCTAATCACATTATGTAAATGAGTTCAAATTTAATAACCACCAAAAGGTTTAATTTAAACACTTAATTAAGGATACCTTGACCATATAAGGATGACATTGGTAAAATATGAATGGCTGAATCACTAACTCCATGTGCCACTACCAGGGATATACATCTTGTACACTAAACAACACGATCAAGTGCAATTACATGTAATACCATAGCCGAAGCAATAAATGCATTAAATCACCTAATTTAACCATTTATTTAATTATATTAAAATAATCTATTTACATCACTCACGTTTGCATAAAGCATAACAATGCAGGAATGAAGTAAATAACCATAGCATTAAATCCATCACATAACGAAATCATAGATATGTCCAAATACCAGATAACCAGATATCATCATAAAATACACTGTCATCTCAAAATGGCATCATCATGCAATATGATTAAGTAAACAGCATAGTAGTCTAATATCTATGATACTGGAATCAAAGAGTAACATCTGACCCTGCGGTCATCACAAATGTAAACATAACATGAGTAACAAATATCTCTCTAATAAAAAATATAACAAGGTAAATGTTAACCAAAGAATCCAACATGAACAATCCATTTAATTACTTACGCATTTAATAATGATTGATTACTCTGCATTAAAAAGGCACTTAAAACACATAAGCAAACAGAGTCATAACTATGACTAACCATTGCTACAGGAACCTAGTCCAGTGTAGCATGGTAAAAGTGCACAGTGCAATCTCTACACACATCTCAAGGTAATCATGAAACAAACTCATGATACCACATCAATCTTGGTAACCACTGGCAGAAACCTCAGTGAACCAAAATCACATCATAATCTCATAGATCCAACAAAATAATAAACAAAGCAACTGATACAACAACATAAATCCAAACACCTCGACAATGTAGACCACTCAGGGTCACAATCATGATCCTATCACAAAAAAAGATCAGCAAGCTTGCATCCATCAGGATGACTAACAAAAGTCAAATGGGAGAGGCACTACAATAAAGGCCTCCTGAGAGGTTCTAGAATGCATATAAGTCAACAACATGATAAGTCATACAACTAAGCACATGTCCACCAGATATGGGTTATCCTCCATTAAGCACAGAAGTAAGTATGATAATGAGAGGATAAGCCTACAATGGTGTATCATGCAAGTTAGCGGTGTAGACAACATGTGCTAAATTAGGAGTACAGATCATTGTGTTGTCTACATGAAAAGTTAGTGAATGATGCAAACTCTAGTGGTGTAGACACCATGTGCTAAATTGTAGTTGCGTACTTCTGTGTTGTCAACATGACAACTCATGAGAGTACACAAACTCCTAAGTGTCTCACCTAAATAAATAATAAAATAATGCATTAACCTAAGTAAACTTAAGTAAGTGTAAATAATAAATACTTATTTACACCAATACTCCTTAAGTGCAACACAGGGGAATGCCCTTAACCTTGCAAAAACTAGAATGCAATGCATGATGGGTCTCGGGTACTAGGCCATGTTAGGTACCCATGTACATAATGATATGAAATCTCTCATAAAGTGGAGAAAGAGGGAAAACCTCATGGGAAAAATCCTCCCATAAAAAGAGAGATGAAAAACACACCCAATGTATGGATGGAGTAAGTAATCAAGACCCCCCCATTACAACATACATTGAGTATATACATAAGAGAAAAATGAGAAGAGGAAGAGAGAAAAAATAGGCTCTCCCCCCAAAGAAGAATGTTTTCCTGTGACTGCTTCGATGAAGAAGCTGATCCAAGACTGTAGAATGGTGTTCCTCCCATTACAAAGAAACAAGGCCAAGGGTACAAATGAGATGCTCCCATTGTGCATGGAAAGAATCACATAGGTAAGTGATGTCTTTGAAACCTGCTCAACTAACTGAAGAACCTGTCTCAAAGAACTATCTATCTACTCAAATGATGAAGAAGCCCTCTGCAACTACTAATCATAAGTATCCACAATCACTTAAACTTGTAATGATTGATCATATAGAGAATGAAAATGAGGGTTAGGTGGAGCCCTTGTGATGACTGAAGAAGGTGTTGCTGCATCAAGAAGAAGAGGCAGATCATCAATATTGTCCCCCAGATCTATCACTAAAGTTGGACCTAGAAGACTAGATGTATCCTATTGTGCTGGACCTATCACTGTGGTGATATATACATATGTGGAGAATACTAATGTCATGACCTCTCACTGCAATTGTTGATAGAACCCCACATGTCTAAATCTATTGAAGCACTATCGCTAGTGTCACTAATAGTTTCCACATGATATGATGTGCAGAGAGGATTAGAGGACAAGCTTGGTGAACTTTCCTCAAATTGTACATCCTTCTCCACAAAATTTTGATGTCTCTAGATCCAATAGTCTATATGCCTTCACACCATCTTCATAACCAATGAAAGTACAAGGCTGAACTAACTGTGCATTGCATCCCCTAGAAGATATCTTTGCCCATGCAAGACAACTGAAGACTCTAAAGTATGACACAATAGGTTTTCTACTGCACCATGCCTCAAAAGGAGTCTTGCCATCTAACGTTGGATGAAGAGACCTATTAAGAATGTGAGTGGCACTACTAATTGCTTCGACTTCAAGTGATGGATCTAGAGACTTTGCCTATATCATGCAACTTGCCATAGACTTAAGAGTGTGGATCCTCAGTGCTGCTACATTTTTCTTATTCAAAATGAATGTTGGTGGAGTTTGAAGATCAATTCCCTCAAGTCTACAAAAATATTTAAGTCTTTTTTTCACATACATGCTTCCATTGTCCATTCTTAGAATTTTGATGGCTTTTATCAATTTCTATTCTACATAAGTCTTGAAGGTGAGAATTTGTCCAACACTTCATTCTTATGATGAAGAAAGTAGACCCAAGGGTATCTTAAAAAGTCATTAATGAAAGTAAGTATATAGCAACCCTGGCTGCCTGATGTGACTACAAAAGGACCTACTAATACCATGTGAACTATTTATAGAACAACTGGTGCTCTTGAAGATTTCCCTTTCTGTAACTTCCCCTCTAGATGCATATCCACTAAATCTATTGAACATTCACTGTGGAAAAAGTTGATTTGAGGTAGATGTCCAAACTGTTGATGCATAATTGGATGTTTGAATTGGATTGTGATAAAAATGCCTTTGAAGGAGACTTGGGCACAAAATTGGAGAAAGAGTACAACCTTTTGTCATGATTCACTTTCCCCATTGCAACGAAGGAATCATCTTTTAGACTGTGCACTTGTACTAAGTCTGGAAGGAACTCAACTCTATGTACATCTCTAAGGTGAGTGATTTGGTAGATTGATAGGAGATTTGAACTTAGGTTTGGAACATAGAGAACATCTTGAAACTCTCCATTTTCAATTTCCATGTTTCCTTTTCTTGTAACTTCTATTTTAGTATTATCTCCCATAAAGATGTGTTGTACCTTTGACTACATCATGGAAGAAAAATCCTCCTTTGAAGAACCCATGTGATATGAGGCACCTGAGTCAAGAATCCATTCCTTTCAAGAATTTGAATTTGGCATGAGTGCTTGCCCTTTGCCCTTTGAATCTAAAGAATACCCTTTATCCTTATAAGCATTAGGTAGTCGAACATTATGTTTCTTTATGATGTTGGTCAATTCATCAATCTTCTTAAGATAACACTCATGTTCTTCATGACCCATTTTCTTGCAATAGGCACACTTTTTCTTGTCCTTATTGTTGTCCCCCTTCTTGTTGGAATTTAAGGAAGACTTTCCTTGTTGATTGGATTGTGGTATTGTCTTTTCTACATCTTTTGATTTTTTCTTCCACTTCTTATTCTTACCATTTCCTTTATTTGAAGACTATCTAACTTAATTTTGAGAACCCTCATTGTTGGCCACCAATGCCTTTGACTTGGGTGATTTGAGAATCCCCATTGATTTCAACTTCTTTTCTTTTGTATCCAACAGATTAGCATATTCATCAAAAGAGACTTTCTTATAGGCAGACCCTAATGTAGTCTTTGAGGTGTTATAAGAAGAAACAAATGTGGAGTACTCTGATGGCAGCTTGTTATGTATGAGATAGATCAATCTTTCATCTTTGATAGAATTACCACAATTAGTAAGCTTTTTCCTTAGTTCATTCACCTTGATGATGAAATCTTGCATAGAATCAAATGACTTAGGATCTAAGGAGACAAGCTCATCTTCAATTTTGAAAACATCCTCTTTAGACACTTTACCATATAGGTTTTCAAGGGTATCCCAAGCTTCCTTGGATATAGAAGACTTCTTAATTTGATACACGATCTTGTCATCAACCCCAAAACATATATCACCTAGGGCTTTCCTATCCATTGCCACTCAAGCTAAAATATCAATTGCTGATACATTATCACTTGCTGGTTTAGGAAGGGTACCATCGACATATTGAGAAACTCCATTGTGCACTAAATGATACCACATTTTGATGGACCATGTAGCATAGTAATCTGGAGTTAATTTTTGAAACTTAAAATTTCCCATAATATGGTAAATGAAAGAAAATTGTAGAAAATAAGGAACACAACACCAAGAACACCCCCCTTTTCACTAAATCAAGAAACCCCCCCCCCAAAAGAGATGCTTTTGGCACTTTATAAGTAGTGAGATTACAATGGCCATTTGCCAATTTTTGGCTTTTGTGGACTTTTGATTTTGTTTGTTACAACCTCCTGAATGATTAGAAATCTGGAACTTTACAATGTACAACAATTTGAAGTAATATAAAGCAAAGAAAGGCCTTATTTCTGAAAGTGAAACTTTTGTCCATACAACCCTACAATCTAACTATAGATCTAGAAAGTAGTCAAAAAATAACGCAATTTCAAAAACAATAGAACCTATTTTCGAGTCTAGATGTGCCCATACAAAGCATTTGAAGTTGCAAAATGTAGGATTGAATAGGTATAGTTGCCAAAAGATGCAATTTTTGATAAATCCATGCACCAAAATTAGAAAAAAACTGTACTACTAATTTTTTAAGGAAATTCTACCCAATTTCAAAAAAAATTGCACTTGATTTGGAGTCCAGATGACTAAGATATGGCTTCCCAAAGTAAAACTACAAAATCAAAAATCAATCTAGAGAGGGGTTGCATCAGCAAAAGACAATGTTAAATTTGATGGTCATACGACCATCACAGTAGTTCTAATTTAGAATGACAATCAGATGGCCATCAAATTTAGGCTAGTAAATTGATGATGTCAACAACCTTCAAGCTTGTGATGATGCTAGCATGATGTCAGTCACACAGATTGTTGATGTTTGAAACTACTAAACAACAAAATGCTCAATATCATAGTGAAATTACTCACACAACCTAAGGATTAGCCAAATCCTAGTAGCAAGTACATGAATAAACCACTTTGACCCAACTTCAACAAAACCAAAAATGGTTTCCTACTCTTTAGGCTCTACTAAACCAAGGTGGGTATACCTAGGGATAATTCTAATGCAAACTGTGGTATGAAATTATCTTAGTTTCATTCTGATTCTCATCTTTTACCCTCAAGCATATACACAGTTTATCAACTTTCTCTAAAGACTTCTCAAATTTATATGCATCCCCTATAAGAAGATCTGGTTATAATTCTCCTAGAATTAAAAAATATTCTTGGAAATAATAGCTATCTAAGACTTAGGAATTAGATATAAATGAGTATTGACCAGATTTTTATAACTTGTAAGTAAATTGGAATGAAATAATTTTGATTTTTAAAATTAATTTGATATGTAGCAACAGAATTCACCCTTGCTTATTTCTGACTCATGTGACCTGTGTCTTATCCATTGGGCAGAAAATAGACTATTGGTGGGAGATCTAATTCAAATAACTTATAAATGAATTAATCAATTATAATCACCCATTTCCATTCTTATGAAGTATCCTTTGTATAAACTCATAAAACCTACTGATCCATTGAAGCATTTCTATAATTCCTTGAATTAAAAGCAATAGTGATATCAGTATACAACCCATCTAGATTGCATTCAGTCAAGTTAAACCTTATTTAAAATGACTTCAAAGTAGACAAACCAAAAAAAAGGAGACATAAATTGATGACACAAATATAGTGTAAATACCCCTTTGTATTATCCTTTCATATGACTAATACAATGACCCATAGAACATAATTGAAAACCCAGAATAGATGGCTATCTCTAACATTCCAATGTGTCATCAGAGAGTACAATTGGAAGCAAATTCAGAACAACTACATACTATTGGATCGACTGAAAGTATTTTTCTTGAGAAACACAAAAACTATACAAGTTTCAGACCATCACAATGCCTTGAAAACTCATTTATATAGACATGAGTTGCAACAAGAAAAGGGCAATTGTGATTGACAAGTGTCTCTCCAAACTGAAATAAAACAACATAAAAAGAGATAAAAATGAGCATAACAGAATACAAAATGCATCAAAATTCTTTGGGTAGGCCCATTTTTGTTACTGTTGTAAATCATCAACTCTTGATTTATCCCCCATTATTCTGAATCTTCAGAATACGTGGCTACCAAACTAGCCAATGAAGAGTTATTTTGTGGTTCCTTCAAATCAATTTTGTCCTGCATGTTTTCATTGCTTTGACCCTAAGTAGGTAATATTACCTTTTCACCTTCTTCTTTTGTCAGATTTGGTGCTGATGTGTCAATGATCTACACCTCATCCATTTTTTCCTCATCATCATCTATATCACCCTCTTCCGAACACTAATTAGAAGGAATATCTATTATCCAGGTGTTAAACTATGTATCATCATGCCAACAGAATTGGAGGATATCATTTTGCTTTTTTAATATGTAGTTAGCCTCATTTTCAAGACCAACAAACTCTTGTCTCAAAGAATCAAAAAATAACTAAACCTTAACCAATTCTTTTGTTGTGATGGCCCACAAGGCATGCCCCTTTTCATTTATAAGTTTATTCATCCTTATACAGAAAAGGTCATTCAATTCTTTACTCCATTCATCCTTAATTTTCAATTTATTCTTTCTATCCAAGGCATAAGGGAATAAATCAAAATTTTGATTCTTGTATTAGCTTAAATAAGAAACAATTTTCAGTTGTACAGCAACTCTCCTATTATCAAAATCTGACAAGTTATTAGTAACATCATACAATTTTTCAATATGGTCATGGGAAGACCTTATAACTGAATAAACTAAAAGGGTGATTTCTTTCTCCCTCTTTCCCCACTTATTAACAATAGGCTCGAGAGTTTTAGTGTGGATTTTTAGTTCCTCCCATATACATCTTATTCTTGCCAACTAATCATAGAATAAGGGCCATTCAATTTTATCTACTAAATACATTAGTGCCTTTCTAAGCTTATCCTCGTATTGCATTTTTAACTCTACATGTAAGGCACATAGCTTTCTTTTCTGTTCTTCAAAATCCTCAGTCGTGTAATATTCTGGCCTTTGAGGTGTGTCTGGTATTTCTACAAGGGGGGTGGATTTAAAAGGTTCCACTAGAGGACGGGGGTATGTTATTCTTGGCTTAGTGGACTTCCCCATTAGCTTGTTTTCAAGTTCAACTCTCCTTTTTACCTCCCTATTATATGCCTCAAGAATTGTTTCATATTTACTTTGTAATTCCATCATGGCCTATTTCTCTTTCTTAGTAGTGGCAAAAACAAATTGGGATGAATCTATATTCCAATGTACTACCTACACAGGTGAGGTATCAGTGACTCTTCTCACAATTTTACTTCCCATCAATCCAGACTCATCTAGTTTTGATGATGTGGCTCTAGATCCTCTTCTCAATGACCAACTGACCAATGCAGCTTGATCCTCAATGAATGAAATGCCTTGGAAGTCCCTTTTATTTTGATCTTGCAAAGTCAGTTTATTTGAAACAAAATTGAAAACTAAGGAATCAACAATATCCCAATTTGGTAATAACAAAATGTTAGAAGCCTTCACCATTTGCTTCCATCCTTAGGGCTTATATTATGAAATTATTTCATCATTTCTTCTTTGGTTTGGTTATGGATGGAGGCTTCATCCATTTTTGGATGCTCTTTTTTCAACCTTTTACGTCTTTCCTCAAAAACATTCATGTTTTCCCTTCATGCAAACTGCTGAAAAGCCCTAGATTTCATAGAACTGTCATCAGCCAAAAATTGATGACTTGCCTGTTCTAACACAGGGACCGATTCCTTGCCTCTATAGTCAACTATTGTTAGGTCCAAACTTGGTAGAGGAGGCTCTGGATGGTTAGCTTCATTGAATTCTGCTTGGGTAATAAAAATATCTCCTTGTGATCCCATCTGCTCGATTTTCTCACCTATGAGTTGTTCTTCTCCAATCCTCAAAGGGGATTGAGTGGGTGAATACTCCTCAACTTGAGATTACCTTCAACCTCTTAGGACTAGGCTCATCAAGTCTCTCCTCTTGGGCTATAATGGTGGATCCCATTATTTTCTTGCCATTATCTATAGGAGCCCTTTTATTTTGAATTATAGTGTAGCCAGGCTTCTTTTGTACAATTATTTGACCAGCTCCTATATTAGGAGTGAAAGCCAACCTCCTCATGACTTCTCTAGCCTTATCAGGATAAGAATCAATAAAAAATTGTTTCTTCTCATTCATAGCTTCCATTATTTCAGAGAAGTTATTCATGAGCTTATTTAATTTGTCAGCCTCGATATTAGCATTAACTAAAGGACTATATTTCTGATCAAAACAATGAATGAATTCTAGGACCCGGGAGTAAACTCTCCATTTTTTCTTTTTAGTTTCATGTTCATGTAATGAGAATTCATTCCTTATAATGTCCTCTGGATAATATGAATCTTGTTTGACCTATCCTAGCTTGATTCTATGCCTTAAGGTCTGCTTAAAAAATCCCTCAGAATCACAAAAATGAGGATGGGAGACAACCATCATATACTGATCCAAAATTTTATACAAAAAGAGTCAACCCCCTTTGGAAATCACAAACTGATGGGCCATTGTGCAGGTAGGGAAAATTGACCCTAATTGCCTTTTCAACAGAAACGTTTCTTCTACTCCTCTTTATTAATTGCCACAAAACTTCCACCATTCCTACCTTCAAAGGTACTTGGTAAGGCAAGACATGAGGGCTCCCTTTAAAACCATAGATTCTGAAAACTATAGAAATAGGGTAAGGAATGATATCTCCCCAATTGTATGAAACTTTCAAGTTATGGGGTTTGTCCATAGGTCTAAGGAGGTCCATTAATACCTTAGGGATTCTGGGATTGTCTCTTAATATGAGACATCTCAATCTAGAAGCAAGATACCTATCAAATCTGATAAAACTAGCATTATTTGCATCCCAGGTCATATTTGCACTCCACAACTAGACTGGCAATGCTTCCCCATTTTCTTCTCTGTTTAAATCCATCTCTTTACCAAAATAAGTCACCCCTTTGAACAAGAACATGTGCATCAATAGAGAACAGTGTCCAAAAGTTTTCTCTACCTTTCCTTTTGCAATTCCAACTAAACCAGTATGAATTTCTTCAACCAAATAGGAAGAAAAATAAAAAATATCATCTACACAGAAAGAAACAATTTGAACCATCATATACATAAGGCCAATGGGCATGAAATCCTATTCATCTTCACCAAAAACATGGCACAGGGTCCTGTATATCTCTACAGCTCAAGAAGTGAAAAGACTCTTCTTAAAAGGTTCTCTAGAGGCTGCAATAATTACCAATAGAGTTCCTACTGTACCAATGTGTGCCCTTAGTGTACCTCCTCTAATTACATCCTTCTTTTCTTTGTATTCATTTTCTAATTCTGCCAGATTGATTGGCACATGGTAATCTGACAATGGCTCTAGGTGAAAAACCTCCCTAATTTCTTTAGGACTAATTGAAATTAGAGGCACGCCATCATTTCTACTCACCACCCTAATGGCTTGGTCATAATTCTTGAAAATGGCTTCAATCAAATCATAAACCATGAAAACACTTGGAACTACCAGCTTTCCCAAATCAAAATTCCAAACATTGGCATGTGGGGCAAACAAATTCCTTTCTAAAAACCACTTTTTAAATGAGACAAGACCAGTTTGAGTAGTTTTTTAATCTCTAACCCAGTTCCCCTTGTCATATAAGCCATCAACAATTTTGAGCCTAGGGTTTAAGGAAATCATTTTTTTAACTTGTGTTGGTTTAGTGGTGGATGCTGGGAGTAATTCTAACAAATCATCATGAACATTCCTATCCATATAATTAACCTTCCTGGAGAATGCTTTCTTTGGAGGCATCTTGGTCATAATAATAGGAACTAGAAAGTTACAGAGATTATATATGAGTACTTACTCGAATTTCCAGACTTATCTTTCCTTGAACCTCTGCAGTTGCTCTCAAACAGATGAAGAATTAGTTCACATTCGCACCAGGCTAAACACAATATGATCAACAGCCTCCTATGCTCAGAAATTGTGAAATCTTTGTTTGTGTGGGACTGGAATTAATGAAAATCTCCTATATTTTACTCTATTTTTCCCACACGCAAAGCTTTCATTCATCATACATGTACAGAATATAAAAATAGAGTGGTGTCACACTTCCTTTTAAATTTGCGTCGTTGATCCTTGAAAAATCCTACAATCCAAGAATGAAAAATAGGCTAACTCACTTTTCCTCTTAGCACGTTGGCAGTCAAACCAATAAACTACCTCCATCTGTATCTTTCTTTCACTGCTAGCATTTCAATCTAGGCCAATTGATGACTGGGGACACGTGTCATCAAGTCATGACCTCGCTATGCATAACTTTCAAGCATCTTGCCATAGCGAGTATGCGATAACCATTGATTTTTCTTTGATCGTGTGGCAGATATTTGAAACAACCTTTAAGAAAATAATGCTAGGTCCCTTGTTCATTAAATCGCTATACATAATCTTTGCACATTTTTCATAGCAAGTTAATGAGCATCATTGATCATGTTTGATCTGACAATCAAAATTCTTTATATGTTTCATACATGGGGAGTGGGTCCAGGTTACCACTGGCGCTAGGCTAGTTTAACATGTAATCATATATATAGATTATTTTACCTTTAGTGACAGCTCATGTCCTTAGCCTTGCCGCATTTGTTACTTTAAGGTAGGTTGCTATGTTGCTACTGAAAAAATTACCAACTATCTAGCTAGTGATACCCATCAGAAACCTATGTCGAGAAATAAAACCATGAGTGGCACAACTTGTACTAAAGTAAAACCTAAGCTGGCACAATATTTTCCTTAAGATCCTCAAAATCATTTCTTATTTCAAAAGGACGTCATCTTTTGCAATGACTGGGCCCTCGCTATGTCGCTACCAAAAAATTGGTGATTTTGCGGCTAGTGATATAGCGACCTCCGACACGTTCACAATTCTAGTGACAGAAAATAGAAATGCATTGATTGAAACCTTGCCAATTAAAACTAATGTTAGAGAAGGTAGTCGTGCCTATTTATAAGACTTCATGGGAATTTTTGCAATCACATCACCCTTAAATATGTTACTGCCTTCTGCAAATTTGGGCACTCGCTACGTCACCACTGGTAATTCGCATGGATTTTTTGATAGCAATTTAGCAAATTTCTAGAGAAACATGAACTCCGGTGACCATTTGTGAGTTTTGGCACGTGTGTTCTTCTTAATACTAACAATCTTGGGACATATCACATGATTAGAATGCCTTTATATTAGTAGACATTTTTTGGCACCAGATTTCATTTTTTAGTGTCACAATATAATTCTCCAATGGTCACTACCTCGCTATGCATAATCTTCAAGCATCTTTTCATAGCGAGTATGTGACAACCGTAGATTCAAAAAAGATCTAACAATCAGGATAAAACCTCATCAAAAGGATTCAACAAAGACCTCAAAGCGAGCAGGAAAAGAACATTCACTTTACCCCCTTTTTAAAACTTTTGTGCCAAAATAAAGAAAGAAAGGGCAAGACCTAAGGCTTTATACAAATTTTAAAAGAAATGAGACCAAAACCTAAAACCCTAGGGCCTAACAAAAGAATTCACATTTGATTTTTTCACCGTGATTCTAAGAAAATTTAATGCATAAAAAAATCAGACCAACAGTGGCTCTATTTGGGGATGATAGACTACTTGAGTCTATGCAAGAATTCAGAATCTTTGGAAGAGAAGACCACATACTTGGTATAGGAATGAAATTTTTTTCAGAGAGCATAGAGCAACACACAAAAATAAGAAACAAGAAACCAAACTGTACAGAGAGACTATTTACAGTGATTTACAAAATATACAATATGTATAAGAAAACCAAGAACCCTAAAACTATTGTTCATGGAAAACAGATACTTTTAAGAAAAGTACCTCTTCAAGAATTGTCCATGAACTAGAAATTCAAGAATACCTCCAGTTAAATCCTTCAGAAAATATGAATCTTCTCCATTTTTATCACAAATGTTATATGGGCCAAGCTAGATTGGGTCAAATTTACCATGCTTTCCTTTATCTTCCAATCTAGCATTCCACATCAGCACTATGCCACCTATTTCAAATTTCCTTTTAGTGGCCCTTTTGTCATATAAATGCTTCATTTGTGATTGTAATTCAGTATTTTGAACAAAAGATTCTCTCCTTGTTTCTTGTAATTGCAAGATATCATCCATTCTAAGTTGCATCTCATCAATGATATCATCCTCATATAGTTAAACAAATTTATACATCTCCTTTAGGTTATTTTGTGGGAGTCTAGCCTGTATACCATAGACCAAATCAAATGGGGCACATCCAATAGCCTTTTTCATAGTAACCCTATCAACCCACAGGGCTAATGGAAACTTTGAATCCCAAGCCTTCTTGTTTGTTCCCAAAATCCTCTTAATGATCTTCAATATACTCTTATTACTTGATTCTGCCTGGCCATCACCTTGAGGATGATAAGGTGATGATGTGTATTCTGTAATGCCATATTTTTTACAAAAATCTTTATATTCCTCTAATCTAAAATACATGGCATTATCAGTTACAATATTCTAAGGACATCCAAACCTAGTTATAATATTATTTAGGATGAAATTATTCACCACCTTGCTTGTTGCATTCCTAATAGGGATTTCCTCAACCCACTTGGTGAAATAATCAATAGCCACCAAAATCCAAGAATGACCTCCATTGGATTTGTTTGAGATCTCACATATGAAATCAATTCCCCACTATTGAAATGGTGCTTGTACTTTGACAGGTCCTAATGGTAAAATTTCAAAAAATTTCAACTTTCCACTGAACACATGTCTTAACAAATTCATGAGCATCTTTGAAAAGTGTTGGCCACCAAAAACTAGATCTAAAGACTTTGTGGGCTGTGGTTTTAGCCATGTAATGATCACCACATACACCTTCATGCATATCTTTCAAAATTCTTTTAGACTCAATTTCATCCACACATTTTAAGAGGACTTGTTCCATGCTTCTCCACCACAACTGTCCTTGGACTATAACATATCTTATAGCATGCAATTTAAGGAATCTCTTTTGATTATCAGTTAACTCTGATGGAGATATGATAGTTTGAAAATAATAGATTGCATCCTTGTACCAATCAGAGGTGCCCATATCACAGAGGTCTTCTCTGCAATTATCATCCAATTGATTAATTTGGTTTGCCTCTAGATTTGCTTCTACCATCAGCCTGGCCAAACCTTGACCTCTAACCAATTTAGTAATCTAGATGTCAATATGGAATTCTTGTATTCTATTGATCCACCTACACCTCCTACCAAATACCTCTTGTTGTGAGAAAATGTCTTTCACAGTAGTAGTAAGGACAAAAGCAATAACTGTAGCTCCCATCAAGTAACAGATAGAAGCTTTCACCCCTTTTACTAGTGCATATGCATATTTTTTATTAATTTCATACTTAAGCTCTGCTACTTGCAAAGACTTGCTGAAGAATGCAATAGGTTGCTCATAACCCTCTTCATTTTTCTATAATAGTACTGCAACAAAAGTGTGAAATGAGACAAAAGAAAATATATGCATTGGCTTGTCATAATATGGAGCTCTAAGGATAGGGGCATCTTTAATAGCTTGCTTAATTTATTGAAATGCGATACAAGGTTCACCATCCCATTTTATCTTGGATCCTTTCTTTAACATTCTTGATATAGGCCTACTAATTTTTGCAAAATTTATCACAAATCTCCTAAGAAAATTGATCTGTCCAAAGAATGACAGGATGCCTTTAACACTCTTGGGTTTCTCAATCTTCTCTATTGCTTCTACCCTTTTAGGGTCAATCCTTACTCCATGCTTGCCAACTAGATGTCCTAACAATTTTCCTTCAGTGACACCAAAGTTGCATTTCCTTGGATCTAAAGATATTCCATATTTAAGGGCTCTGATAAATACCTTTTCTACGTGCACACAATGATCATTTTCATCCTTGGAGTAAGCAATAAGGTCATCCTGATACATGACCAAAAATTTGTTAATAATATTAGCAAAAGCCATATCCATGGCCCTTTGGAAAGTAGCTCCAGCATTAGTAAGCCCAAAAGGCATCTTGACATAAACATAAGTACCCCATGGAGTAGTGAAAGCAGTTTTAAATTGTTCAGTTTCTTTAACAACCACTTGATTGTAACATGAAAATCCATCCATCATGGACATCAATTTTGAACTAGTGACGCTTTGCAACATGGCTTCCATATTGGGCAAACCATAATTATCTTTTAATGAAGATATGTTGAGATTCCTGAAATCAACACATAACCTTATATCTCCATTTTTCTTTCTTACTGGTACTAGATTGGATACCCAAGAAGAATGTCTAATAGGCTTTATAATCCAAGCATCTCTTAACTTGATCAATTATTCTTGCATTTTGGGAGCCAAGGTTGGATTTATTGGCCTTTGCTTTTGTCTGAAAGGCTTAGCATTTGGTTTCAAAGGGACTTCATGTTGAAAGAGATCTTCCTTATAGGCCTTTAAATCATCATATGACCATGCAAATACATGTCTATACTTCCTTGGTAGGTCTATTAGATCTTTCCTGATCTTAGGAGGCAATTTCTTACCAATGTATACCTTTTTAGGTGTTTCTTGAGTTCCCAAATTCACCTCCTCTAAATCCTTGGCATTATATCCACTAGTTTCCATTTGTGACCTATCTTGGTTGTCAAAAATAGTTTCCAAAACAAGTAGACCCTTTGGAATTTAATTTGTTTTCAATTGTACAAATTCTTGCCCAAAAATTGTATCTTTTCCATCTATATTTTTTACATAAGCTACACAATCAATTTTTTTCCTGACAACATATGCTCAAAATTCAAAAATCTCAAAATATCCTCATCATCTTGAAACAGTTGCCAGTTTTGAACATTATCAGGGATAGAGGGTCTAGTTTGAAACTCAATTTTAAACACACTAGCAAATGTGATATCATCCGGTTTTATTGCAATGTTTGCTAGTAAATTTTCCATTTTATTATTTGTCCTATCTTTCCAACTAATCCCAAATGCATCAAAATATTTAATCATATCCCATACTACATTTTTGTATTGTTTTAATCTTTTTTTTTTATACATAAACATTTCTCACTTGGGATACAACCAATTCAAAATCTCCTATAACATGTAAACACTTTATTCCATGCTTGTGAGCTAATATGAGTCCTAATAATAGAGCCTCATATTTTTCTATATTATTAGTACAAGGGAAACTTAATGTAAAAGAGAACTTGTATGTTATTCCTATAGGAGAAACCAATAAAATACCTACACTGGATCCTTCTTTGCAGCATGCACCATCAAAGAACATAGTCCATAAATCACCCTTATCTATTTTTGTATCAGCTTCCATTTCCATCTGAGACTTATGCTTTGATTTTTTCAAAGTCAGGACCTCAGCTCTGAATGCATTAATATCTATATCCACAAAATTTGTCATATTTTCTTCTATCATGTATATACTTTTAGGATCCCTATTGACTTTTATCAAATTCCCCTCAATATTAAAAGTAGCAAATGACAAATCACACTGTAGACTCTCACCCATAGCAACACTCCATTTTCTTGATAATAACATGCCATACTAAGGTGGAATATCAAAAACCAATACACTCATAGTAAGTTCTTTGTTAGGGCAGGCTGTTAATCTATATGGCAAAGAGTTTATAGTGCCTATGACTATCACTTCTCTTTTATTCATAGCACAACATCTTCCTTGAGTTGTATCCACTTTTGAGCCTAATTCCTTCATTATTTCAAAAGGCATCATAGTGTTGGAGGCACCAGAATCAATCATGCAATTCTTTAATGTTTTACCATTTACTAAAATGCTCAAGAAAAATGGTTTGACATTTCCCAAACACTGATTTACAGAATTATCCAAAAACGTTTGAGGAATTTGAGAGATAACTCCTTGAGTTTCATTGTCCTTTACCTTTTCCTTTTTTACTTGCTTAGAAACAAGATTTTCATTACATTCTTGGCTTATCTTTTCATCAGTATTTCCCAACCATGCTATGGCTTTATTACGGTGCTCTGGGATTCTTAATAACTTAGACAAAGGAACTTTGATATTAATCTGAGACAAAATAGAAAACATATCTATAGAAGAATCATAAAAATTATCATTATTCACATTCCCTTCTTCATCGTGCTTGCCCAAAGTGTTCAAGGCATTATGATGACTCTTATCTTGCTCAGTGACATTCTATGATATCTTCCCATTTCTTCTTTTGGAGACATTGTTTGAGAGCTCTATATCCTCAGGGTTGCCCCCTTTCTTTGGTTCCCACTTTTTATTTGCAAATTTAGCCTTCACAGTAGGGGCTTCTTTAGGTTTCATAATTTCCCCCTTCTTAGGATCAACTCTTTTTATAAAGATACTAGATACCTTATCACTTTCATCTCTCTGAGCCATGTTTCTAGTTTGAACCTGAGCTACCATATTAGCAGTAATTTGGTCAATTTCTTCTCTAGAGGGTTTTCTCAAGGTCACTTCTTCCTTTGAACCTACCATGTTACACACATTGTCCTCAACATCACTTTCATCAGAAAATATTTGTTTTTGATTGACATTCTAAAACCGTCTTTGATCATTTATATCTCTATTATAACCTTCATTTTTAGAATAATGTGAATCAAACATGTTACATCCTACATCATCATTAGTTTCCTGCTATTCCTGATAGTTTTCCACTACATTCTGATTTCCTAGACATAACAATGCTAATGCACAGGATTTAAGGGAATGAGGTAATTGACATGCAAAACACCAAGTAGGTTCAACAACAAAATCAAGGTCATCTACCAAATTTATAGAATTTTTTGACAAAGGATCAGGGGTCACCTTGTTGTTGTTGTTCTTGGGAGGAGGGATACTAGGCTGACCATTCTTCCACGTAGTGTTATAAAGAAAATTTTGTAGCCTATTTTGTCTATTGAAATTTTATTGATAGGGGGGCCTATTATCAGTGGGGTTTCTATCATTCTTCATCTGAGGAAGATTCAAACCTTTTATAGCATTTAGAATCTGACTCATTTCACTAGGCTCTTGCTTTTTTCCTCCTATGGCTTTATTTTCTTCCTTTCTATTTCCCTTGTTCCCAAATAACCTAGGATCATCTCTTTAGCTTTCTAATCTCCCTGAAATCCTTAGGTTATTTTCTATATTAATGGCAATCCTAAAGGCCTCCCTTAAAGTCCTAGGCTCCTTGTCCCTAAGCTGATATGCTATTTTACCATTGAAAACATTCAAATAAGTGATCAAGCATACCTTGTCATCAATTCGCATGGCTTCATTAGCTTATACATCCTTTTTTGGAACCTATTGTTGAACTTAGTGATAGATTCATTTGGCAATCTCTTGATGTTATTAAATTCAGTCAGAATGTAACTCTGATTTAACTTGTCACCATATTGTTCCCTAAAACAATATTCAATATCCTTCCAATCCATAATAGACAATTTAGGCAGTCTCTTAAACCATTCCCTAGAATCTTCAGTAAGTGACTAAAAAAACAACTTCATTATAACATCTTTAGCTTCAACCCCATAGTCACTCATCATATCTAGAAAAGTTCTTAAGTGATCTTCATAGGTAATAGCATTATTTCCAGAAAATTTAGGTAATCATTTTCTCATCTCTTGTGGAATAAGATTAGGGAAACCAAAAATTCCATCAAAACATATTTGCCTATAGCCTTCTAAATGGATAGGTCTTCTTTGTAAATCAATCCTAGGATGGTAGGGATCATTTCTTTTGACACTATCATTAGCATTACTAGTACTAGCATCACCAAGAGGTTTATTCAGATCTACCTTCTGTGAAAAAGAAGATTAAAAAGGAAAGGGTACCTGGGCGGTATCTTGATCTGACTTATCATATTCACCATCTAGATTACCCCTAGGCATAATTATAGATTGCTTCTTAGCAATCTCTATGAACTTGATCTTATTATTCATCTTAGCTATGACAACATCATTTTCTGCAATCTCTAATTTCTTAGCCAAAGCATCTCTCTCTTTTCTTTTCCTTTCTAACTCAATATCAAAAGGTGATATAGAATCATGGATTTGGACAACTTGTATTGTTTCATTGATCCTAATACCAACTTCCTTCTATTTTCCTTTATCTTGAAAATTAACAACATGTCCTATATCTCTCCTAGCTTCTAAAGTCTTATAACTCTTGATCTGTTGTATTACAGGACCCTCTTGGTTCATGTCCTAATTTTGTAATAATTTTTTCTGTTGTAATCTAAGTTGCTCAACTTGACCCACAATCTCAGGTTGCCCAACACTAGCCGCTATCTCATTTTTCCTTTTTAAAGTAGCGATTCACCTTAGTAATTCTTTTTTTTCTTCATAATTCTTCGTAATCATTTCTTCCCTTACCTTTTGAATCCCTATTTTAATAGCTTTTCACTCAGCACACCTCTCTCTCAAGATTTGTATCTCATTATGATCAAGAACAATAAATTCAAAACCAATCGTTCTATCTTCATTAAAACTTTCAAGCTCCAAGTGTTTGGGTCTCACTTTTTTAGGTGAATAATCTAACATGAAAGGGTTCGTACTATGTTGGCACATATTTGTACTATTTCTATCACCTAAACCAAGTGCACAAGGTTGTACACTCTTCTCCTGATTTATCATTTTAGGAGTATTATAGAATTCATCATCAGATAACCCTGGGTGAGATCTAGGACCTTTTGAGAAATGTTCCTTATCATCAAAAAGATGATAAGGGTTGACTTTCCTTATTATTTTCTCTTGAGAATAACTTCCTTTCTGCATCTAATCTCCTTTCACAACCCAATTCTACCTTCTCCTAGGAGAAAGATCAATTTGTAACTTGGTTCCAAGATTTTGCTTCATATTTGCCCATGTATTTTTCTTATTATTTGTCATCATTGAAAGAACAAACTTGCAAGTATTGACACTAGTTAAACCTTTTGAGTCACCACCCACTCTTATCTGAAAGGGAAAAAATTACTGGATACAATGGCAAATGCTTGGCTAACGGGTTTTAGCAAAATATGCACAATTTCTAAATCCATGGGTAAATTCAACACGAAATGCTTACTTCAAACTCTAACCAAGGTAAACATAGATTTTAACTAATATATTGGTTTATGACAACATAGATTGTATTCCCAAATAGAGTCGCCATTTTTTTGGTGTTTGAAACTACTAAACAACAAAATGCTCAATACTATAGTGAAATTACTCACACAATCTAAGGATTAGCCAATTCCTAGTAGCAATTACATGAATAAACCACTTTGACCCAACTTCAACAAAACCAAAAATGGTTTCCTACTCTTTAGGCTCTACTAAACCAAGGTGGGTATACCTAGGGATAATTCTAATGCAAACTGTGGTATGAAATTATCTTAGTTTCATTCTAATTCTCATCTTTTACCCTCAAGCATATACACAGTTTATCAACTTTCTCTAAAGACTTCTCAATTTTATATGTATCCCTTATAAGAAAATCTTGTTATAATTCTCCTAGAATTTACAAATATTCCTAGAAATAGTAGCTATCTAAGACTCGAAAATTAGATATAAATGAGTATTGCCCAACTTTTTATAACTTGTAAGTAAATTAGAATGAAATAATTTTGATTTTTAAAATTAATTTGCTATGTAGCAGTATAATTCACCCTTGCTTATTTCTAACTCATGTGACTAGTGCCTTATCCATTGGGTAGAAAATTGACTATTGGCAGGAGATCTAATTCAAATAACTTGTAAATGAATTAATCAATTATAATCACCCATTTCCATTCTTATGAAGTATTCTTTCTATAAAGTCATAAACCCTACTAATTCATTGAAGGATTTCTATACTTCCTTGAATTAAAAGCAACAGTGATATCAGCATACAACCCATCCAGACTGCATTCAACTAAGTTAAACCTTATTTAAAATGACTTCAAAGTAGACAAACCCATAAAAAGGAGATAGAAATTGATGACACAAATATAGTGTAAATACCCCTTTGTATTATCCTTTCATATGACTAATACAATGACCAACAGAACATAATTGAAAACCCAGAATAGATGGTTATCTTTGTTATTCCAATGTGTCATCAAAGAGTACAAGTGGAAGCAAATTCAGAACAACTACATACTATTGGACCGACTGAAAGTATTTTTCTTGAGAAACACAAAAATTATACAAGTTTTGGACCATAACAATGCCTTGAAAACTCATTTATATAGACATGAGTTGCAACAAGCAAAGGGCTATTGTGATTGACAAGTGTCCCTCCAAACTGAAATAAAACAACATAACAAGAGACAAAAATGAGCATAACAGAATACAAAATGCATCAAAATTCTTTGGGTAGGCTCATTTCTATTACTGTTGCAAACCATCAACTCTTGATTTCTCCCCCATTATTTTGAATCTTGAGAATACATGGCTACCAAACTAGGCAACGAAGAGTTATTCTGTGGTTCCTCCAAATTGATTTTGTCCTACGTGTTTTCACTGCTTTCACCCTGAGTAGGTAATATTACCTTTTTACCTTCTTCTTTTGTCAGATCTGGTGTTGATGTGTCAATGATCTACACCTCACCCTTTTCTTCCTCATCATCATCTGTACCACCCACTTCCAACTGCTCATCAGAAGGAATATCTGTTATCCAGGTGTTAAATTGTGCATCATCAAGGTAGCTAAATTGGAGGATATCATTTTTCTTTTTTAATATGTAGTTAGGCTCATTTTCAAGACCAAAAAACTCTTGTCTCAAAGAATAAAAAAATAACTGAACCTTAACCAATTCTTCTATTGTGATGGCCCATCAGGCATGCCCCTTTTTGTTTGTAACTTTATTCATCCTTATACAGAAAAGGTCATTCAATTCTTTACTCCATTCATCCTTACTTTTTAATTTATTCTTTCTATCCAAGGCACGAGGGAATAAATCAAATTTTTCATTCTTGTATCGGCTTAAACAAGAAACAATTTTTAGTTCCAGAGAAACTCTCCTATTATCAAAATCTGACAAGTTATTAGCAACATCATACAATTTTTCAATATGGTTATGGGAAGACCTTATAACTGAATAAACTAAAAGGGTGATTTCTTTCTCCCTCTTTCCCCAATTATTAACAATAGGCTTGAGAGTTTCATTGTGGGTTTTCAGTTCCTCCCATATACTTATTATTCTTGCCAACTGATCATAGAATAAGGGCCATTCAATTTTATCTACTAAATAAATTACAGCCTTTCTAAGCTTATCCTCATATTGCATATTTAACTCTACATATAAGGCCCATAGCTTGCTTTTCTCTTCTTCAAAATCCTCAGCCGTGTAATATTCTAGCCTTTGAGGTGTGTTTGGTATTTCTACAAGGGGGGTGGATTTAAAAGGTTCCACTAGAGGATGGGGGTATGTTATTCTTGGCTTAGTGGACTTCCCCATTGGCTTGTTTTCAAGCTCAACTCTCCTTTATACCTCCCTATTATATGCCTCAATAATTGTTTCATATTTACTCTATAATTCCATCATGGTTTGTTCCTCTTTCTTAGCAATGGCCAAAAGAAATTGGGATGAATCTACATTCCAATGTGTTTCCTGCACAGGTGAGGGATCAGCGACTCTTCTCACAATTATGCTTCCCATCAATCTAGACTCACTTGGTTGTGATGATGTGGCTCTAGATCCTCTTCTCAATGATCAACTGACCAATGTAGCTTGATCCTCAATGAATGTAGTGCCTTGGAAGTCCCTTTTATTTTGATCTTGCAAAGGCAGTTTATTTGAAACAGAACTAAAAACTAAGGCATCAGCAATATCCCAATTTGGTAATAACAAAATTTTAGAAGCCTTCACCATTTGCCTTCCATCCTTAGGGCTTATATTCTAAAATTATTTCATCATTTCTTCTTTTTTTTGGTTTTGGATGGAGGCTTCATCCATTTCTAGATGCTCTATTGTCAACCTTTTACATCTTTCCTCAAAAATATTCATGTTTGCTCTCCATACAAACTGCTGAAAAGCCCTAGATTTCACAAAAGTGTCATCAGCCAAAAATTGATGACTGGCCTGTTCTAACAAAGGGTCCAATCCCCTGCCTCTATAGTCAGATATTGTTAGGTCCAAACTTGGTAGAGGAGGCTCTAGAGGGTTACTTTCATCCAATTCTACTTGGGTAATAAAAATACCTCCCTGTGATCCCATCTGCTCAATTTGCTCACCTATGAGTTGTTCTGCAATCCTTAAAGGGGATTGAGTAGGTGACTACTCCTCAACTTGAGGCCTCTCCTCTTTCATTACCTTCTGCCTCTTGGGACTAGGCTCATCAGGTCTCTCCTCTTGGGTTGTACTAGTGGATCCCATTATTTTCTTGCCCTTATCCATAGGAGCCCTTTTATTTTGAATTATAGTGTAGCCAGGATTCTTTTGTACAATTATTTGACCAACTCCTACATTAGGAGTGAAAGCCAACCTCCTCATGACTTCTCTAGCCTTATCAGGATAATAATCAATAAAAAATTATTTCTTCTCATTCATAGCTTCCATTATTTCAGAGAAGTTATTTATGAGCTTATTTAATTTGTCAGCCTCGGTATTACCATTATCTAAAGGACTATATTTTTGATCAAAAAAATGATGAATTCTAGGACCCAGGAGTAAACTCTCCATTTTTCCTTTTTAGTTTCATGTTCCTGCAATGAGAATTCATTCCTTATAATGTCCTCTGGATAATATGAATCATGTTTTACCTATCCCAGCTTGATTCTATGCCTCAAGGTCTAGTTAAAAAATCCCTCAGAATCATAAAAATGAGGAGGGGAGATAGCCATCATATACTAATCCAACTTTTTTTGCAAAAAGAGCCAACCCCCTTTGGTAATCACAAACTGATGGGCCACTGTGCAGGTAGGGAAAATTGACCCTAGTTGCCTTTTCAACATAAATGTTTCTTCTACTCCTCCTAATTTCCACAAAACTTTGGCCATTCCTACCTTCAAAGGTACTTGGTAAGGCAAGACATGAGGACTCCCTTTAAAACCATAGATTCTGAAAATTGTAGAAATAGGGTAAGGAATGATATCTCCCCAATTGTGTGAAACTTTCAAGTTATGGGGTTTGTCCATAGGTCTAAGGAGGTCCATTAATACCTTAGGGATTTTGGGATTGTCTCTTAATATGAGACATCTCAATCTAGAAGCAAAATACCTATCAAATCTGACAAAATTGGCATTATTTGCATCCTAGGTCATGTCTGTGCTCCACAACTAGACTAGCAATGCTTCCCCATTTTCTTCTTTGTTTAAATCCATCTCTTTACCAAAATAAGTCACCCCTTTGAACAAGAACATGTGCATCAATAGAGAATAGTATCCAAAAGTTTTCTCTACCTTTCCTTTTGCAATTCCAACTAAACCAGTATGAATTTCTTCAGCCAAATAGGAAGCAAAATAAAAAATAACATCTACACCAAAAGAAGCAATTTGAACCATTGTATACATAAGGCCAATGGGCATGAAATCCTATTCATCTTCATCAAAAACACATCACAGGGTCCTGTATATCTCTACAGGCTAGGAAGTGAAAAGACACTTCTTGAAAGGTTCTCTAGAGGCTGCAGTAATTACCAGTAGATTTCCTACTATACCAATGTATGGCCTTAGTGTACCTCCCCTAATTACATCATTATTTTCTTTGTATTCATTTTCTAATTATGCCAGATTGATTGGCACATGGTAATCAGACAATGGCTCTAGGTGAAAAACCTCCCTAATTTCTTCAGGACTAATTGAAATCAGAGGCACACCATCATTTCTTCTCACTACCCTAATGGCTTGGTCATAATTCTTGGCAATGGCTTCAAGAAAATCATAATCCATGAAAACACTTGGAACGACCAGCTTTCCCAAATCAAAATTCTAGACATTAGCATGTGGGGCAAAAAAATTCCTTTCTAAAAACCACTTTTTAAACAAAACAAGACCAGTTTGAGTAGTTGTTGCATCCCTAACCCAGTTCCCCTTTTCATATAACCCATCAATAATTTTTAGCCTAGAGTTTAAGGAAATCGATTTTTTAACTTGTGCAAGTTCAGTGGTGGATGTTAGGAGTAATTCTAACAAATCGTCATGAACATTCCTATCCATATAATTAACTTGCCCAGAGAATGCTTTCTTTGGAGGCATCTTGGTTGTAATAATAGGAATTGGAAAGTTATAGAGATTATATATGAGTACTTACTTGACTTGCCAGTCTTATCTTTCCTTGAACCTCTACAGTTGCTCTTAAACAAATGAAGAATTAGTTCATGTTCGCACCAGGCTAAACACAATATGATCAACAGGCTCCTATGCTCAAAAATCATGAAATCGTTATTTGTGTGGGACTGGAATTAATGAAAATCTCCTATATTATACTCTATTTTTCCCAACATGAAGCTTTCATTCATCATAAATGCATAGAATAGAAAAATAGAGTGGCATCACACTTCCTTTTAAATTTGCCTCGTTGATCCTTGAAAAATCCTACAGTCCAGGAATGTAAAATAGGCTGACTCACTTTTCCTCTTAGCACACTGGTAGTCAAACCAATAAACTGCCTCCATATGTATCTTTCCTTCAATGCTAGTTTTTCAATCTGGGCCCATTGATGACTGGGGACATGTGTCATCAAGTTGCAACCTCGCTATGCATAACTTTCGAGCTTCTTGCCACAACAATTATGCGACAACCATTGATTTTGCTTTGATCATGTGGTAGATACTTGAAACAACCTTTAAGAGAACAATGGTGGGTCCCTCATTCATTAACTCTCTATACATAATCTTCACACATTTTTCATAGCAAGTTAATGAGCATCATTGATCACGTTTGATCTGACGATCAGAATTCTTTCTATGTTTCATAGATGGGGAGTGGGTTTTTAGAATCCACTAGATTTGTGGCTGGATTTGTATTGAAGTTGCTGCTAAAAAATTAGAGAAGCCTGCTAATAAAAAATTGAATATTCCCTGCAATAAAGAATATTCCACCAAATTTTTAGGGTTGGGATCTAATAACCTGGTTTTGCAAAAAAAAAATCTCTGACAGCCCAACTAGGAAAATATAATTTTCATAAAATAAAATTTGAAAAACACAAAGAATGAAATTAAAATGTAGAATTGAAAAATAAATAATTAGATCAATTAAATGACGATACACCATTTACAAATCAGTGCCTTCGGGTGTCAATTTGAAATTTTTTTTTGCCTCATGATCAACTTTAGCCCAACATAGGTAAATTTATAGTCAATCTTCACCGAATCAACATTTTGGATGCAATGGTGAGGTCAGATCTAGCTCTAAATGCTCCTATTTAGTGTAGATTCTTTGCATTCATGTTGAGGTGTTAAAGAATGAATGGTCTCAAATGACTATGTGAAAAGAATATCCCCGAGCTTTGATACCATGTAAAAAATTGGGGCAAAATTCACCCAAGACCAAGGAACTCAAACACAAGCACAACAGTAGACCAAAGAGATAAAATGATTAGAATGATGATATATTCATTCAATATGCCATATGAAAGTACACTAGGAGTGCCTATATATAGAGGCCTCTGGAGAGCTTCTAGAATGCATAGAAGTTAGCAACATGATAAGTCATACAACCAGGCACATGTCCACTAGATATAGGTTATCCTCCATTAAGCACAGAAGTAAGTGCGATGATGAGAGAATAAGCCTACAATGGTGTATCATGAAAATTAGTGGTGTAGACAACATGTGCTAAATTAGGAGTGTGGATAACTATGTTGTCTACATGACAACTTAGTGAATGATGGAAACTCTAGTGTTGTAGACACCATGTGTTGAATTAGAGTTGTGTACTTCTGTGTTGTCAACATGACAACTCATGAGAGTACACAAAGTCCTAAGTGTCTCACATAAATAAATAATAAAATAATGCATTAACCTAAGTAAACTTAAGTAAGTGTGAATAGTAAATACTTAGTTACATCAAAAAATATAAATAGGAAAGTAAGTTCGGGGGGCGAGGGAGGGGG
This sequence comes from Cupressus sempervirens, assembly GCA_028749045.1. Lineage (NCBI taxonomy): Eukaryota > Viridiplantae > Streptophyta > Pinopsida > Cupressales > Cupressaceae > Cupressus > Cupressus sempervirens. Next base: position 105,060,238 of record CM053785.1, read on the forward strand.
GAGGGGGGGGGGGGGGGGGGGGGGGGGGTGAATTGGTACTCAACTTTTACCATAAAAACATTTCACCATACATCCATCTCATAACTTAATATATAAACCAAATATGTAACCATGCATCACATCCATAGCATAATATAAATTAACACATAACACAAAAGATTTTGGTTACCCAAAAACCCTCGAAGGAGAAGGTAAAACTTGGGTGGGGATGACACCCATAATATTTACTACTACAACAATAAAGTGTAGTCAGTTATGGCTACAAATTTTTGATCATAATCTATGATCTACCCTGTGAAAGGTCTACCCTATTAAAGGCTTACAAGACTATTAGGTCTCACCTTGATTAAATGATTTCAAACTCACAACTAAGTAAGCACTTTGTTAGGAGATTTACAAAAGTATGTTAGGACTACTTTGTTAAGACATTTACCCTATATCACCTATTAAAATGATTTAGTAATTGATAGTTAGCACCTCTTTGCTAGATGTTAGATCTCCTATTTACTGGTTATATCTTGATCCTTCTAATCAGATATCTCTTCTCTAACCATTCACTGCTTGTCTGTGTTCTTCTCAATTGATCTTGCATTACATATCCTTCACTTAGCCATCTTGTCCATCATGAATTCCCTTTATCCTCTTAGCATTTATCTCCTTCACACATGGTACTCCCCCTTAGGGTTTACCTCTTTAAATAGGCATATGGAGATGATCTTAGGTCATAATCAATAGATTTGGTTGATTATTATTGCCACCTAATTGCTTCTATTTTATTCATTGGTTGTATGGGTTACCTTGGGATGTGTGATATGACTTTATCCTTATCTCTAAAAATAAAAAATTCAAGATTATGTCAGCCAAAAATAGTTTTCATATGAGTTTGTGCCATTATAAACTTGTATGTCAAAGATTTATTACTCAACACCTATACAATCCTGATGCTCAACCTTAACTATGCTATCTATTGTCACTCAACCTCTGAATAGCTTGGCACATACTATTTTCTCAACTCCTGAATCATTGGGCGGATATTGTTTGCTCGACTCCTAAATCACTTGGTACATATTATTTTCTTGGCATATACTATTTTCTCGACACCTGAGTGACTCAACACATAATTTCTCTCATCTCATACTAACTTTTCATATCACTCAACATGTATTTTCTAAACATTTATGATTAACACGCTCTTTTCACTCAGCTTGCACTACTTACTAAATAATGACTAAGTGTTTTGTCACTACTTTGTCAAAATCACATTGAGATCAACATCTCCCCCTTCTACATGAGTGGTAAAAACACTTTTTCATGGCATATATAATCTTGTAGTATGCATAAGTTAGACAATCTATAATCTTTGCTCAGTCTCTATACAAAATTTCAAAATCTTCAAACTTTGACAAAATTGATGTATCATTACCTTGTTATCCCCCTAAGTAAATTCTAAATTTTGGTTTTGTAACTTCTACTTCCAAATTTTATTTCTTTGTTGTCTCCCTTGATAAAAGTCACAAAATTCACAAAATCACCCTTTTTCGACACTTATGTCATTTGGGTTGTACACTTATTTATAGTGTGTTTCTCCAAAAATGTTTTGGGAACTTGCATGTTGATTCCCAATGTGGAATCCCAATTATCTCTACCTACATCTAATTATTGGATCTAAATTTTTAATTTATTTGCCATGTCCACTAGGCCTTCTTCAGTTGAAAGATGTGAATCTTTCTTCAACAATGTCACTACAAAGGCTAGTTCTCTCTACAAAACTTCCATGTGTGGGGTCAACATGGATTGAATACTGATCAATGTTGATTTTTTGTTTGCATATTTAGCTTTCAACTTAGGAAGCCTTCCTTGTGTAAGAATTAGTCTCTAAAAATGTAATTGACTAGTGCCATGAGATAGCTTCAATGTGGTTCCAGTTGACTGTAGATCTCCTTGCAACTTGTCAATAGCTTATTGAGTCTCTTGAGTAAAAATATCAATATTACACAGTTTATTATACAAGGAATATATATTTTCTAGAACTTTCCTCACATTCTCCATTGTAATTGTCAAATCAACTTATCTCAGTTCTACCATATTGGAGATTTTATGTAAGACCTTAGTATGAAACTTCTTTTCAGACCATTCTAATAACTTGACATTAGTCTCTAGGTCATTGTCCTTTATTTTATCAATTATATGTACAAGTTGTTCAATGATAGGCTTATTGGAAAATGAATATGAAATTCAAAAGCATCTACCAAAATATCTTTGATATCATATAAAACTTTTTTATTTTCATATGCTCTCTCCCAAGCTTTTCTTGCCTTGACTTCCTTTGTAGAGCCTCTTGAAGAACTTTCATCTCTTCAAGTGTGATTGTAGTAGTATTGAGTTGTTGTTATAAAATCAATTCATCCAAACTAACATCCTCCAATGATGTAGTTTCAACACTCTTAGGTATGTTGGTACTCAGATATGATATCTGTAATGGAGTTGTTTGAGTACTCAAGCTTTGAAGAGTCTGGCTACTAGAATGTGTAGTGACTAGAAAAGTAACCAGTTTTTATATTGCTACTTTCTCCTCTATATTAGTAGTCTTCTTATCCCCTTCTCCTTGTTCATCCTCCTCCTAGTTTTCACTAGATTTTGGTTTTGATTTTCAATAGCTTTTGGTGAAGTAGGTTTAGGTCTTTCTTCCTTACCCTTATCTTCTTCATTCTCCTCTCTCTCAACTACCACTATTTCCAATATACCTAAACTTTGTAGATTAGGAAATAACATAACTATTGTATTTGCCTCTTTCTCTTTCATCTCAACAAAAAATGTAGGCATTGAAGATGGTTCTTTGTTAAGTTCATTTGTCTTCTCCAAAATATTGTCTTGACATATTTTGTGATCATGTGTTTCTTTTTCCTTTACCTCTACAAAATGTGGGGGTGCAATAGATGTATCTTGTTGTACCTTCTCTTTGGATGAAATCTTAGCCTTGAGAGATTCATAAACCCTTACCAATATAGGATTTGTACATGGAATAGTTGTATCATTGGATTCTTGTTACAATTTCTTAATGTCATCATCACTAAGTGGATTGACATTTTGTGTACTGTTATCAATGATGTCTTCAATAGTGATAGAGCCATGTTAACTCTACTTCTCTCCCTATGGAGGATTGGTACTCGACATGTTAACATCTATGTCATGTTGTGTATCTTTATTTTTTGTTTCTTCCTTCTCTTCCACAACTTTTGTGGTCAACCCATAGATTGATTTCCAAAGTAATATACTTTGGGTTACCACCTCTTCAACTCCATTCCTTCAAATGTGAAACGATTTGCATTTGTGAGAAAATCTCCCTTTGTACTTTTCCATGGCTCTTGCAATCATCTGTTTGTCTAGAGAAGGCATAACTTGAGCTAACGTAGCATCTCTTATCTCTTTTTTTTGTCATCATACTAAATTTCCATTTTTTTGTACTCTCTCATATAAGATTTTAGGTATTGAGCTAGAAATTTCTAGCAGAGTAGTCTGAAATATGGCCATCATATCATATATAGCTTCTTCAATATTGTTCTTGTCTCCTTTATTTAACTTGTCAAAATCAATATGTGGAAAATCTGACAAATTTGCATTGTTCTTTTCATTGTCACATAGGCTATCTATATCAAATAAGGGATTATTCTTTGCATTGTTACATAGACCATTCTTATAAATGGCATCATTTTCAAATAGTTCCAACTGATGAGCTAGCTCAAGAGTAGGAAACTTCAACAATATAGGAAGCCTAGCTTCACTACCATATACTAACATGAAAGAAGAATTTCCTATGGTTCTCTTGGGTATTATTTTGTCATCCTAAAGGGTAGTCTTCAATTTTTGGTGCCAATATCTTTGGTTATCTTCAATAGTCCTCTTGATGATTTTGATCAAATTTTTATTGGATGACTCAACCAAACCATTACCTTGAGGGTAGTAATTAGAATACATGCTCAAGTAAATAATGTGATCAATTTCCCATGCACAAATTTGAACTCCTACAAATGTTTTGGAATTATTTTATATTATGATGGAAGGAGCACCAAATCTTATGACAATTCCATTATGGAATTCCACAACTAAAGCTTATGTAGAGTCCTTTAATGTTATTGCCTCTATCCATCTTGTAAAATAATTTGTAGTAGCTAGAATCCATTTGTGACTAGAGGTGGAAGGTGGATTAATAGGGCCTATGAAATCCAATCCCCATTGAGCAAAAGGCTGATCCACCTAGATGGGGTGAAGCCTCTATTTACCTGAGAAGAAAGCACACTTTTCACACTTCCTTACGTGCCTGTGGAAATCATAGAACAAAGATGGCCAGTAGTAACCAGCTCTCATGATCTTCATTGCAGTGGTTCTTACTAAAAAGTGGCCATCATCGGGACCATAATGAAGCTCTATAACCATCCTCTCTACTTGATCTGTATCAATACATCTTAGCAAGGCTTTGTTGAAGTCTCTCCTAAAAAGAACACCATCAATTATAGCATAAAGAATGGACTGCAATTTGAACTATCTTCTTTTAGCTTTATCTAACCCTTGAGGATATCCATTCCCAGCTAAGAAGGTCTTCATACCATCTATCCAACTCCTTGAATTGTCATTTTTTGCCTCCTATTGTTCTATCAATACCATAGCAACTTCTTCATTAGGATCATGAGATGAGATCATCTATTTGCACAATCCTTTCCCCCTTAACAATTTGGTAATTTAGATGTACATATCATACTCCATCACCTTAGTGATCCAACGAGCTCTTTTCTCACTAATGTCTTTGCTCAACAAGAAATCCTTAACACTTTCATGAGGAACCAACAAATGGATTTTGTTATGAGACAACAGGTGTTTGAATTTCTTCAAGGCTCTTATGACCAATAGGGCCTACTTTTCCACATAGTTGTACTGATTTTCATACTCTTTGAGTCCTTCACCAAAGAAAGTAATAGGTTGTTCTTCATTTTTAAGATTTAATTGAGTGAAAATAGAAAAAATACTTAACTCACCTTCTGAAGTGTAAAGAATGAAATCTTTATCAAAATTTGGATTAATGAGAGTAAAAGCTGAAGCTATGGCTACTTTGATCTCATTGAAACTTGATTTTCCTTCCTTGGTCCATGAGAAAGCCATATTGTTTTTGAGAATAGTTGTAAGAGGGTTCACCATGGTAACTAGATTAGGAATAAATCTTCAAACAAATTTTTTTTCTACGAAGAAAACTTTGCAAACCTTTCTTGTGGCTAGGAAGAGAAAGGGCAAGTATCGCCTTTGTTCTTTTTGGATCAATGGTTAGGCCATCTTCAAATACAATAAGTCCTAATAATTTCCCTTGATTAGTGGGAAAGACACACTTTCTTGGATTCAAAGATACTCCATACTCTCTACATATTATAAACACTTGCCTGAGATGACCAAAATTGTTTGCTACATCTTTTGAATATACTGTGATATCATCAAGGTAGACTAACACAAACCTTTCAATCATATTTTTGAAGGTTTCCTCCATTTCTTTTAGAAATGTGACAAATGCATTTTACTATAAGCATATGTGCCCCATTTGGTAGTGAAAGCAATTTTATATCTATAAGCTTCTTTGACTAACACATGATCATAACCTTAGAATCCATCCAAGAAGGAGAATCTCTATGAACCACTAACTTTGGACAATATTTGTTCCATGGAAGGGAGAGGATGATGATATTTAAGGGAGGCTTGATTAATATCCCTAAAATCTACATATAGTCTAATTTCTCCATTCTTTTTCAAAAGAGGGACAAGGTTTTCCACCCAAGAGGAGTGCTTAATAGGGAAAATGATACTGGCCTCAATTAATTTAGACAACTCATTTCTCATTAGTGGCTCAATCTTGGGGTTCACAAGCTTGACATCATCCACTAGATCTATAGTATGTTGAAATAGACTAGGGTCAAAATCCTTTAAATCATCATATGTCCAAGAAAATATATCATTAAATTCTTGATATAGATGAACAAAACTTTCTTGCTTAACTTCAGAATATACCTTCCCCATGTTTAACATCATTCTATCAGCAATTTTGATTGGCATATGGTCTCATTTGTTTGTGGCAAGATTCATGCCTCTATCCCTTGCTTGGTCATTAGGATTGAAGAAACTTTCTAAGGTAATGAGACCCTTAGGTAACTTATTAGAGCTGAGGTTGATGATTTGATCACCATATTGGTCATGAAATCTTGATTGATTTCTATCTAAGAACTCTACTTCATTCTACAAGAAACTCACAATTTATGCATCAGATTCAAAAACCTACCAATTGATATCATTATTAGGGATAGCAAGTCTAACCACCATTTTAATCTTTTTCTTCTTCTCATCTTCGAGGCTCCTTGGAAAATCATAAGATGCACCCACTATTGCTAGCCTATTAGCATGTCTATTTTCTCTCCTAAGGATGTTCTGAATATTAAAGGAAATGAAACCTTCAAGAAAATCCCATATTCTATGTTTATAATACTTGAGGAAACTCTTCTTAGTAACATTTTGATTCCTCACCTGATTGATCACTAGCCTAATTTCTCCATATACACTTAATGCTTCGATTCCTCTTTTTTGAGTAAGTAAGAGACCTTGAATCAATGCCTCATACTCTGTGACATTATTAGTACAACTAAATTGAAGCCTAAATGAGAAGTAGTACCTTTCTAGTGTAGGAGAAATCAACATCACACCAACCCTTGATCCATTTTTATTTCTTGATCCATCAAAATACATATTTCATATCCCACTTGTATCTTCTTTGGTTTTCATTAAGTTGGCGACAAGAGCATCCTTTTTTGAAATAAGTTCCCAAGCCTATCTCCAAGGTTTCTAATATAGGATCAAATTGAGATGCATTAGCCCATTCATCCAAGAGGAAATCAAGTGTATCAACTCAAGAAGTGGTAGGCTCATTTGTTGTATCATTTTCATCTATTTCTAGGATGGTACAATTCATACTAATGAGATTAGAAGTGTAGGGTTCAATAGGATGGAGGGCTAATGGTTCTGCTCTAATTGAAGCTTTGGTTCCATATCTAGTTCTAAAAAACATATATGACTAATTAGAAGATAAATGGCAAAGTGTGGCTTGACCTCAAAAATTGATATATCTTGAACTACAGTACAACTCGGGCATGTATGTAGGGCCATTTCAAGATTTCTAAGGATATCCACAATCTTGACAATACTACCATCTAACTACCATACATCCTTAACAATGGGTTCATATTTCACTTCTAAAATATTAGCAACACATTTGGGCATTATTGAACTACTAGCCCCTAAATCAATCATGCAATTGTGGACTAGCTTATCTCCTATAATTAGAGAAAAGTAAAATGGAGGAGGTATAACCTTTTTACTTGTTTCTACCTCCTTTAATGGTTTTACCAAACTCACAACATCCTCCATGCTAGGAAGCTGATCTCTAAGTTTAATACTTTCCAACTCCTACTATAGCAACTTCCTTTGTGATGGTACAATAGTTACAACATCCCACATAAAAATGTTCACATTGGTCTTCCTCATTTGATCTACCACACTAAAAGAAGCATTAGATGTTTTGGTAGAAGCCTTAGAAGTAGAACCTTGAGGTGGGATAGTCTGTGGGTTATTCACATTACCTTTGCTTTCACTCTACCTTTATCACCAAGGGACATTAGTGGGTTGAACAACATTGTGTTGCTAGGAAACTGCTTGCACATGTGGCACTACACTTGATGTTGAAGTCTTATTACGAGGTTGAGGAGAAACCTCTTCCATAGCTCTTCTCTTTCTTTTGGTATTGTAAGAATAGGAATCTTGGTTTACATTATCATGCTCTTCCGCTAGACAGTTCATCAAAGAACAATCATCTTGTTGGGATGAAAAATTACATGCTTCATTTTTAGTCCCATTTTAAAATTTTGAGAAATCAAGCCCCATAAATGCTTGTGTACCCAGCTGTACTTGTGAGGTCAGTAAGGTGTTTAATGTTTCTAATGCCTTCCATTCAGCATGTCCACCTGTTCCATAAAGTTAGATTGACATTTTGAGCCATTCTGTGAAGTCTTGTTTTGAGCAATTGCCAAATCTGCAATTTTCACCGAGTGTCAAATAGCGACAGGAGGTTGTGTTTGCACCTGAGTATCTCACACCTAGAATTGTTTCATGACCTTCCACTTTGGGAGTGTCTAGTATCCATACTTGAGAACCTATGTTTCAGATTTTGAGTTGTTTCGAGTCTGTTTGACTAGGTTTTGAATCCCTTAAAGTTGGTCATTCACTGTTTTCATCCTTTTGCACTTTGCACACATTTCTGGGAGGCCCTGTTTGGACCTAAAATAACTTTTGACCAGTTGATCCAAATGCTAAAGTTCCTTTTGCGTTACATGGTAGACGTCAAAGACTTCCTATGTTTCAATTTTTAAGTCTTGACGAATCCATTTGATCAATTTTCAAATGCGATTCCAAATAGAATTTCTAAAGTTTTACTGGTATCAGAGTTTGCAGATTGATTGGAACCCCTGTTCGAGATGTCATATCTTTGCACCTGTGTTTGGTACGACTAAATGGTTTGTTCCACCGTATTATACTCTAAAAATAATTTAAGTGTGCCAGTTTGTAAGTCATGACGAATCCGTCTTCACACTTTTCCAAGGTCATTCCATTTGTAAAAAATGATATTTCACTGATGTCCTATGTCTTGCAAATCTAGGTAGTCAGCTTTAGACCTTCGCCAAATATGCCTCATGATTCATCAATAGCCCAAATCATAGAATCATACTCTCCTCATGACAATCTACCAGTTCCCCAGTTTTCATTAACTCATGTGCCCATTTGTCCAGTTTTCTAGGCCATTTCCAAACGCACTTTCCAATTTTCTAACATGTTTATCTGCAGCTGAATTTAAGTTGGCAACTTCGGAGGTCAATATCTTTTGACCCTAATGTCATCATGCAATGAGATCTAGTAGGCCTGTTGAACATGTCAGAGAGAACAAAGATCCTAAGTTTTAGAGGTTGGCCAGTTGTCCGAGTCCATTTTGAAAGCTAGGCAACAGGCCTCCGGACACAACTTTCACAGTGGTACAGAAATGATTAAAATGAGTTTTTAGTGTTGATTTGGTGATCAAGTCAGTCTCTAGTCAGTTCGAGGATGTCAATGAATCACTTGGCCATATCAGTTTTTCGGAAATGAATTTTTTTTTTAGCTAGACCCACTTTGGGGTCCGACTGATTACATTAGTTTGATAAAATTGTACATGGATCAAGTTTTTTTACTCATGGACTAGCTCCCAAAACATATGGACATTTCTCTGAACTTGGGAAGTTATAGGAATGTGATTATTCCAATGATTTTTAAAAGGGGGTCTGTGGGTCTTTATAATTGAGCTCTTTGATAAATCTGCCCGGGTTTTCTTGTTCGTATGATTCTCCTCAAGGGAGGTAGATGAGTAGCTCACATCTCTGAGAGTAGCATCTATACAAATGAAAGCTGCATAAAAATACCACCATAACTTTCAAATCGTCCATACATGAAGGATAAGTTGCAGCTTCAAATAGGGAGGCCTTGGAACATTCAGCTAGAAAAGGGATGTGAATCTAAGTGTACTAAGCAATGAAATTTTGTTGCTAGTCCCTCCTAAGGAGATCAGGCCCCACGACGGAAATGAAGGATGGAACCCAAAATGGAAGCCGTAGCAGAAGGTGTTTTAACATAAATGCAGGGGACAACGTATATAGATGCTCACACATTGCAAAAGGATCCACATCTTTAGTTGGAGTAGTCGATATGTAAGTCTAAGAGGAACTCAAACAGTTAGAATTCAAAGCCGCTACTCTAAAAGGAGGAGTAGAACTCACGCATGAGATGAGAAGCAATCCCAGTTTCGTTGATGAGAGCCGATCATGCAGCATGTTTATAAAAATAGGGGTAGGGGAGTTTGGAGAATCTGTATTCATAAAACAACTCATGCACATAAAAGCAGAGCAGCTCATGCACTGAACAAGGAGAGAAGAACTCAAAGCACTAAAAGAAACTGCAGTCAGCTAAAAAGAAACACGCCCAACAATAAAAGGGATCATCATGTTGAAAGAAGACATCAGCATGCTTAGAAGAACAAACCATGTCCAAGCACAAGAGGACCATATAGGGGACGCCATGAACAAAGGAAGTCCACGTAGGGTAGTGGCAAGATACAATCATGATAGGGGTCGTCACCAAGGCAAAAACGAAGGAGTCTATGCCAAACACGAAAGAATCTGCAGAGCAGTTTTCAAAGGAAGTCGGCAATTGAAGATGCCTCTGTGACTAGCTCAGAGCAAATGACCACGCCCACAAAAGGAGCCACTTAAAGAATCAGAGGCGTCTCACACAATCGAGCAAGAAGCTCACGTTAAAAGAGCCTATGATTTCCATGCTAAAAAAAATAACAGACATTTAAAAGGGAACAGTAGCAAGGAAATGGGTTTAATCCCATATTGTTTGTGTGGCAATCTTTTTAAGTTTTTAAATACAAATCTTTGCCAAACGCTTGCTGTCTTTAAAGACATACCTTTCAAAGGCAGTGCATGGCCAAATGGATGGGGCCCGTAGGTCTTGGGTCAAACTATTTTGACCTGCAAAATGCTTGACCAAAGCATTAAAGTGAAAACCAATTTGAAGAGCCTTCTGGTGTTACGCTAACGTAAGAGCGGAGAGACAAATCTAAACCTCTATGGGATCATGCTCGAGCGTATGAGCGGAGGTTGATATATTGAAGCTTCCTGATGTTACGAAAAAGAAAGAAAAAGCAAGTGTCTCGTATGGACGTAAGCAAATTTTTAAAGAGATACGAGTGCTCGTATGGGCGTAAAGGAAATCTGCCCCACATGAGCGTGAAGCTAAAATAAGACGAGTGCTCGTATGGGCGTAAAGGAAATCTGCCCCACATGAGCGTGAAGCTAAAATAAGATGGAAACATATGCACGTAAAGCAATTTCTCAGGGTGCACGATGATACGAGGAAGCTGATGATATGAATATTAAAAGGATGGATTAATTAATTAAAAATATTTTTTAAAATGGTGATGACAGCTAATCAAGATTTGATACATGGCAACAGCAGATTGAGGAAGACAAAAAAGTGAATATCAAATGGAAATTCAGATGATTTCAAATGCATGAATGGATTAAAATGAAAAATTGAAATATTTTGAATTGTTATATAGTTCTAACTATGTAATTTTAAAAAAAAATCATTTTCAATGCCAAAGTTCAGTTCAGACTTGAGAATTTCAAAAGGCCATATCAAGGGCATTTTTTATCAGAAATAGCAGTATACTGTTGGAACTGGGAGAAGCTAATTTTTTGCATTTAGGGTGAGATTTTGCACAAGTCTTCACCAGCTTAGGCTATAAGAAGATTTTCATTTTTCAGAGGCATTCTCAGTGCAATGGGAAAAAGTCATCATAGAACATCAAATTTGGTTACAGGGTAGATTTGAATACTTTTTGAAGCCTGGATGTGGAGAAAATAAACAAGAAAGGTTATATTGGCTTCTTGAAGTCACTTTGTAACTGGTTTTTCATTTTTACCATGAATGCACTTTAGAATCAGAAATCAGTTACGAGGGTGAATAGAATATCTCAGATATTTATGCCTTGTGGAGCCATAATGATGAAGATTTGATTCAGCATTTGAGGGAAAAGATTTGGAAGTTGTTTTTAACTTGTTGAGAAGGTTTTTCTAGGTGGACAGAAGGCAATTGCATATCAGATCCGAGAATTTCATCTTCTCCTATATCTTTCATTCTTTCTTTCATTGAAAAGGTTCTAGTTCCTTGGAAGAAATCTTCTCATGACTGTGGTACCAGATTTTGGATCCAGTTCTTGATGCATTTCCAATACTAAGACACCATTTTCTTTCAGCAATTTCTTCTTGTATGAACAGCAATAGGAATATTAACACAGATAGTTCAGATCTGTTAGGTTATTTCATGTCTTTCATTTCATGCATATGATTGTATAATTTCAAGGAAATAATACAAAGAGCGGTTGATGATTGAGTTTCAGTTGAATCCTATCTCCTTTATCAGATAATTTTCAATGTTTTATAGTCTTTGACATAGTGCTTAGGTTGTATTTGCAGTCCCTTAAGGCTGTATGTTATTCATTGTTGCTTATGACCCAAGGGGTTGTGTAAATGCTTCAGGGAATCAACAAAGTTGCAGGTTTACTGATGGGGATATCATGTAAGAATGGGATTTAATTTGAGCATTGATGTCTATTTACAAGTTAAATAGATAGATTAGATATCTAAAGATGCATGTATGTCTCAAATATTCATATGTATGCTTGTGATTCATGGGACTACCCAATGGTTAAGGCACTGATCAATTACAGGATCATTAGGTCTTATTACTACATACCTGAGGTTTTGTTGAAATTCAACATTATTAAATCAAATGATCTTTACATTATATGTTGAAGAGCTATATTAGAATGCCCTCACTTAGCTTGTGAATATTCTAGTTTTGTATTTAGCTACTGCAGATCTGTGTCATTTCATGAGCTACTAGGAGAAATAAGGGCTTGTATCTTCTTAATAGATTCAAGGATATGTTTTTGCACTAGTACGGTATTAATTGAATCTTAGGTCCACCCGCCTAGGTTTTGGCAGAGCCTGAAGAAGAAGAAGGGTTATGCCTTATAGTTGGCACTGTGTCTGAAATGATATGTTGATAATGGGAGTTAGCTGCCCCTAGATGCATCAATTTCTCATGGGGATAATTGAAAACCCTCTAGCATTTTCAAACACCAACACACCCTACTGAAATGTATCAAAAAATTGATTAGCATTGTGTTGCTAGGAAACCACTCACTCTAGTATAGTTAAAGCCAAGTAAGATTCTTCCTTAACACACATACAATACCCATAGGAGTAGTTACAAGAAGGGTAGAAATCTTGATCTTGGGAAAGGTTGTTCTGAGGGACTAAAGCCCTATTTAGGTTGATGTTTGAAGACTAGGGGTGGTTGTTAGGTCTATCCTAATTGTGAGGATGGTTGGTAGGTCTATTTTGATTATGGGGGTTGTGACTTAGGTTTTGAGGTCTACCATGAATTGGACCTTGACTTTGGAGTTGGAGAGGCTTGTTACTTTGATCTTGTTGCCTTTTTATGGTCACCAGCTCATTTCCCATTTTACTCACTATTGCAATATTGTCCTCCATCTTCTTTCCTTGATCCAACATCCTCTTATCTACATTCTACATCAGTCTTTTCATCATGGCCTCAATCTTATCAATTCAAGTAGAAGATATAGAAGCTATTGGGACCACAACAAGAAGCTAACTTATAGAGGAAACATGAATAGGGGCTACAGTAGGTAGATGATTGGGCAAGTTAGGGAAGAAAGGCATTGGGGACCTTAGAGCTAACTTCCCTCCCTATATCAAAATATTTTCAACTCTTATAGAAACCTCACAAGCATTTGGTAGAGTGCCCCCTCTCATAGATTGTAGAGTGGTAGTAAAATCACTATTGAAGGCCTTGAGATAATACAAGAATACATTACTAGGAGAGGACTTCATTGTAGTGGATATTTTGTCTTATGTCTTCTAAAATCTTTGATTGAAATCAATCATGCATTCATGGGAGGCCTTCTTGATAGTTGTCAGTTGTTCTAAAAGTGATAGGTGGTCACTTTTATTCTCAAATTGGTTGCATAGGGCTGCCCCTAACCCATCACAATCAATAATAGAGTTATGAGGAAAATTTATATACCATTGTAGTGTCTTTCCTTTCAAGGATGAGGCCAGAAGCCTAACTACTATATCATCCTCAGTGATACTATGAATATTGAAGACATTATACATCTCCTAAATATGATTAATAGGGGAGATGGAGGTTTCACTAGTAAACTCAAGTATACTTTTAAGAGTTGATACTGTTATGTCATGTGTTTGGTCTAACAAAAGGGGGCTTCCACCACTAAAGGTAGAGAAAGCATGAGCTCTAGCCATGTAAGAAAGTGTTCTATTGATATGAGAAAATGGTATTCATACCTAACAATAGGAGGAGTGGAGATAGATCTTGCAGGGGTATGTGTTATTGTTACACTCCTAACTAGTGATAAAGATACTCTAGCCTTTCTTATTGGATTAGAAAGTGAAAGATCTGGGTATTTGAAATTACTTCTAGAAGATGCCCTTGTGTTTTTCTTGGGCATGAATCATAAAAATATTGGTCTAGAAACCAGATTGTGCTTGAAGCTTAGAGTCACCAAGTACTTTTGAATAGTGAACCTCTTGAAGGCTTTATACTAAACTTAGTACTATCTCCTCAGCATGAACATGGAATATTTTCTTGATGCCAATGAACTTTAAATTTTTTAATATATTGTCCCACCTGGCATGCCAAAAACTATTGTCACAAAAGCTTGCACCCTTGTCCAAAGTTTTTACCTAAGGACAACCTTGTGAAACATGGAAACAACCTCCAAGCTATGTGACTTGAACTATGAAGCTAAGTCTCCTGATAAGGTCAATTTACTCTACTATTAGGATGCACTTAAACTATTCTTGAAGAGAAAATGGAGAAGGAATACATGAAATTAACTACTAAATCTATTTTAAAGAGGTGATGCACCAAAATAGGGTGTTTAGACCAAACTCTACCTATACATGCACATTACCATTATAATGACAATCCAAAGGTATATGGATTCAAACTTACTTTAATACATTTGCCACATATAGATTAGAAAACCACATGAGCGACACAAGGAAAAGATGGGAAAAAAGAGATACAGAAATGCAGATTATAGATATTCACAGTACACTAAAGAGATGTAGAAAAAGCTTGCACAATCAATCGATAGCTAAAAGAGATAAGATAGGATGTCATATAGCTCAGAGGTAAAGAGGGAATTTACAGTAGCATGCCAAAGAAATACTAGAGAAATAGAGAAGATCTGACCCTAAGAAAGAGTGCAATATTTTCCTTTATAGTACAAGCATATCTTAGATAACTTCCATTGTAAGAAAAAATTCAACCACTCCAATCAAATCTACAGAGAATAATCATTGTCAAATCTGAAAGATTTGATCACAATGCAAATCCATACATGAGAAGATCACTTCTTCACCAAAAAAAGCTTTGAGAGGTTAGGAACAACAATCATTAACTTTTCACTGAATGGATGGATTAACAAGTGATAGTGGAGCATCTCTTTGCATTTATCAGACCTAGGAAATGATGAAAGTGGTTGCTCAAGATTGCAAAGATCAAGTTCATAATCAAGAAGTTGCTTCCACTGTCGTTAATTTTTCCAAATTTAGCCGTATTATTTTGTCAACTAGATTTAACCATCAAGCTTCACCATGTGGACCAAACATCTCCTACCATTCCACTACTCTATTAGCAGTTCAACTTTATGCCTTGTGTTTGACCAGTGGCGATCGCAACTTTACCACCACCTTTCTTCAATAACACTTCATGTTTGTGAAACTATGACTTATTGGTTATCATTGCCTCACAACCCTCTCTTAACATTCTTCATTAACTATCACAATATTGAAAAGGATGAGATGTGACCACATCAGCATAGTCATCACCTTAAGTTGAGGTTCCCTTCTAACCCTTGCAACCAAGCAAAACAAGGGAAGTTGCTTGATCGCAACTCAAACCTTAGTCACTTCTTAACCTATTACAACCATGCACCGGCCATAGATCTAAAATATCTAATGGTAAAAAATATGTTTAAAGCATTAAATATTTTCTCTTTCTGCATTGTCATAACTTAAACCATACTGTGTTAACATAACCATATGATCAGACAAAAACAAACCAATTGCACCCTTGCCATCTTGATCCTGGTTAGCACTTCACCAACCATGATTGTGGGAATTGTATGGTTGCAACTAAAAACATTCTAAATCATAATATGAGATATAACCAATGCTAAATTAAAACCTTAGGAGATAGTTAAGCGGATCATCATTTGAATTTGATTTTCTAGTGGGAGGGCATTTTGGTCAAAATTAACCAATGAGACCTTGATATCTGAAGAATATTTCACATGAAAGAAGAACATCACATGAGACCAATGCATCTAGATTAAATCTTACCATTTCATCCCAATCATTGATGATTTCTTTCAAGTTGTATGCTTCTTGAGTCAAAGAAGAAATTAAGTTTCATTTCATTTCATTCATCTCTTTAATGCACCTAAGGACTACAAAAGTCTCTATGATGGCTCAAACTCCTTTTGAAATGATTTCCTATATCCAAGATTTAGTGGCTTCAATCAGCTTCCTCTCCTTATATGTTTGAGTCATAACAACAATACTCTAAGAAGATTGTTTCTAAATTACCTCATTTAGAAAAGGGACCTCCTATTTTAGCTGGTTTTTCTTTTCCCATAGCTCATGATTGCTCTTTGATACATTAGCCAATGCATCTTGAGCATATTGCAAAGAACTCAAGCATAATTGCTTTTTTATTTCAACTTGAGTAGACTTGTAATCAAAATGAGTAAGTTCCTCAATAGGTTTGTCTACTAAGGGCTCAACAACTTCAAAAAAAATTGGTTTTGTCAGAATCAACCAAAATCCTTGAAACAATCTTATCTTTCAAAGATTTTGATTTGGTCTTATTAATAGGGAGATTGTCCAAAGGAACAACCACTTTTCTCCACTTTGTTGTTATTTTTCTCAACCATGTAGGCAGGCTGAAACCTTCATCTATAGAAGTAGATACATTGAAGACCATTAGCATTGATCCTAATTCTGTTTTTGTTGTAATAGAAAAATATTCAATCTACACAGCTAAAGGCATAGGAACATGATGAGAAGACTCTGCCATGAAAAGATCAAACCCTATCAAAGATGTTTTAAGTTGGGAAACTTGACCAATGGTAAGAGTTGTAAAATCCTCAAACACATTTGCTAAATGTTCATCCTGTTCATTTATAGGGATGCAAGGAGCAACAGAGGGAATAAGAAGAGCCATGGTATAAACTTTTGAGACTAGAATGGAAGGAGTAAAAATAGTGTAGAATGAATCCACTTCATGTAGAAAATGATCTTCATGTATAGAAGATGTACAAGCTTGTGCAGGCTTTGGACGAGATATGATCATGATTTACCTTTCTTCATCTAAATCTTCTTTATCAGATTTTGTTTCCAATTCCTCTTTTGATTCTTCCACTAATTCTTGAATTGGTTTAGATATTTCAGATGATTTAGCTCCTTTTCTATCCTTCAATTGGAATTTGAGGGAACCCTTAGCATCAAAAGATGAAGCATCATCTTTCCCTATGATTCCCAGCTGTGACTTTCTACCGGGAGGACCAAAACTTCCACAATCCAAGCCCATCTTAGGATTTACTCTTTTAAGGCCTTTATTTTTTAATCATTGATTGGTGTTTACCAAGATGGATTGAAATTTGTCCATGATTGATGTACCTTCATTTTGTTTCCACTAGATAGGAAAATGACACTTCTTATCAAAGTCAGCTTGATGAAACCCTAGATCAAGGATGTTGCCATCATCTTCAACTTGAAAATCTAACGTGATCTCCAACATGTTAAGATCAATTATCTGATGCAAAGTTAATATATAGTATTTCATATTCATGATGTCAAGCTCTATCCTCATATCAATCTAGATGTCCTTGATGCAATGAACATGAGTGTAAGCTCTTTTCATTTGATAATTCATCTCTTGATAGTCAAAGTCAAATCTGGCCTTAAACTTCTTCAATGTGATCAACTGCAACTCTACTTCCATGTTTTTTTCTTTAGGCATAGAAATGATCGAATAGTTTCCAATAGCCAAAGATTTAGCTGAGGTAATGTTGAAACCAAGCCTATGCATAGCATGCTGATCACTCTATGCATCCATGAGGTTTCTAGCTAGCTAAATCAAAATAATTTGATCTATAGCATACTTAGGTAAGGTATATGGCTTGTTGGTTCCCAAAACTACAAATTAGAATCCTATGAGCCTTTCTCACTCAATGCTAGGATATCCAACTAGTAAGAACCAACTTTATGGGATTGATCAATGTGATCCAAATCCCCTATGCTTCTGGCTCTACGAAACCAAGATGAGTGTACCTAATCCTGGACAACAATCTTGAATCCAAGATGCTTAAATTAGATTGGTTAGAACATGAATACAATGCAAGTTTTCCAAATGGAAAGAATTATAAAAAACTTCAAATTTGTGAATTATGAATTAAGAATAATAAAAGAATATATGAATTTTTTAAATAAAAGTACTTTTTATAGATGATTGCAACAAATAAATATATTATTTCTTCAAAGGAAAGATATGAAGTAATTGCCAGTGTATGGATTGTGAATTATGAAAAATATAGAGACCAGTGCCGAAGGGCAATAGAGTCAATATTATAAGTTTAAAATATACAACTTTATAAAATTCTATGCACATTAATTATAAAAAAATTACTAATCAAGATGCAACAGATCAAATAAATAGATGCAACTTTGAAATAGTTTGGAATGTATTTTAACTCCTGTGGTTCAGAGACAAACCAAACATAGATTCAAACATAATTAAATATTTCTCAATATCTATGATGTTTGATTTTAAAATGCTATAATTGATCCTATCCACTTATCTATCATATAAATTATTTATAAAATTAAATTAATAATTATAAAGGACAAAACTATATAATATCTTAACTCTAAAGCTTCAAGGAAATAAAATATATATTTCTTATTGATCATGCCAAAAACAAAATTGCATTGGAGAAACTCCTTATAGATGATCCATCCAATGAAGTTTGATTCCAGATTCATATAAATATATTTACTCAATAATCCAAATTCATGAGACTAGTTCAAAAAATTATTTCTTTACCAATGAAAGAATAAAAAATATCATAGAGCAGATATATATATATAACTTGGGTATGTAAAAATTTGATATGAATATGAATTGTATGTTGTGTCTTTTACATCTCATATTTATAAGAGGGTAAGAAATGTCAGTTGCTTTCCAAGCACCACACCTTTCCATAACAAATAAATAAACATTAAACATTAACATAATTTTGCTAAAATTATTGATATCCAGATAATCTAATCACTTATTTATCCTTTAGCGATGATTAAGATCAATCTTGAAAGGTTTATTCAAAATAAAAATATATTTATGTATCCATATCTGCACAAGCTTCTATTTTCCTTTGGATAATCTAGGAAATTATATTCCTAATTGCTTTAAAGACACATCTATTTGGATGTTGTATGTGTGCTTGAATCTAGACATGAATTCCTCCTTATTTACTTCATCCTACAACAACACATAACAATCATTAGAAATTGATGATTAAATAAGATATAAACCCATCACTTTGGCAATTTTGGAGAATATTACTACAGAAATCTCAATTATTGTGATAGACAAAAATCACATGGAACATGGAATTCTTCAACAAAGACAAAGTCTAGCATATCTTCATGTAATTTGAAGAACAACATTTTTTATTGTTGCTGCATCTATGATCACTCATGGGCCCTAAAATACTTCCTTACATTATCACTAAAGAGGATACATTTATCATTTGTAAAAGATGGAGAGGCACTTTTTTATTGGATATAAATTAGTGTCATTTTTATCACCTAATTTAGTAGTGTAATATTGAATACTAACTAATAAAATCATTCACAAAACTAAATAAGTAAACACTTATGATAAGATGGGATTACCACCAAAAGGAAGGAAAACCAAGAATGGTAAGCTCCTTGGCTGTAAGCTATGATGACTTCGATATGTCCCTGATGGATAGGGGATGTATGCTCACATTGCGCTCAAGCTTCCAATGGGTAGGTGGTTTTACCAAGTGTGTAGATGGGTGATGGTTTTAACAATGGAGGTGTGGATGGATTTTACCATGGTGATGGTGTAAAATGGTTTTGATGTAGTGGTCAGTGGGGCATTATAATTTTACATAAAAGTGAATGATGGATTGTGAGAGGGAAGGGCTTTATTTAGAGTCTAAGGGGTGAAAAGATGGAGGGTTGGGATACAAGGATTGAAGAATCGTGAGGGAGGGCTAGGACACACTAAAAGGGGAGCACATGGATTGTGCTTGTTTGGAGCCAATAGGGGAGTGACAATTGTCACAAGGAGGATGAGTATGAGGGGATGGGATAATGGTTGGTCAAAGGGAGTAATGAGGGAGGAAGAGTGTGTAAGAGGGATGTAAGAGGTATTAATGGTATGTAAGAGCCATAAATGCTCTTGGATAGGGATGGAAGAGGATAAGGGAGACTTTTTGGCTTTGGCTTGGGTTAGCGAGTCTTAACCCTTGCTTAAAGTTATGCACATGTTTAGGAGGGGGATTAGACTTAGTTTAGAAAGGGGGTTGAGGCAAGTGGCTTAGCTTTGATGGAATGGGCTAGTTAGGTGGCTAAGTGAGGTTAGTAGGGGTGAATGGGTTGGATTAGGGATAAAGGTAGGGTTTAGGGATGTTTTTAGGGGTTAAGATAATTTATTTAATAAAGAGGGAGATGTGGGATTGAATTAAATAGATTTGAAGACTTATTTAATTTAATAGAGGAATAGGGTTTTAATTGATAAATTGATTTTGGATTATCGTTTGATTTTATTAATTGGACTATAGGTAATTAAATAATTAATTAATTAAATAATAAATATTTAATCAATAATGTCCAAGGAGATGACTAAATAAGATTACCTAGTGATGTAATCAAATTTAGGTGTCTACATTTTGTCCCTCTTTGATATAGTGTTGGGACAACTCTATTTCAAATAAGTTTGAAATAGAAAAATTGTGAAGAAGACTTTTTAAAGCATCATGGTTGTGCCTGTTTTGAGTAGAAGAGGAGAGAATGGACTATGTGATGCCCTCTCAAGAAGGTAGTGGGGAAAGAACACGAGGTTTGGCAACTTTTTGAAAAGTTGTAGTAAGTTAGGGTGAGTAGGAGGACATAGAAGGATTAAGAAAGGGGATGGAAAGGATAATAAAAGAAATAAAAGAAAAAAGGCTGGGGGAAAAGGAGGGCACTAGAGGAGTCAAAAAGAAAGAGAGGGCACCTGAGGGGGCCTATAAGGGGCTTGAGGTGGGCTAAATAGGGTTATTTTCTTTCATTCGGATGACAAGATATTGCTTCTTGGAGCTCTAATTTGGATGATACGATGCCTATTCTTAGACAATTGAAGCATCGAGCAGATGTGGTATGATGAGTACGAGTGTAGCGGACACCAGATCAATCGATAAGGTTAAAAAACCAATCTCAATGTTTTTATTTTGTAGCATTTTTAGCATTCCTGTAATGTAGAAAACATGATCCCACAGACATGGGTCTAGCAAGATCGCTACAGGGATTGGTGGGATCACAATCCCACAAAAATGGCTAGGGAAAAGGGTAAGAAAAGGTTGATAAAATACCTTTTGTGAGATCATGAATTTGGGTAGGAATATGTTGTGGGATTGAGGACTTTGTAGCAGGAACATTATCTCACGTGAAAAAACATGTTTCACATGGCAAAAATGTGATGTCACTGCAATGGGTAGGGTCAATGTGGGAATAGGTTAGGGTTTGACTAGTAGGGGAAGTCCAAGAGTGATCCTGTGATAAGCAGGGTCAGCAAGATTGCCATGTTTTAGATCGTGTGGGAATGCAGGTTAGGGTTTGAGGGTTCAAAGTGTCAAAGTGTGATCCTATAATAACTTGTGTCTACGAGATTATGAGTTTAAAGGGTTCATGAGAATGCGATGGCAAGAACATGGGAAAAATAGGAAAATGGGAAAGGTGCATAAGAAAAGGAGGGATTTGGTAGAGGGATTGGGGGGTGGGTACAAGTTAGGTGAGGTAAAAATGAAAAAGGAATATTGACATGTGATTGGTTTGTGTATAGTGGTATTTGGATGCTTCGGTGTGACGTGAGCGATGGGCAGTCATACTACGTGCTAGAGAGCAGCTTACGTTGGTGGACTAGGATACGATTGATGCCATTGGACTGGGGTGCCTAGCAAGATAGCCCCATACATGTACATATATGGTGATGGTGACTACCTTGTGCGAGCAGTGGCATAGTGAGACAAACACATTCCACCCACCGATAGGAGAGATGACTATGACACTGGAGGATGTATATAGGATATTCAAATTACTAGTACAGGGGACACCAATTATGGTGACGAGAGAGATGAATGGAGAGGTAGCAGTACAAAGGTTGGTGGGGCCAAGAGTAGCATATCAAATCCAGAGGGGATAGTTCCCATTAGATGAGCATTTGGATCAAGTAGCCACAAAGAGGCGGATACATGTTTATGTATGTGGGCTAATATCGGGTACATTGCCCAAGATATAGGTGGAATAGGAATTACCTTGGCATTGATACCAACCATTATGAAAATAGTGGATGCTAGAGTCCTTATGGCCTAGGGGTCTTTGATATTGGCAAAGTTGTATTGAGATCTATACCAAAGAGTGTATCAGGGGGTAGGATGGCAGGGGAGGAGCATAGGGTTCCCAACATTTTTATAGGTGTGGGTATGGGAGCATATTATGTCATTCAAGCAAATTGGATGGAGGGATAGGTAGGTAGAGGAGCCAGTTGCATATAGTTGGGGAGCCACTAATGTATCACCATATTGAGGATGTGGACTACTTGCAATCTAGATAGATGAGATTCAAGTGGTAGTATGGAGACCATACATGGGTCTGGGGCCATGGGCAAAGGAGGGACAATATTTACCCTACACTATATCACCATATTTCATTTTTGGGTGATGGGAGTATATAGTTGAGCAGTACCAACCAAATAGGGCCTTAAAATAGTTTGAATGGGTGTAGGTGGCTCCAAGGGAGCCAAACTAGTATCAGCAGGTCACATGCAAGCCTATGTTGATGTTTGGGCCAGTGTTCTAGAGAGAGGGATTACTACAGGCCTGGTAGGAGTTAGCACCACAGCAGTGGGATTGGTTTGGCAGAGTGGTAGATGCAGGTTCCACACATGAGTACCGAGACTAGTTTGAGTAGCTAAGGCTAGTAGTCCAAGTGCAAGTGATGAAAGCCACAGTGGTGGTAGGAGAGATATCATGGGTAGTCAAACATGACAAATATCTAGCTAGGGGACTATGATAATAGGTAGAGGTAGTGGTACAGGAGGAGGGGCTAGTGAGGAAAAGGAGGAGAGATGAGAGGTAGGAGGAGAAATAGGCACAACTGGAGAGGGGAGAGGAGAGGCCAGTAGTGGAGAGAAGACCATAGGATGAGGAGGAGTAGAGGCCATAGGGGTTAGTAGGGGGAGGAGGGAGTGGTGGAGGGGGCTCATCGTCAGGGGGAGGGGATGATGGACTAGCTAGCTGATATGCATCCCTATAGAAAACTCATGAGGCCACTAGCCAATTACTATGAGACATGCAATAGGAGAACAATCAACTTAGGGTAGAGTGTCATCAGTTGTGATGTGAGCATGACATAGTGTAGGGATAGACAGATCGAGTAGAGATAGAGGTGGGACACTACAGGTGGAGGGTGAGTGGTTGGAGGGGAGGTTGGAGGTGGTGACTCTGGAGAGATAGGCATTACAAGTGTGGATAGACACCATCCAAGAGGAAATGGATATGTTGGTGGTGGAGGTGGAAACCCTAAGAGTGTAGATGGTGGTAGGTGGAGGGATGGATGAGTTGTGAAGGTTTCGAAGGGAGGTTGAGGTGTTGAGGGAGAGAGCAAGGTTTTATTGGGGGAGATATCATAAAATGGTTCCAATAGATCAAATTGAGCATTACAGACAGCCGACATGGTCAGGGATAGCTAGGACCCATTTAGGCATGTAGGGAGGAGGAGTGAGTAGATGGAGAACTGGGGGCTCACAAAGGATAGGTGGGTCTCAGCATACAAGGAAAAGCCATAGGGTAGGGTAAAGCTAGAGGTGAGACAAGGGGATGAGTGGGAGGAGGGATGTGGTAGAGATCTTGAGGATAGGAGGAGGATAGATGAGGCCACCACCTCCACCACCAACAAGGCCAAGGGTAGAGAGGGACACCTATGAGACCCATGAGGAGAAGTTGATAGATGTAAGAGAGTACTGATATGCTACTTTTGATATATTGATTTTTGGATCTACTGTTGAATTTAATTTTTTAGGTACATACCCAATGTATTTGTTGTGGTTTTTTGTATGATATGGATATTGGATAGTTGGACTATGATGGATTGTCATTTTATTATTTGTAGGGCTATGGGGTTTATTCTTTAATCTTTGTGGCTAAGAGATATATATAGATCAAATAATTATTTAAGGGGGATATGGATGTATGGATTTATGGATTTATGTTGTCATGATTTTTTTTACGATGTGGATGTTTTTATATGATTAGATGTAGATGAGAGACTGATGTGTTTTTATGCAAGATGTGATTTTTATGAGATACATGATTTTACTAATAGTTTGTGCTGTAGGATATGTCATCTATAATGAGTTGTTTAGAGAGTGCTATTGTGTTTGTGATGTGGGATTTTTATGTTTTATGATGTGATGTGTATAGATAGTGCTGATACGTTTGTGATGCAGGATGTGATGTTTATGATGTGATTTAGTTGGATAGTACTGATATGTTTGTGATACAAGATGTGATGTGCTTTATGATGTGATTTGGTTGGATAGTATTGATATGTTTTTGATGTAGGATGTGATATGATTTATGATGAGTTTTTTGAAAATTTGTACTTATGATGATATTTTGGATAATGAAGAAAAATAATGAATAGACAAATGTGTTTTGACTTTTGAAAAAGAGAATTGGAAATAAATGTTTAGAAAAGAATAATGATAAAAAATATGACCCAAGAGATGAAATATGAATGTAGAATTTAAAATGGAATAAAAGTGGATGTAAACTTATGATGATGGTTATGCTAAAAAAGAGACGTTAAACTATGATAACAGATGATAAAAAGAATATAAACTATGATGATGGCTTATGATAAAATGAACACAAACTATGAAAAAGTGAACGTGAGATTTATGATGATGAAAAGATAAGAAAAATGAATGCCAATTGTGATGATAAAATGTGATAAAGGAATTAAAAATTATGATGTGGAAATATGATAAACAAACTCAATCAAGGAGGGTGAACATAGGATAATGAATGCAATCAATGATGGTGAAACTGTAGTGTAGAGATTTAGGATTTGTAAGAGTGTGATAATGAATATGAACTCAATGTGTGAGGATAAGGAAAGTGAATCAAGAGATTCTAATGAGGGAAGGATCCAGTGATGTAAAGAAAGAATGCAACCAACGTAAGTGATGAAGAAAAATAGGGGATTTAGGGGAATGTAGGGAAGATGAGTGATTGTGATATGAAAGGTCGGGTGATAGGGAGGCACATGTGGGGTGTAGGGTGATGGTGCAACATATCACTAAAGGCACAAGGGGATGGGATTGGGTAGGAGTTTGGGATGATGGGGAAAGGGAATAAGAGATAAAAGATTTTGAGGGAGTGGGGGTAGAGAGGTGAGGTGTGATGTAGGAAGAGGAGGGGTAGGAGGAGGCTAGTGTGGATGTGTGTGAGGGTGGTAGGAACAAAAAACAAATTGTATGGGAAAAAATGGTGAGAGTGAGGAGATATACTGGAAGCTTGAAGGTGGGGTACTTCATAAAGAAGTACCACCATGTAGTGTGAGCACTTTATTTGATATAGGAATATTAGTGATATGCCAAGGTTACTAGGAACATCAAGGTCTTTTCCCCAATATTACATACAACTAAATCCAACAAGCACGCAAGGATTTCCCCAGCATCACACATGAATCCTAGAGAAATCAAGGCAGAAATGATGCTAGGTGATCCACAAGAAAATGATATTTCCCAATTGGATCATGTGATCATGAATGAAAACATGTTTGGAATATACAAGGGTGGTATCTGACTGACTCACAAGTAGGAAAAGACCTTTGTTAAGGCCATGCTTTTGAGTATCTCCAATCAAAGCACACCATGATATAGAAGATCATGGTGACCATGAGGAGGGAACAATGAGATCACTTGGAAATGATTGATTTGAATAAAATACACAAGAAACCCAAGATAAAAAGAAAGAATAAATGCATAATATAGTAACCTTTTGTCAAAGAGATCAGGATAACTAGATACTGACATGCCATGGGTAGGTAAGAGGAAGGATACATCCTATAAAGATCTAGTGATAGTATGTTGAGGATAATGACAAAACTTTGGCAACAATACCTTTCTACAAATAATAGACTAATGACACAGGGTTTCGCTATAAGACTCAAAAAATGTACAAGGACTATACAGTGGACAAATGACTTAGGAACCTATGATAGAATACTATAAGAATAAAAAATGTACCAGCATGACTATAAAATGGGTAGACAACTTAGGAACCTATGATAGAATATATTAATGAGTGTGTGTATGATGGGGAAAAGCTCAAGATATGAAGATAGCATCAATGCATTATGTCTGTTGTTACATGGGTATAATACACAAAGTTTGTTTTTGTTACAAGGGTATGGTACATAGAATACTTTTTTTGTTACATGGATATAATACATAGATAGGATACAAAGGATAAAATAAACCTAATATAATACAAGTGGCAGGGTACAAGGATAAACTACATCTGATATGATAGATATGGTAGGTTACAAGGATAAACTATATATAATATGGTACATGTGGTAAGGTACAATGATAAACTACATCTGATATGGTACATGTGGTAAGGTACAAGGATGGGATAGATATGTTAATCATGGTAGAATATGTGATTTGGGTAGGCTTTCTAAGCTAATGGATGTTGAAAAAGAAATGCTTGAAATGTGGTGGAGTTTGATGATGGAATTCTTGGAACACTTTGAAAAGGGGAAGATGGGCAATGAGGTGTGAGGGGGTGATGGAGGAGATGTAGGTCATTGATAGATAATAAAAAGGCTAAGCACACCTGGTGCCTAATTGCTAGGTTTTTGCTAGGGTACCTATCCAAGGCACTTGAATTGCCCAATTTTCACCATTGGACACTTATTTTTCTTTACTATTTTTTTCCTTTCTTTTCTCTTCCATTTTTTCGTATTTGAGGGAGTAGGATACACTAAGGATTTTTAGGCATAGAATTTCTTGATGTGAATGATGTTGGTGGGATCATTTAGGAATTTACCTTCAATTGTGGATAGTTGATATGCCCCTAAACTAAAAGAGGCTATGACCACATAAAGACCAAGCCATGTGGGCTCGAACTTCCCTTTATTTTCTCAATCTTCTTGGACTTTCATGTTTTCTTTGAGGATCATGTCTCCTTTTTTAAAATTTTGTGGATGGATCTTCCCATTGAAGTTTTTCTTGACGTGATTTTGGTAGACCATGAGGTGATCATATGCCTATTGCCTTTTCTCATCAAGTAAATTTAACTAGGTAAGTCTAGCCACTCGAAATTCCTTATTTGATATTTGGCCCCCCACAAAGAAATTCATAGGAATGAGAGTTCAACCTAATAGGTAAAACAACTTCAGCACCATAGACCAAGGAGTATGGGGTTGTGCTTGTGGATGTACAGAATGAGGTGTGATAGGCACATAGGGTAGGGTTGATTTGTAAATGCCAATCGTGGCCAAAATTATTGACAAATTTCTTTAGGATTTTGAGTAGGGTTTTATTAGTTTCCTCTACCTGACTGTTACCTTATGGGAAGTATAGGCTAGAAAAATAGTGATGGATATAAAGTGAAGTGCATAATTCATATTGAGATTTTCAAAATTACCTCTGTGGTTAGTAAAAATGGTAGTTGGGATGTCAAAGCGACATATGATATGATAGAGGATAAATTTGGATACTTGAACTCTTATGGTAGTAACAAGAGGGACTGCCTCTATCCACTTAGTGAAACAATTAGTGGTGGTGATTATCCACTTGTGCCCTTCTGAAGAAAGAGGTGCTATAACACCAACAAGGTCAAATCCCCAACATGCAAAGGGCCATGATGGTGCAATAGGATGTAGATCTTGAGCTAGGGCTTGGATTAAATTAGCACATTGACAAGGTAGATACCTTTTCACAAAGTCACATGCATCATGCTCTAGAGTAGGCCAATAATATCCAACCTAAAGGATTTTCTTAGCTAGAACTATTATGCTCATGTGAGAACCACAAAGTCTAGTGTGTACCTCTTTAAGAGCCATTGCAGCCCCATTTTGGTCTAAACATCGAGAGACAGTATCATGATAGCCATAATGATATAGGATTTGAGATATGATAGTACAATAAGATGCTCTATGAATGAGGTTCTAGCATTGGGTTCATGTAAGATGGGGAGATATGATACCATTTTTTTAGGTAAGCATGAATTTTTTGGTACTATGGGGATTGGGGACAAACCAAGATGCATACCTATATTGATTCATCATTCTTGTATGTAGGCTTGTGTAGCTACTCAACTAGGAATTCATATTGTGTATCCTCCCAAGGGATCTCCAAAAGTGAACCAATAGTGGCCATGGCATCTGCTGCCTTGTTTTGCGATCTAGGGATTTGTATGAATTGAATCTGAGTAAAATGTTCCTTCAATTGGTCTACTAATTCCTGTTAAGGTTGTATCTTTTCATCTTTGGTCTAATATTCATCCAGAGCCTACTTGATAACAAGTTGTGAATCTCTAAATACCTATAGCTCTGTGATGTTCCACTCAACCACTATTTTGAGTCCTGCAATAAGAGCCTCATACTCTAAGATGTTGGTACACTAGAACTAAAGTTTAAAAGATTTAGGAATGTAATCTCCCTAAGCTATGACCAAGAGTATGCTAGTTCTGGAGCCATGGGATGTGTATGATCCATCAAAGTATATCTTCCAATATGGTAGTTCTTCTATTAAACAAAGGTGTTCAGCTAGGAATTCCATAATGAGAGGGTGATCTGCAACCAAAAGTGCATCTACCAAGTGATCTACTATATCCTAGCCTTTGATAGCCTTTCAATCGACATATTGGATGTCAAATTTTTTGAGAAGCATGACCCATTTAGCTAGGCACCCTGTGAGCACTGTGCATGACAACATATACTTTAATGGATCAATTTTGGATATTAGTTGCAGAGTGTGGCTTAACATATAATGACACAACTTCTAAGTGGCAAATATTATAGCTAAGAAAGCTTTTTCCATTAGTGTGTAATTGAGCTCATAGCCAACTAGAGTATAGATGATGTAATAAATAGCATGTTCTTTGCTTGTATCATCTAGTTGTGCGAGAAGAGCACCTAGTGCTATTGTGGTAGTTGTAATGCATAAGATGAGTGGATTTATTGCAACTAGAGGAATTAATATAGGTATCTTAGCCAAGTATTGCTTGATTATTTTAAATTTGCATTGGAAAATGAGATCCCACCTAAAATTTTGGTCCTTTTTGAGTAAATGTGTGAATGGTTGGCACTTATCAATGAGCTGAGAGATGAATCATCTGAATTATTGTAGTTTCCCTTAAAGAGAGAAAATTTTCTTGAGTGTCTTAGGAGGAGCCATATCCATGATGGCCTTGACCTTTTTAGAATCAATCTCAATGCCACACCATGATACAATGAATCCAAGGAGCTTTCCTGAGGTAACATCGTAGACACATTTCTTAGGGTTGAGCATGAGATGATATTTAGCCAACCAATCAAACACTTCCTTGAGATGAGACAAGTGATCAAGGGCATTAAGAGATTTGACCAGAATATCATCTATGTAATCTCAAGAGTTTGATGGATTAGGTCATGGAAGATGATAGTCATGGCGCACTGATATGTTGTCCCAACATTTTTTAACCCAAATGGCATCATGTTGTAACAAAATATCCCCAGGGGGTGGTAAATGTTGTCTTATGTTGGTCTACCTCTAATATCTAAATTTGATTATATTCGTAGAAACCATCCATAAGTGATAAGAGCTCATGGTCAACAGTAAGATCAATAATCATGTCTATGTTTGGTAATGGGAGATCATCCTTTAGGAAAGCCTTGTTGAGATCCTTGTTGATCAAGTGAATGATCTTTGCCTCAAGTAATTTTTCTAACTCCACTTTAACTAGTAAGGAAACTTTGGGGTGCATCTTATGGAGCTTTTTCTTGATAGGTTTAGCCTTCGAATCCATGGGCAAATGGTGTACCACTAGCTTGAGGTTAAAACCTCGCATGTCCTAATGGGACCATGCAAAATGACCAACATTTTCATGGAGGACCTTGATGAGGAGCTCTTCCTATTTACGTGTCAGAGATGGCACAATGTATGTGATCTGTGGTATGTCAATCAAACTGATATTGACCAGTCTAGTTTCTTCTATCAAGATTGATGAAATGGCAGGCCTGTGATTTTGAAGGGGAAGGATAAAATCTCCATCTTCAGGTGCCTCCAAGAGGTTTTCACCATCATATCCATTCTATATTTTCTTTTTATTTTTTGGGTCATCAAATGGTGCTCCAAGGGAGTTTTCACTAGAAAATGGCTTTTCTTTGCTTTTTTGCTTTTTTGTTTCATTTTTACATTCAATTTTGTGACTGGAGGTTTCCTCCTCCCTGAAGTAACCTGCTAGATCCAATTTTTAGACATATGTTGATGGCAATGGTGGTCATTTATGTGGTTTTTCTACCCCCATGAAATGAAGGAGTTCATTCTCTATAGAGAATTCATCAACATGGACAATGCTTGGTTGTTCCCAATCAATGAGTTTAGGGTGAGCAAGTGGTAGGTCTATAAGATTTAGGAATAACTGGTAGAGTACAAAAGCTCCTAGGATAATTTCATCAAGGAAGATATCATTGTAGGATTTATTTTCTACCTCCTTAGGAATGTCTTTGACCTCAAAAAGACTGTTATGGATATTTGTGAAGGCATGGCCTTCTTTTGTGGTGCCCCTAGTGATAAGAAGTTTGTAACCTAAGCCTTTCTTTTTCTATTCTTTGTATGCTTCCAAAGGCTGCTTAATGCCTAACTCCAAACAACCTAGGCCACCTCCTTGATAATCTCATTTCTCAGTAGCAAGGAAATGTGACCAAGGGTATTTTGTTTGAGGTGACTGAGAATTTATTTACTTTTTAGAGGTGGCTCTTTGTATATCCATGTACTAATGCCTAGAATGTTTTCCTTCCCATTGAGGATACTTTTGGTAATAAATTTGGTAGGGCCTAGTTATCTGAGTTGAGGGTTTGTATCTAGCCTTGGTCCTTGATGTGTCAGGTACCTTTGATTATGTGGATCAAGTGGTAAAGCACTAACAAAAAAAGCATCTATGAGACTGTACTCTCTACAACCTTGGTAGTTGATCTTAACTGTGGAAAGGGTGGAAGCTAAAATGGTATCTAGATCATGGCAGGTGCTAGAGGAACTAGCCATGGTGTGGCCAATTTTGATTCTAGGACAATGGTTCAGGATGTGCATGGATGGTTACCTCTCTGCCATTATGCAAAAACTTGATGCACTGATGATATGTGGATAGAATATCTTTCATGGCATGAATTTATGGTCAGCCAAGGAGGATGTTCTATGAAAGGTTAAGTTCAACTACATGACAAACTATTTCTTGAGTGTCTAGGCAAATCCTAATAGGTAGAAAGATGGTTCCTTCGGTGGTGCACTCCAAGTTGTCATATGCTTTGATGATAATGACCTCATTAAGGATATCTACCTCAGTGTATCCTACTTGTTTGATGAATTTTAAAGTACATATATTTAAAGTCAATCCATTATCTATCATGACCCTTTTGACTGCAAAGTCAAAAACCATAATAGCTATGCAAAGTGGAAGTATATGGTTAGGTTCAACTATTGGGATATTAGAGGTTTTGAAGGATAGAGCACATGATGTGGAAAGATGATCGACCAAGTTGTGAAACTCGATGGCATTTATGTCAGTGGGGACATGTGACTCATGGAGAGTATTATCAAGGATCTCTTGATAAAGTGGGCTTATTTGTAAGATATCTAGAATGGAAATATGGGTTGGCATATTTCTAAGGTGTTCCAAGATATTATACTATGGTCCTGATGGAGGTGATCCTGATGAAGGTGGTCCTAATGGAGGTGGTCTTGATGGTGTAGATACAAAGGGGTTAGCTATATTGAGTCAAGCTCATTGAGTAGTAACCACACATTGGGTGTTTGGGTCTTTGATGTTTATAACATTGATAGAAGGTTCAACTTGTGATATGCATTTGATAAGGTTTCCATAGTCTAAGTATGTTGAGGTGTATTTTTGAGATTTATCTCAGTTATCTCCTTGTTTTTTTTAGCATTGTTGGGTTTATTGATAGGAGTGTTTGTTGGTGTCTTACCTGTGTTTGTGTTGTGAGGAGGAAAAGAAAATTGATTTATCAATAATCCTACATTTGGTGAGGTGAGTCCCCCCCACTATGATCTCCTTCTAATCAATAAGGTCTTGGATATATTCCTTGAATTTCTTGCATTTGAGGGTGGTATGTCCTTTGACATGATGGAATTCACAAAACTCATTATCCTTATACCAAGATGCCCTAGAGTGATTTAGTTCCAAGGGTTGTATTTTTGGATGTCAAATAAGATTATCCATCGCTAGTTTTTCAAAGATTGCATCAAGGGGCTCCCCCAATGGGGTGTATACATGAGGTTTTCTCTGAACATGTGGTTTAGGTCTAGCCAAAAGTATGATAGCATTAGTTTGATTGTGACGGCTAGGTATTTGGGCATTGTGTTGATTGTTCTACATAGGTGGTTACTAAAAGATTGGTGGTTGTTGCTGGTAAGGTTGTTGTTGAAAAAATGTGGTAGGAATGTTACTTGATGCCCTGATGACATGAACATGTTGAGTTTTGGTGATGCCATTAGTAACTATGTTCTTATTTGTATTTCAATAGTGTGGTTTTTCATTGCTTGGACCTTGGTCCTGAGTGTTTTCCTTGTAAATTTTGATGGGACCATCTTTGATGAACCCTTGCTCGAGTCTCATCCCTTTTTCCTTAATGTCTTTATGTGTTTGTAAGCAGTTCATAACCATGTGATGAGAAAGACTAGGATGTGCATTGTTAATGAAAATTTTGGCAAGGTGACGTTCAATGATAGTGCATGAGATCCAAGTTGTGAGGCTTTGCCAATGTTATAAGTATTTAGCAAGGCTTTCTCCTCCCTTTTTCTTGGTATGAACTAGGTCGACTACAGATAGTTCAGTCTTGACTAGATGAGCATATTGAGCCACAAAGGCCTTAGAAATATTAGCAAAGGTCTTAATGGTACCCTAGGGTATATGATAGAACCATTTGAGAGTAGGGCCCCTTAAGATTTTTGGAAAAAATTGCATGAGGAACACATCATTATAGGCCACTTCTTGGTAGTGCATATAGAATTCCTTAACATTTGTAATTGGGTTTCTTTTTCCTCTAAATTTATCAAACTTTAGGATCTCAAAATGTTTAGGAAATGGTTTCATCATGATGGTTTTTTCAAATAGATATGGGAAATCATTTTCAAATTTGAAAGTTTTGAGTTTATCCCATCCTTGAGGCCTTTGAAAGCATTTTTCATCTCTTCCCATTCAAAGTTTATAGGTGGGGAAATGGGTGCCCCCAATCTAGGTGCCCCCGGTGTAGGATATGTAGCAGATATTGAAGGATGATATGGGAAAAATTAGCTACCATATGATGGTGCCTAAAAAATAGGTTGTACTACTATTAGGATGGATGTTATGGGTTGTTGGAATGTAGTTTGGGCATACTATTGCATTTGCTAGGTATATTATTGTTGGGGAACATAGGTATGAGGTTATTGCCCTACTAGATAATTTTGTGGGGATGCCTGGGCATACTACTAGTGTGATGATTGCAGTTGAAAGGATGGAAATGTAGGTAAAACCTAGGCCATGCTTTGGGAGTGTATACCTTGCCCAATATATGTTGGTTGTGCTCTTGCTTGAGAAAGTAACTAAGTATTAATAGGGGCTAGGTAGTTGATGTGAGGAAGAGTTTTCACAGCTAATTATTTCAATGGAGGGGTGGTTTGGCTATTGCCTAAGAGTGGCATAGAAAAATAGTTGGTAATAGGTGGTAATGAATAGACTTGAGGAGGAAGGGATGAATGTGACTGAGATATGGGCATGAATGCAATGCTAAAGGGGATACTAGTGGTAGGCGCTCATGTCGTACCAAAACTCAAAGGTCCTAAAGGAAATGAGGCCAAAATACTTTGGCTAGTGTCAAATGGATTGATAGTGATGTTGGGTGGGATGGAAGATGAAGTATTCAACCCTAATGGAGGCATTCCTATAGTGTACTAGGATGTAGGTTGGATGTTTATGGTACTAGTAAATGGATTGGATGTGTTTTGAGATCGAAGGGAAAATGCAGTGTTACAAAGTGAAAAAGGAGTGTATTGTGAAGTAGGGATATGGGTGGTGGAAGCAAATGCAGATGATACACTTGTGGTTGGTTAGGATGTGGTATGAACTAAGGGTTGAGTGAGGATGAATTGAGTGTTTTTTGGAATGGGGGTAGTGACCTGGGTTGACCGAATATTCAGGTCTGCTGATTCTACTTGTGTTGGCTGGTACCCACTACTTGGTGAAAAGAAAGGATCATGAGGAATAGATGACCCTATAGATGGTGGTTTCCATCTAAATAGAGCATGTGTAATATTTTTAATGTTGGGAGGTAGTGGTCATCCAAAACCAAAGGTGCCAACATTGACTCTTAAGAATTTTTCTATGATGGTCTCCCTATTGCTATCTATGATGGTATTAACAATGGTTGTGTGTCCAGGTTGGTTCATGAAAGCATCAATTTCTATTGAAGAACTTGTTTCTTTGAGAGTGTGTGGTGGTGGATCCAGTGGTGTCATGGACACTATGGGGTATGGTTAAGCCCTAGTTGTGTTACTACTAAGACTAGGATCCATGTCCTTCTCTTTCCATTTATTCTTACCGAAATGTGTGGTAGGTGGCATGAAATGCTGACTTTCCTAAAGATGGAATGCAAAAAGGATGATGATAATTGTATGTGAAGAGATGATTTTTATAGGTGTGACCAGCGTGGAGGGATTTCAAAAGATGCAAAGAAGGATATGTGAAAATGTTTTTAGTGATATCTAGGAAGCCTAAATGATATGGTACTAAGTGAAGGAGATTATGTTTCCCTTAAGTGTGAGATTGAGAATGTGGTGGTGATATTAAACCCTAAGGTAGCCTTGTAACCTTTTGGGAAGACAAATGGGATCAAGTGTGTAGCCAAACCTTTTTCTCAAGGTGATGTGGGACACAAGTGATAGTTTATCCTAAACAATGCTTAGTTTAAGGATGAATATGATAGTGGGATGGATGGAGACTTCTTTAGCAAAACAAAGCCTAATGAGGTGATGCTAAAATGTTTCTAAGTGTGGAGTAAATAATGGAGGATACTAGGGCTTAATGATGTTTAATTTGGAGGATTCCCAAAAACCTAGGTTTGATGACAAAAGGGGAAGGAATACTATCAAATGCTTAAATGGGATGGTGGATCTACGTGAAAGACTAAGCCTATGAGGAGATAAGTGCACAAGTGTGTGTGGAAAAAGAAAGACCTAGTCAGAGTAAGTAACACTAGAGTTATTGATAAGGCTATGGTTGACACCTTGTCAGAGAGTTAGGTTTTGAATTTTGTAATCCCACTCAGTTCATAGTGCAATGTCCACACTGTCTGTCTCAACTTGGTGTAGTTTAGAAATCCTTAGGTTGGGGGTATACTTCTTGTGTTCTACTTCTATTTCCCTTGTAAACTAGTATTTGTGGAAGTTTAGCCTTTTTAAATTTGGTCTTGGTTTGGCCTAACATGAGATAACTCTAGAAGATTTGCTCACAACTGTGGGATTTTATAGGCAATGACTACACTAAGTATACCTTTTGACCTTGGGTTGAAAACATAAAATAGTTGACGAGTAACCAATTTTCAAGAGAATAGTGTGTTTATGTAAAGTGGTTTGGGTGTTTCCTTTAGGATGTAAGTAGTAAAGTGGGGAAAGCTAGGCTTAGGTTTGTTGTGAATAAACTTGCTAACAATCCTTTTGAAAAAAGTAAGGATGACTTGTTTTGATGACAAATGTTTTGTTCAGAAGGAAAGTTTTTGGTCAAGCAAGATAGATAACAATGGTATTTTGAAAAAGACAAATTTGGACCAAGGAGAAGAAAGTTTGGTTGTAACTTGGATTTGGTTTAATAGTTGTATTTGAGATAACAAGGATATTTTTGAACAAGGTGAGTTGAACCAATGAAACCAAAGTTATTGCAAATGGAGTTGCTAACAACTATTTTTTGGATAACAAGCATAGGACCCTTTTTTTTTTGACATGATGGATTATGAGCAAATAGTTTCTCAAAGGACAAAGCAACTTTGAGAAAGATAAAGAAATGATCTCTTTAGCAAAAGGATTTGATAGTAACCATAGACATTGTGTAAGATTTTACAAATTTTTTTCATGGGTCTTTTGCACAAATAAGATAA
Organism: Cupressus sempervirens; assembly: GCA_028749045.1. NCBI lineage: Eukaryota > Viridiplantae > Streptophyta > Pinopsida > Cupressales > Cupressaceae > Cupressus > Cupressus sempervirens. Next base: position 105,096,741 of record CM053785.1, read on the forward strand.
TTCAAACACACTCTTCATTCCTAAGGTCAAATTTTGGTTGCAATATGCTATTCAACAATGCACAACTTGATTTATCCTGATTCTAGTGCAATATGTCCCTCTAATCAAAGAGGTGAGTCGATACAAGAGACGATCAACAAATGATACACATCAAAGAATCTTCAAGGCATGGCAAATAGAAGTCCCCCTTCTATGAGAATAATGACCCTTGGAGATGAAAACCAAGTAGCCTTATGCCTCTACTAGGGGAGCACAATGGTGAGTAATCTTGGGGGATGTTGTTTCTATTGCACCACAAATAACATACCATGAATAAAAGGGTACCTATTAAGTTGGTTTGTTATTAGGTCTGTGGAGTCTTGCTAAATAGTTGTTACATATGTGACCCACTTAAGGATCTATTCCAGACATGATGAAATCATGGGAGAGTTTTCCCACCTCAGGATACCCCCAGAAAAAACCACCCAAACTTGGGTGATAGAGTGAGAAATTTTACCTTTCTCCTTATTTATATATTGGCCAAATTATTTACCAATATGAGCTTTTCACCAAAAGGGATGCACTTCCCAAAGGTGGATGAACTTGCTAGAAGCACTCCTAGGTTGTTGCAGATGATCTTGCTAACAACCTCCAGTACATGAGTCATGTATTTAAATGGTTCTACTTTGCAAAAAATAGAGAAGTCAAAGATGTACTAAAAGGAACAATCTCAAAACATGCAAGGAACTTCGTTCGTTTCTATTTTGGATGCTTTAGTGTACCTTAACAGACTAGTTTTTGAAGACACACATGATCTTAGCATTCAATTTGTTCATTTCCAACTTCATAGCGATGGTCAACAAAATAAATTGCGTTAACAAAAGGAAATAAATCGAAAAAGCTTTTAAAAGGAGAGAATAAGAATGAGTTTAGATTTAGACATTCAAGATTTGATGGATTTATTTTAAGCCCCAAAATGGAACTATTTTCATATAATGTTCTTTTGTAGCTTAAATGAAGTGTTTATCACATTGGTTCTATTTTTAATACTTAACATTCAAGAGCAGATTTTTTAAATTAACTATCTAAACATTCCAATGAAAAAAGCATTCTAAGATTTAGACATGCATTCCATGAAAGAGAAAAAATTTGTTCATTTTTAAGCATTTAAACACAGGTTTTCTAGCAAGCATTTAAGAAAACTTACAAAAAAACCTATTAGCATTCTACCACAACAGATACCTAAAATTAAAAAAATAAAGGATTTTCCATTGGTTGGTCAATCCAATGAACCCATGGGTTTAAATAGCGACCCCATAATGCAGGAATGCAACTAAAAGGTGGCAGGATTGAAGTGCAGAGAACTGGTGAAACCATGAAAAAATGGGTCGTGAGAAGAAAGTAACAAAGAGATCCCACAAAACATCAATCCTACAGGTTTATGGGGATGCATTCCCACTGACAGATTTATTTGCAGGTTTGACAAAGTAGGGAAAAAAGTTGGGTAAAATGGTTGACTAAATAGCTCAAGCATTTCCACAGTTTTAAAAAGTGATCCCACTAGTAAAAAATGGTGTTCCCATGGGAATAGAGTCAACAAGAATTATCGGGGTATTTTTAATGGCACATGGTGGTGGGATTTGGGGTAGAGAGCAATCCCACCTTTGTTGATTCACATTCCTGTAGGTTTAAGATTGTGATCTCATAGCTGTGGGTTCGTGATTTTGTGGTTGTGGGATCACGAACAAAGGGTGCTAAATTGTTGGTTAAACTGGAATTTGATTTCATGGTTGGGAGCATGATTCTTGGTATGGGACTTTGGTGCCTACAAAAAATGTCAAAAGACCACCTGCATACATAAACAAATGCAAAATGTCAGTTTGGTTAGTTCAAATATTATCAAGCAAAAGTGTGATTATAGTGACCCGAATGCGAGGTCCCACTAGGCATGCCAAAATGTATCACCTAATTTAGTAGTGTATTATTGAATATTAACTAACAAAAACATTCACAAAACTAAATAAGTAAACACTTATGATAGAATGGTGTTACCACCAAAAGGAAGGCAAACCAAGAATGGTAACCTCCTTGGTTGTAACCTATGATGATGTAGATATGTCCCTAATGGATAGGGGATGTATGCTCACATTGTGCTCAAGCTTCCAATGGGTAGGTGTTTTTACCAAGTGTGTAGATGGGTGAGGGTTTTAACAATGGAGGTGTGGATGGATTTTAGCATGGTCATGTGTAAAATGGTTGTGATATAGTGGTCAGTGAGGCATTATAAATTTTCATAAAAGTGGATGATGGATTGTGAGAAGGAAGGGCTTTGTTTATAGGCGAAGTGGTAAAGAGATTGAGGTTTAGGATACAAGGATGGAAGAATGGTGAGGGATGGCTAGGATGCACTCAAAGGGGAGCACATGGATTGTGCTTGTTTGGAACCAATAGGGGAGTGACAATTGTCACAAGGAAGATGAGTGTGAGGGGATGGATAATGGTTGGTCAAATGGAGTAATGAGGAAGGAAGAGTGTGTAAGAGGGATATAAGAAGCTTTTAATGGCATGTAAGAGGTATTAATGGTATGTAAGAGCCATAAATGCTCTTAGATAGGGATGGAAGAGGATAAGGAAGACTTTTTTACTTTGGCTTGGGTTAGCAAGTCTTAACCCTTGCTTAAAGTTGTGAACATGTTTAGAAGGGGGATTAGACTTAGTTTCGAAAGGGGGTTAGGGGGCAAGTGGCTTAGCTTTGATGGGATGGGTTAGTTAGGTGGCTAAGTGAGGTTAGTATGAGTGAATGGGTTGGATTAGGGATAAAGCTAGGGTTTAGGGATGTTTTTAGGGATTATGATAATTTATTTAATGATTTATTTAATAAAGAGGGGATGTGGGATTAAATTAGATAGATTTGAAGACTTATTTAATGTAATAGAGGAATAAGGTTTTAATTGATAAATTGATTTTGGGTTATCATTTGATTTTATTAATTGGCTATAGTTAATTTAATTAATTAATTAACTAGGGGATGATGATTAATTAATTAAATAATAAATATTTAATCAATAATATCCTAGGAGATGACTAAATAAGATTACCTAGTGATGTAATTAGATTTAGGTGTCTACACCATCATCATTCATGCCTTATTTTCCTGTAGTCATTTGTTGGGTTTTCAGGGTTAAATTGTTTCATATTTTATCGGGCCTCTTCAAAATTTTGGACTGTCTTTCATCGGGTATATATTTGACATTGTTCAATTCTAATCTCCAGACTGAAATGACTCCTGTATCATTATTCCTTCTACTTCTTTGATTAGGAGTCTATGGCTTCCTTATTATATCTTTATGTTTACTTTTCCCAATTAGTTGCCACAAATCATCATGGGAGATAACTCAAAAATGGAAAACCAAGATCTTCAACATGAGCGTTTCCCAGCATATGCAAGCAATTGTCAACATATATATCTCAAAATACCAAAGTTTGATTTTAGGCTAAGGTTGTCTAACAAAGGATGAGATCATGATTCCTTGTTGTTATTTACTATA